>BSBN01001609.1:2128780-2733171 GCA_027924645.1 Cunninghamia lanceolata
AATTGTCTGGTCCAGAAAGCTTAAGGGAGATTTTAAGGCATCAAGCAAAGCATAAGGTCTGAACTAGGAATGAAGGGATGCATCTAGTAGAAAGGAGGAAAGGTTTTCATTGAATATTCTCATATCATGGTATGTCTCTAGGATACTTTGTAATGATTTAGGGGGATATTGAATCACAATTTTGTATTCTACTTTGCCAGATTTGCTGGCATGAATGTAAAAAAAGTTAGATAATGTATGAAAACATTTAAATCATGTAAACCTTTTGTATGGGTCTTTCCTCTATTATGTGTGGATTATTGCAGTTGTATTTGGGATAAATAAGTATGCCCATTCTATGAAATATATTTCAAATTTGTACATGTACAACTCATGATTCTGTTGATATTTTTCTGGGCGTGTCTCTTTCCATTTGTTCTTCATGACTTAGTTGCCCAATGGAGTAGGCACCGATCCATATTGGGGATAGATCAATCACTATTTTAATCAAACCCTCATCCTATTAGCTGTAGGAGGAGTAGGTTTATTTAGGGTTTCTCATGATGTTCATGATTTAGTGTAATAACCAGGGATAGATCTGAAGTGATGCAAAATTATTTTAATCTTTTGGAATCATGTACATGTATGCCTACACTATGTTTCTTATGTATGTCAATTTAAATGGAGTCATCTAAAAGAATGTAATATTGCCATGTTTGGGTGCAAATGCATAGTACAATAATCAACTTAATATAGAGGCATGTGCATCTAATTTGTCTTGACCTAGTGACAACTTTGGGGGTCAAGTGTACATTGGGTATGGATGTGTTTGTCTATTTGTGTTCGATTTCATGCCTCTAGGAATATCCCTCCAAGGTCTAGCTAAGTCTGAAGTGTAGAGGAGTATACCCACTCCTGTTAGTTGGCCAAAATCACCCTTGACCTATTGATAAACCTCTTTCAATAACCTTGACGACACCCCTGGTCTTGGTGATTGTGAAATGTTTTAGGGTTTTGGGTTGTAGCTATTTTGGGAACCAACATTTTGGTGTTGTCACCGAAGATGTAATACTTTGGTTCAAATTTGAAGACATCTGTAACAATGATCTACAGTTGTGCATTTTGTTTGGGTAAGTTTGGCATCCCGTCAACTTATGCCAACATTTTGGTGTTGTTTCCAGGGAGAATTTAAGGTTTAAAGAAATTGAAGACTCTACTGGTGAGCTGAACCCATAATCAATTTGCGGGCTTGAAGATTAGTCACACTTCAAGGAATTCCTCTTTGGAAGAGGTGGTGACTCTGCTATATAAAAAAAGAAGTTTATTACTTCTGCCCCTTGGTTGTTATTGGTAATTTGAATGCTCCATCTCCATGTGCAACAACTGGTGAAATAAAGGTACAGGTGGTTTTCTTCCTAACCTTTGAAGTTTGTTGTTCTTGTCATGTTGAAGGAACAAATTTGTATGCCTCTCTTTTCTACCTTGCATTGTAGAATTCTTTAGTCATGGCCAATTGGTATGAACATGGATACCCTAGGGATGTTCCTTCACAAACATATTCATATATATCAGACCCTAGGAACTATATTGGAGTGGATTACTGTGACCATCCTGACAATGCATACTCCAGTCATGGCTCTGCATGTTATACAAACCCAAACCTATATGCACCCATGCAAAATCAAAATGACTTAGCAATGCAGCAATGTGAAATTGATAAAACCAAACAACTGCTAGAGTCATTGTTGTAGTAGGAAAAAGAAATTGAAAATGATGTTAAGCTGCTAGAGTCTAGGGTGCAGTCCAATGTATTCCCTGCTGCTCCAAAAAATAAATTTGCTCAGTCCCCTATTTCTTCCTTAGATCCAGTATACAATTGGTTAGACCTCTCATGGGTTGATTACAAAACATGAGGCATGCCAACCAAGGTCTATATCTAGTTGCCCAAGTTTGATGGGTACAATATTTGGGAAGGGGACACACATGTTGATGTATTCTCAAAATTCATGGAAGAACATCAATTTGAGGATGAGGATATGTACATGAGATTTTTTGTTAGATCCTTGCGTGGAAAGGCAAGAGAATGGTTTCAAAGTTTTCCTGGGTAGTCCTTTGCATCGTGGAATGAACTTGTGGCAACATTTGAAAATGAATTTGCCAAAGGTCTTTGACCCTGCTAATCTTGTCATAGAACTGGAAAAAATTAAAAGACAAGAGGGAGAGTCAAGCAAGGATTTTGGTCACAGGTTTTTTGTAGCTCTTTGCCATATTCCTGAAGGTTTCAGACCTAACATTCCTACTTGCATTGATATGTTTTTTGAAGCATATGAAACTAGATTGAGTTATGTGCGGGAAGATTTGAAAATAACGAGTATGTAGTAGACATATTTGTCCCTATACTCCATGGAGAAAATGAGAGATGACTACATAAAGGGTTTGTTATCCACAAATGCATTTGTTGCTGGTAATCAACATGTTAATTTGAAGAGCAGTAGTGTGGATATAGGCAATCAAGTGAATGCAACATCAGATGATGATGATTGTGTAGTCAAAAGGGTAGAAAGTGAAGGTGGTGCATTATATAATAGTGATGCAGATGATGAAAGTAGTGTATGCACCAACCTTTTGTTGGATAGCTCATCAAATGAAAGTGAAAATGATGAAACCACTGGTGACTTCCAATCTAATGCTGAGGTATGTGGCCCAATGAACAATGAGGATGTTGTGTACAAGGATGAATAGTTAGTGGGATCAGCTTGTAAGGTTGATGATGTTGAGTGTACATAGGTAAATGAATTAGACTATGAAAAAGAAAGTGGTTTCTTGTTTGATTTGATGCCCTTCTTTGTTCTCATTTGTGATGCTTAAGTAGTTAGTGTTTGTTTGCATGAGGATCACATGGAGGTGGCTGCATTTGATGATAACCGATCAGAGATAAATGCTAGTGCAACCATGGAGTTTCAGTGTGAAGAGATTGCCTTGGATTGTGAAGATGGTGATAATGTAGACGCATATGAGAACTTATTTCTTTGGTGCAAGGTATGTTGTCTTCCTCATGCAAAGTGTGCTTCATCTAAGCTATAGGGAGATAAAATAGGAATGAAGGAAGAAGATTTGTGAGAGCAGTCTATTTGCAGCAATGAGTATGACACAACAGATTGCCAAGGTGAACTCAAAACAGAGAGACAAGTGGAAGAACTTGGTTCTTCATGTGAGGCGTCTCATGGTTCTAATTTGTTTATTGATGTTTTAAATTTTGGATTAAGTCATGCTTATGATTCACAAATTGAAAGTTGTAGCAACACATATAAAAGTTATGTTCAAGAGCTTGGTGGAAATGCAAATAAATATGAGTCTTTCCACTTTGATGTGGAATGCATGTTAGCTCTTGAATGTGTTGGTGTTGCAATAGAGGTTGAGTCCTTTGTATGGGACATTGATGTGAATGAGTAGCATGGCATGTGTATGCCTAAACTTCAACAGATAGCAACCCAACTTGAAGGTGTACCCAAGATGGAGTCTTTCCAGTTTGTTCTGCAAGATGAAGTGTCTTCTCTTGTGGATCAGTAGTACTTTCAGGCATAGTTCTCCTTGCCATGTGAATTGGAGGTGTTCTCCTTTTCCCTCAATTTGCATGAAGATGTCAGCAGGTATGACAATGTGGCAGTTGATGATGGATGCTTCCTTCCATCTATCTCTTTTGGTGTTGACCTAGTCCTATATTTTCCACCCCTTACTGCTGGGAACATACATGATGTGGATTGGAACATGTCAAGCACCTATTTTTTATGGTTGGATTGCAACAGTAATTTTAGTGGTAGAGCTAGCCTTGGCTCCACAAGCATATGTTGCAGATTGATACATGCAGATGGAATTCTTTAGTTGTTACTGCTGGGTGAGAAGTGTAGATTTGGTTTGAGGGAGATCAACTCGTTCATTCGGCTTGTCTTTGACAGAGGCAAGTAGTTTTGGTCATCTTGTGCAAGTTTGACCTGCAAGTGGCTGTAAATTTTGATTACAATCAACTTTCCTATTGTGCCCTCATGCCTATGACTGTATGCCTTGTAAATACGTCTTGTGTTGTTCTCCCCTGTTCATTTTTTTGGCCCCTTTGGTTTACCTCAGAGATAGCTGGTTCTCACCGTGTCATTGCTTGGCACATGTCCCCTAACCAAATCTAGTGTTGACACCTCAAAAAAACTAGTTCCCAACTTGGTTTGTTTTGCCCCAAATCCATGAAAATTCCCACTTTGTGCCTTTGTTGTTGAACCCATCAATTATATCTAATCTGAGACTATTTCAAATGGGTTCCCCCCAAAATTTTCTAAGTGGTTACCTTTTTGAAATGCAAGGAAGAAACCTTAAAAAAATAGCTAACTCCAAGTGAATCCTAGGCTTTCCTTTTATTTTTTTGCCTTTGTCGAAACTTCAAAGTTTCTATCTTCTATCTTCCATTGAGCCTTTCCTATCGGCTTTGATTTCCACCTTGGTAATTCGTAAAATTGCCTGAGTGTTTTGGGCATCATAGGTTGGGGTGGCTGCCTTCAGTCTTCTTCTGCGCATGTGTTAGCAGGAAGGCCTAATCACCAAAGTGCGCTAAGGCTTCAACAAATTTCTAAGTGTTTCAGATTGTTAGAGGTCAGAGTGGTGGTTTTTTGTCTTCTTCCAAGTAGACGGAAGGGTGTGTAACATCACTTTCCATAAAACTCAAGATTTAACTTAAGTATGTAACTTAATCAAGTCATAATTAAGAATGGATTACAATAATCAAAGTTTGAACATAAAGAAACATATTAGTTTCCATCATTTAGGCATGTTTATCAAATCAAGATATAACATTACTTACGATCTAGTAAATCATTACAATCCTTAGTGAAGTCCATCACTAATCAAATACATTATATACTCTTGGCATCTTAATCAAATCTTTACATTACAATAGACCAACTGATCAAAATACAAACACTGTATCTGGAACCAATGACATCTGTCTTCGTAAGCCTCGGCTTGTCTCATGCTTGGGAAGGAGAGCATCATCCTTGTGCTTTTCCTCCAACCACGGACATGCGGTCCCCTGCTCATCTTCCTAACTGGAAGAGGCCCTACCCTTCATAGAAAGGTTAGACATTGGAACCAATTGATTAGCCATCTGAGTAACTGGTGTTGTGTCCTTCCTAATGTCTCACGGTCACACACTATAGATCCACTCTAACCAGTATGAGACTACTGGAGACACTAGGCCATTTGGATCACTGTGGACCAACAATGCATGAAGAGATGGATGCATTAATTTAGCCAAAGTTTTCCTACAAGATGTTACACAATGAATGTTGTCATATGTCCACCACCCTAACTCGACTTATAAGCTGTCATGTCCTACCGTCAGTTCTTAACGACGTTGTCCTTTAGGTCAAGTATGAGTGTGGGATCAATTTGAATCATAGTCCAAACTTGGACATTCAACTCCCAACCAAGGTTATTTATAACAAGATAGGTTACATTAGAAATATGGAATTAGTGACTCCACGTCACCTCATTCCATTCAATTCATTTCAATTTCAATTTCATGACCGTCTTGGTCTCTCGTGTTTATATCAATAACATTCATCACATATGATGAAGTCGATCTCATGATACTTAAGGCATTCCTTGCCTTGGTAAAAGTATGTTAGTTCCTTATGGATCAATGGCTCTTTTATTAACAATTGATCTCATGGGTTATTCTCCAACCCTATAGTTATATTAAGTAAAAGAATTTATAAATCTTAACATTACTTGTTAAGACATAATTCAGTCCCAAATGGATTTAGTTTACAACTTGTTATAAATTTATTTCCAACTATCTCAAATAGAAACTATGCCCATATTCCTTCATGTTCAAAGGTTCATTTGTTATACATAATGGTAATAGAAGTACTACAAGTAATTCATTGTCGGCTGCTCAAGTGAGCCCGACTGGTTTTGATTGGGTGACAACTATTCACCGATATATATATATATGCTTTCCCAACAATCCTTACAGTCGATGGACTATGTTTTAAGATGTCAAAAGTTTCCACAGTGATTATCACAGTCGTGGGACTGCATGCCATACAATGATGCCTAAATGGCTATCATTACAGTCGTAAGATTGTATGCTATGAAATGATGCCAATGCGGTCATCAACACAGTCACAAGATTGTCTACAAGGAATTGAGGCCTATGCGGCCATCATAACAGTCATAAGACTGTATACATAGAAATAAGACCATAGTGTTCACCAAAACAGTCGCAAGACTGAATACAAAGAAATGAGGCCTTTATGGCCATCAATATAGTCTCAAGACTGTAAACATTATCAAAAACACATGGAGTCATACGACGAGGGTTATACAAGGGATACCTACTCAACCACAATGGCTTTGAGCTCAAGTTGTTCATAAAGTATTATGTATTACAATGTAGCCAAGTCAAAAGACTCAAAGCTCACCAAGAAAGAGTCAATCTTTACAATGCTCGACTGAGCATATATCAAGAATATAAATATGTTTGGTTTCCTATCTCGGTTCTCAGCCATGAATAAGTTTTCAAAGAGTTTAAGTATGGTCTCAGCTTGACTCCATACCTTGAGCATAGTTTCATAGTTATTATGATTAACAAAATCAGCCTAAGCGGCTTAGAGTATGAATGCAATTCAAAGATTGTATTAAGTGGGTTCAACCACATGGCACCCCAAACCACTGCATATGACATATTAAAAAAGAAACACAGGAATGGCTCGGCCGACTAGCTTGTGCCATGACTCAAAGAAAAATAATTATCATGCATGGCATCGCTTGTAGTAAGCATGCCTCATTATTCCATTGAATATCAAAGACTTCATGAATCTAAGATACCTGAGATGAGCAAAAGGTTAAATGCAGACCCAGTTCTGTGATTCCTTCCATTGCTTCCCCATTTTGTTTTAACATTGTTCTTCCTCGAACAGTTATATCACCCGATACTTCCTAGAAAGCCAACCTCGGTTTCCTTCTTTTTCCCACAGTCTCTTTTCTTTCCTCTTTGTCCACCTAAATGAGGAGAGACTAGATTCCAAACAAAGAACAAGATAACTGATTTCTCCCTTGCCAATAAAGGCTAACAACTACCGTACATTCGGTAGTGGCCCTAAAACGGTGGCCCGATCCAAGCACGATATGGAGTGGTTGAGCTTGAAGCTCCCATCCATTATCATGATCGACTCCCACATAAGAATATTCCACCGACTACTTATCAAAATAAGATAATAGCAATATTATTATTATGGGTAATAATCAATTAAGAGGTTTTATCCTTAATAAGGATTATCACAAGATTTAGCATACATAAAAGAATTCACAATATTTACGTCGATTATCAGGGTCAAGTGATACTCTCCCGAAATCGACTATTCCATTAGTCGAAAGACTAGGAATAACATAATGACTCCGAGAAAAATAAATAAGAGAGACCTCTTTGTCTCAAAATATTATTATCTCTCGGCTAGGGATGATGTTCCCAAAATGTTATCTGGTCATCACGACTTGATGAGATAACTACATCGACCAAAGAATAAACCAAGAACATAGAAACAAAAAAGAAGAGACATGACACGTGCCAAATTACGAATGGTTGAGAAGGACATAGGAGTTGATTACTTAGATGGTTAGTTAATTTATATTTTCACCATGTCTAACCCCTTCCTTCAGGATGATACTCTCCTTCCTTCTTCAAAGGACGTTCATTTCTCGTGTCACACTCAGGACCACAAGATTACAATCAGTGCATCATTATCAAATAACGTAATTGAAAATCATTTAAAACTAATTAACATTTGTTTCTACATTATAATCAAAAGTTAAATCAGATATTTCCACAATATCAAATCAATTAACTAAGACTAATCCTCCTGATTATCATGTCAAGTTATTGATTAAGTCTAGTTTGTAACTTGGGGATGTAATAGGGTGAGGGCCTAACAGCTGAAATCTGATGGGGCTCATATTCTTCTAAGTCTTGTGGGCGGTGGCAAGTGGTAGGTGTCTTTGCTTTCTTCCTTTTTGTAGGTAGAAGGCGAAAGGTGCGATCGCTGAAGTTCGATAGGGTTTCAAAGAGTTTCTAAGTGTTGTGGGCGTCGGTGACCAGGGGGCTTCTCTTCCTCTTTTCTTTTCGAAGATGGAAGGCGGAAGGTCTGATCACCAAAGTTCAGTGAGCTTCAAAAATTTTCTAAGTGTTCCAGGATTATGCGGTTCCTTTATTCTCTTCTCAAGTGAATGATGTATGGTGGAGGCCCAATCTCTGAAGCTCGATGGTTTCCCTTTGTTCCTTTTAGACTTTTGAGATTGGGTCCTTCTTCATCTTTTCAAAGGTTGATTGCCTAGAGGAAGCCCAATTGGTCAGAGCCTAACCATTTTGCCTTCCCTACTCCTCCCACCGCCTGGGAATGTGCCAACAACCTCCAAGATTACCATTAATGTGAAATGAGTAGTTGAAATCAATGTTTTTAATGCAGTTGGTGGGTTTGTTGGGGTTTTCTTGCCCATTTCATCCTCAAGTCTGAGTTGTGAAGGCTATAGAGGCAAGATTGGAATTCATTCTAAGGGTTGGTTGCTGAACCAATTGTCTACTCTAGAAAGCCTAAGGGAGATTTTAGGGCATCAAGCAGAGCATAAGGTCTGAATTGGGAATGAAGGGATACATCCAACCGAAAGGAGGAAAGGTTTTTATTGAATATTCTCATATCATGGTATGTCTCCAGGATACTTTGTAATGATTCAGGGGGATATTGAATCACAATTTTGTATATTCCTTTGTGACATTTGCTAGCATGAATATAACAGAAGTTGGATAATGTATGACAACATTTAAATCATGAAAACCTTTTGTATGGGTCTTTCCTCTATTGTGTGTAGATTATTGCAGTTGTATTTGGGATAAATAAGTATGTCCATTCTATGAAATAGCTTTTAGATTTGTATGTGTGAAACTCATGATTCTGTTGATATTTTGCTAGGTGTGTCTCTTTCCATTTGTTATTCATGACTCAGTTGCCCAATGGAGTAGGCACCGATCCATATTAGGGATGGATCAATCACTATTTTAATCAAACCCTCATCCTGTTAGCTGTAGGAGTAGGAGTAGGTTTAGTTTAGGGTTTCTCATGTTGTTCATGATTCAGTGTAATAACCAGGGATAGATCTGAAGTGATGCAATAAAATATTTAATATTTTGGAATCATGTACATGTATGCCTACACTATGTATCTTGTGTATGTGAAGTTAAATGGAGTCATCTCAAAGAATGTAATATTGCCATGTTTGGATGCAAATGCATAGTGCAGTAATAAACTTAATATAGAGGCCTATGCAACCAGTTTTTCTTGACTTAGTGACAGCTTTGGGGGTCAAGTGTACATTGGGTATGGCTGTGTTTATCTATTTATGTTCTATTTCACGCCTCTAGGAATATCCCTCCAAGGTCTAGCTGAACTTGAAGTGTAAAGGAGCATACCTGTTAGGGTTAGCCGACAGAAGATATCAATTAAATGCAAATAAAGATTAAACAGAGAAATGGAAATACACAGAATTAATAACAGCGAGAGACAAGTTTTAACGTGGTTCACCCAAACTCGGGCTACATCCACCAAATAGAGAGTCCAATAATTATTATCCAGTAAATCAAACCAATTACAATCAGCAATCCCTGCAACTCAATATCGCTGCAAAATGCTGCAATATAATATATGAAAACCCTAACCCTTAGCCGCTTTTATCAAGCTTTTTGTCAGTTACAAAAATAGGGTTTTCTTATGTCAGTCAATGAAAAAATAACTCCCGGTGCCTTTATAAAATAATAAAAAAACCGTGTGAGGTTTCGGGGGCACTGCCCCTTGACCCCGTAGGAATTTGGGGGGAAACCGCACCGATAAAAGTGGGGAAAATGTAACCTCCGAGTCTGATTAGGCTCCATATAACAACAATCTCCCACTTGGAGACTGATCAGACTCCACACCATATCATCTCCCACTTGGAGACTGATCATAACACCACTGACCCTGTAGCTCCCACTGGAAATAAGCACCCTGGACTCTGTTGTTCAATTTTGGTTGTTTTCAGTCAAGAAGACCAACCGAAGCTGAAGAGGAGCTCAGCTTCTCCCTTGTCACTGCCTTTGTAAACATATCCGCTGGATTATCATCTGTATGTATCTTTTCCAACTGTAATTATCTATCATCCAACACTGACCGAATGAAGTGATACCTCAACTATATGTGTTTGGTCTTTGAATGCAAGGCATAATTCTTTGCAAGATGTATGGCACTCTGGCTGTTTGTATACAAATAATAATTAACCTGTTGTTTGCCCAATTCTTCCATGAAAGATTGCAGCCATATCATCTCCTTGCTTGCCTTTGTTGCAACTACATATTCTGCCTCTGTGGTGGATAAAGCAACCACCTTTTGCAACCTGGAAATCCAACTCACCGCTGTTCCACCTATAGTAAAGACATAACCTGTAGTACTCCGCCTGGTATCAATATCCCCTGCCAAATCTGAGTCTACATAACCTGCTAAATCAATATTAGAGCCCCCAAAACATAAGTGTTTATTAGATGTACCTCTCAAATATCTGAGAATCTATTTTACCGCATTCCAATGCTCCAATCTGGGATGACTCATATACCTGCTGACGACTCCTACAGCATGTGCAATATCTGGTCTCGTGCATACCATGGCATACATTAAACTTCCTACAGCTGAAGCATATGGTACCTTGAACATTTTCTCTTCCTCCTCTTGTGTCTTAGGACACATCTCCTTAGTCAATTTCAAATGACTAGGCAAAGGTGTGCTGACAGCTTTTGCATTCTCCATATGGAATCTCTGCAACACCTTTTCAACATAAGCAGCCTGAGATAGAGTCAATTTTCTGTTCTTCCTATCTCTACAAATTTTCATACCAAGGATTTGTTTTGCTGCCCCTAAATCCTTCATATCAAATGACTGTGCTAACTACTGTTTTAACTCTCTTATGTGATCCATGTTAGACCCAGCTACAAGCATGTCATCAACATATAAACATAAAATAATGTAGCTATCATTATCCAACCTCTTAAAATAAACACAATGGTCAGAATTACACCTGCTGTAGCCTTGCTCAGCCATAAAACTATCAAATTTCAATACCATTGCTGAGGTGCTTGTTTTAGGCCATACAAACTCTTCTTCAATCTGCACACCTGTTTCTCCTTACCTTTGACCTCAAATCCGTGGGGCTATTCCATGTATATCTCCTCCTCCAAATTACCATGGAGAAAGGCAGTTTTCACATCTAGTTGTTCCAAAAGCAAATCTTCAGCAGCCACAATACTTAAAACAGTACGAATAGAAGTCATCTTGACAACCGGAGAAAATATCTCATCAAAATCAATGCCCTTTTTCTGTGCAAATCCTTTTACAACTAACCTGGCCTTAAATCTTTTCTTACCTCCATCTTCCTCTTTCAGCCGGTAAACCCATTTGTTTGGTAAAGCCTTTTTACCTGCAGGTAACTTACATAATTCCCAAGTCTGATTTTTCAGCAAGGAGTCCATTTCTTCTTTCATAGCAAGCTCCCACTAAACCTATGTATCCACCTACATAGCTTCATCATACCCTTCGGGTTCACCAGCATCTGTTAACAAAATAGAATACAAAGAGGGAGAAAACCTTTCAGGAGGTCTACTTAGCCTTGTTGACCGTCTAACATTCACTGGAGTTTGTGGTATTTTTGGCTGCTGTTGTGGAGCATGAGGAACCACTGGAACATCACTATTTGGAGTATCATCCAGCACCACATAATCTTTTGCTTTCTTCTCATGCTGCTGCAACTGATCTTTGTACAACACCTTCTCATTGAATATAACATCCCTGCTTCTCACAATTTTCTGATTTTTAAAATCCCAAAGCCTATAACCAAATTCATCAATGCCATATCCAACAAAGGTACACTTTTTTTATTTTGCATCCAGCTTGGTTCTATTTTTAGAATCTACATGTTCAAATGCTTCACATCCAAAAGTTTTGAGAAAAGAATAACTCACCTTCTTACCTATCCATGCTTCCTCTGGAATACCACAGCCCAAAGGAACTGAAGAACCTCTATTAATTAAATATACAGTAGTGTTGACAACCTTTGCCCACATGTTTAAAGGTAGCCCAACATGCAATCTCATGGTCCTTGCACGCTCCATTATTGTCCTATTCATGCGTTCAGCCACTCCATTTTCCTGTGGAGTCCCTGGAACCATTTTCTGCCTACGAATTCCATTAAAGGAACAATAATCCTCAAATTCTTTGCTGCAATACTCACCACCGTTATCAGATTTGAGACATTTTAATCTTTTACCTGTCTCATTCTCAACCAAGCTTCTCCATTTCTTAAATGTTTCAAATACATCAGATTTCTGTCTAAGGAAATAAATCCAGACCTTCCTAGTTGCATCATCTATGAATGTAACATAATACCGAGAGCCACCGAGGGAAGATACCTGAGCTGGTCCCCATACATCTGTATGCACAAGCTCCAACTTTTCATTTTTCTTTTGCTTCCCATCTCTGAGAAAACTGACTCTCTTTTGTTTGCCATACACACAACTTTCACAAAAATTCATATTAATACATTTCAGACTTGGTAAAACTTTCTTAGAATGAAGTACCTTCATACCTTTTTCACTCATATGCCTAAGTCTGTTATGCCACAACGTTGTCTCAGTACTTGCAACAACTGTTCCTGAACCTGTTTGTTTTTTTTCTCTGTAACAGCTAAAGTAGAAGGAACAATATGACCTGTACAAAGATGTAAGGTGCCTACTTTCACACCTTTTGCTACTACTAAGGCACCTTTTGAAACCTTCCAATTTTTATCAGTAAATGTAAAAATGCAACCTTGTTCAACTAGCTATCCTACTGAAATTAAATTCCTATTGAGCCTTGGAACACGCCTTACCTCTTGTAGTAGCCAATGATTCCCATGTTGCAACTTAATCTTGATTCTTCCCTTTCCAACAATCTGACAGGGTTCGTTATCTCCCAAATAAACCAGCCCAAAATCCCCTTGGACATAATCAAGAAAATAACTTCTATGGGGCGTAGCATGAAATGAGGCCCCTGAATCTAAAACCCATGAATCATCAACATTATCTAGGGAAAGAATCAAAGCGTCATCTTCAGATTTATTACTTACCACATTTGCTTCCTTATTGCCTTCTTGTTTGTCTCCTTCTTTATTTTTCCAAGACCAGCAATCTTTCTTCAAATGACCTGGTTTCTCACAGTACCAGCAATCCTTCTGTCCTCTGATTTGGGATCTTTTGTCCTTTGATTTTCCTCGTGACTTCCCATGACCTCCAGAACCTTTTCCTCTCTCCTTTGATCTGCCCCTGCTTTCTGCATTCAAAACACTGCCTGATGTGGATCCACCTGAGCTTTTCTTACGAATTTCCTCACTCAGAATAACACCAACAACATCATCAAATTTCAGGGTATTTCAACCAGAAATAGAGTTACTAACCGCCATTACCAAACTATCCCAACTTTCAGGCAATTAACATAATATCAAGAGAGCTCTAACTTCTTCATCAAATTTTACATTTACAGAAGTCAATTGACTGATAATCGTATTAAATTCATTTAAATGACCTGTCACAGATCCACCTTCAACCATTTTTAAATTAAACAAACGCTTCATGAGAAATACCTTATTTGAGGCTGAGGGTGTTTCATACAATTTAGCCAAAGCTTTCATTAGACCATCTGTTGTCTTCACTTCTGTTATATTGAATGCCACCAATGGTGCTAGGCACAACCGAATGGTTCCCAGTGCCTTTCTGTCAAGAAGATTCTAATCCTCATCAGACATTGTTGCCAGTTTCTTGGCTACTCCTTCCAACGGCCTCCATAAATCCTTTTGATAGAGGTAATCCTCCATCTGCATCTTCCATAACTGATAGTTCTGCCCATTGAATTTATCGACCTTCAATTTACCCTCGTCCACCATTGCTCCCACTCAACCGTGAGACTTTCCTGTAGACGATAATCGAACACAACCTGCTTTGATACCACTTGTTAGGGTTAGCCAGTAGAAGATATCAATTAAATGCAAATAAAGATTAAACAGAGAAATGGAAATACACATAATTAATAATAGCGAGAGACAAGTTTTAACGTGGTTCACCCAAACTTGGGCTACATCCACCAAACAAAGAGTCCAATATTATTATCCAGTAAATCAAACCGATTACAATCAGCAATCCCTGCAACTCAATACTGCTGCAAAATGCTACAATACAATATATCAAAACCCTAACCCTTAGCCGCTTTTATCAAGTTTTTTGTCAGTTACAAAAATAGGGTTTTCTTATGTCGGTCAATGAAAAAATAACTCCTGGTACCTTTATAAAATAATAAAAAAATTGTGTGAGGTTTTGGGGGCGCTGCCCCTTGACCTCGTAGGAATTTGGGGGGAAATCGCGTCAATAAAAGTGGGGAAAATGTAACCTCCAAGTCTGATTAGATTCCATATAACAACAATACCCACTCCTGTCAATTGGCCAAAATCACCATTGACCTGTTGATAAACCTCTTTCAATCACCTTGATGACACCCTTGGCCTTGGTGATTGTGAAATATTTTAGGGTTTTGGGTTGTAGCTATTTTGGGAACCAACATAAACTACCAAACATTAATACCATGAGCCTAAACAATGTCCCAAATACCATGGTATGAATTTTCACAACCCTCTATTCATGGGGGGTGTCTTCTGAGAATTAAAATAACTCCCAAAATATGTAACCTCCACCATAATACTAAAAAAGTCAAATTATAATTCCCAAGTGCTCATTAAGCGACTATTTACAAGGCATGACTCTTTGTATTCCAAAGTGACCTTTCATCTTACTTTTCCTCTTTCCATGTCTTCTCAGAATTAAAATAACTCCCAAAATATGTAACCTCCACCATAATACTAAAAAAGTCAAATTATAACTCCCAAGTGCTCATTAAGTGACTATTTACAAGGCATGACTCTTTGTATTCCAAAGTGACCTTTCATCTTACTTTTCCTCTTTCCATGTCTTCTTGCAATAATAAATAATATTGTTGTCCCCACTACACAAGGGTGTCCAAGAAAATACATTCATTTTCCATCTACACAAAATTAAATACACTAGATATAGGGATTTGCAAGGTAGATGTCTCCTAATCCCAACAATAATATTATCCATTATGAAATTGCAGCTATTGGCAGTAGTGGTGGCTTTAAAGGGTATCACTTAAACCCATTTCATAAAATAGTTTGTGGTAGTAATGATGAATGCATATCCTTTTGAAGAGGTCAAGGAAATTTTACCCTCTAAGTTGAGTCCCCATATAGAGAATGGCCACGGTGATGTATAGGAGTGAAGCTAATGGGAAGGTGCATGTTTTAGGTGACTATGTTTTTTATATGTTACACATTTTTGGACAAAATAATTTGAATCTTTATCCATTTCACTCCAATAATAACCCATTCACAAAATCTTTTGAACTAATAATTTTGTGCTCACATGACCTCCACATATGCTCCCATGGGCCTCTTGAAGGGAAATAGTCTTTTCATTATTGTTAAGGCATTAAAGAAAAGAAATCATTAAAACCTTGTTGATAAACTATCATTTGAATTAAGACATATTTGGTAGCATATTTACATATGCAAATTCAAGTATTCATAAAACATTAGGGTGGGAATGCCCCTAAGTCTAGGAAAACGTAGATATCATGAAACTAATCCTCACCTATGAGTGTAATAGCAACCATAAAAGATGTATCATGAATGGTAAGTTGTTTAATCTTTATATAACCGAGGTGAATCAAGAATTATCATCTTCCACACGCATTAGGGAAGCAACACTAGCTATAGAATCAATGTGCTAATTATCTTTTTATGGGATAGAATTAATGGTGTACATGGATCAAAAGAATCTAGTAATTGTAATGTTGGCTCATGGTATTGTGTTTCTTCTTTAGCCTTATAGTTTCATATTATTTGTCTAGCAATGATTTGGGAGTTGCCATGTTAATTGATAGATTTGGTTTTAAGGGATATGGCATCTTGCAACCCTGTGATTAGTGCCTCATACTCTACTAGATTATTGGTACATTAAAAATCTAGTCAAAATTATAATGGTATGAGGTCACATGGGGGAGTTATTAAGATCACTCCCACCCTAGAAAAAGTCATGCATCTAGATCTATCAAAAAACATGGTACAAGCGGAGGAGGTGTCAACACATAAGACATGCTTCTTAAGAAAGGATGTCTAAGAGGTGAATGAGTAGGGGATGATGTTGCAATAAATTGATCAACAATGACTTGTCCTTTAATAGATTTTTGGGAGAAATTTAAGATCTAACTTGGAAAGTAGCATCACCCAACATGCATCATGAACCAAAAGATTGGCTTTTGACAACATGTATTTTAAAAGACCTTATTTTATAATAACATGTGTCTCAACATGAATCATGCAATGTTTAAGATTTTGAGATGAGAAGAAAATGCCAATACAACTCTTCCATAGGCATATATTGTATATCATAATCCAATAAGGTATGATTAGTGTAATATACTACATGTTCTTTTGTGTTCTCATCATTTTCTGCTAAGAGACCTAAAATAGCATATTTCATTATCGATACATATAGAAGCAAGGGTTTTCTGTTAGAAACAAGATCAACTAATGCTTTGCTTATTACAAATTGGAGTAATTTGATTATGAACAAGGTAGTTGTACATGAAAGGAAGCTAGGTGTGCAGAAATCGCTTCCTACACTAATCTAATGAGGGGAGGGCTATGCAAATTCAATTTAATCTTTACAATTACAGCAACATGAAACATAGAATAGAAATATTACAACAATACACATAGAACCACAAAGAAGACAGAAGAAGAGAGACAAGATATAACGTGGGGAAAACCCTTATCGGGTGAAAAACCCCACACTCAAAAACTTGCACAATGTATTATCAAAACTGAATATGGTTTACAATACACTTGCAATGCAAGCTCTCAATAGTCTTCGACACTCGTGTCTGGAGTCAATCCAGTAGCATAACAATACCTATCAATCACGTAATGCAACTCCTCCTCGAAGCACCTGTTTATATAGAAAATACAAGGCAAAATAGCCTCTATCTTGGAATGGGCATCCAACTTGGCCTCATAGCCCAAAACCCACACCTATGGACACTTGGTCAACATTGTAAGATGTTTCTAACACTTGTCCACACATCCCATCCCAAAGAGGTCGCCTATTTCCAAAATGGGCTATGATAGATGCTCTTACGACTCTTACAACCGTCATAGAATCTGTCATAGCAGTTACAACTTACAGCTATAAGAGAATCTGTCATACACATGCTATAAATAGCATATTCTCTTACAACATGTCGTAGTCCACTTGGGGCACCCAAAGATGCCTTTTTCAAAGATGCTTCTCGACACATGTCTTCACCTGTCTTATAAGCTTCTATTTCTGACTCTTACATGTCATAACTTCGTCATAGGAATCTGTCATGACCGTTACAGTCAATGTTCCCTTACACAACATCCAAGATGCCAACACATGGAAAAATATTCCTACCACTAAGTGGGATGCCTATCTCCTCATGTGAGGACAAAATTACATGTGGTCATATGCCATGTAGGATGACACATCACTGTGCCAACTCCCACAATATGACAACATAGGATTTGCATCCAAATTATACAATAGGCAATAAATAAATAAATACAATGAAATAATACAAGGAATTACTAAGGTTGAGACACCTTAATTCCCAACATTCTCCCACTTGTCGAACACCTTGTAAGAGCCAATAGATAACAAGATTTAACTTCTATAGGCCGAGAGGCCCATAGACTCTGAACACCATCTGAACTTCTCTGTGCCCACTGGCTTTGTCAATGCATCTGCAACATTCTTCAAAGTATCTACCTTATCCAAATTTACCTTCCCATCCTCTACCATGTCTCGCATAAAGTGAAACTGTACATCAATATGCTTTGTTCTAGCATGGACAGTTAGATTCTTTGCAAGGCAATTGCACTCTGACTATCACAACAAATCGTAATATGTCCTGCATCAACACTAATATCTGAACACAATCTCTTAATCCAAATGGCTTCCTTACAAGCATGAGTTGCTGCCATGTACTTAGCTTCTGTCGTGGACAAAGCAACCACAGGTTGTCGCTTACTCATCCAACTAATAGCACCACCAAACAATGAAAACACATAAGCACTGGTGGATCTCTTGCTGTCAATGTCACCTGCCCAATCTGAATCCACAAATCCACGAATATCAATAGAATGCAGAGGTCCTGTAACATTACCATGATAGCATATGGAATACTCGGAAGTACCCCTCAAATATATGAACACTCGCTTAACTGCATCACAATGTACCCATCCAGGATTAGCCATAAATCGACTAAGGACTCCCACTGCTTGGGCAATGTCTGGTCTTGTGCAGACCATAACATACATCAAACTGCCAACATCACTAGCATAAGGTACTCTGCTCATGTCCTCCACCTCACTAGGAGATTTTGGACAATCACTAATAGACAACTTTATCCCCAAAGAAACATGAACACACAATGGTCTACAATATGCCATGCTGAACCTATGTAACATGGTCTTCGCATACTTACTCTGGCTTAATCAAAGTTTTCTGTTAGTTCTATCTCTTCTGATTTCCATTCCAAGAATGTACCTCGCTGCCTCTAAATCTTTCATTTCAAACTGTGCTGCCAATTGAGACTTAAAATCAGAAATCATATTCTTACCTTTCCCAATGAGCAACATATCATCAACATATAATGCAACAATGAGAATACGATCACCATCATACTTATAATACACACAGTGATATGATTTTGATCTCACAAATCCGATTGACAACACAAAGGCATCAAACTTCAAGTACCACATCCTAGGAGACTACTTCAATCCACACAAAAGACTTCTTTAACTTGCAAACCAAATTTTCTTTACCTTTCACCATGTAATGCTCTGGCTGTGACATGTAAATCTTTTCCTCCAAATCACCATGAAGGAAAGTTGTCTTCACATCCATCTGCTCCACCTCTAAGTCATAAGCTGTTGTAAGAGATAATAGGAATCAAATGGATGTCAGCTTTGAAATAAGAGAGAAGATCTCACCATAATCTATACCCTCCACTTGCAAATACCCCTTCGCAACCAATCTAGCCTTATACTTCTCAACACTGCCTTCTGCACCAAATTTCTTCTTGAACACCCATTTGCATCCAACGAGTTTCCGTCCAGGAGGCAAAGGCACCAAGTCCCAAGTTTGATTCTTTTCCAAAGAAGCCATCTCATCCTCCATGGCCTCGTTCCAGGAACCTACATCTTTCATAACCATAGCATCTGACATAGTTCTAGGTTCATCACTGTCAGTAAGCAAAGCAAAAGCACAACTAGAATCAAGCAATGTATAACCAAACCTCTCAGGTTGCTTCCTGATTCGTGTGGGCCTCCTCAAAGGCTAAGCTGGAGGTTCTACTTCATCTTCTGAACTTTCAGATCTGCTAGAGCTCTCCTCATTTTCAGGTCCAACATTGTCTTTCTATTTAGTCTTCTCAGGGGTAGAAGGAAACTAAACAACATCCTCTTTCTTTTCTTTTTCTTCTGGTTGTAAAATAGTGGAAGAAGGTGTTAGCTCTCTGAAGATGACACTTCTGCTATACAACACTTTTTCAGCCACAGGATCCCAAAGCTTGTATCCTTTCACACCGACACCATAGCCAATGAAGATACACTTAACAACCTTGTTCTCTAATTTTGACTGCTTCTCCCTAGGCAAATGTGCATATGCCTTACAACCAAAAACACGAAGATGCCTTAATGAAGGATTTCTACTAGACCACACCTCCATGGGTGTCTTACCAACAAGAGCTGATGTAGGAGATTTGTTTACTAGATAGCAAGCAGTGGCAACAACTTTAGCCCAAAAATTTTGTTCTAGGCCAGCTCCACTAAGCATACTCCTGGCCTTCTCCATCAGTGTCATGTTCATCCTTTCTACAACTCCATTTTGCTGCGGGGTATATGGAGTTGTCTTATGTCTTTCAATCCCAAGTTCCTTGCAATATTTATCGAATTCTGTAGAATAGAACTCACCACCGTTGTTAGTTCTCAAATATTTAATCCTTTTACCAATCTAATTTTTAGCAAAGGCTTTAAACTCCTTAAACTTACTATAGACTTCAAATTTTCTTCTAAGAAAATAAATTCATGTCCTTCTACTGTAGTCATCTATGAAAGATACAAAATATATAGATTTTGATAATGAAGGAACATTAACAGGACCAAATACATCAGAATGAAGAAGGTCCAACACACCAGAAGATTTATGAGAACTCGAATAAAACTAAACACGGTTTTGTTTTCCATATATGCAATGTTCGCGAAAGTCAAACTCAAGATTGCAATCATCTAACCCCTCAATGAGGTTTTTATTTTTCAAGGTTCTAAGACCCTTCTCACCAATGTGGCCAAATCTCTTATGCCATAACATTGTCTTTTCAACAAGAAGCTTAACTTCCAAAGCATGAATACAACCATCAGGACTAGATACAACAGATTTCTTCACTACTGGTTCAGATGGTGGGGATGAAGTGACTGCTGCCCTCTTCCTTGAGTTAGAAGAACTATTGCATTGTGAAATGCATGCCTCCAACTGAAACAGAGTACCTCTCCTAGTACCCTTAGCAAGCACCATAGCTCCTCTAGTCATCTTGCATCCTTCTTTCAAAAAGACAACCTGCACACCTGCATCATTCAACATACTTACAAAAAGTAGGTTTCGTGCTAAGCCTGGGATGTGCATAACCCCAGAGATCCCCTTCACTCGTCCATTAGGGAATTGGATAGAGACTCTTCCACGACCAATAATCTTCAGATGAGAGTCGTCAACCAGGTACACCTTTCCACCATCGAACTCCTCATACTTAGTAAACCAGTCTCGATGCGAGGTCATGTGGAATGACGCACCAGAATCAATCAGCCACACATCATTAGATGCATGGGTTGCCAGGGCTGCGATGAAAGCATCACCATCATCTTGTGACTTGTCGGAATCCAAATCTAGGTTCTTCTTCTTCTTTTTCTTTTCCTCTTTGCATTCCTTTCATAAATGCCCAGATTTACCACAGTTCCAACAAAGAGTCTTGGACTTTCTAGGAGATTTAGATCTCCCACGGGATTTGGATCTGCCCTTATCAGCTTTCTTGTCTTTCTTTCTCCCTTTCTCCTTGGGTCTTCCACGAACTGCAAGAGCCTCTTTGGCTGCCTCAGAAGACTTTCTCCACATCTCTTTAGATAATAGCGAAGATACCACTTCATCCATTGTGAAAGTGGATGTGGTGCTCCTGATAGCCATCACAAGATGATCCCATGAGTCCGGCAAAGAACAAAGTAAGGTCATGCAACGATCCTCCTCCTCCATCTTCACACCAACTAATGTCAAATGTGCAATTAACATGTTAAAGGCATTCAGGTGATCTGCAACAGATCCTCCATCCTCCATCTTCAGAGAGTACAACTTCTTTCTCATAAAAAATTTGTTCACCAGGGACTTGGCTTGATACACATCTCCCAACTTCTTCCAAAGGAAGTTTGCAGGTTTCTCCTCATGGACATTTAATAGAACAGAATCAGCAAGACTAAGTCTTGTGAGACCCTTAGCCTTCCAATCTTTGAGATCCCATTCAGCTTGTGCCATAGTAGCTAGTTTTGTGCCACTAATAGTTTCCCAAAGGTCTTAATCAACAAGCATGTCTTCCATCTTGAGCTTCCACAGCTCGAAATTAGCGCCATTGAATTTCTCCACCTCTATCCTTCCGGATGTGCTTACCATCTCCTTTCTGCAATAAGATACAGAATACTCTACACAGACTCCCACTCAACTTAAGATCAACTCAAAAAACCCCTACCCAACAACTAGGACCAAAGGTGATCAAGCTCTGATACCAACTGAAAGGAAGCTAGGTGTGCGAAAATCGCTTCCTACACTAATCTAATGAGGGGAGGGCTATGCAAATTCAATTTAATCTTTACAATTACAACAACATGAAACATAGAACAGAGATATTGCAGCAATACACATAGAACCAAAAAGAAGACAGAAGAAGAGAGATAAGATATAACGTGGGGAAAACCCTTATCGGGTGAAAAACCCCACACTCGAAAACCTGCACAATGTATTATCAAAACTAAATATGGTTTACAATACACTTGCAATGCAAGCTCTCAATAGTCTTTGACACTCGTGTCTGGAGTCAATCTGGTAGCATAATAGTACCTGTCAATCATATAATGCAATTCCTCCTCAAAGCACCTATTTATATAGAAAATACAAGGCAAAATAGCCTCTATCTTGGAATGGGCGTCCAACTTGGCCTCATGGCCCAAAACCCATGCCTATGGACACTTGGTCAACATTGTAAGATGCTTCTGACACTTGTCCACACACCCCATCCCAAAGAGGTCGCCTATTTCCAAAATGGGCTATGACAGATGCTCTTACGACTCTTATGACCATCATAGAATCTGTCATAGCAGTTACAACTTACAGCTATAAGAGAATCTATCATACACATGCTATACATAGCATATTCTCTTACAACATGTCATAGTCCACCTTGGGGTGCCCAAAGATGCCTTTTTCAAAGATGCTTCTCGACACATGTCTTGACCTGTCTTACAAGCTTCTATTTCTGACTCTTACATATCATAACTTCGTCATAGGAATCTGTCAGGACCGTTACGGTCAATATTCACTTACACAACATCTAAGATGCTGACACATGGCAAAATATTCCTACCACTAAGTGGGATGCCTATCTCCTCATGTGAGGATAAAATTACATGTTGTCATATGCCATGTAGGATGACACATCACTGTGTCAACTCCCACAATATGACAACATAGGATTTGCATCCAAATCATACAATAGGCAATAAATAAATAAATACAATGAAATAATACAAGGAATTACCAAGGTTGAGACACCTTAATTCCCAACAGTACATATAGGGTAGAGAGGTTGATTCGACTTCAACACTCAACTAGAGATGGAAGAAAGAGTGTCGACAAGTGGCTTGGAGAGTTGTAATGGACTCTCCAAGTAGACACCTAACCACCTAAGGTGGCTTGAAGCCATGTGGAGAATATACGTATAATTACTTATTTAAGTAATAAGTAATAGTGTTAATATTCCTACACTAACATTTTCCATGAATAATAGACTTGAGGACTAGAGGTTTTAAGAAGTATTATTTCATGTTCTTGAATGATTTTTAGGAATCTTCATTACATTCAGAATTTACATATTCCTTTTAAATTTTTTTTTGTATGGCAATGTTTTATATGCTAATTGGGGTATGAAACATCTAATTGCTTGGATTTTCCATTGGAGTCTATAGATCTGTGATAATGTAACATCAAAAATTGCATACCCTTGCAATTTCACACTATATTTTTCACTCACTTTAGTACTTTGTGTTCATGTTTTACAAAAAATGTTTCAGTGCCTTGTGTTTCTCTTAGCCTGAAGATGTTTTATATGACCAAGAAATAAAATCACTTGGATGCTAGCACTTAGTGTGGATGTCTACGCATCACGTTGGTGTCTCGCTAAGGTGTAACATTAAGTGATCTATTTTTAAGACGTGTTGAATATCTTCTGCAGTGTAAGAGATTCTTGTGACGCTCCTCCAACTTCAAATGACTCTTTTCCTATCTTGCATGACTATCCTTTCCCTCTCAATCTTCAAATTTTGAATGGATATCTTGATGGCTCTTGGCTCTCTTCTTCTCTTTTGATTTTTTGGAAAATATTAAAGGATATACTCTTGTGGCTTTCAACATAGTAGCTATTGAAGATATTAATGCTCTCCTAAGTTACATCACCATCTTTTCTAGCTTTGCGAAGTCTCTATTTGCAAATTAAACATTGTGAAGGCTCTCTTCTAAGGGTTTGAGGTTATCTTCATACAAATTTTTCCCTCAAGGAGCTTGCAACCTCCTCCATTACCATTTGAACTTGTAAAATTGTTTCAACATTGAGAAATAAGTTTTATTTACAAATCTTGATATACATTGCTTTGTTTATTCACTAGCAAATTTGTGGTGTAGACCACCACTCCATTTCTCTTATATACACTAAAGTATTCTTCCTTGTAGAATAGGGTTGATACTTTTAGTTTTCATTTATTTGTCATTGTTGGTTATTTCTTAGACACACTAGAGAAGTAGCAACACACACTATTTTTTGAGTTTTCTTTATCTTGGCTGCCTGTGTAGGTTGAAAGACCAAAGTAAGGGCTTGACTTGAAAGCAAGCTCCTAAGGAGCCCCCAAAAAATTTCTTGTCCTTAGCAACAGGTATTTTGAGGAAGAATATTTAGCCACACGGAGGTTTTTATCAATATTTCTTCCCTTCTCTTGTCAATTTCCTATTTCATTGGGTTTTGATAGAATATCTACATTATTTTCATCTTTGTTATCACCTGGTACATTGATATAGTTTTTCTTGTTTGATATTATAGATTAGTTAACTTCTTGTACTGGATATTTGATCTTTTCGTACAGACTGGACTCTAGCATGTAGCGCAAAGATCCTAGTGATGCACTATCATCTTAGATAGTTAGCCTCATTCTTCTAGATCAAGTTCCTTAGTATTCTCCATTTCTTGTTCTATATGTAAATTCTCTAAAGTCTATTTACAATAGCTTATTTCCAGTACTTTATTAGTTTTTATTCATTTTAAAAATAGTTAGTCTAGTTTCTTTTCATTTTCCTTAGCGCTAAGTGGGTTTGTTGACGTTAGTCTATCCAAAAAAGTAGATAGCAAGAACTAAAAAAGACTCTAGTGTAGTTGTAGTTAAAAGATCCCATTCCATTCCAGCGTACCCACCATGCAGTCTTTCCTGATATCCTTCGCCTTGCTACCATAGACATCAACATTCCCCGCCCACCACCCAAGGACAAGCTCGAGCATTACCGCACCCCTCCATTCTGTAAGACAAAGCACATGTCGCCATCTCTGCCACCTCTAATCCCTTCTAATCGCTTCTTCTAATTGTGGAGGATGTTCCTCCACCCGTGATTCTTAGTGCTCGCATTTCTATTGACAACATCGATGAGCCATGTTTGGTTCACTATTCTAATAGTGACTCTACTGATTCCTCCCCATGGAGCGAATCTTTGAGTCTTTCCCAGATATCCCCTCATTGTCCATGATTTTCACAAAATCATTGACAATTTCTTCTACCAGTGCTCAAGAGGATCATGTTCCTATTGTTGATTCTCTGCACTTGGTTCTAGGGGAGTCCTCTTTGTACAACTCTTAGTGTGGTCCCTTTGTCAACTATTCCTCCATCCCCTTATACTAGTTAATATTAGAACATGGATGACCTGATGATGCCTGACCCATGAGGGTTGTACCTTCGTTTCACGTGTTTATATGTGTTTGCATGATTGCTTGTAATGTTTTCCCCTGTGAACATGTCTTATATGGTTGTTAGTTCTTCTTGGAGGACCCATGATGCCCTTGTAGACACGTGGATATATGAAGCATGAAAATGTTGTGACATTCTTCTATTTGTTTCTAAATTCTTCTATATGTTGTCCACTTAGTTATTTTGACATTTTGGGGACAATGTAAAGCATTGGAAGATTTAGCTTCCTTCCATGTTGACCCAATATTTTTCTTTTGATTTCTTGTAACATTCTTCCTTTGTACTCATAGTTCTACATGCTTAGGGAATGATGACGATTTTTTTAAGTTGTCCCTTGATGATTCCCTTCCTAAAAATTATGCATGTACTAACCCCAAAGCATGTAGATCCCTTTGTGTTTTTGGTGATGTTGCCTATTTTTATGTGACATGTGTTTGCGTTGCTCAATGTCATAGCATGTTTACACAAGATTTTGTGTATCATACCTATAGCATCGCCTTTGTTGCCTCTCTTTGGGGGCATTTTTCTTTCTCTCAAGGAAGATTTGGGAACATATCTTCCTAATATATATTCTCCTAAAGTTCTTGTCCCCTTATTCTACCTTTAAACTAATTGCATACTGTTGCTTTATGCAATTATTTTAAGGTGGGAGCATACTTTTATGCTTTTCCACTTTCACACACATTACATTGATGGTACGTTCCATGACGTGTTTGCTCTTGGCAACATTTGCAGCTTGTGGGCCTAAGAAAACACATTTGCTTAGCCTGACCACCCTTTTTAGCTACCTTTTAGCACTCTTTGTGAATCACCTAACAATATAGTTTTTTAGTCCTCGTGGCCCACAAGAGTTTGGTATGGTTCCGAGGTTCACAGTTCTCGTAGTGTGCTAGAAATGCCCTATTTGCATTAGTTTATTTGCTTTTTTGTGTGTGATTTGTGTTAGATAGTAGTAGAATGTGCATTAGATTATATGATTCGCTAACCTTGGTGTTTAGGCAAATCATATCTAATGTAATCCCTTTTAGCGTAGATTTTATTTATGTGGTTCTGACATTGCCTCTTGTGCAAGTTTTTCTATATAATACTATAGTTTTGTAGGTTCTCGATCTGGGGGCTTCACTCCTCCAATCAAAGAATCCTCTACAACCTCTATAGTATCCTTTTTGAGGTAAAATTTATAATGTTATTTCCTTTTGTACTTTAGCATGCGTATTCACATAGTGTCATAAGCCTACTAAAGTGGGGGCTAAATGTAACATCAAAAATTGCATACCCTTGTAATTTCATGCTACATTTTTCACTCAATTTAGTCCTTTGTGTTCATTTTTACAAAAATATCATTTCAGTTCCTTGTGTTTGTCTTAGCCTGAAGATGTTTCATATGACGAAGAAATAAAATCACTTGGATGCTAGTGCTTAGCTTGGATGTTCACGTGTCGCGCTGACATCTCATGAATGTGTAACATTAAGTGATCTATTTTTAGGATGTGTTGAATATATTTTGTGGTGTAAGAGATTCTTGTAATGCTCCAACTTCAAAAGACTCTTTTCCTATTTTGCATGACTATCCTTTCCCTCTCAATCTCTAATTTTTTAACGGCTCTCTTGCTGGATGTTGGCTCTCTTCTTCTCTTTTGATTTTCTAGAAAATATTGAAGGATACACTCTGGTGGCTCTCACCATAGTAACTATTGAAGATATTAATGCTCTCCTGAGTTGCAATACCATCTTTTCTAGCTCTGTGAAGGCTCTATTTGCATATTGAGCATTGTGGAGGCCCTCTTCTAAGGGTTTGAGGTTATCTTCATATAGATTTTGCCCTCAAGAAGCTTGCAGACTCTTCCATTGCCATTTGAACTAGTAATATTGTTTCAACATTGTTAAATAAGTTTTGTTTACAGATTTTAATATACATGGCTTTGTTTATTCACTAGCAATTTTTTTTAAGACTGCAGGAATCAACATAGCCCCCTATAAATTGTAATGTACTGGGTAAAATTTTTAACGTGACTAATGGCACTGGTATGGCACACCCTTTGGTACCATGTGGGTGGGGGGATTGGACCTCGTGACCTCTTGACTACAATAGGATGCTTTAGATAATCGAGCTAGGGCTCACTAGAAAATTTGTTGTGTAGACAACCACTCTATTTCTCTTGCATACACTAAATTATTCTTCCTCATAAACTAGGGTTGATACTTTTAGTTTTCATTTATTTATCAATACTAGTTATTTCTTTGACACACTTGAGAAGTAGCAGCACACACTCTTTTTCGAGATTTCTTTATTTTGGCTACTTGTGGAGGTTGAAAGATCAAAGCAGGGGCTTGACCTAAAGGCAAGCTCCTAAGCAGCCCCAACAATTTTTCTTGTCCTTAGCAGCAAGTATTTTGAGGAAGAATATTTAGCCACATGGAGGTTTTTTCAATATTTCTTCCCTTCTCTTGTCAATTTATTATTTCATTAGGTTTTGATAGATTATCTACAGTATTTTCATCTCTTTTATCACATGGTACTTTGATATAGTTTTTCTTGTTTGTGTACTGTCAAAAATTGTATACCTCTTACAATTTCACACTACATTTGACACATGTTGTGGCTTACATGATCATCTCTATTTAAAATATGCAATTTTTGCCACTTTGATGAGATGAAAGGATTAGTCCTCTGTCATTTGGCATTTGGATAGTCCAAATTACCAGGACTAGGGCACCCAGTGCTAGAGTCCTAGAAATTTGGCCTCGATAACTTATATCTTAATGTCGGTCTCATGACTTAAGTGATGCACCTTGTCAGCCTTGAATCTGTTGGGACCTTAGAAAGTAATTGAGATACACGTATAAACAAGTCTCTTTCACTCATTTACACTAGATGATCTCTATGATGATATTGCTATCTAACAAGTTCTTATCTACAAGATCTCTATTCCTGTAGATTATTGTTGTGTATACTAACCCTTGTTGCAGATCTTGGTGGAAGCTCCTTCCTCTCTCATTCTCTACTTGTAGTGATTTGATAGTGACATCATCCCATCAAGGGTTTCATGTTCATGGTAACATCTTTCCTTCATGTTTGTTTACATTTATCTTTGATTATTCAGATTTGCCTCTACCTACCTAGGGAATGCACTCTTGATCTAATCCTTGTTGTTGTCGAAGTGGGAACACTTACATGGGGGTTTGACTGAGGCAAGACTTTATACATCACCACCATTTTCCCTCTTTCATTTGTGCAGATCGCATCAGAAGGTTCTAGCATGAAACAATGACAAGAAGACGGAAGATCCTGGAACACAGATTACAAGTTTGAAACTTGACCTAAAACCCTAGGACTAGGGCGCTGGGCACCCTAGTCCTCTAGATCTAGCCCTTGTTTTTGACTGTGGACCCCAATAGCTCTGCATAGTCCTGATCTACTCCCGGTTCCTACATAGTCAGTCTACGACACCTATAAGTTGTTTATTTTGTCAATTTGATCACTTAAAACCCTAGATCTCGCTATTCTCAAATCAACATCCACTATTACAATAGAAAGAAGACAAGCCCCAGATAACTTGGCTCTCCCTTGAGGACTGTAGACAAGTACACAAGTCTTGGTTGGATTGTGTTCTAATGTTGGATAGGAAAGATTGGTCTAGTTAGTGTATAATTGATTAGCTCTCTTTTCCTATGTAATAGTTTGATATTGTAGATTGGTTAATTTCCTATGCTAGATATTTGATTTTTCCCTACGGACTGGACTCTAGCATGTAACACAGATGTCCCTGTGATGCACTATCATCTTAGATAGTGAGCCTCATTCTTCTGAATTAGGTTCCTTAGTATTCTCCATTTCCTATTCTATATTTTAATTTTTTGAATTCTATTTACAGTAGCTTATTTCTACTACTTTATTAGTTTTTCTTCATCTTAAAAATAGTTAGTCTAGTTTCTTTTCATTTTCCTTAGTGCAAAGTGGGTTTGTTGATGTTAGTCTGTCCAGAAAAGTAGATAGAAAAAACTAAATAGGACCCTAGTGTAGTTGTAGTGAAAATATCCCATTCCATTCTAGCATACCCGCTATGCAGTCTTTCCTGATATCCTCCACCCTTCTACCATAGAAATCAACATTCCCCACCCACCACCCAAGCACAAGTGTGAGCATTATCCAACCCCTTCATTCCGCAAGCCAAAGCGCATGTTGCCATCTCTGCCACCTCTAAGCCCTTCTGCATTGCTTCTTCTAGTTGTGGAGGATGGTCCTCCACCCGTGACTCTCAATGCTCTCATTTCTATTGACAACAATGATGAGCCACGTTTGGTTCACTATTCTGACAGTGACTGTTGATTTTCTCCCCCGCAGAGAGAACATTTGAGTTTGTCCTAGATATCCCATCCTTGTCCACGATTTTATCAAAATCATTGACAATTGCTTCTACCAGTGCTCAAGAGGATCCTGTTCCTATTGTTGATCCTCTACACTTGGTTTTAGGGGAGTCCTCTTGTACCACTCTTAGTGTGGTCCCTTTGTCAACTATTCCTCCATCCCCTTATGATAGTTAAGATTTGAACATGGATGACCTGATGATGCCTGACCCAAGAGGGTTGTACCTTCATTTTATGTGTTTATATGTGTTTACATGCTTTCTTGTAATGTTTTCTCCTATGAACATGTCTTATATGTTTGTTAGTTCTGCCTGGAGGAGCCATGATTCCCTTGTAGACACGTGGATACACGAGGAATGAAAATATTGTGACATTCTTCTATTTGTTTCTAAATTCTTCTATATGTTGTCCACTTAGTTATTTTGACATTTTGGGGACGATGCAAAGTGTTGGAATATTTAGCTGCCTTCCATGTTGACCCAAAAATTTTATTTTTCTTTTGATTTCTTGTAACATTCTTCCTTTGTACTCGTAGTTCTACGTGCTTAGGGAATGATGATGATTCTTTTAAGTTGTCCCTTGATGATTCCCTTCCTAAAAATGCATATTGACACCAGAGCACGTAGATCCCTTTGTATTTTGGTGATGTTACTTGTTTTTATGTGACATGTGTTTGCATTGCTCGGTGTCATACCATGCTTACACAAGATTTTCTATATCATGCCTATAGAATCGCCTTTGTTGCCTCTCTTTGGGGGCATTTTCCTTTCTCTCAAGGTAGCTTTGGGAACATATCTTCCTAATATATATTCTCTTAAAGCTCTCTTCCCCTTATTCTACCTTAAAACTAATTGCATACTATTGCTTTATGCAATTATTTTAAGGTGGGGACATACTTTTATGCTTTTCCACTTTCACACACATCACATTGATGGTACGCTCCCTGAAGTATTTGCTCTTGGCAACATTTGTAGCTTGTGTTCTAAAGTAGACGCACTTGCTTAGCTTGACCACCATTTTCAACTACCTTTTAGCACTCTTTGTGAGTCACCTAACAACATAGTTTGTTAGTCCTTGTGGCCCACAAGAGTTTGGTATGGTTCCTAGCTCTCATAGTGTGCTAGCCCTAGAACCATACTTGGCATCCTTCTAGCTCTCGTAGTGTGCTAGAAATGCCTTGTTTACATTACTTTCTTTGCTTTCTTATGTGTGATTTGTGTTAGATAGTAGTAGAATGTGCATTAGATTATATGATCTGCTAACCTTGGTGTTTAGGCAAATCATATATGATCTAATCCTTTTAGCATAGATTTATATATGTGGTTTTGATATTGCCTCTTGTGCAAATTTTATTGTCTAATACTATAGTTTTGCAGGTTCTTAGCTTGGGGGGCTTCACTCCTCTACTCAAAGAATCCTCTATAGCATCTATAGTATCCTTTTTGAGGTAAAATTTATGATGTTATTTCCTTTTGTACTTTAGCATGCATATTCACATAGTGTCCTAAGCCTGCTAAGGTGGGGGCTAAATGTAATGTCAAAAATTGCATACCCTTGTAATTTCATGCTATATTTTTCACTCACTTTAGTCCTTTGTGTTCATTTTTACAAAAAATCATTCCAGTGCCTTGTGTTTCTCTTGGCCCAAATATGTTTCATATGACCAAGAAATAAAATCACTTGGATGCTAGTGCTTAGCACATATGTTCATGCGACACGCTGGCATCCCACAAACGTGTAATGTTAAGTGATCTATTTTTAGGATGTGTTGAATATCTTTTGCGGTGTAACGCTCCTCCAAATTCAAACAACTCTTTTCCTATCTTGCATGACTATCCTTTCTCTCTCAATCTCTAATTTTTTAACGGATCTCTTGTTGGCTGTTTGATCTCTTCTTCTCTTTTGATTTTCTTGAAAATATTGAAGGATACACTCTTGTGGCTCTCACCATAGTAGCTACTAAAGATGTTAATGCTCTCCTAAGTTGCAACACCATCTTTTCTAGCTCTATGAAGGCTCGATTTGTAGATTAAGCACTGTGGAGGCTCTCTTCTAAGGGTTTGAGGTTATCTTCATACAGATTTTTCCCTAAAGGAGCTTGCAACCTCCTCCATATCCATTTTAATTGGTAATATTGTTTCAACATTGAGAAATAAGTTTTGTTTACAGATTTTGATATATTGCTTTGTTTATTCACCAGCAAATTTGTGGTGTAAACCACCGCTCTGTTTCTCTTGCATACACTAAAGTATTCTTCCCCATAGAGTAGGGTTGATACTTTTAGTTTTCATTTATTTGTCACTGATGGTTATTTCTTAGACACACTTGAGAATTAGTAGCACACACTCTTTTTTGATATTTCTTTATCTTGGTTGCCCATGGAGGTTAAAAGACCAAAGTAGGGGCTTGACTTGAAGGCGAGCTTCTAAGTAGGCCCAACATTTTTTCTTGTCCTTAGCAACAGGTATTTTGAGGAAGAATATTCAACCACACGAAGGTTTTGTCAATATTTCTTCCATTCTCTTGTCAGTTTCTTCATTGGGTTTTGATAGAATATTTACAATTTTTTCATCTCTGTTATCACTTGGTACTTTGATATAGTTTTTCTTGTCTGATATTGGAGATTGGTTAACTTCCTATGCTAGATATTTGATTTTTCTGTACAGATTAGACTCTAGTGCATAGTGCAGACATCCTTGCGACGTGTTGTTGTCCTGAACAGTGAACCTCATTTTTTTGTATCAGGTTCCTTAGTATTCTTCATTTCTTATTTTGTATTTAAATTTTCTGAATTATATTTACAATAGCTTATTTCTAGTACTTTATCATTTTTTCTTCATCTTCAAAATAGTTAGTATAGTTTCTTTTCATTTTCCTTAGTGCAAAGTGGGTTTGTTGACGTTAGTCTGTCCAGAAAAGTAGATAGTAAAAACTAAACAGGACCCTAGTGTAGTTGTAATGAAAATCTCCCTTGATTAATACATTTTAATCAAGGTGTAAATATTCCTTTTCTAGAGATAAGTAATTTGGAGAAGACATGTTTACAATGACATCAATTTTATTAGTATCCACCTCAATGACTCACTAGGATACAATGAATCCCAATAAGGTACCACTGTCAACTCCAAACATGCTCTTCTTAGGATTTAGCCTTACTTTGTATTAGTGCAAGCATTCTAATATCCTCAAGTATCCAAGATGATCTATTCACTATTTAGATTTTACCAAGATGTCATAAACATAACCTTCTAGGATATTATACATTAGGTCATGAAATATTAATGTCATGGCCCTTTGATAAGTAGCTCCTATGTTTTTCAATTTAGAAGGCATGATGTAACAATCATGCTCCATTGTGTGGTGAAAGTTGTTTTGGGTTGATCTTAGGGATTTATCATGATTTGAATATAGCCTAAAAAACCACCCATGAAGGATAATTTTTCATGTTCAGCAATTGAATCTACAACCATATTAATGTTCGGAAGAGGAAAATTTTCTTTGAGAGATGATTCTATAATGTCTCTAAAGTTTGTGCACATTTGAACACAATTGTTAGGTTTTTAGCAACATGAACCATGTTAGAGATCCAAGATAAATAGTGGATTGGTCTAGTGAATCTCACTTTTATCATCTTTTCTAGTTCCTCTTTGACTATTAAAGAAATCTTAGAATTCATCTTTATAATATTATGCTTAAGTGGCTTAGCATTAGGTTCTAGATAATGTTATACATTACAATGTTGCTATCAATTCTAGGTATGTCATGATATGACCATGCTAAGATATCTTCAATTTCTTTTATTAATATGGTAATGTTACATTGTTTATAAATGTTTAGGCTATCTCCCATTTTAAGAGATTTTCTTTATCATTTTGGTCCATCTCAATATCAAATGTAACACTAACCGCAAGTGTGTTATAATCTTCTATGAAGGGCTGAGTGAGCAAAGTATTATAGAATCATTTAATGAAGGGACATTTTCCCCAAAATAAGAATTAACTTAAAACACATTTGGGAAGCCTTTATCATTATGAAATATAGGTAAGTCATCATATACTCCTAAATATTCAACTTACGCTTTGTCATTTGCAAAAGTATATGAGGAAATGTTTCCATGCAACCATCATAGACAAATTTAGAATAACCCAATGGTAAGTGGAGGTTATTACTAATGGCACATGAATAATCTATTCACTTAGAGCAATTCATTATAAGAATTTTGATAGGTTTGATGATGCCTTGTTGGCTCAAATCCAATCCTTTTCCATTATGACCAAGCTTTTGTAAAATGTTATATCTTTTTCTATAATGAATAGCCAACTTAGCTAAAGATAAACTATTTTCATAATGATGACTAGTTTTAGATCCATGAGCGGTATCACCTTCACTAGAATGAGTATCAATGCATGTGAGACATGATTTATCATGTGTATTACAATCTATAGGCAAAGGTGAAGAAGCTTGCTTCTCATGATTTGATGTCTCAAAATCTAGTGAACACCAACCATCCTCAATATTGGAGTGATGTACAAGTGGATTAGAGGAAGATTTTAGATGCATTATAGGCATGCTTAATTTTGTTGGAGATATCACCATTTTATCTTTTTTGACTATTTGGCAAAATTGGTATGGGTTCTCATGAGTTGTCACTACACATTGCTTGTTATGATGGATAAACTTGAGTTTATGATAAAGTGTATGTGGGACAACACCTATTGCATGGATCCATGGATGCCCCAAACAAATATTATATAGTAATGTTCTAGACATCGCATGGAAAGTAGTGTTAAGGGTAACATGCCCTAAAGTGATAGGAAAACTGACGTAACTAAGGGATTCCCATATGATTTTTTCAAAATCTTTGATGGTTATTGTTAACACAGACCAGCTGCCACTACACCGAAAGCCTAAGCTGTTAGTGAGGGCACTGCCAGAGAGGTTAATCGGGTACCGACGAAGGGTTGAGGGTCCCAGCACGACAACAGTTTACCCCCTCGAGCTGAGAGGTCCATACTGGACATAGTCGACCACGAGGCAAGAAATCCTATTGAGGGAGGGAATCGAACCCTCCCAGTAGCGTCGCCAATTTTGTTAACACGGACTGGATGCCACTACACCAAAAGCCTAAGCTACCAATGAGGGCGCCACCGGAGAGGTTAATGGGGTACCGATGGAGGGTTGAGGATCCCAGCACGACAACAATTTACCCCCCTGAGCCGAGAGGTCCATACTAGACACAGTCGACCACAAGGCGAGCAAGCTTGTTGAGGGCATGAGTCGAACCCTCCCCAGTAGAGTTGCCAATTTTGTTAACATAGATCGGATGCCACTACACCAAAAGCCTAAGCTGTCAGTGAGGGTGCCACCGGAGAGGTTAATGGGGTACCGATGGAGGGTTGAGGGTCCCAGCATGACAATAATTACCATATGTTTTTAGAGATTGGACTAGATTAGATCTAGAAAATGCTTGCTACAAATGTTCAATCTAGATCTTTTGTCAATTAGTACTCCTTTGACTTTAATGTTTCCATACCTAACCACACTTTATAATGACCTATATTCTTTAGTCATATGTGGAAGTGGTATCTCATGAAGTGTAAATAGGATATGTGCTTTATCTTTAAGTATTGGTTACAACAATGAAACCAACTCTTTAGGAGAAATACTAAATAAAATAATTGTGTCCACTAGGATGTCCCTTAAGATGTTCTTATGTATCTTCAAGTCACATATCAAGTCCTTTATAGACTAGATTTAATTTGAAATCAAATTTGGGTTTTTATTAGAGTAACCTTTGGATTGTTTTCACATTTATACCTCTAATGTCCTTTTAGACCCGATATATGTGCTTCAATCAAATTTAATCAAAATATTACATCTAAGTGAATATTGGACCCCAAATCATTTACTTCATATTTTGGCCTTGGAAGACAATCCAAACTCAATTTAAATTCACCCTCGTTTAATTATGTCTTACATCTAGATTCTTTACCTTTTTTCTTAAACAAGCAAAGAGACTACAAGATGATGCCAAATAGTAGACATGGTGCCATGAGATCAAGAGATGTGGAGTCAAAGGGCTTTGATATCTAGATAATTAAACGTAGACTTCAAACATGATAGGGATATACTATTAGGTTTATGAAATATCATGCATTTGTCAAGTGAATAGAAAGAAAAACTAGGTGTTATAGTTAAAAACCTAAACTTGATATTTTATTTTCAATGGTTTAAATACATATCACATCTAATCCATTCCCGAGGAAGAAAAGACACAAGATATGATTTTTAAAATCTGATTGAAAAATGGACTCAATATGTTGATAAATTATGATGAAATATTGTTAGTGTCTCAATTATTTAGTTCCTCTCCCCAAACTATGAGAAGTGCAAGATTACGACACATGACAGACATGGATGTAAAATACTGACATGTGGACTACCTAAATGGAACTCCAATCATTATGAGATCTTAACACGGGCCGCCTAAACTCAAGTTTTGGAGTTAGAAATAATAAAATGAAATCCTAGGTTTGATATTGTTTTGTGAACCCAATTTTATTCCATATAGCATCTGGATTTCATTAGAGGAGGAAGGATATCGAAAGTTAGTTTTAAGTCTAGTTTCTCTATATGCCTATTTTTTTTATGAGAAATATCTTAACTTGAGATTGGTTGCAAATCTATAATCTAGGTACATGTCACTCACTTAATTGATCATGATTAACCTTGATTAACTTTGACAACCCCAAGATAAACTTGTAAGGAAGATAAGGTAGTGAAACAACTTCCTACACTAATCTTGAGAGGAGGCTAATGCAAAACTTTACAAATCTTTAACACTTACAAAAGCTTAAAAATAAATAAATATAGATATCATGCATACCACAACATAGTGATTTATGTGGGGAAAACCCTTTCAGGAGAAAAACCCCACACTCCAAAAGCTGCCCAATATATTATTCAGAAATTACAAAGATTACAATATACTTGTAGAGAAAGCTTCTCATAGGAGTATCACGACTAGAGATCAAGAGACAACACAACCGCTATCAGACTCTATAATACATCACAATATTGTAGTCATAATACAACGCCCTCATAAAATAGGGTTACCTTCTAGGGCAGGACAAGCCAACAAAATATTTACCATCAGATCTAAAACCTAATAATGAATGTTCCAAATTTACAATATATCATTAATTTAATGTATGTCGGCCATTTAATAATTTTTGTTAACACACATCCCACTCCATCCCATGCTCCCATTGTATATTACACCTATCGGTGTAACTAGGATATATATATATATTCCTATTAACAATAAACCTTATATAATTGCAAGGTTGAGACACAATTTCCCAACAAATCTCCCACTTGTCGAACACCTTACAAGTGTAAGGAAGTTAAAGTAGCGGAAACAACTTCCTACGCCAATCTTGAGGAGAAGCATTATGCAAAACTTTTAAAAGCTGATCTAACAATTACAGAAAATCCAGAAACACATTCAAAACATAAGATAAATAGTGAAACACAAAACACTAGATATACATGGGGAAAACCCTTTCGGGTGAAAAACCCCACACTCCAAAAGCCTGCTTAATGTATTCCAAATCCAATACCAAGATTACATACACTTGCAGAGCAAGTTTATTACAAGAGTATCACCAGTAAACAACTCTGGAAGATTTTCGGTAGCATTCCAGCAGCATAACAGTAGCTATAAACTCACATATTACAAACTACTCCTCAAGCCTCCAATTTATAGACTTCTGGCTATACAAGAAACCATCTATGGTTTTACAAAACCATGTGCAAAGCTTCTCAGCCAAGATTCTAATCTAAAATAAGCTCTCATGTCCAAAATGAAATCCCCTATTTTTTACCCTTACAAATGTCATAGAATCTGTCATAATATGCCTAAAAATAGGCCTTCCATAATATACTACCATGTGGGCATCTTTTGACACCTAATAAACCAATTTTCAAAGCACCGACAATGTGTAACAGTTATAGGAAAATATTAAATGAGAATAACAATTACAGGAAATATGCAAGGTTGAGACACCTCATTTCCCAACATTCTCCCACTTGTCGAATACCTTGCAAGAGCCAGGGGAATAACACCATCATGAATCAACTACTAGGGGCCAAAAGGCCTATAGACTCAGAACACCACCTGAATTTTGTTGTGCTCATGGGCTTAGTTAATGCATCTGCAACATTCGCCATAGTCTCTACCTTTTCCAGCTTCACCCTATCATCCTCGACCATATCTCTCACAAAGTGATACTGAACATCAATGTGTTTGGTCCTGGCATGAAAAGTCGGGTTCTTCACAAGGCAGATTGCACTCTGACTGTCACAATAAACTGTAACTGCACCCTGTTTGAATCCAATATCTAAACACAAATGCTTCAGCCAAAAGGCTTCTTTACAGGCATGAGTAGCTTCCATGTACTCTGCCTCAGTAGTGGACAAAGAGACCACAGCTTGTCGCTTGCTCATCCAACTGATTGCACCACCATTAAAGTAAAAACATATGCACTGGTGGACCTTCTGCTATCGACATCACTAGTCCAGTCTGAATCCACAAAACCGTGAATAATCAAGGAATGCTGATCTCCTGTACCATGAAAACAAATAGAGTACTCTGTTGTACCCCGTAAATATCTGAAGACCCTCTTAACTGCATCCCAATGCACTCTTCTAGGATTAGACATATAACAAGAAAGAACTTCCACTGCTTGGGCAATGTCTGGTCTTGTACAGACCATAGCATACATTTAGCTTCCAACTGCACTCTCGTAAGGCACTCTACTCATGTCTTCCATCTCTGATGGGGATGTAGGACATTGTGAAATAGAGAGCTTCATTCCCAATGTAATAGGAACACAAAGTGGTTTACAATCTTGCATGTTAAACCTTTGCAAAACTGAACAAACATACTTACTCTGGCCAAGCCATAGCTTTCTGTTCTCACGATCTCTTCTGATCTCCATCCCAAGTATGTGTTTTTCTGCACCAAGATCTTTCATTTCAAATTTCATAGAGAGCTGAGATTTCAATTCTGTAATCAAACCCTTGCCTTTCCCAATAAACAACATGTCATCAACATATAAAGCAATTACTAGGAAACGATCACCATCAGATTTAAAATATACACAGTGATCAGATTTAGACCGCACAAATCCCAAACTCAACACATAAGTATCGAACTTCTGGTACCACATCCTAGGACTTTGTTTAAGGCCATACAGAGATTTCTTTAACTTACAAACTGACTTGCTTTTACCTTTCACCACATAGTGCTTTGGCTGTGTCATGTAAATTTCTTCCTCCAAATCACCATGAAGGAAAGCAGTTTTCACATCCATTTATTCGACCTCTAGGTCATAAGCTACTACAATAGATAATAAAAATTGAATGGATGTCATTTTAGCAACAGGAGAAAAAATCTCACCATAATCAATACTCTCAACCTGAGAGTATCCCTTCGCAACCAACCGTGCCTTATACTTTTCAACATTTCCATCTGAACCAATCTTTTTGTTATAGACCCATTTACATCCAACAGGTTTACGTCCTTCAGGAAAAGGTACAAGGTCCCATGTATCATTTCTTTCAAGGGCTGCCATCTCTTCATCCATGGCAATTTTCCAGGACTCTGCATCATTCATACCCAAAGCCTCTTGCACAGATCGTGGTAGTACCCAAAGCAAATATACACTTCCAATCATCATGTGAATACCCATACCTTTCAGGTGGTTGCCTATGCCTTATAGACCTTCGAACAAGCTGAGGTGGAGGTTCTTCCACTTCTTCCTTCTCTTCTCCCTCTTCTGAAGATTCAAAGCTTGATGAGCTCTCCTCAACTTCTTGTCTATCTTGGGGCCTCGATTCAACATTCTCAGGCATAGAAGGAAGTTGAATCACATCCTCTTTCTGTTCAATTTCTTTATGTTGTTCTGGCTAAAAAGTAACAGGAGAAGATTCAGTCTCTCTAAAAATAACACTTCTGGAATAAATTACCTTATGTGCAATAGGGTCCCAAAGCTTATATCCTTTCACACCATAGCTGTAGCTGATGAAGATACATTTAACAGCCTTAGAATCCAACTTGAAGATGAAAAAGCTCTTACAAACAGGAATAAAATACTAAAATACCAAATCACAAAATACCTATTTTCAGGGTTTCGAAGTGGAACAGTTGGGGACACTGGAGCAGGCGCCCAAGTCCAAGGTACAAGTTTCTTTGCGAGATCTGGACCTCCTTCCGACACTGATCAACCCTGTAACTTCTATTTTCTGAAACTCGGATGTGGAGGATACTAGAGCGAGTGCCCTAGTCCTAGAAGTGCTCCTTTGTCCTGCTTTTCTTCAAATCTTGAATCCTTGATGCCTACCAATCCTTCCTGCAACTCCACTTTTCCCAAATGCGACACTTGTAGCCTACAATCACAAGACTTGGTTTGGGGGTTGTGGTATTTAGAGGCTTGCCTCAGTCAAGCCCTGGAGGACACTTAAGTCTCTGAACACTATTGTCAGATAAAAGAGTGCTTGCCCTTGTGAGGCAGAGGCAAAAACCAAAGGAATCAATGATGAAAACACAATATTATGTCACCTTGTAGTGAAGTTCTCATGGGAGGAAGATGCTCTTCATGCCATGAGGAAATTGATGCTCAAATCTGCAAATATCAACACACAAAATACACAAGTCTGCTCTTGCAACACAATAGAAAGCCTTGAATCACCTTGAGAACACTTGAACATCACAATTGCCATCTAATTGAAATCTAGTTTACAAATGAATGCCTAAACATGCTTTTATATGCAACTACAAACACTCCCGCCAAGATTTTCGTAATTCAAACTTACCGTGTCGGCAAAGGACCCAACCAACGATCATAAATTGACACCTAGAAATTAGGACTGCCGCAAAATAGGGTAGGACTAGGGTGTCAGCGCCCAAGTCCTCCCCCCTATTTTGGGTAGGGTACAACTCAAGGGGTCCACCTAGGTCCAATTTGCCATGGAACCTAGGTCTAATTCCATCGGGATGCCAAAATATGAACTAAGATGTCCTAAATGCATACTAAAGACCCAGGAGCTAAACCTTATGAGGGAAAAGCCTGCAAGGGGACATTTTCTGACGTTACACTCACAACCAAAAACTCTCAGATGTCTAAGTGAAGGTTTTTTCCTCGACCATGCCTCTATTGGCGTTTTATCAACAAATTCTGATGTAGGAGATCTATTGATCAAATAACAAGTAGTGGCTACAGCTTCAACCCAAAACTTTTGTTCTAGACTTGCTCCAATCAACATGCTCCTAGCCTTCTCCATCAATGTTCTGTTCATTCTTTCTGCAACTCCATTCTGCTGAGGAGAATACAAAGTTGCCTTTTGTCTTTTAATCCTGCAATCTATACAGAATCTGTCAAAATCTGCAGAACAGTACTCACCGCCATTGTTAGTCCTCAAACATTTAATTTTCTTTCCAGTCTGAGTTTCTACCATAGCCTTGAACTCCTTAAAACAACTGAAAACTTCAGATTTACTCTTTAAAAAATATACCCATGTTCTCCTACTAAAATCATCAATGAAAGTAACATAATAAACTGATTTACCCATAGAAGCAATATCAATAGGACCAAATACATCCGAATGGATTAGATATAAAATACATGAAGACTTATGAGAAGACAAGTAAAACTGAATGCGATTCTGTTTGCCATAAATACAATGTTCGTAGAAATCAAACTCTAGATTGCAATCATTCAAACCTTCAACAAGGTTCTTATTTTTCAGGGCTTTCAAACCCTTCTCTCCAATGTGGCCAAGTCTCTGGTGCCATAACATGGTCTTCTCTGCAGGCAACTTTGATTCGGTAGACAGAGCACCCTTGGGTACCCAAAAGCCACGACCATCCGCATAAGAGGAAACCATCTCTTTTTTCAGCGAAGTAGTTTCTGGCTTAATTTTATCAGAAGTGCTATTTCACTCAACCATGCATGCATCAAGCTGGTACAATGTACCCAATCTGCTTCCTCTTGCTATCACCATAGCACCTCTCACCATTTTCACACTTGCTTCAGAAAACTGTACATGCACACCCGCATCTATTAGCTTGCTAACAGGTAATAAATTTCTTGCTAGTCTTGGGATATGCAAGACACCATCAAATCATCTAACTCTACCATCAGAAAATTTCAAATGAATATTACTGTTGATGTGTGTTTTAGCACACAACAACGCAGGTGTGATTGTTGGTTTCACACCTTTCTTGAAAAGACATCCTATCCAAGATAGGACTGCCCCAAGGATAATACAGCTAGGTCTTAGCTTGCATGGAATGATTCAGTGGTATGTCTAGTTGTGTCGACAAGGGGTCTTACATAAAATGCAGGGTTTATGAAAAGATGGCAGCAATGCAAGTGCAAAAACCCTAGGTGGTTCAGACTGTGAAGTCTAAAATTTCAGCAGATGATCAATGTAATGCTGCTCAAATCCTAAATCTACCAAAATTTATGTAAATAAAATGCAAAAAGAAAAGGAGAGGGAGAAGGGATAAGAAATCCTATAGACAATTAAAGAAATGATCAATAATTAGATAGACAGATTCCCAACAATAAACAAATCTCTACTTAACCAGGCAGCCCACAATGCCATAGAGAATGTGCAATCTTCTAAGGAGATGTCATAATTTTCAAATTGTAGAGGGTTCATCAAACACCCAATCCTTGACGCAGCTTAATGAAATCATACAATCGAACTTATCTCATAAACTATGCCCAGACTAACCATGCACAATGACATACAATCAGCAAGCCATTAATGGTATGGACATAAAATCCATCAAATATTTGAATAATTAATCACAAGTGCAACTGAATATCAACTAATTTCATATTGACATGAACCATGAAGACCAAAATAAGACAACACATAATCACAAATTCCCAGCAACCTACAAAATTTCTTTGTATTGACTGTATTTTGGCAAAGTCTCAGCAATTCAGTATCTAATCTTACTTACAAATGAGAGAAAAGGATGGCCCTTTTATAGACAAGGCACCATACCAAGTTTTTCAATGGATTGTGGAGATTAACTCGGCACCAACGGTTCAGATTACATGGCATTTAATGAGATACATCAGTTTGTTACATTTTTAGATTTGCTTTTGTCTTGTATGAAAAAGACAAAATATAGCTTGCAAATACATTGAATCTAGACAAAATGGATACCCATTTGGTTGCACATGATGAAAAGTCAATTTGCAAGGCCTAATAAAGCCAAAATAGAGTCACATGATGCTTGAAAACTTGAGCTGATGTGGATTCACAGGATTCTAAGTGATGACTGGATGAAAAGGAGTATGTGGCACATTTTTGGTGAAAGTGTATCCAACTGAAAGCTTGCTGGACCAACATTGCTTGACTGGATGAATTGGATAGCTCTGAACAAGTCTTAGACATTGGACTGGATCTGCAGGAACAATAGTGATTTGGCATGATCTTCTATGTCTTTTAGCTCCTGGGACTCATCTCCATCATCTTGGACATTATACTGACTACCTTTTGCATGTGCAGCAACAATTTGGTTGATAGAATGTCAATTCTGCAGTTCTGGATCAGCACTGCACTTCTTGTGTGTTCACCTTCCAAGATGGCTCCAATTGGCTCTTGTACCCTCCAAGACCTACAATTCACCATGCAAAGCATCAATTTCATCTTAACAAGTCATTTTTCAACAATTTAGATCAAAACATGTCCATTTGTAACCATGGATCAGTAAAAAACAGCTCATTGTCAATGTCACTTTTCTATGAATAGCCTTCTAAATCTAGTGATTTTCAAATGATTTTCTGTATTTTTACCATTTTCAAGTACCCATTTGGCCAATATATTGATCTAGAAAGTTTTTGCAGTCATTAGGATCCATTTGCAGACTCTAATTTCATGTTTTTCTAGCCTTTTCTATAAAAAGCAAGATTTTTGGGGGTCACAAACTTTTCATGTGCAGTGCCATCAATTATCGTAAAATGTGCCAAAAATCAACACAAACTTGGTAAAATGTTCATCATGATGTGACGAATAGATGTGCAGGTCAAATTCACTAGGAAAATCCAAGTTGCACCTTGAAAAACTCAATTTTGGGGCCAAAATGTCAAAAAGCGTGGGTTTTGGGTGCCATGGACTTAGTGCTGATTTTGGGGTCTACCGACTAAAAGTCAGTGCATTGCATTTTCTGCACAAAGTTTGAGAAGTCTATTTTTAGCGCTAAACATCTTTTTGCACTACTTTTGGGTCTGACTGACCTATCGTAGTTTTAAAGTCAGTCGGAGGTGAATCCTGCGGAAGTCCATGGTCGGCCATTTTAGCGTTGACTGCTCTAGGTGCAGCCGGCAGGGATTTTGGTGCCGACCGACTTGGTGTTAGTGTGGAAGGAAGTCAGTCGGAGGTAATTTTAGTGCTAAGGTCGGCGTATGATGATTTTTGTGCAAAAGTCAGTGGTGACTATTTTTAGCACAAGAGTCAATAGCGACTGATTTCAGCACCAGTCAGTGAATGCAGTTTTTAGCACAAAGTCAGTGAGAGGTATTTTTAGCACTTTTTGCAGTAGGAGGTGTTTTTAGCACCAGATTTTGAATTGGCCAGGTTGAAAGTATATTTAAAAATTAAATATTTTTAAATATACTTTTAGGATGTTTGAGAGGGGTTCTAGATCCATAGGATTTCATATGCAGATTCTAGAATTTTGAGGTTCCACCAGATTTTAGACTTAGCCATTTTTCAAGATTTTTAAGGTTTCAGACTTAGCCAAATCAGGGCTCCAGGATCATGCGACAGGATGAAAGTATATGAACCCCTTAATGAAATCTTGTGGAATTTGACATGATTTTGCAACTGTAAGACCTAGAAACTATAAATTTTAACATGAAACATCCTGCAGAAGCAAGTTCAAGGGTAATATCTAGTGACATAGGATTTTTGAGCAAAATGTTGTAACACCAAATTTTAATGCAGAAGGCAACAAATGGCAATCTTTTAAGCACAAGACCACTCAAGACACTTCCAAATCAATCATGCATAACATCAAATGACTCCAAGCATGCAAAATACTCAAATCTGGAACAAATCTTGCACTCTAAGCACAAATTTATTTTCTCATCATCATAAGGCAAAAAGGTTGAGACTTCAAGCCAAAGCAAAAGAGGGGGTCTCGATTTGGCAAAATGGGGCATGTGTGCAAGGCACAACAACTACCACAACCAACAATGTCGAGGAAAGAATTATCACCCAAATACACCTTACCACCATCATAGTTTTCATACTTACTAAACCAGTTTCTGTTAGGAGTCATGTGGAAAGATGCACCTAAGTCTATCAACCATACATTATCATCTGCACGAGTGGCCAAGGCTGCAATAAAGGCATCTCCATCTTCTTTCTTAGACTTAGAATCAGAATCTTACTTCTTCTTCTTCTTTTTCTTCTCTTCTTTACATTCCTTTCAGAAGTGTCTGGATTTGCCACAGTTCCAGCATATTGCCTTGGACTTACCAGGAGATTTTGATCTCCCCTTGTTCTTGGACTTGGAACGGCCACGCTGCTTCTCATCTTTGCCTCGTTCTTTTTGTCTTCCTCGAACACTCAAAGCATCTTTGGCATTTAGAGAGACCTTCCTTCTCATCTCTTTAGAAAGTAGAGAACCAACAACATCCTCCATCATCAAGATGACTGCAGTACTCCCAATAGCCATAACTAGGCTGTCCCATGAGTCTGGTAGCGAACACAACAAAATTTGGCACCTTTCTTCTTCATCCATTTTCACCCCAACTGAGGTCAACTGGGTCACCAACATATTGAATGTTTCCAGATGCTTAGAAATCCGTCCACCTTCTTCCATTCTCAAGGAATACAACTTCTTCCTCAAGAAAATCTTATTTACTAGAGATTTAGCTAGATATATCTCACCCAACTTCTTCCAAAGCTTCTTCAAAGTGGGTTCTTTGTGGACATTTATTAGAATTGAATCTGCAAGGCACAATCTTATGAGACCTTTATCTTTTCTATCCATGACATCATATTTTGTAGCCAAATCTAGATCCACAGGCCTATGGACATTTTCATCCACTGCATCACATAGATCCCAATCAATCAACAGATCTTCCATCTTCAGCTTCCACATTTCAAAGTTCATGCCAGAAAACTTCTCTACCTCAATCCTCTTAGATATGCTTGCCATGTGAAAAAAATGTTTGCAACAAGATCACAAAGTATCCTCTGCACAAGCTCCCACTCAAACCTTGATTAGCACAAAAAACCCAACAACCTACAATTGAAACCAAAGGTGATCAGACTTTGATACCACTTGTAAGGAAGTTAAAGTAGTGGAAACAACTTCCTATGCCAATCTTGAGGAGAAGCATTATGCCAAACTTTTAAAAGTTGATCTAACAATTACAGAAAATCTAGAAACACATTCAAAACATAAGATAAACAGTGAAACACAAAACACCAGATATACGTGGGGAAAACACTTTCAGGTGAAAAACCCCACACTCCAAAAGCCTGCTCAATGTATTCCAAATCCAACACCAAGATTACATACACTTGCAGAGTAAGTTTATTACAAGAGTATCACCAGTAAACAACTCTGGAAGATTTTTGGCAGCATTCCAGTAGCATAACAATACTTGCAAACTCACATATTACAAACTACTCCTCAAGCCTCCAATTTATAGACTTCTAGCTATACAAGAAACCATTTGTGGTTTTACAAAACCATGTACAAAGCTTCTCAGCCAAGATTTTAGTCTAAAAATAAGTTTTTCACGTCCAAAATGAAATCCCCTATTTTTGCCCCTTATAGATGTCATAGAATCTATCATAATATGCCTAAAAATAGGCCTTCCATAATATACTACCATGTGGGCATCTTTTGACACCTAATAAACTAATTTTCAAAGCACCGACAATGTGTAACAGTTGTAGGAAAATATTAAATGAGAATAACTATTATGGGAAATATGCAAGGTTGAGACACCTCATTTCCCAACAACAAGACCAACGAGAGGGAGTAAACATTGTCTCTTAATTGCTAGGGGCCAAAAGGCCCATGATGAGGTATAATTAACCTCATTTCATAATAAGTCATATAACCCTTTATGTGTCACCCAAATTACCCAAACCATGCCAATTTACTAATTTTATAAGCAACATTTGTTTATTTTTTATAGAATGATGTACAAATCTTGTTTTCTAATTGATTGAAGTTTTCCACTAATGTTGACATGATTGTGTGTAAAGGTCTGTATTTATGCATGTTTTTATGAAGAGCCTAGTGGAACTTAAAAGTAACTAAAGTCAACAGTGCCAGAATCTCAGGGTGCCGAAAATCTAGGAATACACGATCATAGACTTTATCGACAATTCCTTTATTTTCTGTTAAAAATACTTAAGACATTTTATGACTCCACTGGGAGCCTTTACTATGTTGAACCTAACAAACATCTAGTTTAGTTAAAAGTTTATTTTTCTGTTGAAGACTTTTTCAAGTGGCATTTATGCGTCACTTGAAATTTAGGATTTTGGTAGTATAGATTATGGGTAATCTCAAAAATAGTTATGTTAAGTTATGTTATGTTATGCTATGTTCTGATAGATAGAATGTTCAACTATTATGTTATGTGATAACTTTCTATGGAATGAAGCAACCGCGTTTATTCTGAGTAATATATTTTGAGCAGTGAAAATGCAAATGAAAATGGAGTTATTTTGGAGCTTTTGAGATAATGGATGTGATTTGAATTGATAAGAAGATATCCTAAGAGTTAACCACTTGAAGGATATAGGATAGATAAGTGTTTTAATCTTGCACAATTGTGTTGTTCAATTCTATTTAGTAAATGTTTTTTCTAGATTAATGTAACTTTCTGTTTTAGCATTATTGTGTGTCCCTATAGGATATTGTGTTCAAGTTGATAATCTTTAAAGTTTTGTTGTTATGCTAAGAGTTTCCAGAGCATCTATTTCATTCATAAAATCTATTATCAATTGTTAGATCAAGTGTTAATCTATTTTCAGTTGATAGTTAGCTTCCTTTTTAAAATTCATAGTTAAAAATGCATGTGTTGATTCCTAGTTAGTTTATATGCTTTCTAGATTAAAAATTCAAATGCTTTCTAGATTAAGAGTGGTGTGCTTTCTAGTTTAGATTCATTTTGTTAAAGGCTTGTTCAAAAACTTAGAACCATTGCTAAGATGAGATGTCTGAATTCATTCCCTATTGCAAACTGCCTTGGACACTACCCAGTCGAGATAATTGACATATTTAAACTAAAGTGTTAGGACCTCACGACAACCTATCAGTACATAGTCTCTGAACACCATCTGAACTTTTCTGTACTCACAGGCTTAGTTAAAGAATCAACAACATTCATCAAAGTCTCTACCTTAACCAACTTCACCTACCATCTTCGACCATATCTCTAACAAAATGCTACTGTACATCAATGTGCTTAGTCCTGGAATGAAATGTCGGGTTCTTAACTAGACAGATCACACTCTAACTGTCACAATAGATTGTCACTACACCTTGTTTTATTCCAATATCTAAACACAATCTCTTAAGCCAAATGGTTTTTTTTGCAAGCATGAGTAGCTTCTATATACTCAGCTTCAATAGTGGACAAAGCAACCACAGCCTGTCACTTACTCATCCAACTAATTGCCAATTAAAGTAAACACATAAGCACTGGTGGATCATCTATTATCAATATCACCTGCCTAGTTTGAATTCACATAACCATGAATATCAAGGGAAATATCATCTTTAGTTAAATTACTATGATAACACAAGGAATACTCTAAGGTACCACACAAATATCTAAAGACTCTTTTAACTTCATCCCAATAAACTCTACCAGGATTAGACATATATCTAGAAAGAACTCCCACTGCTTGGGCAATGTCTGGTCTAGTACAAACTATAGCATACATCAAACTTCCAACTGCACTCTGGTAAGGCACTCTGCTCATCTCTTCCATCTCTGATGGAGATGTTGGACAATCTGAAATAGATAACTTTGTTCCAACTGAAAAGGGAATACACAATGGTCTACAATCCTGCATGTTAAACCTCTATAAAATTGAATTGACATACTTACTTTGGCCAAGCCATAGCTTTCTGTTTACTATATCTATTCTAATTTCCATCCCAAGAATGTGTTTAGCTGCACCAAGGTCTTTCATTTCAAATTTAGCAGTAAGTTGAGATTTCAGTTTTGAAATCATACCTTTCCCTTTACCAATAAATAACATATCATCAACATATAATGCAATAAATAGGAAATGATCACCATCAATTTTATAATAAACACAATGATCTAATTTAGAATGCTCAAATCCTAAACTAAACACATATGTATCAAATTTTTGGTACCAGATCCTAGGACTTTGTTTTAGGCCATACAAAGATTTCTTCAATTTGCAAACCAAATTACCTTTACCTTTCACCACATAATGCTCTGGCTGTGTCATACAAATATCCTCCTCCAAGTCACCATGAAGGAAAGTAGTTTTCACATCCATTTGCTCAACCTCTAAATCATAAGCAACAACAATAGAAAGAAAAAATCTAATGGATGTCATTTTGGCAACAGGAGAAAATATCTCACCATAATCAACACCCTCAACTTGAGAGTAACCTTTTGCAACCAACCTTGATTTGTACTTCTCAATACCTCTGTCTGAAGTAATTTTTTTCTTCAACACCCATTTGCAACCAACAGGTTTTCATCCTTCAAGCAATGGTAGAAGATCCCATGTATCATTCTTTTTCAAAGATGTCATTTCTTCATCCATAGCAATCTTCAAGGATTCTGCATCATGCATACCTAATGCCTCTTCTATAGATTTGGGTTCATCTATGTTAGTATTCAAAGCAAAAATACATCTCCAATCATTAGGTGAATACCTTGCAGGTGGTTGTCTATGTCTTGTAGACCTACAAACAAGCTGAGTTGGAGGTTCTTCAGGTCCTCTTCTAAAGATTCAGAGCTAGATGAGATCTCCTCAACTTCTTGTCTATCCATGGGCCTCAATTCAACTTTCTCAGGTGTAAAAGGAAATTGAATCACATCTTCCTGTTTACTTTATTCTGGCTGCAATATAATAGAAGAAGGCTTAGTTTCTCTAAAAATAACACTTCTACTATATATTACCTTCTGTGCAATAGGATCCCAAAGCTTGTATCCTTTCACACCATAATTGTATCTGATGAAGTTACATTTCACAGCCTTATTCTCTAACTTTGTTCGCTTCTCCTTTGGCACATGTGCATATGCCTTGCAACCAAAAACTCTAAGATGTCTTAATGAAGGATTGTGACCTGACCATGCCTCTATAGGTGTTTTATGAACAAGAGCTGAAGTAGGAGACCTGTTAATTAGGTAACAGGTAGTGGCAACAGCTTCAGCCCAAAAGCTTTGTTCTAGACCAACACCACTCAACATACTCCTAGCCTTCTCCATCAGTGTCTTGTTCATTCTTTTTGCAACTCCATTCTGTTTTGGAGAATATAGAGTTGTCTTTTGTCTATGAATACCACAATCTTTACAAAATCTATCAAAATCATTAGAGCAAAATTCACCTCCATTATTAGTTCTCAAACATTTTATTTTCTTTCTAGTCTGCAACTCAACCATTGCTTTAAATTCTTTAAATCGACTAAAAACTTCAGATTTACTCTTTAGAAAGTATACCCATATCCTTCTACTATAGTCATCAATAAATGAAACATAATATGTGGATTTTCCAATTGAAGGAACATCTACAGGACCAAACACATTAGAATGAATAAGATCCAATACACCACAAGATTTATGAGAACTTGAGTAAAACTAAACGCGGTTTTGTTTTCCATGAATGCAATGCTCCCATAAATCAAACTCAAGATTACAATCAAACAACCCTTCAACAAGGTTTTTATTTTTCAAGGTCCTTAGACCCTTTTCTCTAATGTGGCTAAGTCTTTGGTAACATAACATAGTTTTCTCTACAGGTAACTTTAATTCAGAAGAAAGAGCACCCTTGGGTACCCAAAAGCCATGACCATATGCTGAAGATGAAACCCTCACCTCTTCCATAGACTTGCTTTTCACAGAAGTATTATTGCACTCAACAGTGCATGCATCAATCTTATATAATGTGCCATATCTGACACCTCTAGCAATCACCATAACACCTCTAAACATCTTGCATCATGCATCAAACAATACTACCTACACACCTGCATCTATTAGTTTACTCACAGATAATAAATTTTGTACTAATCTAGGGATATGCAACACACCATTAATCCTTTTTATTCTACCATCAGGAAACCTAATTCCAACTTTACCACAACCAACAATATTTAAACAAGAATCATCACCCAAATACACCTTACCTCCATCAAATTATTCATATTTAGAAAACCAATCTCTATTAAAGGTCATATGGAAAGATGCACCTGAGCCAATTAACCATGCATCATTACCTGCATTAGTTGCCAAAGCTGCAATGAATGCATCACCATGTTCCTTCTCAGACTCAGAATCATAATCAAACTCTTCTTTTTCTTCTTCTTTTCTTCTTTACATTCCTTACGAATATGTCCAGGCATACTGTAGTTCCAACAAACAACTTTGGACTTTCTAGGAGATTTGGATCTCCCCTTGGACTTGGATTTATCATGCTTCTCATTCTTCTTGCCTTTTCCTTAGGTTTTCCATGAACATTTAGGGCCTCCTTGGCACTGATGGATACCTTCCTCCTCATCTCTTCAGAAAGCAAAGAACTCACCACATCTTTAGTCTTCAATATAACAGAAGTACTCCCAATATCCATAACAAGAGAATCCCACGAATCAGGCAAAGAACAAAGCAATATCTGACATTTCTCCTCCTCATCCATTTTGATACCAACTGATGCCAATTGAGCCACCAACATATTGAATGCTTTCAGGTGGTCTGTAATTCATCCAACCTCTTCCATTCTCAAGGAATACAATTTCTTCCTCAAGAAAAATCTTGTTCACTAAAGATTTGGCTTGATACATCTCACCAAGCTTCTTCCATAGTTTATATGCAGAGGTCTCTTCAGGGACATTGACTAAAACATAGTCTACCAAACACAATCTGATTAGAACCTTGGCTTTAGGGTCCATAACATCATATTGAGCAGCCAAAATAGGATCTGTAGGCCTTGAAACCTTCTCATCAACAACATCCCACAAATCTCGATCTATCAACAAATCCTCCATCTTCAGCTTCCAAATTTCAAAATTATTTCTAGAAAATTTATCCACCTCTATTCTCCCTGATGAACTTGCCATCTGAAAATTCCTGCAACAAGATGACAAAGTTTCTTCTACACAAGCTCCAACTCAAACCTGGATTAGTTCAATAAACCCAACAACCCACAACCGAAACCAAAGGTGATCGGGCTCTGATACCACTTGTAAGGAAGCTAAGGTAGCAACACAACTTCCTACACTAATCTTGAGAGGAGGATATTGCAAAACTTTACAGATCTTTAACAATTATAGAAACTTAAACATAAATAAACATAGATATCATGCATACCACAACACAATGATTTACGTGGGGAAAACCCTTTCGGGAGAAAAACCCCACACTCCAAAAGCTACCCAATATATTATTCAGAAATCACAAAGATTATAATATACTTGCAAAGAAAGCTTCTCACAGGAGTATCACCACCAGAGATCCAGAGACAACATGACTGCTATCAGACTCTCAGAATACATCACAATACCACAACTGTAATACAACAACCTCATAAAATAGGGTTACCTTCTAGGGCAAGACAAGCCAACAAAATATCTACCATCAGATCTAAAACCTAATAATGAATGGTCCAGATTTACAATTTATCATTAATTTAATGTATGTCGACCATTTAATAGTTTTTGTTAACAAAAAAATGTTAACATGCATACCACTCCACCCCATGCTCCCATTGTATATTACACCTATCAGTGTAACTAGGAAATATATTTAAATATATATATCCTATCAACAATAAACCTTATATAATTGCAAGGTTGAGACACATTTTCCCAAGAAAATTAAATTAGATTTTAAATTTTTATTGTGTCTAGATTTTCATTGAAGCACATGTGTACTTCTTGCGATGTTTTTGCCTTTGATGTTATTTGAGATCCAATATTTCATGTAACCAATTTCAATTTAGTAGATTGTGTTTGGATTTTAAACTAGATAATTTTAAGAACTTGGGTGGGCTTTGCGATAACCCCAGTTATTAACTCAAAGTCTCAATGAAGTAGTATAAGATTAAGAGCCCAATGAAAACATATGAGAGGCCTCCACTTGTCACCAGATGCCATACACATAAGATCACCATGAGGAAGTAATTTGATGGACGTTTCTTAGACAAAAACAAGGAAAATAACTCGATACACAAGAATATGCTCATTTTAATTTTAGAAAAAAATTAAAATAGATTTCAAGCCTAGGAAACTTTAGTAGGTAAGGATTCTCTGCCAAGAAATGATCTCTGATCATCGAAAGTAAAGTATCAAGTAAATCTCATGAGAAATAAGGTATGGATTTGTCACATCTCTTTTTTTGGACTTTATTATAAATTAGATCTTTGGACATTTACTATGATTGTTTTACTATGAGTGATTCCACATATGTGAAAGTAATTATCATTAATGTTATAAAGCATGAATTTGAAAGTTGATTTTAATAATGGAATATTATTGGAACGATTATGGATGTATTTTGTTTTGCCTCGGCTATGATTATAAGGACTAACCTATTAATGAAAATCTAAGTGCGACTAAGTGCAGGGGAAATGTCGAAGACGAGAGCATGGTTGAGGTAGAGATGTTCTAGCCGCCTGGCAAGAACTGATGGGATGGATAAACCTGATGCATGCACACACTCACTTAGCTTCATGTCATATTGCATTTTTGAGTGGTTTTATTTATGCATCATTATATAGTTACTAGTCATGTTGAGCATTATGTGGTTAATGGATGTGATTGATGTTTAATGCTTAGATAAATATGTGAATTTTGTTACTACAGTATGTTCATTTGAATTGCATAAGTTAGCCCTGTATTTATACATTCTTTTGACTTAGATTTAATAGAATTGTATAAATTGAATTGAATTTGATTTATTTTCTATTATTTAAAGAGTTTACCTATATATATAATTTAAATTAATAAATATCTATATATTATCCTCTTGCATGAAATGATATTTTAGATAGACTTAAAATAAGCATATATATATATTATTTCTTTTATTTATTTATTTTGGTATTTAATTTCTTTTGGAAAAAGAAATAAGTTAACTTATTTTAATTTGTTAATTTATTTAATTATTGAATATGCATGTCTATTTTAAAGATTTAGAGAATCAACTATTAAATTTATCATATTTGTGAATTAGAAAATTATATTTTCTAATATTAAATTTTTAATATTATTTTTCTTTTATTAAGAATATAATATTATATTTTGCTTTTTAGGTTTTGAAAAAAATAGGAAGAGTTATTAAAAGAAGAGAATTGGCTTTTTTCATTCCTTTTTTTTGTTATCAATTTTATTATGGAAAGGAGAAAAAAAAAGAAAACAGATTGTTGAAGCTCAGGGATTTGAAAGTACTTTTTTGTGAAGAATTGAAGGATTGTTGTGTTTTTTGATTTGATTGGTTCATCTCCATTATTTTTACCAAATTGCTACAAGGATTGAGGTAGGATTCTTGTCATGAAAGGCTTTAGCAAAGACTTACTTTGGTTAATAATTGAATATCAGATTGTGTGAAGAAATTGTTGTTACCTAATTTTACTACTAGCTCAATCAGGTAGAGCTTTTGAAATTTTAGTTGAGAGTAAGGTGCATTTTTATTCTGCTTTATTACATACATGTGCATAGATGGAGCAAATTTAGATTATAGTGCCAATTTGCATTTTTGATGCATAACTTATTTGAAAGATTGTACAAATCTTTTAGAAGAGAGGTAATCTTTATTGGAAAAATAAATGTATAAGGTCTCACACAAGCCGTGAGACTAATTGATTCATTACAAATGAAAGTAAAGAATATACATTTATAAAAAATTAAAGAAATAAATGTGCAGATGTTATAGGGTGACTCGTCATTGCCTAAATGATGAGTCTTGGTCCTGCTTGTGTTGTCTTGTGTCATCCCATGTTGTCTGCGTGTCTCGCATCTAGCTATTATCTCCTTGCCACCTCTAGTTATCTGCATTAGAGGATGAAAACTGATGTTAGAGCAATGATGAGGCATCATATAACATATGACATATATCTACAAACATACAGTCTAATTTTTAGGTGCAATAAACTTGTAAGTATCACATGGACCTTCAAGAAAGCAACAGGATAATCAAGAACATCAATCACATGCACATATTTTCCTAACATGTTTGTTTCCTGTGCAGGTATAGAGAGTTATGTTACTGACTTGTTTGTTTGTTTTCAGTATGTGGAGTTAAATGGGCTCCCACAAGGGTTGAGCCCAGCATACTACATTCTTAACTTTTGAGGAGAAATCAACATATGAAATCATTACATGTATCATTTTAATACAATATATTATAATATCTATTAGTGAAATGATTGATGTCGCTACTATAGATTACAAGATATTGTTGACTACATGACTTGATAATGGATCAAAGGAAAAGAAACATATCATTGAGTTGTTAAGGCATAAAGATCATAAGATGCCTATATAAAATGATTCTCATTCATAAGATGCATGAAGCCTTCAACATTGTCAAACCATATTAGTGAAGGCAGTTGGGAGGATAACCAACAGAGTTTGCAAGTACAGTGAGGTAACGACCCATATACCATTCAAGGAACATGTGATTAGATGGTGCATAATGAGGAACAGTCATAAGAGAACTATCTAGAACAGTCATGAAAGACGCTAGAAAGAAGGAGCAGTCATGTTGTGAGCAATAGTTTAAGCATTCATGGGGACGCCCAATAGATCATGCAAAGAGAAGTCACCTGTTGGAGATCTATAAGAGTCATGAAGTTTAACAAGGAGTAAACAGTAGTGTATTTGGATTGTCTTGCAAGAGATATGTATATAAGGTTTCAAATGCCCCTGTTTGTTAGACATTATGTCAATAAGGAAAGAAGGGCTAAATCCAAACCCACATGACTTCAAGCTTAGTTGATTGGAGTGCTCCAATATAGGATACAAGACTATGGTTGTAAAATTTAGTTTGAGTGATTGTAGATTGCACCAAATCATAGGAGATATGACCTCAGCCCTACCAACGATGGAAGTCCAGCAGTTTCATCAGTGTGAGGTCATAGTGGCTATTTTGGAACTGTTCCTTGGCCATTGTTACGGTCATCTACTTGTCTATCTATGGAGGATGTGTTGACCAATTACCACAGTCAAGGGAGAAGCCTCTGGAAAAAGAACATATTGAATCTTTAGAAATAGAGGTAAAGAAAGATGAACAATTAGCTTGTTTTCCAAGTAGAATATAGTGAATGGAGTAGATGAGCAGTCAACACAGATACGTTTAGACAGAGTACATGCTAAGGATGAGCAGTATTAGTAGGTTGATTATGCCATATTAAGAAAGTTAGGAAGAAAGAAACAGGATGCAAGTTTGAACTAAATAGAGTTGCCTGTGACAGTCACACAAGAATATCTAGGAATAATGTTCATTAGAAGAGTTTCTAAGCTAGAAGTTAATTAATAGAAATGATTGCATATATAGTCAAGCATGTCTGTCACAACAATGCAAATACCTCAACAACAGACTGTAGAAACATGCAAGTATAGTCACTATGAAGGAACAACCAACACATATACAAATGCTACATTTAAATGGTGAAGACAACTTAGCACACTTTGCAAGCCACCTGTGTTTACATTTAGAGGTTTTGATAGAAATGTGAAGGTTTTAAACATTGAGAGAACCACAGTCACACATTTCTTTTATTTCCTCCTTGGTTTATCAAAATATGCTAAGGATAGTTATTCTCACCTGTAGCAAACTGTTAAAATATATACAAGTGAGGTTATAAGAATAGTTTTGACACAAACCCTAGTTAGGGTTTTAGTTGAAAATGAAAAGAAGATTGCAGAGAGAGCAGAAGAGTAAAAGGCTACAAGGATCCATAGTGACAGTGTTCATAATGTCGTTCATATCTCTGTCATATTGCCTTAGAAATGAGGAGTTTGTCAAAGCTAGAAAAACCCATAAAGTCAAAAACACAGGAAATGTATAGCAATGATGGAAAATCTTCATATATTGCTACAGGAGGAGTAGATGCCAAATGAAAAATATTTTACAGTGAGGGTTTGTTTGATAAAACCCTAAGATATAAAATTTTCATGGTATATGCAAGCATACTACTACAAGAGAAAGAAGAAAAAATTGCTTTTTAGAATCCATTTAAAAATACAGAGAAAGTATATATTTAGTGAAGGTTTTTTTTCTGCAAAATCCTAATGAAGATAATTTATGAGATATTTCAGTCTTCTCAACAGCAAAAAAGGCCGACAGTAAGAAAAGCTTGATAATATCATAGAATACAGAAGCAGAGTAAGAAGAAACAAGTTTTCTTTTTTATTTTCTGTAGCATTCCAAGAGAAATGAAGTTGGTATGGCCGTGGCCATCATAGAGAAAACAAAGCATTTTTGTCATTTTCCCTCAGAACCATGCAATAATATAGAAATGCCATAAAAGAACAGTGTTAAGCTTCAAAAAAGTGGAATCATTCTACTCACCTAAGCAATCTACCACCATTCATTAAGCTCTGTGGGAAGAAATACAACTGAAAAGCCTTCGAAAACCAGTAAAAGTCTCTACAAAAGTCAAGATAGAGCTTGACCATGGCGGTGCACAGTGAAGATCAAGAAAGTTGCAAAGTGAAAATGCAAAACTTGCTCAACATTTTGTCTTTAGGGTTTGAACCCTAGAAACCTGATGGGTTTTTGAGTCATTTTTTACTTTTTGCATCTCTTTCATAGAAAGCCCATGGTCAAGACTTATGCCTTGTATTTTTACAAACATGCTATGCCTTGTAACATGCCACGAGGTGGCATATGAGTCTTGTAAGACTTTTGTATTACCTTGTGTTCCCTCTTACTAGGGTCAGCACGTCGGTGCTTTCATTCTTTTGCTTTCATTTTCTTTGCTTGAGATACAAAATGTAAACACTTAAACTTAAATGATATCATTATAAATCATTTAAAGTTTATTGTTATTAGTGTATGCAAAGGAGAATAGTAAAACATATTCATGACATTAATTGACCTTGAGAGCCCAAGCGCATAGGAGAGTGGGGGAGTTGACAGACACATGCCAAGTATATAGCTACTGAGTTGCCTTAGAGCTGAGTGGTTTGAATAAGTCATAGAGGCAGTTAGTGGTTGAGTTGAGTGTTTGAGAGCATCTAGGAGGTTTTTTATTATTTTTGGAGTCCTTTAGGAGTGGTTTTCATGTGTCATCATGTTAGACCAAGTCATGATGGACTTTTTCCCTCATCGTGAGCTCTTGTGGATAGGATTTATGTCCTGTATTCTAGGCTTTTTGTGGGCATCCAACCCAAGGTGGTTTCTAGCTCCTTGTTTGGTGGAACCACTTGGATAGTGATGGATATAGTCACTTTTGTGACTCATTTTGTACAATTCTGATTATGCAACTTTTGGAGACTTGTGATTTTACAATCCTTGCTCATATTTTGACATATTTTTGTAACTCATTTTACTTGATATGGAATACAGTGGAGACCTTGAATGCTACTGATTGAAGATTGTGCCTACTTGTCCTTTGTATCATTGTGCTTAGCAACTGATTTGATAGAGTTATTTGTGAAGTGAGTTTTATTTCCTCTTAGCTTTTGTCTAAGAATTTAGAGCCTTTTATGCAGAAAATACTAATGCAGGTTGCAAGTTGTGTTAAAAGTGTGTATTGCCCTTTAGTGTGAAATAATTTTTTTTTCTCTTAAAAACTCTGCATACATAAACCTACTTGTGAAATATTTATGCAGAAGTATAAGTGATAGGTTGTGCAAAAAAATTTTAGTCATTGTAACAAGTGTTTGAATCTGGTATTTTCATGTTCCTCATTCAGTTAGGTGTATCACCCATTAGAGTTTAGTTTCAGTTTTAATGCATATGTTTCTTACCCTTTTCCTTGTCAAAGCCATATAATAGTCAGTCTTAGGTGATATAAAGTTAGGAAGCCGGCCTTCTCTAGAGATTCACTCCAATTTCTAGGTGACCCATAGCCATAGGAGTGTTTCCATGTTCCTCTACAGTACCAATTTTTTGTAAATTGGTAGGGTGCAACTTTTAGAGATAACAGTTTTTGGCACACCCGGTGGGACTGTGAACTAATTCTCAGTCCATTTTATACTTTTGTTACTGTTGTTTGGTGTGTACAACAGCTAATTTATGCCTTTTGAGGTATTTTAAATACATACCTGGCGACTTCAAAGCTTTGGTTTAGTGAAAACCAGTGTAGAATAGTTCATGCATTGTTCATATTGGTGTGTATGTCAGCAAAACCTACCTTGGGAGGCAAGGAAAAAACACACCTGGTGACTCTGGAAAGAAATATCTACTGGTTTCAAGAAGACAAGTGCTGGTATGTACTTATTTTACTGAAAAATCCAACTTGATTTTTAGTGTGAAGGTTTCAATGAGTTTTTATCTCATATAAATGTTGCAATATGTCTTCATTTCAAAGATATATGTCCTACTTTCCACCATTTCATGAAAATCATGTTCATACACAATCTTATGAGACGTATCACAGTGGTCACATAGATGGTTTTAGTCCAAACCAAGAAGTTTGTCATGGTTACCACCCTCCCACCCATGCACAAACTCCATGGCAGCCAGTGTATGCCCATGACCAGCCTCAAGAATCCCATTTTATGCCAAACCAACAATACTACTTTCCCAATTAGCTTCAAAATGATGAGACACTGGAGATTGCAAATATCAAGAACATATTGCTTGACTGGACCAAGCAGCTAAATGACATAAAGAGGCAGTAAGAATATGCTTTACAATAGGAGCCCATGAATGAGCAAAATCAGTCAAACCAGTCTGTTAATCCTTAGTTTCAGTCATGTCAAGAGCCTAAACCAAATCATCAAAGTACTGAACAACCATGGCAACCTTCTTGGACTAGGTATCCTAGTTATAAAATGCCAAATCTTGTTAAGGCTACCCCTTCCATACCAGTCCAAGATCAGGAAGATGAGAAATCAAATTTCTTACCAGGAGGTAAGTATGAACATGAAACTCTATGGCAAGAGGAGCAGTCGGTTGCTGCTGTTTGTACCATGTCCCTAGCTAAATATGAGCATAACACATGTGAAGAGGATGTAGGATCAGGCTTGTCACTGAATCCCTTACATTTTCATTCATTTGAAGAGTTCTCTAATGCTATTTATAAAATGAATGAAAGCAGCATATAGAGGTTGCAAGGTAAAGGTCTTTAGTTGCAATGACAGAATGCCCAAGTTTCGTTGGAGAAGGCACCACATGAAGAGGAAGAATTGGTCTTTTTGTTTGATCAACTACCTATTTTTGTTGAACAAGATAAGGAAAGCATTCAAGTACCCAACTTACCAGAAGGCTCAACAATATGAGAAGTTGCTGACTAAAGCTAAGCAGTCTGACAATGGGGTCTCAGATCAAGAAAAAGAGTGTGAAAGTAAACCTTTCTTGGAACCTACACAGCTGGATGAGAGATGTTATGAAGTAGAAAACAATCCTCCTTCATCAAAATCTCATGAAGAGTGTGAGGAAGATTCATTTTGAGATGACCTTGAAGTTTTGTCTCTAAACTAGATGACAAAGGATTAAACCTGCTGGAAGAAGTTGCCAATCATGCTAAATTAGGACAACTAGTTCACAAGTTTGAACAAGAGCAGGAACAACCTGAAGAGGAGATAAATGAACATGAGGAACTTGGTGGAAAAGAGGCTGATATGTTTTTGTATGAGGGGCTACCTTTATTTGTTGAACAAAATGAAGAAGATATGAGTGTGATAACACAAGACTTGGGACAGCTACAAGATGTTGAACAGTGTAATGAGTTGCTGGTTCGTGAAAGTTAATATGAGAATGAAGCTTTGGCTCATGAGGTAGTTTCATTTTGGGATGATATAAAGTCTATTTTGGCTCATGGGGAAGCCTCTTTTTGCCCAGATTTGGATATTGAGCAAGCACCATTTGAAGCAGAAGATAAAAAACAAGAGGAACAACAACATGATTTGGAACAGGAAGGAACCAACATGGAGAGTTTTGAATTTACTCTTTCTAGAGGATGCCCAATTAGGCATCTAGCCAGATTGAAGGCCAACAAGAGTATTCCTATCTTTCTTGCACCCAAGCATGAAGATTCAGCTAGGGAAGAGAAGATTCAAGTCACTTTTCTACCTCAGGACAAGAATGTTTACATTCTATATGAAAAGGTTAGTTGAACTTGCGTATGTTCTTCAAGAGGTATTGCAACTCTTTGTTGAATTTCTATTCATGTTTCTTCTCTTTCTAACTGTCCTCAAGCACAACAAACATTGTAAATTATGTAGAAATGGTAGCTACTTTACCCAACCAGTGAATGGTTTTGTTTGAGTTGGTGTCTTTCTTGGTTAATGTAGAGTAGGGTTAGTAACTGAGTAGTTTTTTTTCCTCCAAGTGTTGTTTTGTACAGTTAGTCAGTATGACCTGAGTTCTGTTAGGTAGAGTAGGGTTTTCAAGGTATCATGCATTGTTCTGCTGAGTTGTAGAAGTCAGAAATCTGTTTGTCCAAGTGTTTTAAAAAGTCTCCGAGTGACCCCATGCCTAATGGATAAGGTCTAGGCAACTGGTCTGATGTTTAGCAGGAAAACATATAACAGATGTTGCCCAAAATGTTACCTAATTTCACTACTAGCTCAATCAGGTAGAGCTTTTGAAATTTTAGTTGAGAGTAAGGTGCATTTTTATTCTGCTTTATTATATACATGTGCACAGATGGAGCAAATTCAGATTACAGTGCCAATTTGCATTTTTGATGCATAACTTATTTGAAAGATTGTACAAATCTTTTAGAAGAGAGGTAATTTTTATTGGAAAAATAAATGTATAAGGTCTCACACAAGCCGTGAGACTAACTGATTCATTGCAAATGAAAGTAAAGACTATACATTTATAGAAAATTAAAGAAATAAATGTGTAGATGTTATAGGGTGACTCATCATTTCCTGAATGACGAGTCTTGTTCTGCTTGTGTTGTCTTTGCGTCATCTCATGTTGTCCACATGTCCTGCATCCACCTGTTATCTCCTTGCTGCCTCTAGTTATCTGCATTAGAGGGTGAAAATTGATATTAGATCAATGACGAGGCATCATATAACATATGACATATATCTACAAACATACAGTCTGATTTTCAGGTGCAATAAGCCTGTCAGTATCACATGGACCTTCAAGAAAGCAATAGGATAATCAAGAACATCAATCACATGCACATATTTTCCTAACATGTTTGTTTCCTGTGCAGGTATAGAGAAAGTTATGTTACTGACTTGTTTGTCTATTTTCAGTATGTGGAGTTAAATGGGCTCCCATAAGGGTTGAGCCCAACATACTGCATTCTTAACTTTTGAGGAGAAATCAGCATAAGAAATCATTACATGTATCATTTTAATATAATATCTTATAATATATATTAGTGAAATGATTAATGTCGCTACTATAGATTACAATATATTGTTGGCTACATGACTTGATAATAGATCAAAGGAAAAGAAACATATAATTGATTTGTTAAGGCATAAAGATCATAAGATGCCTATATATAATGATTCTCATTCATAAGATGCATGAAGCCTTCAACACTATCAAACCATATTAGTGAAGGCAGTTGGGAGGATAACCAACAGAGTTTGCAAGTACAGTGAGGTAATGACCCATATACCATTCAAGGAACATGTGATTAGATGGTGCATAATGAGGAACAATCATAAGAGAACTGTCTAGAACAATCATGAAAGACACTAGAAAGAAGGAGCAGTCATGTTGTGAGCAATAGTTTAAGCATTCATGGGGACACCTAATAGATCATGCAGAGAGAAGTCACCTGTTGGAGATCTATAAGAGTCATGAAGTTTAACAAGGAGTAAACAATAGTGTATTTGGATTGTCTTGCAAGAGATATGTATATAAGGTTTCAAATGCCCCTGTTTGTTAGACATTATGTTAATAAGGAAAGAAGGGCTAAATCCAAACCCACATGACTTCAAGCTTAGTTGATTGGAGTGCTCCAATATAGGATACAAGACTATGGTTGTAAAATGTAGTTTGAGTGATTGTAGATTGCACCAAATCATAGGAGATATGACCTTAGCCCTGCCAACGATGGAAGTCCAATAGTTTCATCAGTGTGAGGTCATAGTGGCTATTTTGGAACTGTTCCTTGGCCATTGTTACGGTCATCTACTTGTCTATCTATGGAGGATGTGTTGACCAATTACCACAGTCAAGGGAGAAGCCTCTGGAAAAAGAACATATTGAATCTTTAGAAATAGAGGTAAAGAAAGATGAACAGTTAGCTTTCTTTCCAAGTAGAATACAGTGAATGGAGCAAACGAGAAGTCAACACAGATAGATTTAAATAGAGTATATGCTAAGGATGAGCAATGTTAGTAGGTTGATTATGCCATATTAAGACAGTGGGGAAAAAAGAAATAGGATGCAAGTTTGAACTAAATAGAGTTTCCTGTGACAATCACACAAGACTATCTAGGAATAATGTTCATCAGAAAAGTTTCTAAGCTAGCAGTCACTTAATAGAAATGATTGCATATACAATTAAGCATGACTGTCACAACAATGCAAATACCTCAACAACAGACTGTAGAAACATGCAAGCACAGTCACTATGAAGGAACAACCAACACATATACAAATGCTACATTTAAATGGTGAAGACAACTTAGCACACTTTGCAAGCCACCTATGTTTACATTTAGAGGTTTTAATAGAAATGCGAAGGTTTTAAACATTGAGATAGCCACAGTCACACATTTCTTTTATTTCATCCTTGGTTTATCAAAAATATGCTGAGGACATTTATTCTCACCTGTAGCAAACTGTTAAAATATATACTAGTGAGGTTATAAGAATAGTTTTGAAACAAACCCTAGTTAGGGTTTTAGTTGAAAATGAAAAGAAGATTGTAGAGAGAGTAGAAGAGTAAAAGGCTACAAGGATCCATAGTGATAGTGTTCATAATGCCGTTCATATCTCTATCACATTTCCTTAGAAATGAGTTTGTCAAAGCTGGAAAAACCCATAATGTTAAAAACACGGGAAATGTATAGCAATGATGGAAAATCTTCATATATTGCTACAGGAGGAGCAAATGCCAAATGAAAAATATTTTACAATGAGGGTTTGTTTGATAAAACCCTAAGATATAAAATTTTCATGGTATATGCAAGCATGTTGGTACAAGAGAAAGAAGAAAAAATTGCTTTTTAGAACCCATTTAAAAATACAGAGAAAGTATATATTCAGTGAAGGTTTTGTTTCTGTAAAACCCTAATGAAGATAATTTATGAGATATTTCAGTCTTCTCAACAACAAAAAAAGCCGACAGTAAGAAAAGCTTGATAAATCATAGAATACAAAAGCAGAGTAAGAAGAAACAAGTTTTCTTTTTTATTTTCTGTAGCATTCCAAGAGAAATGAAGTTGGTATGACCACGACCATCATAGAGAAAACAAAGCATTTTTGTCATTTTTCCTCAGAACCATGCAATAATACAGAAATGCCATAAAAGAATAGTGTTAAGCTTCAAAAAGTGGAATCATTCTACTAACCTGAGTAATCTATCACCATTCATTAAGCTTTGTGGGAAGAAATGCAACTGAAAACCCTTCGAAAACTAGTAAAAGTCTCTACAAAAGTCAAGACAGAGCTCGACCATGGCGGCACACAGTGAAGTTATGAATGTAGATTGTCATTGATGTCAAAAAGGTGTTGGTATTGACATGAGTTGTTCATGTCATTAGGATCAGTGGATGTTCAAAGTCCTCATCATGGGATTGCTCATGGTTTCATGGTTACAGTTCAGGAGTTGTTTACTTCATGATGCTCATGGTATCATTTCAGGATGCTTGATGAAGTTCTTATCTTGTTTATGTTTCTTGGTTCATTCTTGTTTGTCTCGGTTCATTTTTGTAGATCTTATGCAGTGGTGTTTGAAGAAATGATGACGCGGGAATAATCCAATGCATATGTCTTGTTATGCAAGGTTGATTAACAAGGAGTGTTTCATGTAGCCATATTGTTCACAGGTTGTCCACCAAAGCAGAGAGCAGAAAAAAAATTTGAAGACTTGTTTGTGTTGATGGTTGAACATATTGATGAGTTGCTGATGACATACACAGGTTGATGTCTTACAGATGCATAGAAGGTATCATTTATGATTGACAGATTTGCAGGGCTTGTTTGTTCATTCATGCCATTATGGTGTTCTTCATGTGGGTGTTGGCATTGGTATAGATGTTCTTGATGTTCATGCTCATAATGTATACACTACATTGATTTCATTGATTATTCTCAGTTGGTATGATGACTTACTTGGCACAAGGTTGGTTGGTGTCACATTTGACACAATCACAATTGTTTATACATAGTTGCTTGCTCAGTGGATTCACTTGCTCTTCACAGTTTATATGTTTAGTGGTTTATGTCTATGACATTATGAGTTCAGTGGTTTCACCGTCATATTGTTGCCCTCAGTTCAGTTCAGTTGATTGTTGGTTGTTGGCATATGGCATATGATATCATGTTTCTTTCTTGTGATAAATTCTTGTATCAGCTTGACACATGGATTTTTTTTGTACAGTTTGGCTTATGACAAGGATTGATTATTTTGGTCTTTAAAGCTTAATGAAAAGACGTATTGGTTAAGGTTTTACAACTTTCGTTGACATATATGCAAAGTGTTTATTTGGACAGTAGAATGTAGAGGTCACTTACAATGGACTAAGTGATATCATTATCTCAGTCCTTCATATTTCTCTTGAGGTCATTTTTTTAATCTAAGTCTTTGTTGCATATCTGTGATCCTAACACATCATAAAAAGCTCATCATAAAATGATCTTGACCGTCATATAAGTTTTATGCACTTTTTGTTATGTTTGTGCATTGACTTGTTATCACAGGTTATATAACTTAATGTTACCTGCTAGAGGGCACTTAAGCCATAACCCCAACCGGCTCCTTCACTTTGCTTTACCTACTACATGAGTGAGATGAGTGCTAAAAATCATACAATGGTTATTATTTGAAGTGGGTGAGCGGTCTTTTAGAATTTCTTTTAACTTTATAAGCTTTCCTTATAAAGTGGAATTTATAAGTTCTTTTAAAAGCCTTAAATTAAGGAGTTTATGATTTTTTTTAAGGCAGATTTTTTTAAGGATTATTTCTATTTTTTAGTGAAGTCTTCCAAGGGATCAGAGATTTTAAAGGAGAGTTTATTTTGGTGAAGAAAATCTATTTTGTAAGGATATTTTATTGGCAGATTTTTAGTGGAAGTTAAAGTTTTTTTTTTTAAAATTTTAAGACATCTTTGTGAGTCTATAAAGGCATCAAAGTTTTAATAAAGATTTTTTTTTTATTATTGCTTCCTGATTTTTGGAAAATAAAAGGGTAGATTGAATAATTTTTGGAAGCAATTTTTGAAGATATTTGACACAGGAAAATGAACAGTTTGAAGATGAAAATGGTTATGGAAATTAGATTATTTTTTGTAGATTAGAGATTATAAAGTATTTGTGAATAAGATTTTCTTCTTACAGATGGATTGGTGTTTAGTCTGAAGATATTTTATCAGGGAAGATTAAAATTCCATTGAAGATTTATTCTTTTTGTGAAGGTGAAAATGAAAATTTGCATAAGATGTGTTAGTAATAATTTATGTATGGGGTTTTGAGTCAGGTCTCTTCCCTAAAAGTCAAAAAAAGTTCTAATATTTTGGCCTCTGCAGATGTGAAAATGCAAGAAATCAGAAAGGTGCAAGTCAAAATATGTAGTGGCGGGTCAAAAATCGCTGTCGGCCCCTGAAAAATGTTAGAAATTGGGTCAGATGCATAAAAAATGCATATTGGGTCGCAGCTTCAGTGTCGGAATGTTTCTAACTGTGGCTATGACAGTCTTGTTTTGCTAATGCCGCGGATCCGCCAAGTATTGAGTCACAGTTCAGGCCATGCTTTTATTTCTAACTGTGTAACTTTAACGCGGAGTGTGCCACGTGGCGGGAAATGTTTCTATTTTGTTTCAAGTTGCTTGAGCGCGGAAGGCGCCATGTGTCGGCTTCCGCCAAGTTTCAACACAGTTTCTAAGTGTTTCTAAGAGTGGTGCGGAAGGCACCACGTGGAGGCATCCACCAATGTTTCTCAAAGACTCAATGTTTCGTTTCTGCCAAGTTTCTGAAAGACCCTTATTGTTTCTCAAGGGTAGCACGGATGGTGACACGTGTCGGCCTCCGCTTATGTTTCAGGAAAGTTTCTAAGTTGTTGCGGAAGCTGCCAAGTGTCAGCTTCCACATATGTTTCTATTTTGTTTCCTGCGTGCAAGTAGTGGCGGGGTGGGTCCCGGTGAAGGGTCTGAGAGCTGCGGATCGTGCCACGTATTTTTAATGTTTCTGACGCAGTTTCTTGTTTCTTCGCGCAGAAAGTGCCGCATGTCACTTGCGGAGGCATGGTTCTAAAGGTTTCTAAATCGCAGCAGAAGCTACCACGTGCCCCTGGTCGTGACTGCGGAAGCTGACATGTGTCAGCCTCCGCGTAGTTTCTACATGTTTCAATATGTGGCGCAGACATGGTGGGTCCCAGTAAAAGGAGTTGCTATTGCTGATGTTGCCAAGTCGCAACCTCCATTTGAGTTTCGAGGGACCATTTTAAAGTTTCTGAGTGTGGCGAGCGGGGGTTTGTGGGCCCCAGTTTTAATGTGTCATGTTTCAAATGTCGCGGGTTGCGATAGGTGTCACCTGCGGGGGCCACTTTACTTAAAGACACAGTTTCGCAAGGTGTGGCGGAGCGCACCACGTGTTAGCCTCCACTGAAGTTTCAAAGAAGACTCTTTAATGTTTCAAGAGGAGCGCGGGGCCCGACAAGTGTCGGCTTCCGCGTCAATATTTCGAAGGAGTTTCTTTAAGTTTCAAGAGACCGCGGAAGGCGCCATGTGGCGGCTTCCGCGAGAGTTTCAAGGGCCCCTTGTGTTTCAAAGGTTTTCACAAGCTGTTTCAGTAGGTCCCTTCTATGTCTCTCGGCGGTGATGCGGAACCCGCCACGTGTTGGCTTCTGCTGGGGTTTCTTGGAGAGTCCCTAGTGTTTCAAGGGTGCCACGGAGCTTGCCACGTGGTGGCTTCCGCGCATGTTTCCGGCGGGGGACTCTCGGCGGGAAAAATTAAGGAGAAGCAATGTGATGGGCCATCGATAGAAACTTCAAATACCTACATGGCACAACCTGGTTGGCTGGCGACTTTTCAGCATTTTTTGGGGCCGTTGATGTTAGCGATGGGTTTTTGATCAATGGCTATCTTTCAATTTTGATGCGGCGATGGGTTTCTTTGTATTTGTGGCCACGTTTGGGCGAGAAATCTTTAGAAACTTGCTGCGGCTGCATTTCCAGAGGCTGTGGGTAGCTGAAACTTTAATGGCACATTATGCAGGAGGGCATGGGTTGACTTAACGGGCCAACCACCATTTTTATGATGCAAATCTTCAGGTGGCAGTGCAGATCCCGATCCTCACCTGCTCTGTCCTTTGTTTCTGGCTGTTGCATTTACTGTTTTGAGCGCCATTTTTCAGTGCAATGTATCTTGCAAATTTTTGATGTGCCATGTAATTAATTTGTTGGGTACATTTTCTTGCTATTTAAGTAGACTGTGTGACCCATTTAGTGGTTGTTGAAGGCCTGGGGAATTTTTGTGTAAATAATGAAGAACAGGGCATGATCTTGGCTGTTTTACCCCATTGTGGAGTTTATGAGTTGCAACATGAATGTATTTTGCACATATGTTTAGTTTCAGTGTTGATTTATATGAAAAATGCTTATTGCATGTGTCTATCTGCTTGTCTCCATTTGTTGCATGTTATTCTCCTTCTTTTGAATCTGGTTGCTAAGGGTTTCATAGATTCTAGGGTACAGGGTTCTAAATCACATGTTTGATCTCTAACTTCCATTCAAGGAGTGGATTAAACTATTTTAGGTCAATGCATGGAGAAGGTTGCATGTCAGTAGGGATATTTGTAAGTAGAGGCAGTTAGATACCCATTCTTGGGTGATGTTTGTAAGGCAAGCATCAGTTCAACCCCCTGAAACTTGAGTGAAAGTTGCAAACAATTTATTGTATACGTTTAGTTGACTCCTTGCCCAATGGATAGGCACCAATCTGCTCCTGGGTCAGTAGTTATGAGCCAAAACCCCTTGTCTTGCATCCAGGACATTATGTCCACCCATCTCATCACTTCCACCTATTAGTTGTAGGAGTAGAATTAGGAACCCCTTGCATACTCTCATACCCAACCAAACATATATGTCCAAGAATGTTGCCAACCTTGTGATCTATCATACAGATCTTGGTCCATACATGAGAGTATTCTGCCTGTTATTGTCAAGTTATATCTTTTCATCTCTGAGCTAGTCAAGGTTAAATCTTTAGTTATAGGGATCCCCCCTTGGTGCGACAGAATCAGAAGTGAAGGGGAGGCAGCTCACGCAACCTCCCGTAATCTGTTGGCCAAATCCACCTGTGCATTGGAGCTGGCAAACCCTCTGTAGATTTGGAAACCAACAAGATGAAATTGAAGGGTCATTGAAGTCATGAGAGAGATTTTTATTGACAGGGGCAAATTGATTTTATTTTTTAAGATCAATTTTTCTAGGTTGAATATTTGGGAAAAGGAATATGTATGGTTATGAAGAGAAGATTTATATATTTTTTTAAGGGGAAAGTTTTTATGGAAGATGAGCAGATGATTTTATGAAGTTTGAAAGGGAAGATTGGACAATTTTTTTTTTAAGAATATGAAAGGGTTTTTATAGAGACATTATTTGTGCCAAAATAAATGTCATTTTATGAATTATATCTCCTAATTTTTACAGATTGAGAAAAGATGAAAATCATTTTGCAGAATGTGAAAGGTCATCTGATATTTAATGACATCACAGGTGCTTTGATAGTGTTGTTGTGCAGATCAATGATGAAGATAATTTTATGATACAGTTGTAATGGATGTGAACCAATATGAAGACAACTTGTATGACAGAGATTGAATAAAATTAAGTATGAAGACAATATGCAATTGAATGTGTAGAGATAAGGTGAATTGATTGAGCATCAGATGCAGGTTGAAGACATACACACAGAGAAATTACAAATGGAGGTTGTATTATGCAGGGATGGAATAATGAATTGAATGGAAACAGAGTAACCCTCTGATTTTGTTTATCTTTTCTAATGGTGATTGTGTTTGCCAATGAGGCATAGTATGCCAGTGAGGCTTATAGGTTAGTGAGACCTTACATTTGTCAGTGAGACACATATTGTAACCAGTGAGGCTTCTTTGTAGCCAGTGAGGCTTGCCTGGTCAGTGAGACCTATATGTAGCCAGTGAGGCATGTTTTTCAGTTAAGCCAGTGAGGCAGTTCATGAGTGGTTTTTCTACCCCAGAGGGTTTTCCACTCGGTAAAAAGCTTGTGTCATGCTTCTCATTGATTTCCTCTGTGTGTATGCATATTAATCATTTGATCATGAGTTTTTGTTTACATCTTTTATTATAAGTCTTGTTGGCCCACGATTGCCGTTAAACCAAAAGGTTGACCTTTCAATTTCTAATACAAGCGCTAGAGTTAATGAATCCACGAGACGCAGTTAGTCCATGTCATGAATCCCAAGGCTGCGCTGAACATGACACCAACCTTTCGGGAGACGAAAGCACCAACTTTCCAACATGAAGATAAAGAAAGTTGCAAAGTGAAAATGCAAAACTTGCTCAACTTTTTGTCTTTAGGGTTTGAGCCCTAGAAACCTGATGGGTTATTGTGTCATTTTTTACTTTTTGCATCTCTTTCATAGAAAGCCCATGGTCAAGACTTATGTCTTGTATTTTTACAAACATGCTATGCCTTGTAACATGCCACGAGGTGGCATATGAGTCTTGTAAGACTTTTGTATTATCCTGTGTTCCCTCTTGCTAGGGTCAGCACTTCAGTGCTTTATTCTTTTGCTTGAGATACAAAATGTAAACACTTAAACTTAAATGATATCATTATAAATCATTTAAAGTTTATTGTTATTAGTGTATGCAAAGGAGAATAGTAAAACATATTCATGACATTAATTGACCTTGAGAGCCCAAACGCATAGGAGAGTGGGGGAGTTGGTAGACACATGCCAAGTATATAGCTACTGAGTTGCCTTAGAGCTAAGTGGTTTGAATAAGTCATAGAGGTAGTTAGTGGTTGAGTTGAGTGTTTGAGAGCATCTAGGAGGTTTTTTATTGTTTTTGGAGTCCTTTAGGAGTGGTTTTCATGTGTCATCATGTTAGACCAAGTCATGATGGATGTTTTCTCTCATCGTGAGCTCTTGTGGAGAGGATTTAGGTCCTATATTCTAGGCTTTTTGTGGGCATCCGACCCAAGGTGGTTTCTAGCTCCTTGTTTGGTGGAACCACTTGGATAGTGATAGATATAGTCACTTTTATGACTCATTTTGTACAGTTCTGATTATGCAACTTTTGGAGACTTGTGATTTTACAATTCTTGCTCAGATTTTGACATATTTTGTAACTCATTTTACTTGATATGGAATAAAGTGGAGACCTTGAATGCTACTGATTGAAGATTGTGCCTACTTGTCCTTTGTATCATTATGCTTAGTAGATGATTTGATAGAGTTATTTGTGAAGTAAGTTTTATTTCCTCTTAGCTTTTGTCTAAGAATTTAGAGCCTTTTATGCAGAAAATACTAATGCAGGTTGCAAGTTGTGTTAAAAGTGTGTATTGCCCTTAAGTGTGAAATAGTTTTTTTTCATCTTAAGAACTCTGCATACATAAACCTACTTGTGAAATATTTATGCATAAGTATAAGTGATAGGTTGTGCAATTTTTTTTAGTCATTATAACAAGTGTTTGAATCTGGTTTTTTCATGTTCCTCATTCAGTTAGGTGTATCACCTATTAGAGTTTAGTTTCAGTTTTAATGCATATGTTTCTTACCCTTTTCCTTGTCAAAGCCATAGAATAGTCAGTCTTAGGTGATAAAAAGTTAGGAAGTCGGCCTTCTCCAGAGATTCACTCCAATTTCTAGGTGACCCACAGCCATAGGAGTGTTTCTATGTTCCTCTAGAGTACCAATTTTCTGTAAATTGGTAGGGTACAACTTTCAGAGATAACAATTGTGATTTATATGCTTCTTGTGCAAAAAGAAAGATTTAGACAAATTATAGTTTCATTGATTTTGAACATTATAAAATAACTTTTGTTGAATTACATTTGTTGGGAATTCTTAAAAGTTAGTAGGAAGATTTGATAGGTTATTTGATCTGAATATGATTTTAAAAAAATTGAAATATTAATTTCTTATATAGGAGAAAAAAAAACATAATAGAAGACTTGGGAAAACTTGGGAAGAGACTAAAAATAGTAACCTATCTTAGTTTAGACATATATCTTAAACCGTTATCTGGGTATTTCTAATTTCTGGATATATGGTTTTAAAGTAGGGGATAAACTTTATCTCTTATTTTTGTAGTTTTATCTTTTATCTTTTATTTTATATTATTAAAACAAGTTGACTATTTTTTTAAACTGGTAAACCTATCATGAAAAAAATAGTTTGTTGCGTCATCAATAACTTTAGATTTTTGAACTAGATTTCTCTGAAATTTTCATGGAAGGTGCGTAAATAAGTTGTTTAAATCATTAAAAAATTTAGCTTTACCCAATTTTTCAATTATGAGATATGCATTAATTAGTGACTGTCTATCTCTGCTGCTATTTTTAGCACGATGTTTATATGTGATTATATTGTATTTATAAAATTATATTAAAGATAGTTATTATGAAAATATTTATTGGGTTCTGTAGATCTCTGTATTATCTTTCCAATGCATTTTAAAAATTAGAAAAATGTTGTGTTTTGAGAAAGTTATGTATGTTTTAGTGAAAACTATATTTTATGTAGTATAAATCCAAGATGCTGGCATGAAAATCATGTTTGGTTTATGTGTGATCTCCCAACATAGTTTTGTGACTTTGTAAGCATGTTGAAATTGCTATGTGGATATTATTTATGAGGGTGTGAGCATGAGTTGGAAATTATAGTGTTTCGGACCACATTTAAAGTCACCTATAGTGTTGATGTCCATGCTTAATTTTGTTGTCCTATCGTTCTGTCTCCTGTAACAGCACCTTGATCACCTGTAGGTTTAATTTAATTGACTTATCTGTTTATGCATTCACTTAAATGGTGTTCTTGTTTGACAAACATGAATATGAAATTGTTAGAAAAGATGATTCTCCTTTATTCCTTATTACAAATTTAATCATAATGGTATTATAATACGATTTTGTTTGCGGTTTGGTAAATCTAGATTTATTTATTATATTTTATTTTTGAGAAATTAAGAATGAATTATGGGATAAAGATTATAACTAGTTTTATAGGGATCTATATTTATCTTGAATGATTAAATGCATCTCTTTGATATAAATATTGCTAGAAATGTATTCTCATTGATTGAGCAAAGAAATGAAGTAGTAACTGTATCTAGGCAAAAGTATGTGTTGTAAGATCTAGACACAAGATTCTTTTGAGGTAATTAAGAATGGAATGAGTTATCTTCAGCTTATGTCTTATTTATGTATCTTGAATAAACATATGCGAAAGATTTTTCATTAGAATTGTTTGCTTGAAAGTGAATTCATTTTTATGATGCAAAAGAAAAGAATTAGTTTGTTTTGAAAAAAAGTAGTATATCTTTGTGTGTGTTTGGGGTTGCTTTCTGGGCTAGGATGCCGAATGTGGAATATCAGAGATGTCTCTTCCTCTTTTCAGGAATTGAAACTTAAACTATTTTATATGCTTGGCCAAGCTAGGATTCATTGAAATAGATGAAAATTTGTCTAGTAAAACTTTATGTATATATATCTTTGCCACATCCTGTTGTGAGACAATTTGCATATCATTATTTAGATTTGCACATTAGACATCAGGTTGCATTGGGTGTTCCCTCCTGCCAGTTGTTTCCAGGTTGCTAGACATTTTGTGCAGGGCTGGGTTTCCTTCATGCCATGAAGGGATCCAGGGAATTGTAATTGCTTCATGGTTGGGCGGAAAAGTGCCTAAGCCATGTTCCTGTCTCTCGGCTCGCAAGAGGACCATGTGGGTTCATGGCGACTAGAGAGTTTGATTGATTTATTATTTATTATATTGTACATGATTATTGTATCTTGTATTTAACATTGGATGATTTATGGCATGAGAGCCAATGGACTTTGTATATTTTTTATAGTGCGAACACCTGGATTAAGCACACAATTTGTAAGATTTAATGATATTATTGATTAATGATTATGAGATCTATCTTTTTACTTGAGTGGATGTAAATAAGTGGATTATTTACTTATGTAACTTTTGTTATGGAATGCGTACTTTACAGGATCTCTTGGTTTGTTGATTATTAGTTCTTTTTAGCTTTGGGACTTAAACTAGATTTTCTTTGAATATAACTTTAATTTTTCCATGGTTTAGCCTATCATTTAATCTTTTCTTTTTCCTACAGGTATCAATGAGCCATTGATTCTTGGGAGCCTTTTGAACACTTCTAAAAAATTTACCAAGATTTGTCATCATTATTTAGAGCAGGATTATCTCAAAATAAAAATTTAATGGTGGATTATTACCAAGGAACATTAATCGTATTGTCATCTCGAGTGGTATACTAGGAGAATTAATTTATTTTTAGATGAACTAAGATATTTAATTATTATTATAAAGTGGGTGGTGCAGTCGGTAAACTTGTTACCAATTTTAAATGACTATTTTTTTTAATGAAATAGAGCTATATTACTTCAAAGAAATATTGCAAACTATTCACAAATAAATAGGCAGTATGTGAGCATTCCACAAACCCAACACACCAGACAATAAAAAGAGTAGGAAACAAAAAACAATAACTAGAGACAATCCAAAGAGCTACAACCTAGGATAATCAAAGCATTAGACATAAAATTTAATCATTATTTTAAAATCATTATTTTTTTGAAGAACAGGTTATGGTACCCACCCCATTAAAATCCAAGACCTGCAAAATCATGTTAAAATCCAAGACCTACAAAATCATGTTAAAATCCATCAATAATGTGCCTAAGTTGTTCTTTATGTTGTATAGTGTTAGTTTGCACTTGAAATTTTCAAAAAAGATTAAAAATGCTCAAGTTAGGACCCATAGGATATTTTGGGCCTACTAAGAACAAAATCAGCTTGTTCTTGGTCAACTGGAAATCGTTGATTTGTTCCTGTTCCTATCAAAATCACTGGTGGGTGTGCAAAAGAAGAAGAAAGAGGCCATCGACATTTTGGGGAGTTCCTAGGAACTAGGAATTCGCTGACGAGTTCCAAGTCCCATCCAAAACTCTGATGGCAAAAGAAAAAGTTTTCTAAGGAATAGAGTGAAGAAGAAGTTCTAAGGCAAGGTTTGATCGGCAGGTTCCCAAGGAGTGGGAAATCACTGACAGAAGTGAACAAGGCATTTCAATGGGTTGGTGGAATTTTAGGGTGTTCTAGGAACATTCGAATTCCCTGATTTGTTCTCGTTCCTGCCCAAAAATCTGATGGAGAAGAAGAGGCTAATAATTGGCCTGTCAGTATTTCGCGTTGTTCCTGGAATAGTGGAAATGGATGATTAGAAGGCATGAAGGAGATTCATGTGTGGATTTTTGCCAATGATTTACTGTTGTGCTTTCAATGATCCTTGAGGCATTTAAACATACTATTCTTACTTGCATCAGCATGTTGTTTGAGGCATATGAGGAAGGCTCAAGTGTGGTGCTTGTGGATTTCAAGATTGCAAACTTGCTGTAGGCTTACTGGTGTCTTGAGGCCATTGATAAAATGAGAAATGAATATGTGGCAAGTCTGTTAGCCTCAGGGTCAAATTTTTTAAAGGATGGATTAATGGATGGCAGTAGTGCAGTTGATCAGGTTAAGTGTGTGATTAGAAAGGTTTAATTGCATGATACAACATCATGTGAAAGTTGTGAGGAGAGTGATGATAGTGTGGCCACCTATCTTCATTTAAATCAATCATCCATTGAGGAGGGAGATGATGTTGCATTGCAAATTAATTCCCAGCTTGAAGTTAACAGTGGTAGTAGTATGTTTGTACTCAATGAGAATCGATCTGAGATAAACATTTGTGCATATAATGGTATGCATTATGAGGGCCTTTCCATGGTGGATGGTGTTGATATTATGGATAAAGGTAAGAAGATGAATTGCAACAACTTTGTTATTCATTGGATGTGCTTACTTGCTTTATTGAATCTGAAGATGATGCTCACGCCCCCCTTTTTTCAAATGGGAAATATGAGTATGAGGGTGTGCATGATCTTGTTTCTATTCTAATGCATGAAATTGTGAACCTTGATGAATTTTTAAAAATTGGTTTGGAATAGCTATCATATGTAGATGTGGATTGCATTAAGGATGACTTCCTGGGCTCATTGGTTGAGCATGTTGATTATAGCGTTGGGTGTTCTCATAAAGATCAAGTTTCTTGCTTGCATGAGGGTGAAGAAGATCATATCATTGACAAATTTATTGACAATAGTTTATTTGCAGTAGGTTGCATTGAAGGAATTAAAATAGTGAGGTAGTTTGAAGAGTGTGAGTCTTCACTTGAAGTGCCTAGGATTTCTGAATTAAATATTGAGGATGTAGAGTTGGATTTCAATCAAGTTTTTGATTCAATCATGGATGAATATATTAGCACCTATGGGGTAGCTAAGATGCATGATGAAATTAATCCTTCACATGGCATCAACCAACTTGAGGTTGTAGTTGTGTTGGATCCAATTCAGCTGGGTGTTGAAGAGGATTATCTTGTTCATGTTGATTTATGTGTGGATCCAAATTTATATCATGCTACCAAAGAGTTGGAAAGTTGTATTTGCTATGTAGGTAAGCATGATAACGGTTCTTTTTTTTTGGTCGTGTATTTATGGTAACCATTTCCTCATCTAACATGTTGATTTAAAAAATCATAGTTTGCATGTGTATGTTGGTGAAAGGCTTCATGTGTTACAGCTGAGTGAAGGATGCAATTTCAACTTGACAATGTTGAGCTCCTTTTTCAAGCTGGTCTTTGATAGAGGAAAGAAGTTCGGAGTATCTTTTCCATGGCCTTGTGCCATGGATCCTTGTTGTAGGGTCTAACTTGCACTTGCTTGTAAGTTTTGATTTGCAGCCACTCTTTGTCCTTGTGCTTCCATGTCATTAGTTATGGTTATTTTGTACATAGTCTTCTTGTGGTTGTTTTCTCCTGTACAGACATTGCCTATGTGTTTTCCCCGCCCTCCTGTCCTCTTTTGGTTATTTTGGTCTGCTCCCAGAAAAAAAATGGATCCTCGCTATGCCTACAAGAGGCACACATCCCCAACTAGAGCCAATGTTGGTGCCTAACCCATTAGAATCCAAGACCTGCAAAATATGTTAAAATCCATCAATAATGTGCTTCAGTTGTTCCTTATGTTGTATAGTGCCAGTTTGCCTTTGAAATTTCCAAAAAAGATTAAAAACTTCCCAAGTTAGGACCCATCAAATATTTAGGCCTACCAAGAACAAAATCAACTTGTTCCTGGTTGACTAGAAATTGTTGATTTGTTCCTATTCCTATCAAAATCACCAGCGGGCATGCAAAAGAAGAAGGAGGCTACCAATGTTTCAGGGAGTTCTTAGGAACTAGGAATTTGCTAATGAGTTCCAAGTCCCATCCAAAACTCTAACGGCCAAAGCAAAAGTTTTCTAAGGCATAGAGAGAAGAAGAAGTTCTAAGGCAAGGTTTGGTCAATGAGTTCCCAAGGAGTGGAAAATCATCGATAGAAGTGAACAAGGCATTGCAATGGGCTATCAATATTTTGGGGTGTTCTAGGAACACTGGAATTCCCTGATTTGTTCCATTTTTGCCCAAAACTCCAATGGAGAAGAAGAGGCTAAGAAGTGGCTCATTATCATTTCGGGTTGTTTTTGGAAGAGTGGAAATGGCCAACGAGAAGGAACAATTCTCCTTCTTAGTGAAATTGTCGATGGGGTTCCCAAGTGCCTCCAAATGCTCGACACATGGTAGAAAAGGAGTTTCAAAGGAAAAGAAAGCAAAATATGTCTAAGGCATGACAGGGTAAGTAAGGAAGGAAGGAGAAAAGGAAGACCAGGTAGAAATTAGGTAGTTCCTGGTTGATGGGAAATCACTAACCAAGTGGAACAAGGTAGAAAAGAGATGTAGAAAGGAAATCAGATAGTTCTTGGTGACCAGGAAATCAGGCAGTTCTTGGTGACCAGGAACTCACCAATAAAGTGCTAAAATCACCCAGAAATATGAAAATGCAAAAATTAAATATTTTAAAGTGTTGTAAAAGCTTCTTTGACACATTTTTACACCTGTTGACTATTGAAACATGCTTTGACCTACAAGAGGATGTCATTAATGCCCTAAATAAGTAGGTTGAGGGTGGATAAAGAATTGAATGTGAATGTACATGTTGGTAGATGGATTTCCAGTGCCCTAGGACCGTTGTAGGTCTTTTTTTGAGCAAACTAGTGTACATGGGCATGGGTGAATGCTCCATTTTGCAGGCTTTCTGGGCACAACACTCATGGAATTGATGCAATCAACAAGGTCACTTGCGAAATGTTTTGACCAATCAAACACCCATGCCCATGAGGAAAGAGAAAATGTAATGCTATATATGCATGTATGTAAGCTGTATTTGGGGTTGGTCGCTGAACCAATTTTATGATTGTATGTGTCAGTAGTGTTCTAGGGCATCAACTGATGTTGTTTGGTTTGTAAAGGGGTAATGTGTATTATATAATGCATAGGAAAGTGATCCAAAGATAGATGCATGTAATAGATGTCTCCAGGTAGTTCATAAGTATTCAATAGGGTGTTTGAACCCAGTTACTCATCCTCTCTTGCCACATTTTCTGGCATGAATGTAACAGAAGTTAGAGAAATGTGTGACAACATTTTAATTCATTGCAATGATTTGTGTTGCTCCTTCTTTTTGTTTCATATGGGTATTTTCAGTTCTATTTGGATTACTAAGAATGTCCATTGCATGAGATGAGATATACGCATTGTATGAAGATGCACATAAGTTTCCATTCATGTTTTAATTTCTGCATCTATTTCTCCTCTGCAAATTCATGACTTTGTTGCCTAATGGAGTAGGCACCGGTTTGGTTGGTGAAGGGCCATCAATATTTAAAAAAATTATTAAATCTCTCTCTAGCTCTCCTAAATCATGCATATGTGTTTTCTCTCTTGCCCCTATGTAAGCAATGCTAAATAAACTTATCTACTAGGGAAATATAATATAGATGTCATCTATGGGTGTAGGGTAAGAGTGGATTATTTATCTATTTATTAGAGGTCTTTAGGTCTGTATGTAGCTAGTGCTTACATGAATTAGTGATAGTTATAGGGGTTCATAGCACATTGAGTATGGCTACTCTATGGCCTCGAATTGAATTGTTTTATTTCTCTTTAATTGTCCTGTGTTTGAGACCTTAGGGAAGATCCTCCTTGGCATAGAAGAGCCTAAAGATGAAGGTGAGTTTACCCACTCATATCATTTGGTCCATTCATGCCATTGTTTGATCATAAGTCTTACCCATTTCCTAAGCACGACTTATCCCTGGCCTTAGGTTTTGGTATTGAGTCTTTAGGATTGGTGGAACTACATGTTTGAGCACCAACATAGGTGGCTTGCTTGTCTTCTTCCTCAATATTCACCTTGAACTGTTGATTTTTTAGAAAGGAATCATTAAAGCCCCACACCATGAGGCAAGCTAGGGTTTTGAATAAATCACATAAAACACCCTCAACATTGACTAGAGTGACACATTCTAGTGAAGTCATAGGGCCAATCGCTTCCTCATTCTTTTGAGGATCTATTTTTATCATTTATTTTAGCTATTCTACCTCATTCTACTTCTCTCTCAAACCAACTTTAGCTTGAATTTTTTTTGTTTCCTCTCTGTTGATGGTGTTTTTAGCACGTAACAACACAGGTAAGATATAGGATATCTCACCTCCCTTGAAAGGAATCCTATCCCAAAACTTCAGAATAGGACTGTCCTAAGGTTTATACAACTAGGTCTTAGCTTGCAAGATAACTCAGTGGGTATGTATTAGGTTGTACCAACAAAGGGGACTTACATGCAACTGATAGGGTTTGTGAAACTATTACAACAAAGTGTGCAAGAAATCCTAGGATAATGCAGACTTGTTAAGTCTGAAATATTCCAGCAGATTAACAATGTGAATGTTGCTTAAATCCTAACTCCAATAGATGTTTATAAAGAAAATGTAAAAGAGGAAAGGGTAAAGAGAGATATTGAAACCTAAGTGACAAATCACAACTGGATAATATGTTGCAGATAGACAAAATACCCTCAAAAACCCATTTCATGTTTAACCAGTTTAACAAACCACAATGCTACATAAAATGATTCTATCTTCAAAGGAATCTTATGGTTTTCAAATTGCATACATTCATCAAATACCAAATAATGGCGTAATTCAACTAGTGTTATGCAATCAAAGTTAATTCATAAATAGGGTTCAGGCTAACTATGCACAACAACTTACATTCAACAAGCACCAATAGTATGAACCGGGGTATTCATCACTATCCAAACATTTACCCATCATTGCAATTGCACATAAACTAATTTCAGATTGACATGAACCATGAATCCAAAGACAACACAAGAAGACAAATTTCTAGCAACTTGCAAAACTTGCTTTGTATTGACCAAATATCGGCAAAGTCTCAACAATTTACTATCAAATCTTACTTCCAATGAGAGAAAATGATGGCCCTTTTATAGACAAGGTGCCACATCGAGTTTTTCATGGATGGTGGAGACTAACTCAACACCAACGGTCTAGATTTACATTGCATTTAATGAGATACATCAATTTGTTACATTCTTGGATTTATTTTTGTCTTGATAGAAAAAGACAAAATATAGCTTTTAAATACATTGAATCTAGATAAAATGAACACCCATATGGCTATATAGGAGGAAGAGCCAATTTCCAAGACAAAAAGAAGTCAAAAGAGAGTCATATGACATGTGAAAACAAGCACTGATGTAGCATGATGGGATTTTGTGTGCTGACTGGATCATCCTATTGTTCATCCCCATCCAAGTCAACCTTGCTTTTCTCTACTTCCATGCCTAGTCATAAAAAGATTTAATGGTATAACTTAGGCATGAAAGGTAGGTATGAAACTAGAATTAGTATGAGATGCAAACCATGAAGGGTCATAAGCCATATGAATAGTATAATCATCATGACATGTAGAAAGAAAATAATTTCAACAATGTATGAGTGTGTAAATGAGAAGTACCTGCATCACACAATGTATCATACATATCCATAAAAGTGTAGGTCTATGTGTATCCCCCACAATAGATATATCATGAATTGAATCATGTGCAGGGAAGGTGATTAAAGTTAGAACATGATTAGTATTAAGCACATGACTATCACTATCTATATAAAAGGTATGCAACATGAGAATCATGGATGAGTGAAGTAAGGGTATCCAATCAATAAGGGAAAGTAATAACAAAATCTATAAAGGAAGAGAAGATACATATGTGAATACAATGCTTCCATGGACAATGGGATACAATTTGTGTGGTAAAATGTCATAAGTGATTCAAGAACAGATGTATTCCATGTCACAAATTGTAGAAATATGTCAAAAATAGTAATTTAAGCATGGATAGAAGCCAATGATAGAGGGCCATAAGAATCCATGGTGTAGAAATATGGCCATAGAGATATATTCAAGCATGTGTAATCTAGGGTTCATAAATCTATGTATTAAAAGCACAACACCCTAATAATAGAAAATGAATGATGTACAATTTGCTATAAATTAAGATATCAATAAAAAACTAGATATAAGATAAATCTCTAAAGGGTAGACAAGGGGGGTAGGGTGGGTAAAAGTGATATCACACAATAAAGTACAAACCATAGGAAAAAACATATATCAATGAGATAGCAATGAATAAGAATAAAACCCTAGAAAGTTCTTAAAAAATGCAATTAAAAGTACAAATTAAAAAACATAAAATAGTAAAGTTATAAAACCCAAGGCAAAACCCTAGGGTGGTATAAGATCAAATGGGTTCACCAAAAAATGTAAAGGAAAAATACACTCTCAGTTTAATCTAGGATAATTAAATAAATGTAAGCAATTAAGTATAAATCAACCTAGATTAATTCAATAACAACTTAGAATGATAAAAGCATGTAAAATAATGCTATTTCAGGAAATTAAATACAAGCAATTAGGGAACTCAACTCTAGGAATGATGATGAATAATGATTCTAATGTCACACCAAAATTTAGATGCTTTAGGACTAAAAATGGATCCTTTATGTCTAAAAATATCTCAAAATTGTTACAGTTTGTGAGTTGTGAGCAAGTCAATCCCAAGACTCTAGGTCACTCCCAAGACTCTAGATCACTCCCTCACAATGTGGATCCATCTTGTGAATCATAGATATGATCTATTTAAATATATTTTCTTGCTTTCTAACTTATCAAATTCTTTTCTCTTCATTGATTGTTAAGGACTAATAATATTTAAAAATACCTTAGGGAAGTCACTAAATTGTAAGGGCCAAGTTCTCGTAGGTCAAACCCCTTGATTAGATTGACTTTATAGGTGTAGATGACTTTGATGCATATTAGGTTCCTTTAATGATCCAAAGTGAAGTGTTCCTAGAATGATGCTCCTTGTAATGCATAGGATTTTCAAATGATTTTAGGATGATCAATAAATGCATATTGAATAACTTTAATGCTAGTACATAGTAACAAATCGTGCAAAATGTGCACCAAGTCAACTCATGGCAAGAATGAAATGGGTGGGAGTTGACAAAATTTGAATCTATTTTTTTAAATTTTAGGGGTTAATTTTGCAAAGTACATGATTGATGCTACATGCTACAAGATTGACTAGAGACAAAAAGGTGCTAATATCAAGGTAGATAATGAATTTATGTGTGTAAGTGCATGCAAAGGTATAATAAATGGTGGATGTATAGAAATAAGTGTGGATGGGGATGGGATAAGGATCAAACATATGGGAATGAGAGTAAACATAGAGGTGTGATGTATCCAAGAATGAGGCCAACTTTGCACAATAGTGTGCAATTTGTCAATATGTAATTGTTTTAAGTCATTCCATCAAAATATGCCCAAAAATGATGGGAATTGGCATGGGTATGCAAATTAACCATTACAAGTATTAAGTATTAAGTATCACATTGAGTAATATATAAATAAAATAATATGAATTTTATATTTTTTAGTAATAAGAATTTTATAAATAATCTAATCACCTTAAAATATGTCAATAACTTAAAATCTAATGACTAACTACGTTACATGTGGTGGTTGTCCAAGAGATGACTGACAATGGGTTGGCCCGTGAAGAGGTGGAATGTGTGCTAGATGAAGTCTCTAAACTGAGGGATGATGACATTGATGTTACCAGCGGGGTACAGGAGGATATAGAGGAGGGGGAATTTACTTCGGCCTATGGGGGTGCAAAAGGAGGTCTCCTAGCATAGCACAGTGCAGGAAATGCATAGCCTAGGTGAGAAGTTGGGTCCCCTAGTGAACTTCTCCCCATTCCCTGGTGTTGGGACTAGCAGGGGCTTGGACAATCAGGAGGGTTGGACCACTATGAAAAAGAAGGGGAAAGGAAGTAGTAGAAAGACAGATGTGGGGGGGGATAGTAGCAGGGGTAGACCCCCACACATGAAGACCAGACAGAGGGAGATAGAACTGGAAATTGCTAAGGGGAAGCAGACCACCTTGTTGGCACCTCCTAGAAAGACCAAGAAATGAAGATCATCTTGTGGAACATTAGAGGGCTCAATAGTCCTCAAAAATAGTTGTTGGTTAGGAATTGTATTTTTGATAATAAAGTTGATATTCTCTTACTTCAGGAGATCAAAATGACGGAGGAGAATTTCAAGCTTGCTATAAAAAAGATCTGGCCCAGTGCGAGTTATGCTATTAGTGAAGCCCAAGGAGCTCAGGAGGTATTGCTACTATATGGAACCATAATCTGGTGGGGAGTGTGATTTCCTACTCTAGGCATTCCATTGAAGTTTCCTTCCAAAATCACCTTGAAAGGTGGACGCTCATAAATGTTTATGCTCCTAATACCCGTAGTAGTAGAAAGGAGGTCTGGGATAGCTTGACTATCAGAATTAAGGGAGCTAGAGGAACCAACTGGATGATCACGGGGGATCTTAATTCTCCCCTCTATTCGTTTGAGAAAATGGGGGGGGGGTTTCACGAATTTCTTGGATAGCATGTCAGACCTGGATGAGTTCTTAGGAAATGTTGGTTTCATGGATATAGAACTAGTGGGGCAAGCTTTTACCTGATCGAACAGGAGACAAGGGAACAATCTTATTCATGTCAAGTTAGATAGATTCTTAGTCTCTTCTTACTGGGCCATCATGAATCTTGTGCATCTGACCACCCTTCCTCGGGTGGGCTCAGACCATAACCCTCTTTTACTTAGCTGGTACGAGGGGAATATGAAGGGCCCCTTCCCCTTTAGATTTGAAATGATGTGGGCCCTCCACCTTGACTTTAGGGACAGCCTCTCTAGGTGGTGGAACATCCCTGTTCATGGGCTTGCTATGTATAGATTGGCTCATAAGTTGGCTAATGTGAGGAGTAAGGTAAAAGGATGGAACAAATATATCTTTGGCAATGTCCTGACCAGGAAGAAAAGAATTATGGGGCAACTTAAGGAAGTGCAAGATAGAATGGAGAAGGGGGACCTTTCAGAGGAATTGCAGACCCTGGATAACACTCTTTCTAAAGAATGGGTGTAGATTCTTAGAGAAGAAGAGGTTTACTGGAAGTGGAAGTCAAGAGTTCAATGGGTTAAAGAAGGAGATAGGAACACTTCCTTCTTCCACCAATCCACCCTAAGGGGAAGAGGAATTTGATCCAGAAACTTAAAGATGAGCATGGCACTGAGTTTGAGGATGATGGGGAGATTGGGAGTTTAGCTCTTAGTTACTTTGAGTCCCTTTTTGCTTCTCAGCAACCCAGTGCCTCTATAGAAGAAAGTTGTTCCCTCCTAGATTCTATCCTGACCATTCTTTCTAAAGAGGACAACTACCTCCTAACCAACCCATCTTGGAGGAGGACGTTAGAGATGTTGTCTTCTCTATGGGTGCTTTCAAAGCCCCTAGCCCAGATGGTTTCCCCCTGGCCTACTTTCAAACCTTTTGGGAGATTGTGGGGAATGATGTCTTCCAAGTGGCCAAGGATTTCTTTCAAACTAGAAGGCTCCTGTGGTAGTTCAACAACACATTTATTGCTTTGATCTCAAAGAAGATGAAAACTAATCTTATGACTGACTTCAGGCCTATAAGTCTCTGCAACACGGTGTACAAGGTCTTCACCAAAATTCTGGTTTTCAGGCTTCAACCCCTCCTCAACAAACTCATTTCACCTAATCAGAAGGGTTTTGTCCCTAGGAGACAAATCCTTGATGCAACCATCACTACTCATGAGATTATCCACTCAATCTCCAAGAGCAACTCCTCAGGTATGATCTTTAAATTAGATATCTCCAAAGCCTATGATTGTGTTAATTGGGACTTCTTGCTTAGGGTTCTAAGGAAATTTGGCTTTCATGAGAAGGTGACTAATATGATAAAGGAGTGTATATCCACAGTTCGCTTCTCTGTCCTGGTCAATTATTCTCCCAGAGGGTTCTTCCCCTCTGGGAGGGGCCTTAGGCAAGATGACCCTCTTTCTCCCTATCTCTTTATCTTGTTGGTTGAAGTTTTGGGTAGGAATGCTTGCAACCTTTTGATGCAAGGGACTCTCTGGGGTATCAAACCTGCCTCCTCTGCTCAAACCTCGGTCATACAACTGTTCATCGATGATACTATACTATTTGGAATTGCCTCAGTTATTAAAGCTAGAAGATGGAAAGTGCTCCTTAAGGCTTATGATGGAGTTTCTGGTTAGAGTATCAACTTCAAGAAGAGCCATATCTACTTTCTTAATAGTCAGGAGAATTTGCAAAGAAAAATCACTCGTGTCCTAGGTTGTTCAAGTGCGAGGTTTCCAACCACCTACTTAGGCCTCCCGCTTACTATCACTAAGGTCTCATCTGATATTTGGAATGGTTTACTTGAAAGAATACAGAGGAAATTGATTGGTTGGAAAGGCGCCCTCCTGAGCCAAGTGGGGAAATTCCAGCTCCTCAAAGCTTCACTTCAAGGCATGCCAAACTACTCCCTAAGTCTATTCAAAATACCTAGGTATGTGGCAAAGAAGATTGATCATATCCAAAAGAAATTCCTTTGGTTTGGAGTGGAGGAGAAATGGAGAATTTCCCTGGTTGGGTGGGACAAGGTATGTACCCCTAGATGCTAGGGGGGATTAGGATTGAGAAGAATCCAACTCATGAATCATGCCTTCTTGTCCAAAGTGGGATGGTACCTTGTCCAAGGGAACAAAGACTTGGTGGAAATTATGATGGCTAAGTATCTCAATGGGGATTGGGGTGGTACGTTGCTCTCAGATGTCAGCTTTCCCAAAGGCTCTATAATTTGGAATGGTATTCTCAAGACCCGTGGCCTCCTTCGCCAAGGAATCCAGTGGAAGATTGGAGATGGCAGGGATGTTAAATTTTGGGAGGATAGATGGCTGAAGGATAAGCCACTTAAGGACGTGGAGTCTGGAATAATTACAGATAAGGCCTGTAGATTCTTTGGTCCCTGGGTGGCCAACTATTTTGGGACTCACAGGGGGTTCAGGAGATGGAGGGATATGACATAATGTGTCTGAGAACATGATGAGGATAGGATGCTAGCTATTCAGCTTCAAAAGGACCTGGAGGATTTTAGACTCCCTCTCTTCCCTAAGCAGGATTAGATAATTTGCGACAAGGATTGTAAAGGGTGGTTCTCTGTTAGAAGTGCTTATGGTTTGTTGTTAGAATCTGGGGAGGATAAATTCTAGGGGAAAGTTTAGATTCCTAAACTTCTTCCTAAAATTAATTTCTTCTGGTGGACTCTGATGTACAATAGAATTTTGACTGTAGATAATTTGAAAAGGAGGTGTTTTCAAATGCTTAATAGGTGTGTCCTCTATGGGACTAAAGAAGAGACACCCAATCATGTTTTCTTCATTGCAGTTTTGCTTGGGAGATTTGGGGCTTGATCTTTCAGAAGCTTAATATAAGTTGGACCTTGAATAGTAATCTTGTGGCCTTGATCTAGGATTGGAGGCTCCCTTTTAGTCTGGTGCTCCCGGTGACCAAAGAGTTATGGTTACAATTACCACCCCACTTGGCCTGGAATCTTTGGAAGGAACGTAATAATAGAATATTCAGAGAGAAATTTAGAACACCGGTGGAAGTTTTCCAGAGCTGCCTCAAACTGCTGGCTGAGAACATCAACTCTTGTAACTTCAAAGCTGTTGATAGGCCCCCTGGATAGGAAGAGCAATGTTTGTTAAAACATTGGAACATTAGTCCTAGTAGTTGCCATATTGATGTCTCTAAAAGGATTGCTAGGGCAAATACTAGGTGGGTCATGCCTCAGAAAGGTTAGGTTAAGCTCAATTTTGACGAAGCTGCTAAGGGAAATTTGGGGGTGGCCAGCGGTGGAGGAATCATAAGAACTAACACGGGAGCCTTTATGGCTGCCTACTCTGGAGGCATTAGGTTTAAGAGTAATAATGAGGCTGAAGCTTTAGCCTTGCTATGGGGAATTAAGTTGTCTATCTCCTTGAACATTAGATTTCTTCATGTGGAAGGAGACTCGATGTTAATTGTTAATGCTGCCCTGGACTCAGATCAGTTTGGATGGAACTTAGATGACATTGTGGGGGATATTAAGTTGCTGCTCAATGGGTTAGAGGAGTTCAAGATCTCTCAAGTTTACAGGGAAGGAAATGCGGTTGCCGACGCTATGGAAAACCTGGGTATTGGTAGCAAAGGATGGCAGTGCTAGAGGAGTATGACTTGCCTGCCCAATGAGATTCATTCTCTCATAAAGAAAGATGAAGATAACAACAAGAATTAGATGGTTCAGGGCCATGACCATCTTCTTTTTGTGGCTGGGTAGTGGCACAGATTATGTGCATCTTGAGACCCATTTAAATGGGATTGAGATTGATGATATTGGTGAAATCAACATGTTTGGCGGGGAGAAATTTTTAAATTTTTAAAATCCATTAGGCAAGAACAAGAGAGCCTTAACGTGGCAATTAACCATTCCTAGGTAGCATAATATGAGGGTCCGTGGGGGTCGGGAGTATAGCCGGTGGGCCAACAGTCCGGTGGAGGGTTGGCGTGCTGACGAGACAATAGGTGGATAGATCATTAGGCAAAAGAGCCTCGATCTTGGGAATGATGCAAGGGATAGTTCTAGTGGGGCCAAAAGGACGCCACAGTGGCCCCTAGTAGGGGTATGGATGGTGTGTAGGACAGATCCACCTGCGGGCAATAATATTTGGTTCATCTCTGCTGTGGGTGACATTCATTGCCGCACAAGGTGGCGGCCAAGATCTTTTCCCAAGGAGATTTTACAATGTGGCATAGGTTTGGCATATCGCCACAATAATTATGATGTGATTAACAATCTTATTTCGTGACCTTTCCATTTTATTGAGTTACTTGCTAATCACAACAGCACCAACACCTTAGCATCTTTAAGCTCTGCAACTTGTGTGATATTCAAACTGCGAAGATGGGGGGAGAGATTGTTAAGATTGAGCCTACCATGGTGGAGGAGTTCAAACAGGACCAGATTGTCTGGCATATTATCCAGGAAGGAGAAGTGCTTCCCTTTCTTGAGGGTATGATTGGCCATGACGAAAACTTGTCGTGCCAATTTGCATAGTCATGGAATGAGGACACTAGAGAAGTCTGCGTGGGGGTATTGGCTTCCAGGTGTCTGAGGAGGTGATTATCCAGACCACGAGGCTCCCCACTAAAGGGAAGGAGCATGCCAGATGCGACAAGGTGCTCGACCCCGAACACATGGGTCTCTTTTTCAAGGAGGGGGAGGTGGCCATGAAGTTGCATTGTGGATTTGATAGGGAGAAGATGCTAGAGCCTTGGGACCAAGTCTATTTAATGCTTATGAAGGTCTTCAAGCTGGAAGGGAGGTTTAAGGTATTTTACCATTATCATTATGCCCTTCTCAATCACTTTAGGAACAAGATGGAAATTAGCTTTCCTTTTTTTCTTCAGTCCTCCCTAGAAAATTTGATTAAGTTTGCTAGAGAGCTTAGGGCTAAAAACCCTAGTCACCCTCTTGTCCCTATTCATCAGGGCCTCATTTTGAGACTCTACCATTTCCATCTTGCCTTGTGTCCCCCGAAGTAGATTAAGGTCAATTTGATTGAGGACCCCTAGATGTTTGTCTCTCCTGGCTCTAAAAGTAAGATGAAAAGGTGTTTTAGGACCCCCAAGATCTCTAAAATGGCCAAGGGGGGCCCCTATAAGCCCCCACTAAGGACCCCCACCCCTGAGTCTAAAATGAAATCCTAGAGAAAAGCCCTTCTCGATCTGGGGAAAGATAAAATTGGCTTGGCCAAAAGGGAGAGGATGGTGGCTAAGGAGGAAGGGACTGTGCAGGCTAAGAAAGCCAAGACTGGTATTGAGGAAGAAGGGATGGTGACTGGTTCTGTGAAAATTGTTGAATTGGACCTAGGGCCCGTCCAGACTGGAAGTGGTATTGGAGAGGATGTTGTTAAACATGCCAGTTTGAGGGTTTGCCATTCTAACCACATTGCTGGGAAACCTTCTGCTAACCCGAAGGGTGTCGAGATTTTTGATGACTCAAAATTTGTTGAGGAAACTATGGAGGAGGGGGAGAATGATGCTCCTACTAAATCTGTACACGAGGAAGAAGGGGCGAGCCATTTTGCTTCCATGAACAAATCAAGTTTGGAGGAACTGGGTGGTGCTGCTGAGGAAACTGGTGATTTGGATAACAAGGGTAGTTGTCTGTTGTGTTGGAGTATAGACAACGCTAAGAGGGGGTGGGGTGAATCAGTGTTGTAGACAAAAACAATTCAATTGACTTCTTATCAAAAGCTTGAAAAAAAATTGATGAATGCAAGAAACCAAACACTGTGCAATAAAGAACAAGATATTCAAGTATGAAGAACAAATGTACCATGCATCAAATGAGACCATAACACAAAGATTTCAGGAGTGGAAAACCTTCATGCGGTAGAAAAACCACTCAGTAAATGCCTCACGAGCCTATTCAAAAACACACCTCACTGACTACAAAAGAATGTCTCACTGACAAGTAGATTGCCTCACTGGCTCTTTTATACAATCTGCCTCACTGGCTTGCATCTGCCTCACTGGAATAAACAACAAAGATTTTGAATTAATGGGTAAATACAGAGGGTTACTCTATTTCTTTGAAGCACAACACTTCTTATGTCTTCCTTTGCATGACAAGATTACAATAAGATAAACCCCTAATCACATCTATAGCACCAAATGAAATGAACACCATATATCACCCTAATCCATCAATGCAAATATAAAGATTAATAATGATGACTTCATTCTAATCTATGAAGATGGTACAAACCTTTGCAACTGCATTTCTATCTGATCTGTCATTGCTTTTTGCAATCAATATGATACTTTGAATCTGCAACACCCTGCTATCATCTCACTCTGTCACCATTATGGATTTCACAAATTTCTACAAAGAAACACAATTATCAACTTCATTCAGCAACACCCTGCTATCATCTTACTCTATCACCATTATGTATTTCACAAATTTCTACAAAGAAACACACTTATCAACTTCATTCAGTAACAGCCAATGTCTCTGTATTTTCAATAGTTTCTAAAACCCCTTCATACAAAAATATGTATTCCTTGACATCTCTGTGATAAAGTCTATAAACACCTTTCAAATTCATTGTTCCACATTAACTTTGGATCCATTCTCACTTAGAAACCTTCGGTTACATGCATGTAAACACAAAACAATAAGAACAGTTAAATGAATCTGTTACAAAACTGCTTGAAACTGAAACTCAACCGTTTGGTTGTCAAATTTCTTAGACGTTTGGTATTCAAACAAAATTTGAATTATATCCCTCGATGCCCTTTCTCGCGCCCTTCAATATTTAAACACGAGCTGTTAGATTTAAGCTTTGGCGCTCAATGGAAGATGTGACGTGTTGATACTGGTTCCTCTAGGAAGAAGGGCCAGTTTCACTATGTTTTAATGACCCTTTAGATGGTGCCCATTAGTGATATGAACTGAGATTCTAGGTGACCTTCTAAATAGAATAAAAGCAACTCTTTTAGGGTGATGGGTATATTAGGGTTTAGTGTAGGCTTTTAGGACTTTAACCTAGACTTTAGGTTTTTCTTTCCTTGAAAAATAAGACTATAAGTCTAACACTTAAACACCTCTGCACCATGAACAAGTGTACAACATAATCACTGAGCACACAAAAGAGACATTCTTCATCACCTTATCAAACATGAAGACAACCTAATACATCATCACCATGAAGGAACAACATGATACAACAATGCTTTGACCATATTGCAACCTTATTGGATATCTGATGAAGACATCAACAAGATGCATTACCACTGCATGAAGACATCAACAAGATGTGCTTGAAACAACATGTGAAATACATTAACCTTCATTTCATAAGATGAATTCATAAAGCAATGTATGTTTATTCTATGTGAATTAACCCTTCTCTGCCATAAAATCAACCTTCTCCATGAAATCCTTCATGCCATAATACAATCCTAAGATAAAATCTTGTAAGCTTAAGATGAGAGATGAACATTTTCTGTGAAATCCTGTAAGTAAATTACTTGAATGATCTAAAGTCCTATGTATGACAACTGCATCAGGACCAATATCCCATCAAATGAGCTTCATCAAATTATAACATAACCTGTGAGCATTTGAGAATAGAATAGCATAAAAACCCTAATTTAATATGTCTTCAATCCAACCGGTCAAGAGAATGATATGAGCAAACCCTTGATTCACAATTCAAAATGTCATGATGACCACTCTGAAGATGACCTCCAATCACCTCAACAAATGAACAACTCTATCATGTCATCAAGACACACTTGACACAAACACATTGTATATCCTTAAAGCATCATCCCTCAAACATGTGAAGCAACACCTCTTGTACAAAAACTCCATGTGAACAAACAAACAAACATGAGCATAACAATGTGAACTATCATGATTCCTGATGAAGCTTGGTATTATAGAAACTTGGCATTGTAGATCATGTGAACTATCAACATATCAACACATCAAACAACATCATGAGCATGAGCACTTTGACATCAATGACAACTGCATCACAACATTCTCCCCCTTTGTCATTAATGGCAAAACCAGAATTGCTCTCTCCCCCTTTGACATAAATGACAAAGGGTACTAGGAGCAGTACTCCCCCTGTAGATAAGTACCTTGCATCTGATTGCATTGTGTTTCCTGTTCAAATGTCCTTGAGATCAAACAAAAAAGGCATGATAGAGAGAAGAATCAATATGAATAAGCAAATAACTCCCCCTGTCACTTAAACTCTGACAGATGCTATGCGTTACAGAGTGCACATCTTTATAGAAGCACATTGCAGAGACTATTGACATGCATGAACCATCCAATTCTCAAGAGAGATTTCCAATAAACTCCATTCACTGTTCATTGGCATTATTGTCATTGAGTTCACACTTGAACTATCCCTGTTCCTTGACAAAAATTCTATCCACCAATCTTGCAACACTGACAGATAAACTTCTTTGATTTAGAACTACAACTTTTAAGAAACTCCCACACAGTTTCATAACTGCACCCTTCATTGGTGTTGCACTTGAAAGATCCATGTTATTGTACATAATCATATGATGAAATATGATCATCCTTACTGTATAATGAGCCCTGCCCTTTTTTTCAAACTGACTGACTCTTTAACATTCTTCTTAACAGAGGTGTCATTGAGATCAAAAACATCATTAACTTGCAAAAACCCAAGTATTAGACACCAAACTATTTAGGCACATCATAATGGAAGGCAAAGCACATCAGACCATATAATGAAGGTGATTTCTTGAACAACTTATTGCTCCTATCCTGAAGGCATCCTAAGATCATCATCATGTGAAGCATGTTGCATTTAAACCAAACTCTCAAAGCATAAAAGCATGTCAAGACATGATAGCATATGCATGATAAAGAGGGCTTGAAACATGAAGTTTGAGGGCATAAAACACATGCAACATGAGGTGAAAGACTCTGATCCTTGATATTACTACTTCTTAAACCATGATCAATGTTATCTTTGCCACATATACCATGACAAGACAGTCACTCATGAAGATAAAATGAGGTGTGCATTCATTGTACCCCTGATCAGATCAAAGGATCACTATGCAACAATCAAGAATCATTGTCACCATAACCAAAACTGTCAAAGCAAGCATCACCGTACCACTATAATAGTAAAAAATAAAATGAAAGCACTTGAATCACTGTACACCACTATATGAGCAAACCAAAATCCAATCCACTGTATATCAATGACCAAGAATCAAGAATCAAGAAATGCAAGAAATGAGGGCATCAAGAAAACATCTGAATATACCACTGTACCATTGCAAGAAATGAAGGCATCAAACTTAATCAACTGAAAGTATCACTGTAATATCACTAAGCACTATATCACATCACTTGTTGAAGACACCAAGATCATTGCACCATCATGTCCTTGCAAGTCCTCTGCATCACATAAACTATCCTGGTGAACATTAACATTACCTTTGTATACCAACACCATCACCTTTGTAGTAGACCCATAGAATTCCTATTGGATATCACTGACACAAGAACTCCTATCATGGCATGATGACAATGATTGCACGGAGCTTGGTAAAGAATGGAATCAATTGATTAGAATCAAACTTGACATGATGAAACCTTTGAAGTAGCCTGAGTATTGAAGAAATAAGACACCACCATTGTTTAACATAATGATGTGACTACTCAATAACATGTTGATCCATCTTATAATGATATTATGAGATAAACATGAAAGCAATACAAACCCCTCTTCAAAGAATCAACTCCATATCAAGGACTGTACTGAGGTGAAGCAAATGCCACTGTCACTAGCATAATGCAAACAACCAAAGCAAATGTAAAACATTGTATGTTTACTACTGACATAGTACTGTCCTCACTACTCAAGATACCATACCATAGCATCAGTGGACTGTGAGTAGAATACCAAACATAGTCACTACCATTCAAACTAGATATTGTATTTTGTTCAAGAAGAACATACTAAAGTCATTGCTGCCAAAGGAAATCATACAATTGTGTCAAGTGCTTTAACTATCGTCAACCAACTCTAGATGCAAAACCAAACACCTTCACACCATCAAGACACTTTAAACAACAACCTACAACTGCTATACATCAATAACAAGGGACATTGAATATCATCAACAAAGCAATGACCTATACAATCACCAAGTCTGCTACAAGAGTTTACTGCTATTGTCAACAAGATCTTCTATTCAGTCTTCTCAAAATCTCACTTCTCAACTCAACACAACTTAAGAATGACACATAAAGAGATTAACACTCCAAAACCATATATGCACTGTTAGTCAAAACTCTTGAAGAATATTGTACCCTTATCACAATGATAGACATAACATAGATCCACTGACCCAAGATAAATAGATCAAATCAATTCAAACACAGGATGATCAAGCAAACTGTTAATACACCTATTGAACTTCCTTGGGGTTTTAGAGATGAAACATTTGACAACTGCCCCTATCTTCAAGCTCCTCTTTATGTACTAATAGAGATCACTTGTGTATTACGCACAAGCTTTGATTCATCCTTCTCTTGGTTTTGCTTTCTTTTCCAAACCGCTATGATCCTTGTTTTCTTATGATGGCTAAATGGTTTCACCATATTAGTCTTACAAAACATTTCTTTATGTCCAAACTTATGACACCTATAGCATCTAATTTTAGGACCAATAGAAGGAACAATAGCATATTCTCTTGACAACCAACAATTCCTTTCTATGTGACCAACTTGATTGCATTTGTAACACACAATCTTGTAACTCTAATTTGAAGACTTACTAGGACCTTTAGTCTTATTCCACTCTAAACAATAATTTGCTTGAGTTTTACAATTTCTAGCTCTATGACCATAAACATGACAACAATAAAAATAACCATGAAATTGAGAATAATTGTACCTCATTAAATGCTTGGTAGATAGAGATCTTGTAGGCTTGGTTGTCCTTCCTCCTTGATCTTTTGGAGCAGCAGCATGATAATTCAAGTCTATCTTCTTTTTAGGTGCATTTCTTGCTTTGGAACACTCTCCTTCTTCATAACCTAGACCATTTGTGTCCTTGTAATGCTTTTGTTTGCTCAACATGTCATTCAACTTGTTTGTGCTTTCTTCAAACTCCTGATATTTCTTGGACAAAACCTTAAGACCTTCATAATCCTTTCTCAAACTGACTATTTCTATCTCTAACTTCAGACATTTTATTCTTTTTACTTCAAGATCAGATTTAGTCACATCTATTATTCTTTTGGCTTCCTCAATCTCAATTTTTAGCCTTATAATCAATTTGTCAAATTCTTCAGCATGACTCTTTAAGTCTACAATCTAATTTCTAGCCTCTTCAAATTCTAAAGAAACTTTTGCAAAATCTGCACATACCTTATCTTTGGAATCTTCTTCTTGTTGAAGATGGTCTTTTAATCTTCGATTCTCCTTTCTAAGTTGCTTGATCTGATCTAGGGAACACAAGAGCTCTCCTTCAACATCAACTTCACAATCATATTCATCAAACTCCTGTCCATCTTCATCCACATAGAGGACTCCTTCTTTATCATCAATCTCAATAGCAAAGTCATTTTTTTTATCACACTTTTTGTCAATTTTTAGGGATGGCTCATGTAACAATTCATCACATGACATGACTGGGGTTTATTGTTCAGCCTTTTGCTTGGCATCTTTCTTTTCTCTATTTCTTTTACTCTTTCCCATGGTACTCCACTATTAGGACCTACCCAAGCCGGTTAGACTTCAATAGGGAACCTATGCTCTGATACCACTTGTTGGAGTATAGACAACACTCAGAGGGGGGTGAATCAGTGTTGTAGATAAAAAAAATTCAATTGACTTCTTATCAAAAGCTTGAAAAACAGCTGATGAATGCAAGAAACCAAACACTGTGCAATAAAGAACAAGATATTCAAGTATGAAGAACAAATGTACCATGCATCAAATGAGACCATAACACAAAGATTTCAGGAGTGGAAAACCCTCATGGGGTAGAAAAACCACTCAGTAAATGCCTCACTGGCTTATTCAAAAACACGCCTCACTAGCTACAAAAGAATGTCTCACTGACAAGTAGATTGCCTCACTGGCTCTTTTATACAATTTGCTTCACTGGCTTGCATCTGCCTCACTGGCATAAACAATAAAGATTTTGAATGAATGGGTAAATACAAAGGGTTACTCTATTTCTTTGAAGCACAACACTTCTTATATCTTCCTTTGCATGACAAGATTACAAAAAGATAAACCCCTGATCACATCTATAGCACCAAATGAAATGAACACCATATATCACCCTGATCCATTAATGCAAATATAAAGATTAATAATGAAGACTTCATTCTGATCTATGAAGATGGTACAAACCTCTGCAACTGCATTTCTATCTGATCTCTCATTGCTTTCTGCAATCAATATGATACTTTGAATATGCAACACCTTGCTATCATCTCACTCTGTCACCATTATAGATTTCACAAATTTTTGCAAAGAAACACACTTATTGTAATGCCTTGGGCTTTTGCCCAAGACATTAGTCAAACACAACAAGGACATAACAATTTTTTTTTTTGAAATAAAGGATAACACAAGTGTTGACATGTATTGTGCATCAACAAGGAATGATGTGACACTCACAACACACACACCGTGAAGCACATACATGCGACGGTGTCAGCGGAAGACTGTCTAGTTGCTCAATGCTAGTCTCGCTTCCCATCACAACATGGGGAAACCATAGAGGTAAGAACACATAGGGGCATGTGTAAATCATAACAACACATCATATTTAACTATTACAAGCAAGAATTGATTCATTTTAAGCACCAAAATACAAATGTATGTTTTCACCATTTGCCACATGTATATACAAAAAAAATAGAAAAGTAAAACAACCCATAGTGTGCATTCGACACCAACGTCGAAGCACCAAGCTAGAAAGAAATACAACACCACTCAGAAGGTGGGTTTACATGTCCTCCAACATCGAGGATCAAATAATAACATGTCTTAAAAAAGATTACATTACATAGGACACCAACGTCCTTCCAAAGTTATACAAATTTGTACTTGAATTGAAACAATAAACTAAAGCATAAAAAAGGAGATCCACGCCATCACGTGAATCCAGGTCCATTCTAATCAAGCTAGGAGAACCTATAGTCCCCAATGGTGGTGATAGCGCCACCCAACCATGTGGTACCCTTAGGCCCACCCCACTGTACTAAGGAGATGGTCGCATGGGAATAATACACACTCACACCATACAAGGAGATAAGGCTTACACACACACAATACAATATATATCCAACAACATCATAGAATCATGAGAAACATCACAATGCATAAACTAATCTCATGGAAAACATCACACGTCGAGCCAAACTCTGACGGTGGAAGAAGGAAGAGAGACCTAGGTAGTGAGGACAAGGAGTGTCATACGAGGGCAATACACACCTCGTGGCAGAACATGAGGGCATAAACTCCTCATAGCAACCAGACAATACACCAAAGATTGCTCTTTACACCCAAACCCAAGCAAGCCGGACACTTCACCAGGACATGCAGTTTGGTGTAGATGATCTTTTTATTTTATATTTTATTACCCATGTGTTTAATTGTTAATCTTGATTAAAACTTCCATTGGATAATTCCTACAGCCTCTTTGGGCCATGGCACACGATGAAAGCCACTCCTTTTCCTACCCCTAGACCTCTTCCTAAACACCCAAAGTTCCAATTTTACTAACTGGGCTTGGCACGGTTTATGAGGTAACAAAAATCCAAATTTGACAAAAATACAACATTTTCTAAAAAGATGCAAAACATCATTTCCCATGGTAAGGAACTCATTCCATGTTAAAATTAATAAAGGAAATGGTTTTAAAATTGAAATTTCATTTTTTTCTATTTGTATGGAAAAATCATAAAAACCCAAATTCTCCATTGTTGAAAGCTTGGCTACCTTGGGCAATTTTCTAACTTTCATGTTTCAAGTTCAAATATAAATCTGACAACTATCCATTGTTTATTATATGAACAACACCCCGATTATGAAATAAAAACAAGATGGGCATTTCTAAATAAAATTTGCTATAACTTCTTTGTTTCAGCTGGTTTTCACAAATGAAGAACACACAATTTTTTAACTTTCATGTTTTGAACTCAATTGAAATTCTGACAACTACCCATTTTTTATTATGTGAACAAAACCTTAATTATGAAATAAAATCAAGATGGGCATTTCTAAATAAAATTTGCCATAACTTTCTTTGTTTCAGCTCTTTCCAAATGAAGAACACAACAAAAATGTAAATAAAATTCAGAAATTAATTTTAAACTTTCTTTTCTATGCATGAATACCATAGCAATCCATTTAAGATGGTATGGCAATGGATAGAACAAACAAAACTAAATAAGGAAGAGAGTTGTGAATTCATACCTCTTCCCAAGCACTCCAAGAAGAAAGGTTTTGAAGAAAAATAGTCTTTGATCACTCCCAACCAAGCACAATTCAATTCCAATCCTCTTCCACAAGTAATTACAATCCTTACTTCAAACAAGCAAATCCAAATCCTTCCATTCCATGGAGAAAAATCAATCTTTCCAAGCAAGCAAGGGTTTTGTGAAGAGAGCCATTTTGAGAGCAAAAGCATAATCATAATACAATTCCCTTTTTTCTTTTTCTTTTTAAAACACTCAAAAGCCCCAAACTCCAATTACAATAAAATATTTATTTAAATTCCTTTTTTAACTCTTTTTTGAAAATAATGGAATAATTGATATTCATTTAAATATATCATTTAAAACATATCCAATTCATTCCATTTCACTAATTTAAATAATTTAATAAAATGCCTAAAAACATTAAAAAATATTTTAACAATATTTTAGCTTCCCCCTATGCTAATTTCTTTTCATACGGAAATAAAATAAAGTAATTATTTTTCCTACCATAGCCAATTAATAATGTATTAAGGAATATCAAATATTCCTAATTTAAATAAAAACCATTAAACATATAATATATGCAAAACGTTAAACCACGCAAACACTCATTAAACATTCATCAAGTTACGGGTTTGCATAAGACATACGGAATCCTAAATCGCCACTGATTTGGATCTGAAAACACATAGGGTTAAGTAGATACATCCCATACTCGATACGAGCGGAATAAACAAGGCTAACCAATACTCAAATCCCAGTACGACATCTCCATATAACCACTGTTGGGGAACAATAATGCCTGCACACTCAATGAAACATCAGGACCTGCTCAATGCAATATAGCCGAAGCACAACATATAATACCCAATGTGGCATAATAACACACACATCATAAACATGTATCATCAACAATGATCGTTCAATAATCCACAACATGATAATCACAGATACATACAAGATATAAGCATAAATAGTGAAATCACGCTAGATGATTGTCTAATAATGTCATAACATAAACAATCATAATAAAATCTAAAAGTCAACCAAAACCCATCGAGATCACCTCGATGTCAAAATAAAGTGCCATCACTAATAACAGTAGTGGAAACCAAAGTAGTGATCAAATAAAAAAAAAGCACAAATGCCAGAGGCATTACACTTATCAACTTCATTTAGCAACACCCTGCTATCATCTTACTTTGTCACCATTATGGATTTCACAAATTTCTGCAAAGAAACACACTTATCAACTTCATTTAGCAATAGCCAATGTCTCTGTATTTTTAATAGTTTCTAAAACCCCTTCATACAAAAATCTGTATTCCTTGACATCTCTGTGATAAAGTCTATAAACACCTTTCAAATTCATTGTCTCCACATTAACTTCAGATCCATTCTCACTTAGAAACCTTAGGTTTTGTGTATCTAAACACAGAACAATAAGAACAGTTAAATGAATCTGTTACAAAACCGCTTGAAACTGAAACTCAACCGTTTGGCTGTCAAATTTCTTAGACGTTTGGTATTCAAACAAAATTTGAATTATATCCCTTGATGCCCTTTCTTGCGCCCGTCAATCTTTAAACACAGGCCGTTAGATTCAATCTTTGGCGCTCAATGGAAGATGTGACCTGTTGATATTGGTTCCTCTAGGAAGAAGGGTCGGTTTCACTATGTTTTAATGACCCTTTAAATGGTGCCCATTAGTGATATGACCTTTGATTATAGGTCACCTTCTAAATAGAATAAAAGCAACTCTTTTAGGATGACGGGTATATTAGGGTTTAGTGTAGGCTTTTAAGACTTAAACCTAGACTTTAGGTTTTTCTTTCCTTGAAAAATAAGACTAGAACACTTAAACACCTCTACACCATGAACAAGTGTACAACATAATCACTAAGCACACAAAATAAACATTCTTCATCACCTTATCAAACATGAAGACAAACTAATACATCATCACCATGAAGGAACAACATGATACAACAATGCTTTGACCATGCAACCTTATTGGATACCTGATAAAGACATCAAAAAGATGCATTACCACTGCATGAAGACATCAACAAGATGTGCTTGAAACAACCTGTGAAATACTTTAACCTTCATTTCATAAGATGATCATTCATACAACAATGTATGTTTATTCTATGTGAATTAACCCTTCTCTACCACAAACTCAACCTTCTCCATGAAATCCTTTATGCCATAATACAATCCTAAGATGAAATCTTGTAATCTTAAGATGAGAGATGAACATTCTCTGTGAAATCCTATAAGTAAATTACTTGAATGATCTAAAGTCCTATGTATGACAACTGCATCGACAAGACCAATATCCCATCAAATGAGCTTCATCAAATTATAACATAACTTGTGAATAAGCTTGTGAGCATTTGAGAATATAATACCATAAAAACCCTAATTTAACATGTCTTCAATCCAACTGGTCAAGAGAATGATATGAGCAAACCCTTGATTCACAATTCAAAATGTCATGATGACCACTCTGAAGATGACCTCCAATCACCTCAACAAATGAATAAATCTATCATATCATCAAGACACACTTGAGACAAACACATTGTATATCCTTAAAGCATCATCCCTCAAACATGTGAAGCAACACCTCCTGCACAAAAACTCCATGTGAACAAACAAACAAACATGAGCATAACAATGTGAACTATCCTGATTCCTGAGGAAGCTTGGCATCGTAGAAACTTGGCATTGTAGATCATGTGAACTATCAACATATCAACACATCAAACAACATCATGAGCATGAGCACTTTGACATCAATGACAACTGCATCACAACATGTTGTGTGTCACAACTGCTAAGGACATGGGGAGACTCAAGCTACAGATGGAGAAAATGTAGAAGAAATGGAAGACTATGGCCGAATTCGCTGTCAAGGCCTTGCATCAGGCAACGTTAATCTTTGTTGTTGTGAAGGAGCTGGATGACAAGGTCAAGCAGGTGGAGATTGATAGCCTTGGTGACTACAAAGATATGGTCAAGTTTTTGGCCAAGTTAGGGACTACTGACAGTCCTTAGTTCTTATTTTTTATTTTCTGCTATTTTTGGTTAGTCATTTTTTGTCGATTGTTAGTGTACTGTCAATGTACAGTTACTGGCATGTTGCCCAGGGGGCTGTTTTGTTTAGGGTTCTAGACCCTCTTTTCTAGCTGAACTAATCAAGAACAAATATTTTTATCTTATAAATTAAACATATTTAATATTTACCTTAAAAAATAAATTTATTCTATTCAAATTATTATATAGTAAACAAGTAAAAACCAAAATATTAAAAGTTGATATTAAACTTTTATATTTATCTATTAAGCCAACATCTTTGAAGAGATTGTCAGGGAGAAAACTTAGTCATTTTGTGGTGTTGGGCATCAAACCAACATCCCTAATGAGATTAAAGAAAAATTGTGTAGTTTGGATCATATTCTCCCTCATTGGAAATGATGTTGTATTTGCTTTTGAGCATGATTTTTATGGTGGTGTACATTACTATATTATTATTATACATATAGTACTATACCTTGGTGTAATGGTGAAATTTGTATACTTATTCTAATTCTCATTTAGTTTTGTGTCCATTTTGAGATAATGACTTAATGTAATTATATATCAACAAATGACAACTCTTGTGCAAATTTGGGCTCCTTCCCCTATGCCATTACTCACTTATTTACACACATTCCCATATAGTTATTCCCCACCTTATCCATATATAAATGCACTCTAAAATATTTATCTTGACTATGCAATTTATAATGCCTATCCATACAGTTATTCCTAGACATTCCATTACCACCTTGATTCTAGCATATTTTTGTTTCATGTCAATGCCTCAGTTGTGGGATTGATCCCACATCTATAGATTCAACCCCTAAAATTTCAAAATTCAAATTCAAATTTTGGTGGACTCCCACCTAGAGTTGACTAAACATACATTTGTGTAACTAATTGCTATATCCTTGTATTTAAAGGCATTCAATTACATTCATTTGAACATCATTGAATATCGAGGAAAAAATACATTTATGAAAGGAGCATGTCAAGAACATTTCCATTTGTGCACTAAAATGAATTAAAATATGCATAATCTTCCTAGCAACATCTATATGTTTAAATATTCATGTCCTTAATTATTTGCATGATCACAAAGCTAGTCTTTTTCAAGGGTTGACCAAGGAGAAGATTTACCCTAGTGATTCAACAAACCATAAATGTATTCTTAAATAATTCCACTCCTCATAACAAAGTAGATATCAATGAATTAGGTGAACTAGGAAAACGTAGAAATGTGCATTATACTAGATTAGATCTGTGACCTGAGATTAGATCCTTATCTATTGAAGTATCCCAAACTTGTAGACTCTACCCACCACAAAGTACAAAGACTATTCCAAATCTAAAGTGAAATATAGATAAATATTTACCATTTTAACTAAGGCATCTAAATTTTAGCACCATATCAGAATTCTTCTTCTTCAAGTCTAGAGCTAAGCATCTTTATCCCTCATTTAATTTAAGTGATTAGCATTTAATATTTCTCTTTCCTGATACTTGTTACCTCAGTGATCCGTCTATATTTGCATAGGTGCATGCTCCTCTTTTATGCACATGCATATCCTTTACACTATAATGGATAGATCCCATAGACCCACAATTTTCCCAAGTTGGTGGCCATCTTGTACCTTATGCACAATCCTTACACAACCTTGGCCTAGCACAATGCAACATCCATGCATTCCACACAACATCAACATCATTTGGCCACTTATGTTTTCCCTACAGACCTTTCATGGTACTTTTAGAGGACTCCATAGTGTTTTCAAAGCTTAAGAAGCATCAATACCTAACCACAACTAGGTAAGTATCTAAAGCACAAGATGAACTTTCCCATAAGTTATTATGGTCTACCATTGGAGTGTATCTAGAAAAGTTAGGTTCATATTGGAAACATCATAGGTAGTCTTACTTGTCTGGTGTTTCACTTAGTAGTGCACAACTACAAGGACATTCATAGGTTGGTCTATAAAACAACCTATGTTCCATTGTTCTAGCTTCATGGCATCATCTCCTAATGTATTGCTCAACTTTTTAACACACTCCAAATTTGGTGCAAAGAATGAAGGAAAGATCATGTATGTATAATTTCGTGCATGTTTTCGCACCTCTATAGCACCTTAGTGACATGTAGAGACACTTTGCACTCTTGTGAGCTTCCAAAGTACCTAGAGGCATTCCATGCATGCTCACGTATTTCACACAACTTGTGCACCGTGCTATAGTAGTGTGCATCACTCGTATGTCCCCACAAAACCCTTGTGCACTTCTATAGTGTCAAGATGAACATAACTTAAGAATCAGTGTTGTTTCATGTGCTACCATGCAAACCTTAGCAACCCTTTGTGCCTCTTGCAAGCCTAAGTTTTTTACACTCTACCATATAAATCTCAGCAATCCTTCACATTCTTGTGCAAGTACCTACATTGCTTCATGCAACACTTGTCATCATGTGTCACTGTGCATTGCTCCAAGCACTATTTCATCATATACCACCAACCACACATTACCCTATGCAAGTTTTTGACATTGTGTGCCCCTACAAATTACTCATCACACACCACCACACATGACATTGCATAACTTTGCACAAACACCTTGAAATTTCAGCAACACCAAACATTATTGAATCTAACCATGTAATGGAATACCAACCATTAAGGAGTGTAACTAATAAAATAGCTGGGAGTGTCAATGGTTCAAAATGAATCTTTACAACTTCCATTTCTTGTTTGGAATTGTATATATATATATTCACACATCTCTCACTGTGATGATGAGGATAAATATTATAGATAAACCAATTTTAAGTGTTACCCCATTCTAGTTAAGAGAATCTTCATTCCTTATTATGCACTTGTAAACATCCATTATAACCTATTAATTTTTGTTTGTGAATAGAAGTAGCACACATTTGCTAAAGACTTCTACTTCTATTATGTATTTGGTTTACTATCTTTTTTGTCATTTGAACAAGAACAAGCATAATCTATAAAACCCATCCTTCATAGGAGTGGTTTGTGCCCTAGACCACCTAGGATCACTCAAATCTATTATCTAGATTAGTTTGTATGCTTATTATATATTTTAATTAATTAGTCTAGATAACACATTTAGTTTAGGGAAAGTTTTTTTTTCCTTTACACTTGGTTTATATAACTTGTGAGTGTGTCTTTTCCACACTTTTTTTTATTATATGACTATTTTTAATTGAATATATTTAAAACTATTTCAATACAATTTATTTATTGAAGAGGATAAAAATACACCCCTTTAAAATATCTAATGTTAATCAATTATTATCATAATTAAATTAGATAAAGAGTTGAGTCTAGATAAAGTATTGAAACAAATACTAAAATCAACGAAGAGGAAAATGTGTATTTATTTATGTATGTGATAGATATTGAAACATGTTCTTCTATGATCCAACTCAAACTTCTACCATCATATTTGTGACAGTGGAGCTTCAATAGAATAAAAAATGATTTTCTTTGTCAAGGTTCAAACCCCACAGATGACCTTGATTACAACATTCACAACCCTAAACCTAAAATGGTGGCCTTGAACTTGATGTCTTGTTTCTTCAAAAATATGTTCACCTTCGTATATTTGAACTAGGTGGTGCTTAAAAAATTGGTAGAGCATACTCTCAAGAGTGGGAATTGGCATCTTGTCTTGATGGAAGTTAAGCCCTATGTACTGATTCAATAGTGTTTGACCAAGTTTGAAGACACACCAATAAAAATGTAAATGCCTATGTATTTGTCCTTATGTATGTAGATGTTAATGTTGTTCTCTTGTAATGGTATGTGAATGGCATGATCTCTTTGTAGTTGATGGATGTAGGTGATCTAGGAATTTTTCTTTTTATATAATACCCTAACATTTACATTTGAATATTTCATACTTTATTCGGCAAGCAATGACTTGTTGGAGTTAAGTCAACTTAGTCCCATGATTAAATTTGGATTTTGAAATTGGGAGTCAAGGCTGCACATGAGATCTTGAACCAAGTTCAAGGCCACCCTAGTGATTTTGACACAGGATTGAAAATGACAAGACTAAAGGCTAATTTTAGACCACTAAGGAATGGGAACTTTGGTTTATATTAGCTTAGGATGAATGTGAATTTTTTCATAAAAATATTCCATTTAAACCCGAAAAAAACTATTGCATAAAAAATTAAAATAGAGATAAATCCAAAACAAATAAAAAAAAATACACTTTTCACCTCTACAATTATAAATATTTATGTACCTTAAAATTGTTCTATAACATATAAGGAAAAATATGAGGCCATATTCAGTTTATCCATATATCTCAAGCCATTAAAAACAAAGCTTAGATTTGTTAATATCTACACATTATAAGTTTACCATACTTTATTAAATTCCATGACATTATGTTGCAACATTATGCTTAGTAATCAATTGAGATTCCATGGTTGAATGCATATGTATTTATCAATTTTTAACATTTGATTGGTTTTTTTTTCCCTTAAAAATGGTGTATATTAATAAATAATTATATTGTCATCATATGAAAGGCATAATAATTTACGAGGTTCCTTTGGTGAGTTGGATACAAATAACAAGGAATAAACTAGAATTTTATAATTAATTTTAAATTTATTTTAAGGACAGTTCCATCATATCTATATATATATATAGCAAAAGACAAAGTCACATTACTTGTCATGTAATATATTATATATAAAAAAACACTTTATACCTCGAAAGAACATGCATAGAAACAAGAAACCTTCATTGTGTTCAATCATTGTATACTTGCTAAGATTTATAAATTAATTTAAAAAATAATAATAATCTATTTCTCTCTATATTATAGTGCCATGGATTCCAATATCCAAAGATCATGAAAAGGAACAAGAAACTTTATTGTTTTCAATCATTGAATATTTTTCTATACGTTTAATAGAGGGAACCTTTGGGTTGGATGTTATCATAAGAGGTATTTTTTTTTAAATTTATTTTGGACTTGTACTTAGTTTTGTTTTGTTCGCATTTAAAATTGGATGTGGTAGTTTTTTTAATTTAGTGTTTCTATATTTTAAATGTGTAATATGTATTTTTAGAATTTGAATGAATTTTTATTATGAAATATTTTATGATATTTTATGTGATTAAAATTTTAGGTTAAACATTAGAATATAACTCATAAAGGTTATGGGGTAGGTTTAGATCCTTAATATAGTTATATTCGATTATATCTTAAAATGTTTTCATTGTGACACATAGGTGTAAGCATAAGTTTAAAAGTTAAGTTAAATATTAAAGCAAAGTTCATAGAGAATGGGGGGTGAACTTGGATCCTTAATATGGTGACACTCGATTTTACTTTAAGGTGCCTCGTGGCAACAAAAAGGGACGGGCTTAGGTCAATGTGTTGCCATAAATTCAATTATTGCCTCAAATTGTCCCCGTAGCCTACAAGGTGCCCCGCTTGTGAGAATGTTAGATTAAACATTGGTGTAGAGCTCATAAAAAATATTATGGTCAACTTAAATTTGTAATATGTTTATACTTGACCATACCTCAAGATGCTCTCATATCAATACATGTGGAACATAAATTGTGTATCTACCTCAAGATATTCCATAGAAATTAAAAAATACTCTATCTGTATAAATGAAACTTAAAATTTATAATATAAAACTCATCATTCCCCACCTCTCATCTCATAGCCCTAAAACATCTTTATAAATAAAGTCACAAAATTCAAATTTATTTATATCCATTCCACCACAAATTTCTCAACTAAATTACTTTTTGTGAATAAATTTATTTAAATGTTAATTTCATAATTTATTATTTAAGCTATCTAATCTAAAAATTTATATTCTAAATAAATTTGAGAGTATATGTTATAATTATACCATCCAAAATATGAAATTAATTCATATCACTATTTATATCACCATTTATTGAAATATCTATTGCATATATTACACTATTCTTTATTAAGAATTAAAAAAATTAAATTTAGATAAGCATCCAAAGTCATAAGAGAGAAAGGATATATATTCATGTAAAATGACATGCAATATTTAATTAAAAATAATATTTTCCATGTTATTTAATTCTAGAGTAAAAAAGTGTACAACACTTTTTCTTCTTGTTTAGCGCTCGCTTTAGCTCCCTTGTTTATTGAACACAACAATGACCATTTTGACTAGTGGACCACCAAATTATCCCCAAACTTGTACCTAATATCATAAATAACCCCATCCATGCTTAAAGCCTTCATCTAGGTTCCCATCCTCACATTTTTGATACACTAACATGTCGCTCTCTTGTCTGAGAAAGACAAGACCATGTGTGGTAGCATCCTCCAATTTTAAAATTGTATTTTCCTTCCCACTCTTCCCTCTCCTTTACATCCAAAACCCTAAATCTACCTCCAACAATAAAAAAGGGTCAAGTTTGACTTAAAAGGGGTTAACGAAATAAATTCAAAAACACTTGGAAAGAGCACCTAACAACATTTAGGACATCAAGGAACCATCTAGCAACATCTAAGGCACACATAGGAGTAGCAACCATGCACCATAAGAATTTCCATTAGTTGAATTCCATTATTGCAGTTGTACGCTCACCCATCATTGCCCCTAGGGTACACATGTTTGAAGCATTTCTAAATACTTTGTTAAATCATCCTTAGGATTTGACTGAGGTGAATCTCAAAATGTGTGATAGGCACCAATTTTCCCTAGATATCCATTTTTAGTGTAGGTACATGTGCAAATTTATGTCAAAATCTAGAAAGGACATTGTCGCAACCATACATGACACTATCATGCCAATTGGATGCCATTGTGATCATACAGGACACCAATGTGACCATATAGGATACTAATGTGACTATACAATATATTAATGCACTATGTGGATGCCAAAGCTATCATTCAAATATGAATCCACTTGATAGGTTGTCACTATCTGTGATGTCATCCCTAACAACATAGAGCCAAAATGTAAAAATCAAAACTTAACTCTAGCAATCCAAATCCTCCTTTTGTTTCCCTTCATCAACTAGAACTATCACCACTATAAAAAAATAGATGTATGTTCTCCTCTGCCTTCTCTTACTTTATGCAATTATTTTAAATAAACAATCTCAACCTCAAACCTATTTCTTAATTTAATTTTTAAATGAATGTTTAGAATAGTTTTGCTATTATTTACATTCATTATTAAATTTAGAATTAAGGAATAACAAAAATAATAACTCTTGTTGAACTCTTTTTATCCTTTCACTAATAAAGCCTATCAAGAATATTGCCATGAGAATTATAATAGGTGAGATGGATATTAGAAAATGGGTTAGAAATGTAAGTTGTAATCTTGGTTTACTTTTTAACTAAGCAAACTTATAGTATTATTAAAACCATACAAAAGTAAATATGTTGGCCACTAGAAGAAGAAAAAATTACTTCAATAAAATTTTAATATTATTGTTATTCATTTGAGAGGTAGATTAAACTATTAATTATTTTTAAAATGACCCCATGATCAAGTAAAAACTAGTTAACAAAAAATCAAAGCATAAAAAGTTCAATAAGACAACAATTAATGATAATAATTGTCACACCTCAAGCAGAGAAAAGGACAAGCAAAAGAATGGTTCAAATTATACCCATGGTAGGTGGTAATGAGTTACAACATGACCTCTTTAAAATTGTCATCGTAATGTTTACTTTTTCCTTCAACAACTTGATTGCAACCATCCCCTATTAGAGATTATACTATTCGTGGTACATAACTAAATTATCTCAAATGTTTTATGTATAGATTTTTAAGTAAGAAAAGAGTTATATGCAATAAAACATTCAAATGTTGTATTTATAGATTTTTAAGTAAGAAAAGAGTTATACTCAATAAAACATGAAGCTTGGTATTTGTTGTACATGGGTTTATTAAAATATACTTAAAGCACACCACGTTATCCTTCAATCCATTACAAATAATGTAGTATTTTCTTTGATTATATGATTCATGAGGAATTTCATCCCAACTTAAGATGTAAGAAGTCATATTATCATCTATAGATATCAATTGTCACAACTCTCATGGTGTAAAGGACAAGCATAAAAGCAATTCTATTTTCCCTCATGGTAGATGATAATGAGTTGTAGCTTGGCCTCCTCTTTAAAATTGCCATCTTTATTTTCCTTTTTTTTCTTCAACAAGTTGATTCATAAAGTGCAACATTTACATATTAAATGTTATATTATTCTCCATACAGAACTATCACAATAAGCCTTTGGGTTGAGAGGAAAAGTACACAATATTCTCTATATACTTTTTGTTTAATTTATCTAAGTTGACATGCATTCATTGACCAAGAATTAGAATTCATCACTAGGACTATATAAGTAGGGTAAAAAAAATACTCATCAACTTTTACAATTCATTAATGACACTAAGATAATCATACATTTTTTAATAATCCAAACAACACATCATGTTAAATGGACCATATTATAATATAATTGAAATTTAAATTACTATGTATGTAGCAAGTAAACAATTTCATTTATGTTCACAATCAACATATATTAACTCAACAATCCTAAAGTACTTCTACAATTGTTATGAGGTTACTCAATGATCCCAAAATATGTAATAGGAATACATAATCATCAAGGAATACTATTACAATAGATTCAAGTACAAGTACACCAATGTTTCATTTAAGTTACCAAAGTATAGGATATTATAGATCTCTTCTTATTTTCAATACATAGAAAATCAACAATCTCAAATTTTTATTACAATAGTAATAAAGTACAAAAACAACATGCTCTAATGGTTATACATCAGTTTTGAGCCATGCAATGATCCTTTACAATATCATAATTGTTGCAAGTATGTTACTAATTGGTGTTGTCATTGATGTCAACATATTCTTGTTGTCATTGGTGTCAACTGTATCTTATTCTCTTACTTGTTTAGAGGAATTTTATGTTGAGGATATTGAGAAGATTAGCCTCTCTGGAAGAAACAAGTGAGTTACAGAGAAGTGCAATACAGACAGTGAGTTGTATGCTGAAGAACAGTCCGGTAAACTGCTCTGCATTTATTCTTGCTTGAAGATCGTGGTCTACGGATTGGAAGTAAGTTAGAAGTATGTCTAAGGATGCTACATTCTGGGTTTGATCCATCCACATGAATATCTAAGTGAGTTGTGTTTACTAGAGTGAACCCTGCTTTTTCTATAAGATCAGTTGAGACGGGAAGATAGTATTTGGCTCTGCATTCCTCCGTACTAAAGTATTTTGCTCTACAGTTCTAGAGGGAAGTCTGGGATGATGATAAGTGCCTACAGTTGTAATGGTTTGTGGTTTGGTGGTCTGCAAGCTATCTTTGTTTTATAACAGTTGAAGATAGTGAAGCTCATCTGTTCTGGTGAGAAGATTCCTATGGATAAAGTTGTTAAGGTTCGTGCGGTTGCTCCTGATGATTATAGCGTGCTTGTGGATGTCTCCTAATCATGTTCCTATCTAGACTTTGGTCCACATTAAGAAATTGTGATGGTGTGTGAAGATTGTTCCCAATTAATGTAGGGTGTAACCAGTCTTGGCCAACCTGGTCGATCCCAGTGATTGCAGAGATCTCTGGAAGATTGTGGAAGCGTGTTGTGGCATTGAAGATTGTGTTTGAGTCCCAGCTAAGGCATGGCATGATCTGCATTTCATTCCCCTTGCATAAATTTGTAATAGGTCAGGACCTATTTTATAAATGTTTGTAATACCGACCTTGGAGATTGTTCTGATGGTTGATGATTGTGATGCCAACCTTGATGATCATTCCAAGGTTGATGTAGTGTATAAATACTTGTAGTTGAGTCATGGAAAAGGTGTCCTTGAGCGAAAATGGAAATATATTAAGAAAGGTCCAAAGGCAGAGCAGAGAAGAGGCAGAGGAAAGAAGAGGAAGAGCAAAGCAGAGGAAGAGTAGAGTAGAGGAATTGTTGTTCACTATACAGAAAGGTGTTGATCATGGCAGTGAGTTTGGTAGTAAGCCACCAGTAGGGTTTAACAGCCCTTATTGTAATCTTGCTAGGTTTAGGGTTGAGGCAGTCAGTCTGCTAGACCTAGTTGTTCTTCATGGCAGTAAGTCAGTATGTTTAGGCCCATGGAGTGACCAAGCCTAAACATCATTGTTTCAATATTGCAATATATATTAAGAGTTAATCCTCTCCGTGGTTTTTCCCCACCTTGGGGTTTTCCACGTAAATCTGGTGTCTCTTGTGTTTGATGTTGTATCTGTGGTTAAGTTTTTGATTTCATGCACTCATGGTTAAATAATAATAATTGTGGATAAGTGATGAATTTTTAAATTACAAAAAGTGTTTGAGTTTTTGTGACAACTGATTCACCCCCCCTCTCAGTTGTCTGGCGCATATCAACAATTGGTATCAAAGCCAAGTTCCTTTGAAGAAAGTTTAACAGCTTGAGGAAGATCCAAAATGTCTTACAAGAAGGAAGCACCGCATTTTGATGGAATGAATTATGTTTTGTGGAAGGCTCAAATGAAAATCCATCTTCTTTCTCTTGGTTTCAAAGTTTGGAAAGCTGCAGAAACAAAATACACCATACCTCAAAATGGTCTGACGAATGAAGACAAAATCAAAGAATATGAGATAGATATCAAGGCAAAGGATGCTCTACTAAGCTCATTAACTGACTCAATATTGACGAAAGTGGTGGATCTTGAAACTGCAAATAAGGTATGGGAAAAGTTGAAAAATATGTATGAAGGAGATGACTCTATGAAGGAAGCCAAGTTACAAAGTCTGAAAGTGAAATATGAAAGCTTGAAGATGAATAATGATGAAAACATATCAGCTTTTATGCAAAGAGTTGATGAACTTGTTACAGGGATAAAAGCCATAGGCGGAACCCTCAAAGAAAAGGAAATTGTTATGAAAATTCTTAGATCTCTGCCCAAGTCCTACTGTCACAAGGTAGCTGTGATTGAAGAATTCATGCAAGTAAAAACCGTTAACAGGGATCAGTTGCTTGGCAAGATTACTACTTTTTAAATGAGGGAGTTAGACGATGCTCTGCCGAAAGTTGAGACGGCCTTCAAAGCCAGTACTCTGAGAAGTACTTCCAGATCAAAAAAGTATAAGGTAGAATCTGATGATGAGTTAGATGAAGCTGAAGCAAACTTTGTGGACAGACTGCAAAGAGGATCTGGTAAGTATAAAGGCAAACTTCCTTTCAAATGTTTTTCCTGTGGTAAAGTAGGTCATTTTGCTTCCAGATGTCCTAAAAGAATTGAAAGAAATAGAAGAAGATATGAGAACAGGCCTAGGACCCAAAATAAGTGTTATTATGTTGAAGATTGTGATGATGATGAAGGAGTATCAGACAATAGTGAACCAGATAATGCTAGTTCCTCTGTAAATGAATGCTTGTTCATTGCTATTAAGGAAGATCTTGTGTCTACTAATTCTCCTAGCTATGTGAAGGAAGAAAAACCAGTGGAAAGTGCTTTGGCTGCTTAGGTCATTAAGGACAAGGATGAATGAGTTATAGTGGTTGCTCTCACCACACGACTAGTGACAAAAGTAAGTTTGTAAGTTCAGAAAGATATGATGGTGGACTGGTTAGGTTTGGAGATGATACAACTAGTAGGATTTGTGGAAAAGGATCTACTTCTTTTGATGGCAAGCATAATACTGAAGATGTTGTTGGAAACAAGGTAGATAACTAAGAGGGGGGGTGAATTAGTTATCTCAAAATTTCCTTAACTTTCTTCTCTTTTGTTATCTTAATATTCAATGTTGCATCAAAACATGAAAGCATATGTAATCATAAGAACAAAAATAAAATCATCACACATAACACAAGGATTTTTACGTGGAAACCCTATTAAGGGAAAAACCACAGGGTGACTAACCCAAGATTGTATTCTCTGTTAAAAGAATAAAGGAGTACAAATGGCACTTGCCAATTAGGGCTCACTTCCCGAGCACACTGCTCACAAGAGGCACACTGCCTACAAGATACTCACTGTCTACAGAACTTACAGAAGATAATCAGGTGTTTGAACTAATGAGAAGCATCTACAAAAGCAAGAGTTTAGTTCTAGTTAGGCACAATATACTAATTTGATGCACTTCATCCTTCCTCTGTTCAATGTTGTTGTTCAGTCACATATCGACTTAGATTGTTGTTCCCACACTTATCTCTGCTTTTCTTCGCACCTTATTACTTACAACAACACAACACACACCTACATACTGGAATCCATATATATATATATATATATATATATATATATATATATATATATATATATATATATATATATATATATATATATATATATATATATATATATATATATATCCGCATCAAGGATTTTAATCAACTTTCTAGTCGGCAACAAGAACATTGCAAGTAATTAATCTGTCGGCTGAATCCATGCTTGATTTGTGATGCGTATGAAAAACATAGGCATAGGAGTCATTAATCATGTCGGCCAACAATGTATAATCCCACAAATTTCTTGATCAACACCTTTTACTCATCCGGATTGAGGTCTGATACTTTGTCGGTCAGTTCTTCCTCTGTCTGCTCTGCCTGATTAAAACCCAACACTTAGATGCTCATATCTTTTTCATGCTTTATCACTGGAGGCTAAATCTCTAGAATATAGTAGTCATGATACCCCTCTTGACTTGTCCAAGTCCACAACTTACTGAGTTACACCATCTGAGAGATCCGGACCTGATTGTCGAACCTTGTTACATACTCTGTTCTTGTTCACTAGACCAAAACATTCTTCAATTTGACTTCCAGTATAGGCATACTATGTACTGCGGATGTGTGAGATAGACTTTGTTGCCATCAATGACAACACTTATGAAGCCACACAGTGTCTCTTGCCAACAATCTCCCCCTTTGGCATTGATGGCAACACTTAGTGAAAAATGGCTAAGTGTCGCAGTAACTCCCCCTTGGCTGATGCTCTGTCTTTTGCACTATTTTACCAGAGCTCCCCCTTAGCTGGATTCCACATTTTTCACTACTCATCACTCCCCCTTTGACATCAATGGCAAAGGGTAGAATCCACATACCAAAATTTTGCAAAAAATATCCTATACATGGCCGCATAAGTATATATATATATATATGTTATACTTACATATACTTAAGTATATCTGCAAAAGTGGCCTTCAACTGTACAAACTCTGTGGCCCAGCTCTGCTTCGTCCTGTCCAAAATGGAGATGTGACCACTCAACAAAAATGCATATGCTTTTGCCCTTCTTAAATCTGTCAGATCACTGGTTCGGGTTGTGGTCTGAGCATCTGACAAGGCCTCATGCATTGCCTCTAACTTAGGGGTAATTATCCCTCTGAGTTCACCCATTTTGTTCATTATGTTCTTCTTTTCTTTGTCCAGCCTCTTTATTTCATTGATGATAACAATAGCCTGGCATTTTTGATTCATTAGAGAGGTAGTAAGGGGATCAAAATTCTGAGATAAACTTGACAGTTTACCTTCTTGTTCTTTCACTTTCTTTTCAATGTCCTCTGTCACTTTGGGCCAAGATAAACAAAATTTGTATATGTCCCCACCATCTTTAAGAGCATTTTCAAGGCTCTTTATTCCAATGTCAAGGGTCCTCCTATCATTAGCAATAAGTCCTTACACTTCAGTGAATCTCTTTCCCAAAAACTCCTTCCGAACCTTTGCTTCTGCTGATTTCTCTAGAGATTCAAAATGAGTGTTGACAAAATTTACCAAAGTTTTCAAGTTACCAGATGGTGAGGTTGAAGGATCCTTTTGGAAGCATGGCATGATCTTCTCTAGCATCCTAGATGCAATCTCCAATAGTTCACAATCCTTCATGTGAGATTTCAAGAGTTTTTCTTTTGCTTTGGCTTGAGCAAAAGATGCTATTTTCATTGTCTGAAGTGGAGAGAGAGAGTCAAAATTTAGTGGTCCTTGAAATAGCTCAGGTTCATCTATCTCCATCATTTCTTTGTTTAAAAAGTTCTTCACTGTCTCTACAGTGACTCTTGCTAGAGATTGAGACTTCTTTGAAATATCAGAAGAGTCTTCATTAGTCTTTTCTGCTTGTTCTTTTTCTTTTCCCTTGACCTCTTCTTCTTGAATCTTCTTCTCCTCTCCTCTATCTTCTCCTTTAGCTTCAGAGTCTGGAATATTTGTCATAGTTGCAGTGGGATCTAGAGGAGAGATGTCACCTATGTTTACTACTTTATGAACTTCCTCTTCTGGAACAAAGGAGTCTAAATCCTCAAACTTCTCTTCATCTATTTTCTTTAATCCTTCAACATCCTTGTTAGAAAATTCTACATCATTTACATTTAATCCTTCAACATCCATGGTAGAAGGTTCTTCATCTGTTTCCTCTACAATAGGAAGATTGAATCTTTTGAAAGCATTCTAGAGGATATCTTTTGTTTCTCTTGCTACTTGGTCAGTTTCTCCAAGCATAAGTTTATTCATTCTTGCTTTACTCTGGAACTCATCCTTATAGTCCTTGAAAATCATGTCCATTTGTTTTGGAGTGATAGAAGGATAAAGTTGAATTGCAATTTGTTCTTGAATCTCTAAGTCTTTTGCCTTTGCATTCTCTTTTCTCAGTTCAAGTACTTTTTCTAGACTCTTAGGAATTAAGGATATAATTTCAATGAAAGCTTTATTGTAAATGTTCAGGTACCTGACAGTAGCTTCTTCCAAAATTCTCTTGTTAGTATCACTGTATTCATCATAGAACTCTGTTACTGGCTATAGGTTCCCATCCACAGTAACTGCCTTGATGATATCATCAATGGAAAGAGTGGGCTTTTCAACAAATTCCTCTGCCTTTTCTTCCTCATTTTTACTAGCAGAGAATTTCCCGAATGTTTTCTTCTTCTTCATTTTCTTTATTTCCTCATCAGATTCTATTTCTTCATCATCTTTAAGGCTTGTATATGACCTTGTGGCTTTGGTCTTTGTCCTCTTTTCTCCTTTCTCGGATGTCTTGACTTCCAGTTTGGAAGCCTTTGAGCTTTTAGGAGTCGCAGGTGCAGAGCTCTTGGAAGATCTAGTCTGGGAGGAGGCTTGTACCAGAGTGTCTCCTTTCTTTGCTTCTTGTTTCTCTTTTTTAGCCTTCTCCATCTTCTCTCTATTTGCATCCACATCTTCCTTTGATAGACCAAATCTTTTGGCAATTTCTTCAACTTCCCTTCTTACTTTCCTCTTTATTTCTAGCTGTCTTAACTCAACATGTATTTTTACACTTAGCTCTTGAAAGGTTCCAAACCTTTCTGCCTAAGTGTCCTTGGGCTGGCTCAGCAGATGTTGAATATGAAGCTCCAAGATTTTTTCATCGACTTCATATCCCATAGGCATTATCCACACAATTCTTGCCTCAACTGCCTCCATTAGGCATTGGTCAGTGTCAACCATGAAGCAAACTGTATCCTTGTATTTCTCAACTATGGACTGTGGAATTCTCTCTCTGGCTTGCATCATGCTCTGAAAGTTCTTGAAGTAACCCCAAAGAGCTGTGTTTTGGGCTTGAGCATCACCAAGTCCATACATATAATCTCTAATCTGAATTGCAACCAGTTTGTCATTTTGCCATACCCAACCATGTGCTCCAGGTAGCTCATTCATATAATAAAAGAATAGACACAGTATTAGAGAACCATATTTAAAGGAATTCTTCTTATCCTTTTTGATCTTCTGTAGGTTTTCCAACAGTTGATTTAGAAGAAGGTCACATAGATCATAGTCTGCATCTTCCCTCAACATTTGATATGCTACATAAATTGTTGTACTAGACATAGAATTCTCCCTGCTCGAATGATAGATCTTGTACCTAATTATCATTGAGGCAAACTTGACATCTGGATCGGTGATGTCATCTATGGTCATTGCTCTTTTGTCAAATTTAGATCCGGTGGCTTCAGTTACTGTTTGGCTCTTCACGGATTTAAGTACAGGTAACCCATCGAATGCATGCAGTCCAGTCACTGCCTTGATGGCATCTTTAGTTATCTTGAAGGGCCTCATTAGCCGCATGAAATTATCATGCATCCTACTTAGAACATACTGGACCCAATCATCTTCTGCAAAACATGGAAAATGTATGCAATGTCCGAAGTGTTTATCTCGGAGGGCCTTGAATTCAGGTTTGAGTTCAAAATTCTCATCTATAAGCTGTTTGTGATAAATGTCCATCAATTTTGAGTCTCCAAATTCCTCAATGTTGGCATGGATATAAACCCTAACATCTTTTACATGCAATACTCCGTGCAGAATGCTAGAGAATGTGCCCAAAGGATCAACTTCTAGAGATTTATAAGGGTGTTTCTTGAATTTTGGTCGCGGCCTATCAGAGATCTTAACAACCACTGGAGTAGCCATTTTGCAAGAGATTCAGAGAGAGATTTTCAGAATGAAAGTACCTTTTCACGCCTTAGGGTTTGAAATAGGAGCCTAAACAAATCGCTGGTTGAATTCATTTTTCCAGTTGATCTTGAGTGAATTGTAGAAACCTTGTTGCAGAGCTCTTCTTTTCTTCTTCGTGAGTGCAAGTGTGCAAATAACGAGTGAAAGAACCCTTTTAATATTGCACAAACCCTTATTTCCTTTTGTAATAAATGCAAACTTAAGTTATCCGGTTGCCCTATTTTGAGAGAGATCTTCTTCAATCACTGCGCTGAACTTGGAATAATTGTCAGTGAGGACTCACAATGTATCTTCTTTTCTTCAATCATGCCATAGGTCCGCAGATTAAATTGTTTCAATTCTGAATCATACTGGATCTGTCTATGAAATTCTTCTTTACCGGATAGCTGTCGAAATCAGATTAACTTGAACAATTATAAGTCTTGCAAAACTCCATGCAGATCTTTCACATTTTGACTAAAGGTTATTTGGAGGTTTTTTTGAAAACCCTTTAATCTGCAGTGTCAGATGTTTACTCAATGTGCTGAATTTAGGCACTAGCTGACTGGTTGGGGGAAATTGTTTTTCTCTATGACTCCCCCTAAGCTAGAGCTCACCTTTTTAGTTTTCGGAAGGAATATGAGCACCGAATTCTGGTGCGGATCCATCCCCAATATTTTTTGTACTCTTCTTTACCCAAATCTTGCTCATCTCCTTTTGAACTTCATCTGCCTTTACTTTACCTTTGCCCTTATCTTGTTTCTGATTATGTTCCACCGGACCTTTTCTATCCTGATTTCTGCTTCTGCAGAATCTAGCAATATGACTGGATCTATTCCAATTGTAACATACAAAATTTATTTGCTTATTTGATTGATATCCTCTTGATCTGCATTGATTATCCATATGTCCCATTCTATTGCATGCAAAGCATCTACCATTGAATGAATTGTTTATTTGCATATTTCTGCATTCATGAGATTTGCGACCATACCTTTTACAATTGAAACATTGTTCAGAGAACGATGGATTATTTTGATTCATTCTCCTCCTGCACTGAGTTGCTCTATGACCGAAATTGTTGCAATTGAAGCAGTATCCATTGAAGGATGGATATCTTTGGGAATTTTGTTGCCTTACCAAAGGTCTTCTAGGCTTGTTTCTTTGATTACCTGATCCAAAGTTCTTTTGATCAGATCCGAATCTTTCACCTTTCTCTTATTCCAAGCCATGCTTATCATCTACCCTCTTTTGGCTTTCAAGAAGAACTTCAAGTTGGGCTCAACTTATCTTGAATTTCTCTTTGTATTCATTTGTTGTTTGAACATCTTATTTAAGAGTGTCTATCTGTCTATCTGATTCTTGAGTTGTTCTTCATTGTCTCTAGCTTCTTCAATATCAGATTCAAGATGCCTGATTATTCTGTCCATTTTGTGGCAGTCCTCTATTTTCTCCTTGAGGGATTGTTTTAGATTATCTTCAATCTTTATTTTTTCTTCAATTTCTTGAGTGAACCTCATAACCCCTGATTCCATTTCATGCCTCACCATAATGACTTCTTTTGACAACTTTTCACATAGATTATTTTTCTCATCTAGATCTTCATTAGTATCATTGACTTCACTCTGATTAGCTAATTTGTGAAGTAGTTCCTTTCTCTTTTTCACAGAAATGCTAAGTTTTTCTTGCTCATTTATGAATTCATCAGCTTGTTTGAGTCTTTCACTCAAATTATTGACTTCAGAGTGGGATTGTTCAAGATCATATAGGGCAGACTGAAGTTGTTCCTTCATACCATATGCATCCATTGAGATTCCTAGATCTTCCTCAAGCTGTTAGGCTTTGTTCAGAGGAACCTTGCTCTGGTACCAATTGTTGGAAACAAGGCAGATAACTGAGAGGGGGGGTGAATCAGTTATCTCAAAATTTCCTTAACTTTCTTCTCTTTTGTTATCTTAATATTCAGTGTTGCATCAAAACATGAAAGCATATGTAATCATAAGAACATAAATAAAATCATCACACATAACACAAGGATTTTTACGTGGAAACCCTGTTAAGGGAAAAACCACAGGGTGACTAACCCAAGATTGTATTCTCAGTTAAAAGAATAAAGGAGTACAAATGGCACTTGCCAATTAGGGCTCACTGCCTGAGCACACTGCTCACAAGAGGCATATTGCCTACAAGAGACTTACTGTCTATAGAACTTACATAAGATAATCAGGTGTTTGAACTGATGAGAAGCATCTACAAATGCAAGATTTCAATTCCGGTTAGGCACAATATACTAATCTGATGCACTTCATCCTTCCTCTGTTCAATGTTGTTGTTCAATCACATACCTACTTGGATTGTTGTTCTCACACTTATCTTTGCTTTTCTTCACACCTTATTACTTACAACAACACAACACACATGTACATACTGGAATCCATCTGATATATATATATCCGCATCAAGGATTTTAATCAACTTTCTAGTCAGCAACAAGAACACTGCAAGTAATTAATCTGTCGGCTGAATCCATGCTTGATTTGTGATGCGTATCAAAAACATAGGCATAGAAGTCATTAATCATCTCGGCCAACAATGTATAATCCCACAAATTGCTTGATCAACACCTTTTACTCATCCGGATTGAGGTTTGATACTTTGTCGGTTGGTTCTTCTTTTGTCTGCTCTGCCTGATTGGAACCCAACACTTAGATGCTCATATCTTTTTCATGCTTTATCACTGGAGGCTAAATCTCTGGAATACAGTAGTCATGATACCCCTCTTGACTTGTCCAAGTCCGCAACTTACTAAGTTACACCATTTGAGAGATCCAAACCTGATTGTCAGACCTTTTTACATACCCTGTTCTTGTTCACCGGACCAAAACATTCTTCAGTCTGACTTCCAGTATAGGCATACTATGTACTGTGGATGTGTGGGATAGACTTTGTTGCCATCAATGACAACACTTATGAAGCCACACAGTGTCTCTTGCTAACAGATGTCTTGTATGTGAAAGGATTAAAGCACAATCTTCTAAGTGTGGGTCAGATGTGTGACAAGGGCTATGACTGAAGCTTCAAGGACAATGGTTGCAAGATCAGGGAAAGCTCCGGAATAGTCATTACAACTGGTAAGAAGACCAGAGGTAATATCTATCACTTGAAAGGAACCGAGAACTATTGTTTGTTGACTCATATTGATGAGAGTTGGTCATGGCATAGAAGGTTGTGTCACATAAATTTTGATAATATTATGAAGATAAGTACTGCATAGATTGTTAGAGATTTGCCTAAGCTTGTGAAGCCTGCTAATCTGATTTGCAAGGAGTGTCAATTTGGGAAACAGACAAGAACAAGTTTCAAAAGCAAGGACCAATCAGTTGGAGGACTACTTGAGCTAGTGCATACAGATTTGTGTGGACCTACCAGAGTACGAAGTTTACAAGGAGATAGGTACTTCATGCTGCTCATTGATGATTATTCTAGAATGACTTGGGTCACCTTTTTGAAAGAGAAAGTTGAAGCTCTAGATAAATTCAAAGCATTTAAGGCAATGGTTGAAAATGAGATGGATTTGAAAATCAAATGTTTGAGGTCTGATAGAGGAGGAGATTTCACATCAAATGAATTCAATTTCTTTTGTGAAGAGCATGGAATAAAGAGACAACTATCTATGCCCAAAACTCCACAACAAAATGGAGTTGTTGAAAGGAAAAATAGAACAGTTCAAGAAGCTGCTAGAACCATGATGAAGGAAGCTCATCTTTCAGAACCATATTGGAGAGAAGCAATTCATACCGTAGTATATATCCTAAATAGAGTTCAAGTAAAAGGTAACAATTCAAAAACTCCCTATGAATTGTGGCATGGTAGAGTCCCTACTGTGAAATATTTCAAAGTTTTTGGTAGCAGTTGTTATATCAAAAGAGAAGAAGATTTAGGCAAGTTTGATGCTAGATGTGATGAAGGAACCTTCCTTGGTTACTCCACCAAGAGTAAGGCCTACTGGTGCTATAATAATAGGCTAAATAAGATCATTGAAAGTGCAAATGTTAAAGTTGATGAATGTAAGGAAAAGTATTTAGAATCAAGTGGATATGAGTCATATGATCTAGATGTTTCAGAAGTGGTGCAACATGAAGACAACATAGATGAAGAAGAACAAGCTCCTGTAAGTGCTACCAAAACTCCAAGATATGTAAGAATCAGTCATTCTAAAAATCAAATCATAGGAGATAAGAGCAAAGGGATCTTAACCAAAAGTAGAAGAACAAGTAAATTTATGTCTGATCTCTAAGATTGAACCTAAACTGTGGATGAGGCATGCAAAGATGAGAATTGGATAAAGGCCATGGAAGAAGAATTGATGCAGATAGAGAATCTAATCAGACTTGGGATCTTGTTCCCAGACCACCAGACAAGAATGTAATTGGTACAAAGTAGGTCTTCAGAAACAAAATGAATGAAAATGGTGAAGTGGTAAGAAACAAAGCAAGATTGGTATGCAAAGGATACACTCAAGTTGAAGGAATAGACTTTGAAGAAACTTTTGCTCCATTAGCAAGGATTGAAGCAATAAGGATGTTTCTGGCTTTTGCAACATACAAAGATTTCAAAGTTTATCAAATGGATGTGAAGTCTGCCTTCTTAAATGGAGAGTTGGAAGAGGAAGTCTATATTGAACAACCAAAAGGATTCAGTCATCATAACAAGGGGACATGGTATGCAGATTGAAGAAAGCATTGTATGGATTAAAACAAGCTCTCAGGGCATGGTATGCATGGTTGGACAAGTAGCTGATACAGATTGGGTTCAGTAAAGGCACTACAGACAGTAATCTCTACTTCAAGATCAATGATGAACAAACCCTGATTGTTGCAATTTTTGTCGATGATATTATTTTTGGAGGCAATGAAGGTATGTGCTCAATTTTTGTTGGAGAAATGCAAAGTGAATTTGAAATGTCTATGTTTGGAGAGATGAAATTCTTTTTAGGTCTGCAGATAAGTCAATCAGATAGAGGTATCTACATTTCTCAGTCTAAGTATGTGAAAGAGTTGTTAAAGAAATTTGGGATGGAAGACTCTAAACCAGTATGCACACCTATGATAATTGGTTGTAAGTTGAGCACAAATGATAACTCACCCATGGCAGACCAGAAAAAGTATAGATCTATGATTGGAGGATTACTTTATCTGACTCAAACCAAACCTGACATAATGCATACAGTGTGTCTTATGGCAAGATTTCAGGTATAACCCAAGGAATCACATGTGATGGTAGTCAAGAGAATTCTGAAATATTTAAAAGGCACAATAGATTATGGTTTGTGGTACCCCAGGGATAGTGACTTTATTCTCAGTACATATACTGATGCAGATTGGGCCAGAGATGTGGATGACCGAAAAGCCACAAGTGGAGGTGCATTCTTCTTGGGAAAAAGATTAGTATCTTGGTTGAGCAAGAAACATGATTCAATATCCCTGTCTATTGCAGAAGCAGAATACATTACAGCAACATGTAATTGCACTCAAGTGTTATGGATGAAGCAGACTTTGAAGGACATCAGAGTTATGTATGAAGATCCAATTACAATCTTTTGTGACAATACAAGTGCCATCAACATATCAAAGAATCCAGTGATGCATTCAAGGACAAAGCACATATCCATTAGGTATCATTTTTTGAGAGAAAATGTGACAAAGAATGAAGTGAAGTTAGAGTATGTTTCTACCAAGGATCAGATTGCAGACATTTTTACCAAGCCTTTGTCTAAGGATACTTTTGAGTATCTCAGAGAAAAGTTAGGGGTCATCACCCCTCCTGCCCTAAACTAAGATGCACAATAGTGCATCATTCTGGAGGTGTTTAGAGGTTTGAATTGATGCTTCTTAGGGCTACTTCTAAGGGGGAGTAGTCAGAGAGTTTAGAAGAGAGATTAGATCAGAGCAGAAGAGTGCAAGTATGTGCCCTTTGCCATTAATGTCAAAGGGGGAGAGAAGTCACGTGAAAAACTTAGAGCGTAGATGTGTAAGAGAAAGGGGGAAAATTTTGGAGAAAGAAAGAGTGTAGGTGTGTAAAGAGAAAGGGGGAGAATCTTGTCTTGATGGCTCTTGCAGTTTTTCACATCATATGTTGCCATCAATGATAAAGGGCAAGATTGTTGCAAGTATGTGCCTAATCGGTGTTGTCATTGATGTCAACATATTCTTGTTGTCATTGGTGTCAACTGTATATTATTCTATTACTTGTTTAGAGGACTTGTATGTTGAGGATATTGAGAAAATTAGCCTCTCCAGAAGAAACAAGTGAGTTACAGAGAAGTGCAGTACAGATAGTGAGTTGTATGCTAAAGAATAGTCTGGTAAACTGCTCCGCATTTATTCCTGCTTGAAGATCGTGGTCTGTGGATTGGAAGTAAGTTAGAAGTATGTTTGAGGATGCTACATTCCAGGTTTGAGCCATTCGTATGAATATCTGAGTGAGTTGTGTTCACCAGAGTGAAACATGCTTTTTTCTGTAAGATCAGTTGAGACAGGAAGATAGTATTTGGCTCCACATTCCTCCGCACTAAAGTATTTTGATCTGTGGTTCTACAAGGAAGTTTGGGATGATGATAAGTGCATACTGTTGCAATGGTTCAGGGTTTGGTGGTACGCAAGCTATCTTTCTTTTATGACAGTTTAAGACAGTGAAGCTCATGTGTTTCAGTGAGAAGATTCCTATGGATAAAGTTGATAAGGTTCGTGTGGTTGCTCCTGATGATTATAGCATGCTCGTGGATGTCTCCTAATCATGTTCCTATGTAGACTTTGGTCCACATTAATAAATTGTGATGGTGTGTGAAGATTGTTCCCAGTTAATGTAGCGTGTAACCAGTCTTGGCCGACCTGGTTGATCCCAGTGATTGCGGAGATCTCTGGAAGATTGTGGAAGTGTGTTGTGGTGTGGAAGATCATGTTTGAGTCTCAGCTAAGGTGTGGCTTGATCCACATTTCATTCCCCTTGCATAAAGTTGTAATAGGTCAGGACCTATTTTATAAATGTTTGTAATACTGACCTTGGAGACTGTTCCAATGGTTGATGATTGTGATTCAGACCTTGATGATCATTCCAAGGTTGATGTAGTGTATAAATACTTGTAGTTGAGTCATGGAAAAGGTGTCCTTGAGTGAAAATGGAAATATATTAAGAAAGGTCCAAAAGCAAAGCAGAGAAGAGGTAGAGGAAAGAAGAGGAAGAGCAGAGAAGAGGCAGAGGAAAGAAGAGGAAGAGCAGAGCAGAGGAATTGTTGTTCACTATACAGAAAGGTGTTGATCATGGAAGTGAGTTTGGCAGTAAGCCACCAGTAGGGTTTAACAACCCTTAGGATTTAACATCCCTTATTGTAATCTTGTTAGGTTTAGGGTTGAGGCAGTGAGTCTGCTAGACCTAGTTGTTCTTCATGGTAGTAAGCCAGTATGTTTAGGCCCGTGGAGTGACCAAGCCTGAAAATCATTATTTCAAGATTGTAATATATATTGAGTGTTAATCCTCTCTGTGGTTTTTCCCCACCTTGGGGTTTTCCATGTAAATCTGGTGTCTCTTATGTTTGATGTTGTATCTGTGGTTAAGTTTCTGATTTCATGCGCTCATGGTTAAATCATAATAATTGTGGATAAGTGATGAATGTTTAAATTGTAGAAAGTGTTTGAGTTTTTGTGACAATTGATTCACCCCCCCCCCACCCCTCTCAGTTGTTCGACGCATATCAACAATAATAACATGATATTGTGAGTTATCAATCCTACTCATACCAATATCAACAATTTCAACTAAATAATATCCAACAAAACAAATACAAGAATAAAATAAAACACACATACCATGCTCATTTGCGACATATCTACAAAAGTCCAAGAGGGAAAATAATAAGCATGTTAGTAATTCCAAAAATCTTTGTTCCCCACTCTTTAATAAGATGGATTCTAATTCTCAATTCCCAATCAGTCTTGATTCATCAAGAGTTTGTCTTATAGAGTTATTGTCTACCTTATTCAATTTTAGATCATAAGGAAGATCCAAAATTATTTAATTATCTCTCTACTATAAGATGTAGAGTATAATTACATCCATGATTGCAAGGTAGATCAAAGAGACCAATACAAACTTTTATTTTATTTATTGTTTAGTCTTTATGGCTTCCATGGACCATATACACATAATAGTATTGATTCCATTTTTAGGGTTCACTAGAGATGTTAAGTACATGACAAATATTTGGGATGGCAACCAACATGACAACACATGATAACTTTTAGTAGGTGCAAGAAGTCCAATTACTTCCTATTAACCAACCTACCCATGAATCAACAGAAAGAATTGGGACTTACACAAAGTTATTTGGTTTAATTGACTTACAATTACATTGATACATCTCAGCTTATGTCCTCATTGATACAAATTAATGGCATCATCCTCTCACTTGATACTCTCCCTCCAATCTAGGCACGATGTAATTCATAAAATTGATCAAAGTTAACCAAAACATCATCAGTCATATATTAAATCAACATGCATAGAATTAACAGTTAAGCCATTAAATCTAATATACAATCAAACATTAAATATAATTTAATATTCAATCTATTATTTAGGAGTGCACCAAGATCTTTTGGATCGAATGCTTATACCAATTTGAGCCACGAGAGTCAAGCAATCACACGCTCTTTGTTGTAAGTTTATCTTAAAACATAGAAAGCTAAAGAAATATAGAAATAAGAATGAACATGAAATGGATCCAATAGCATGAATTAATTAGCTCACAAAATGAAGATGTACATATATAGGAAAAAGGAAGTACAATTGCCACCTAGAATAGTGGTGGAGCCTAAGAATAGGCACGTAACTCCCACTAACTAAGACTGGTGGCATGCAAATTCCACAAGACTAGCAAGCTAACTCCATGAGACTAGCACACCTAAGAAAGCTTATCTGCAAGTGTAGGATTAATCCATGTGTAGGAATACTCCACAATAAACAAATAAAGATAGCTAATATCCTACACTAACACCCCCCATAAGCATAGCTTAGGTGGGTACAAAGAAACTAGGTCCCGACAACTAGGCCTGATGAGGTACCCAGGTACAATGCTATCTCTCATAAAGTGGAGAAAATGAGAAAACCTAGTGGGAAAAAACTCCCCCCAAAAAGAGAGAAAAGAAAGTGAAGAGGGCTAGAAGGCCCCCCAAAGAGGATGTTGTTGCTGAAGTAGAATGCACCCCAAGAAGAGCTCGTAGATGAATGAACTTTCTCTTAGTAAAAGGCGTGGTGAAGATATCAACAACCTATTCTAAAGACTGGAAAAATGTCAAGTCAATGATCTACCCCTGAATAATCTCTCGAACAAAATGCATGTGAATCTCTGTGTTTGGTCCATTGTTATTGGACCGAATTCCTACATATTTGGATGGTGCTCTGGTTGTCACAATAGATGATTATAGGCTACCTGAATGGAATGCCAAACATAGTGAGAATTCCCTGAAGCCAAATAGCCTCAATAGATGCATTGACAACTCCCATGTACTCTACCTTTGTGGATAATAAAGCAATAACATTTTTCTTTTTACTAGACCAATTGATAGGACCAAAACCAAGTGCAAAACTATAACCTAAAGTGGACTTACGATTCTAAGTATCACCACCCCAATCTGAATTTGTGTATCCAACCAAGTCAACTACTATGCCAGCTCTATAATGAATCCTAAATTTGAGAGTACCCTGAATGTAGTGAAGGATCCTCTTAGTTGCTTCCTAGTGCAGCTCATGAGGCTCCTGCATAAATCTTGAAACTATGCCTACATCATATAAAATATTAGGCATGGTATGAGTCAGATAGATGAGATTGTCAACAAGTTGTCGATACGAAGTTGCATCGATCAATGGTGTAGTACAGTCAGCTTCAAACTTGACTCCAGATAGAAAGGGATTTAGAGATGGCTTACAATCAGTCATGTGAAACTGAGCAAGTAGATCAAGAGTATACTTGGGTTGTGCAAGAGTGATCCTTAAGTTGGATTGTGAAATCTAAATTCCAAGGAAGTAATGCAATAAACCTAAGACTTTCATGTCAAATCTGTTCTGCAAAGCTGAATTCACTACTGGAATAGTGGATGAAGAGCTCCCAATGATCAAAACATCATTGACATAAAGAACCAATACCAATAGAGAATCATCCCACCACAAGAGATATACATTAGGATCTGAATGGCACTGAGTGAATCTTGAAGCTAGGAGGAAGAAATCCATCTTGGTGTACCAAGCCCGAGGGACCTGTTTGAGGCCATAGATGGATTTTCTGAGTCTGCATACTAAGGATGAATCCTGAATGAACCCTGGTGGTTGTTTCATGTAGATCTTCTCCTCAAGGTCTTCATGAATGAAAGCACTCTTCACATCCATCTAGTGCACAACCCAACCATGTGTTTCAGAAATGGCAAGTGTAAGTCAGATTGAAGTCATTTTGGCCATGGGTGCAAAGGTCTCTATGTAGTCATGCGAACAACTTGTGAAAACCCCTTGGCAACCAATCGTGCATTGAACTTGTTAATCGACCCATATGCAACAAACTTGGTTTGATATATCTACCTACATCAAACCATCTTCCTTCCATTAGGAAGTGAAGTCAAGTCCCAAGTGTGATTTTTGAATAAGGAATCATATTCCTTATGCATAGCATTATGCCACTTAGGTATGCTTGATGCTTATCAGAATGTCTGTGGATCAGAGGCTGAAGGATAGAAGGCATGTGGCCCACTCTAATAGTTTGGTCGAGTACGTCTGTCATCTACTAGATCCCCTACCCAAGTGCCTGCACTCTGAAGTGTCTGCCTAGCCCAAAGGAGCCAGATGTGGGTGAGTCAGGTGTTAAATCCTCATCCTCCAAAACATGTCTAGAAGTGGATGAAGATGACTCCCCATCACTATCCTCGTTGTTAGAACTAGAAGAAGAAAATGACTCTACCTCAGGAATCTGTTGTGGATGGTCTAAGTCATCAGAAGAATCATCAAATCCAAGTGAGTCCAAAGCAGAAGGAGAAATGTCAAGTATAGAGTTGACAAGACTCTCTTGAAACATAGCACTCATCTCAATGAACAACTAATGTGTAGTTAGGTGGACTAGGTGATAACCTTTTACACCATCTGGATAACCTACAAAGATGCAAGGTTTGGATTGAAGTTCCATTTCCTTGTGATTCTACTTCAGTATGTGTGCCATAGCTGAACATCTGAAGAACCTAAAGTTCTCAGCTGATGGTTCCTAACCCATTTAGGCTTCAAAGGGAGTGATTCCCTTTAAGGATTTGTGAGGAACTTGGTTCTGAATGTAACAAGCACAGTTGATTTCTTTTGCCTAGTATTGTGATGTAAGGCCCTTGGAGTGTATCATGCAGTTAGACATCTCTTTTAAGGATTTGGTCTTTCATTCTGTGACACCATTCTATTGGGGAGTATAAGGAATCGTGTGCAACAAGTTTATCCCCTATGCTATACAAAATTGCTCAAACCTGTTGTTGACATACTCACCTCTAATATCAGTCTGAAGAACCTTGATGACTTTTCCTTACTATTTTTTAGCAAGAGCCTTGAAGTCTTGAAAGTTGTCGAAGACTTTAGATTTCTGCTGAAGGAAGTAGACCCATGTGTATCTGGAGTAGTCATCTATGAAAGTGAACATACTTTTCCTTAGTGAAAGATGGATGGGGAAATGCCCTTGATACATCACTGTGAACAAGCTCCAAAGCCTATGTAGCCCTCCAAGATTTGCCTTTGTCAAAATTCTCTTCGAGATGCTTCCCAAGGGTGCAACCCTTACAAATCCCATTAGAAAATCTAACTCTAACCAACCCTATGACCATCTCATGCTGACATAGTTGCAAAAGGTAGTAGTAGTTAAGGTGGTTGAACCGCTCATGCCATAATTTTATAACTCCATCTGAATGAATAAGCAATGTTGTAGGAGAAACATCAGGTGCAAAGTGAGAGAAGGTGTTTAACCTAGCTTGGTGATCTGCCCTTCCCAAAGCTACTAGATTGTTGCTATGAAACTCTCCAATCTCAATTGAGTTTGGAGAGAAATGAACACTCATGCCCCCCTAAGTGGGTAATCTGATACATTGATAGGAGATTAGCTGAAAGAGAAGGTACACTTAGAACATTTGTGAATGTTCCACCTTCAATTTAAACAAACCCTCTCCCTTCAACTGGTAGTAGAGTGTTATCACAAAAAGTGATAGAAGACATGCTATAAGGCTCTAAGGAAGAAAATTCAACCTGTGAAGATCCAATGTGGTGCGAGGTACCCGAGTCAATGATCTAAGACAGAGTTGTTGGAGATGCAACTGCATCTAGAGCCTTGCTCTTAGATTTCTCTTTACCTTTTTCCTTTGTCTTAGTAGATTCTTGGGTTGATGTAGATTGTTTGATAGATTTAGGGACCCCTTTATTATTCTTCTCAAGAATATGTGAGTGTTGGTCAATCTACTTCTTCATAAATTTGTGCTCATTGTGCCCAAGTTTCTTGCAATAGGCACACTTAACTTTTTCTTTCTTAGGTTTCCCTTGGTTTGAAAAGTTTCGAGTGTTATCTTTGGAGGACTCAATTTTTTGATCTTTCTTGGTCTCCTTGTCCTTTTGATTAGTTTTCTTCTTCCCTTTGTTGTTTGAAGCCTATTGTTTCCCATTCCTAGCAATGAGGGTTTGCAGTTTTGAAGACTTCAGTGTGCTCATTTGTATTAACTTGTCTTGCTCCCTAGTCAAGTTGGCAATAAAGTCATCTAGAGAAGGCATTTTCCATGCAGCTCCAAGAGCACTTTTGGTGCAGTAGAAGGTAGAAACTGTTGGCAAGAGACACATTGGAGCTTCATGATTGTTTTCATTGATGGCAACAAAGTTGATCCCACACATCCGCAGGACATAGTGTGCCTATACCGGAAGTCAGATTGAAGAGTGTTGTGGTCTGGTAAGCAAGAACAGAGTGTTGTGGCAAGGTCTGACAGTCAGGTCCGGATCTCTAAGAGGAAGTATCTTTGGAAAGTGTGGACTTGGGGAAGTCAAGAGGAATACCTTGATTGGTAGATTCCAAGATTTGAGCCTCTGGTGATGAAAGTGTAAAGAGATATAAGCATTCAAGTATTGGGGTCCTGTTTGGCAGAGCAGACAGAGGAAGAACTGACCGGCAGAGTATCAGACACTATTCCGGATGAGATGTTGATGGTGATCAAGATTATTAAGGTATCATTCAAGATTGGCCGACTTGTTAGATGACTTCTATAAGTATCTCTTTGATCCGCATCACTTGGTAAGCAAGGATTTAGCCGACAGACTAAAGTTTGGGAAATACTGACTATTCCGGATGCCGACTAGAAAGAGGATGAAATCCTTTGTGTGGATATATATACCAAATGGATTTCGATGAGAGTTGTTATTGTGAGTAGTTGGGTGTGCGAAGAAAAGCAAAAGAACAGTGTGAAAGTAGTAAGACAGGTCCGGTATGTGACAGGTCAACAACACCAAAGAAGAGGAAGGATGAAGTGCAGCAAATCAGTGTATTAAGCCTAACCGAAACTGAACCTCAGCATATGTGGATGCTTCTCATCAGTTCAAGGACCTTGTTATTCTCCTTACAACTTGTAGACAGGGAGTCTCTTGTAGGCAGTGAGCCTCTTGTGAGCAGTGTGCTCGGGCAGTGAGCCTTAATTGGCAAGCGTCATTTTGTATTTCTATTCTTCTAACAGATAATACAATCTTGGGTTAATCACCCTGTGGTTTTCTCCCTTAACAGGGTTTCCACGTCAAAAATATTGTGTCATGTGTATTTCCATTTCATGGTTATGTTTGCTTATTTGAATTAATGCTACATTAATTATTAAGAAAGTTCAGAAAGCTGAAATAATTAAGATAACTGATTCACCCCCCTCTCAGTTATCAACAATTGGTATCAGAGCTAAGTTCCTCCAAATAGAGCCTAACAGCTTGAGGAAGATCTAGAAATTAAAATGGATGTGTATGGTATGAGGGAGCAACTTCAGTCTGCCCTAGATGATCTTGAACAATCTAATTCTAAAGTCAATGAATTGAAGGAAAGACTCAAACAGGTTGATGATTTCATAAATGAACTAAAAGGGAAACTAAGTCTCTCTATGAAAAAGAGAAAGGAGCTACTTCAACAATTGGCAAGTCAAAGTGAAGCAAATGATACAAATGGAGATCTGAAGGAGAAAACCAAGTTATGTGAAAAGTTATCAAAAGAGATCATTATGATAAGACATGAAATGGAATTAGGAGTTATGAAATTTACCCAAGAAATTGAAGAGAAAAGAAAAACTGAAGATGATCTAAGACAATCTCTCAAGGAGAAATTAGAAGACTACCACAAGATGGATAGAATAATTAGACATCTTGAATCTGATCTTGAAGATGCTAAAGATAATGAAGAAAAACTTGAGGATCAAATTGTCTCTCTTAAAAGGGATCTTCAAACAGCAAATGAATACAAAGAGAAATTCAAGATAAGTTCTGCTCAACTTGAATTTATTCTTGAAAGCCAAAAGAGGGCAGATGACAAGCGTGGCTTAGGATATGAGATAGGTGAGAGCTCTGGATCTCGTCAGAAGAAGTTTGAATCAAAAAATCCAAGAAACAGGCCTAGAAGAGCTCCGGTGAGGCAACCTAATGCTCAAATATATCCATCCTTCAATGGATATTGCCACAACTACAATAACTTTGGTCATAAAGCTAATTAGTGCAGGAAGAGAATGAATCAAACTAATACATCCTTCTCTGGACAGTGTTTTAACTGCAAAAGGTATGGTCACAAATCTCATGAATGCAGAAATATGCAAATGAACAATTCTTTCAATGGTAGATGCTTTGCATGTAATAGAATGGGTCATATGGCTAATCAATGCAGATCAAGAAGATATCAATCAAATATGCAAAGAAATGTTGTTTGCCACAATTGCAATAGATCCGGTCATATTGCCAAATTCTGTAGAAACAAGAATCGGGACAAAAGAGGTCTGGTACATCACAATCAGAATCAAGACAAGGGAAAAGGAAAAGTGAATGTGGATGAAGTTCAAAGTGAGATGAACAAGATTTGGGTGAAGAGAAGCACATAAAATGTAGGGGATGGATCCACACTAGAATCTGGTGCTAATATTCCTTTCGAAAATTAAAAAGTGAGCTCTGGCTCAGGGGGAGACACAAGGAAAAATATTTTTCCCCCAGCTAGTTAATTGGTGCTAGAATTGGCACAAGGAGAGTTGTGGATTAAAGGGATCATAGAGAAACATCTAAATAAATTGTGTTTAAGATATGGAAGATCCACAAGATGTTTAGAACAAGATTGATCCGGTTCATCAAAGTCTTCCGAATAAGAAAAACAAGGCAAACTAGAATGACTTAAGTTGAGCATTTATTGCAACTTGGTATTAGGGTTTGCGGAATAATATAAGGGTTTTCTTATTAAACACTTGTTCATTCTGCATTCAAGAAGAAGTGATAAAGAGCTCTGCAACAAATCTCCTCAAGCCCATCACAGATCATCTGCAGAAGTCGATTCATCTAGCAATCGATCTGGCTCACTCTGTGAAACCTAGAAGCGTAAAAGGTATTCTCCGTTCTTGAATATCTCTCTGTAAATCTTTGAAAGATGGCTACTCTGAATGTGGTGAAGATTTCTGATAGGCCACGCCCTAAATTTAAGAAGCACCCATACAAATCTCTAGAATTGGATCCCTCAGGTGCATTTTCCAGCATTCCGCATGGTATTTTGCATGTAGAAGATGTTAGGGTTTACATTCATGCAAACATTAAAGATTTTGGGGAATCCAAGCTGGCAGATATCTATCACAATCAGTTAATAGATGATGCTTTTGAACTCAAACCACAGTACCAGGACATCTGGAATAAACATTTTGGTCAGTGCATTCATTTCCCCTGTTTTGAAGAGGATGAATGGGTCCGGTATGTGTTGAGCAGAGTACATGATAACTTCTTATGGTTAAATAGACCATTTAAGATCACTAAGGATGCGATTAGGGCAGTAACCGGTTTGCACTCTTTTGGAGGGATACCAATTCTCAAATCTGTCAAAAACCAAACGGTGAGTGAGGCTACCAGATCAAAATTTGATAAGAGAGCAATGACCATAGAAGATATTTCTGATCCAGATATCAAGTTTGCATCTATGATAATTGGTTATAAGATATATCACTCCAGCAAGGAGAATTCAGTACCCAGAACTGCTATGTATACTGCTTATGAAATATTGAGAAAGAATGCAGATTATGATCTCTGTGAACTCCTTCTAAGTCAACTAATGGAAAACTTACAGAAGATCAAGAAGGACAAGAAAAACTCTTTTAAGTATGGTGGACTAATATTATGTTTGTTTTTCTACTTTATGAATGAGCTGCCCGGATCCAGTGGTTGGGTATGGCAGAATGAAAGACTTGTTGCCATTCAAATCAGAGACTACTTGCATGGGCTTGGGAATACTAAGGCAAGAAATACAGCTCTGTGGGGTTATTTCAAGAACTTTCAGAGTATGATGCAAGCAAGGGAGAGAATTCCCAAATCTCTAGTTGAAAAGTATAAGGATACAGTTTGCTTTATGGTAGAAACTAATTAGTGCCTAATGGAGGCAGTGGAACCAAGAACAGTGTGGATCATGCCTATGGTGTTGGATCTAGGGCATACAACTAAGAGGGGGAGGTGAATCAGTTGTATAAAAACCTTCTTCTACTTTAAACACTTGATTCTTCTTTGTTAGTTAACAGCATATCAATTAATCATCCATGAAAGCATAATGCACAAACACAAGAGCAGATAAACATCAACACATTGAACACCAAGATTTTGACGTGGAAAACCCAGTTAAGGGAAAAACCACGGGGTGATTAACCCAAGGATTATTCTCTGTTAGAAGAATAAGAAAAAGAATGGCACTTGCCAATTAGGGCTCACTGCCCAAGCACACTGCTCACAAAGAGGCCCACTGCCTACAAGGAGACACACTATCTACAAAGTGATAAGAATCACAGTCTTGAACTAAAGAATGACATCTCAACCATGTCTGGATCAGTTCCATTTAAGCCCAAAAACCCCTGCTCTGTCTTTCGCACTTCTCTTCACTATACCATATTCATCCACACAATCCACACTACGAAATGAACTCACAAACCTTTATTTATACAAGACATCGACTTAGGAACAATCATCTAAGTCGGCAATCAACCATAAGAATATTCGCAAGATGAATAACACATCCGGTCGGCCACCACAAGAACATTCACAGGATGAACAACTCATCCAGTCGGCTAGTCGGAATAAGAACTTCATCCGAAAGAATATCTTCAATTCTCGGCTCTACCATCAATGCGGACCAAAAACACAACCTCAACATGATCCAAGGACCTTCACAAGCCTACTTGAATGATCAGGTACATCCGCACTTCCTCTACTTACTGGAATCTCTTCTCTTCCTCATACAGAACTTCAAGAACACAGTTTGTCGTCACTGTCACAATGCAAAAGGTACTTCCGGACCTCAAAAGCATACACAACTCAAGATGACACATCACAAGGACATCCCAAACACTCCTTCCAATCCGCAGATTAGGATTACACAATTCCGGACCTCACCGGACCTTTCTGTGATCCTCTATCACCTCTGAACACTTGTCGGAACCGGTTCCATACCGATAGCCACAACTCCTTCAGATCTTCATGCAGACCTCTGAAATCTTAACTGAAGCATCTCAAGACTCATATCTACAAACCCTTTAATCCGCATCTCTGGTTCTCATCCTATACAGTACATTTGCCTTCTTCTCATCACTGTTCTTCACTGTTCCTGACTAAGGCTAATTTTCTCAATATCCTCAGCACATTGCTCATCCAATCCGTCTTGTCAATGCAATATGAGTATGTTGACATCAATGATAACACTGGTTCACCTCATACTTGCAACATATGGGGTATGAAGTGGATGAGAAAATTGTGGAGCTGCATGTTCAGCACATGCTAAGTCAGCCCAAGGATCCCAAGGCAAAAAGGTTTGGAACCTTTGAAGAATTAAGCGTGAAGATCCATGTAGAGCTAAGACAACCAAAAATAAAAAGAAAAGTGAGTAAGGAAGTAGTAGAGTTTGCCAAGAGGCATGGAATTTTGAAAGAAGCACTTGATGCAAATAGAGAGAAGACATAAAGGGCAGAAAAAGAGAAGGAAGAAACAGAAAAGGAAAGTGGTCCGATAGAAGCCCCTTCTCGAACCAGATCCTCCAAGAGGTCTGCACCTACAACTGCTAAGACCTCAAAGGCATCAAAACCGGAAGCAAAACCATCCGGTAAAGCAGAGAAAAGAACTAAGACAGAGGCCACAAGGTCTTACATCAGTCAGAAGGATGATGAAGGGACTGAGTCAGATGAGGAGGTAAGGAAAATGAGGAAAAAGAAGAAAGTATCTGGTCAACCCTCTACCAGTGAAGACAAGGAAGAGATGGCAGAAGAGTTTGTTGAAAGGCCCACTCTGTCCTTAGATGATGTAGTTAAGGCAGTTACTATGGATGGGAACCTGCAACCAATAACAGAATTCTATGATGCATACAATGATGCAGATAGAAAGATCTTGGAGGAAGCCACAGTTAAGTGCTTGAACATATACAACAAGGCTTTTATTGAAATTATATCTCTCATTCCCAAAAGCCTAGAGAAGGAATTAGAGATAAGGAAAAATAATGCTAGGGCAAAGGATCTTGAGATCCAAGAACAGATAGCCATTCAGCTCTTTCCTTCAATCACTCAGAAGCAAATGAATATGATCTTCAAAGATTGCAAGGATGAGTTCCGAAGTAAGGCTAGAATGAATCAGCTCATGCTTGGAGAAACTGATAAAGTGGCAAAAGAAATAGAAGAAATCCTCCGGAAAGCCTATAAAAGATTCAATATTCCTGTTGTAGAGGATTTAAGTAATGATCCCTCAGGAATGAATAACAAAGAAGAATCTACTGAGATAGTCGTAGAAGAGGTAAAGGAGACAGGTAAAGAAAAAGACAAGGACTTAGATTCCTCTCCGGAAGAGGAGGCCCATGATCAAGCAAACATCTCTCCTCCAGTTTCCACTGCTGACTCTAGATCTAAAGAAGAGGAAAGAGTAGAAGAAAAATAAGCAGAGGAAAAGGAAAAATAAGATGACAGTAATAAGGCTACAGAAGAGGAGAAAATTTTGTCTCCGGCAAGAGACACAACAAAGCAGTCAAAGAGTTCTTGACCAAAGAAATGATGGAATTTGATGAACTAGAATTGCTTCAAGGTCCATTCAATTTTGATTCCCTCTCTCCGGTCCAAACCATGAAACTAGCTTCCTTCACTCAAGCTAAGGCAAAAGAAAAAATGCTAAAGTCTCACATGGAAGACTGTGAACTCATTGAAACTGCATCTGATGTACTGGAAAAGATCATGCCATCCTTCCAAAAGGATCCTACAGCATCCACATCCGGTAATCTAAAGTTTCTTGTAAATTCTGTTAATACACATTTTGATTCTTTAGAGAAAGCAGCAGAAGAGAAAGTCTGGAAAGAGTTTTTGGATAAGAGATTCTCAGAGTTACAAGGGCTTATAACCAATGATAGGAGAAATATGGACATTGGGATGAAAAGCTTAGAAAATGCTCTTAAGGATGGAGGAGAAGTATATAAATTTTGTATATCCTGGACTAAAGTAACAAAGGATATTGAGAAGAAAGTGAAAGAACAAGAGGATAAACTGTCAAACCTCTCTCAAAATTTTGATCCTCTCACTGTATCCATAATAAGCCAGGAATGTCAAACTATTGTAATCATGAATGAGATTAAGAAGCTTGAGAAGGAGAGGAAGAACATATTAAGCAGAATGGGTGAACTTAGAGGGATGATTATCCCTAAGTTAGAGGCCATGCATGAAGCCCTAACTGATGCTCAGGCCACAGCCCAGACCAGTGATCCAACAGATCTCAAGAGGGCAGAAGCTTTTGCATTCCTGTTGAGTGGTCACATCTCAATTTTGGACAGGATGAAGTAGAGTTGGGCAAAAAAACTTGTCTAGTTGAAGACAACTTTTGCAGACATACTATAGTATATGTAAGTATAACCTGTTTATATACTTATGCGGCTAAGTATAGTTGAATTTTTGGAAATTTTGGTGTGCGGACCCTACCCTTTTCCATTGATGTCAAAGGGGGAGTGAGGAACAGTGAAAAATGTGGAATCCAGCTAAGGGGGAGCTCCAGAAAAGTGTACATTAGAAGAGAGCATCAACCAAGGGGGAGTATAGTATAACACTTAGTCATTTTTCACTAAGTGTTGCCATCAATGCCAAAGGGGGAGATTGTTGGCAAGAGACACATTGGAGCTTCATGATTGTTGTCATTGATGGCAACAAAGTTCATCCCACACATCCGTAGGACATAGTGTGCCTATACTGGAAGTCAAATTGAAGAGTGTTGTGGTCTGGTAAGCAAGAACAGAGTGTTGTGGCAAGGTCCAACAGTCAGGTCCAGATCTCTAAGAGGAAGTATCTTTGGAAAGTGCGGACATGGGGAAGTCAAGAGGAATACCTTGACTGGTAGATTCCAGGATTTGAGCCTCCGGTGATGAAAGAGTAAAGAGATATAAGCATTCAAGTATTGGGGTCCTGTTTGGTAGAGCAGACAGAGGAAGAACTGATCGGCAAAGTATCAGACTCTATTCCGGATGAGATGTTGATGGTGATCAAGATTATTAAGGTATCATTCAAGATTGGTTGACTTGTTAGATGACTTCTATAAGTATCTCTTTGATCCGCATCACTTGGTAAGCAAGGATTCAGCCGACAGACTAAAGTTTGGGAAATACTGACTATTCCGGATGCTGACTAGAAAGAGGATGAAATCCTTTGTGCAGATATATATACCAAATGGATTTCGATGAGAGTTGTTGTTGTGAGTAGTTGGGTGTGCGAAGAAAAGCAGAAGAATAGTGTGAAAGTAGTCAGACAGGTTCGGTATGTGATAGGTCAACAGCACCAAAGAAGAGGAAGGATGAAGTGCATTAGATCAGTGTATTAAGCCTAACCGGAACTGAACCTCAGCATATGTGGATGCTTCTCATCAGTTCAAGGACCTTGTTATTCTCCTTACAACTTGTAGACAGTGAGTCTCTTGTAGGCAGTGAGCCTCTTGTGAGCAGTGTGCTCGGGCAGTGAGCCCTAATTGGCAAGTGCCATTTTGTATTTCTATTCTTCTAACAGATAATACAATCTTGGGTTAATCACCCCATGGTTTTCTCCCTTAACAGGGTTTCCACGTCAAAAATATTGTGTCATGTGTATTTCCATTTTATGGATATGTTTGCTTATTTGAATTAATGTTGCATTAATTATTAAGAAAGTTCAGAAAGCTGAAATAATTAAGATAACTGATTCACCCCCCCCTCTCAGTTATCAACAAAAACAAGAACAAAATAATCAAGACCTAATTTGGAGAGTACAAAAAGAACAAGTTGATCATCCTTTTTGTCTATTCAACATTCTTTTAATTGTAGCCTTAGTGACTTAAACTTAGTGAAAAATTCCTCGAGGGTGTCAAGGGTACTTGGGCTCAAATTATGAGCTCATTCTCTAACTCATGACATCTCATTTCATCCAGCTTCCCAAAGAGTTTACTAATGCAAGCCAAACTTCATTAGGTGTTTTCAATGCTTCAATATGAAAGAGGAGTTTGAGAGATAGAGTAAGACACACAAAATTGAAAGCTTGATCACATTTGTTATACTACTTTACTTTAGCATCATCATTAGTTTGTTCAGTCTCAGTGCCCATTGTTACCCTATATAGACCTTTGTTCTTTAGCACAAGTTGTACTTTAAGTTTCGAATCATGATAATTAAAGGGTTTTAAAGGCATGACTGATTGATGTGAATCCATTGCATAAAGTAAATGTTTTGTAGAAATAGAAGGGAAATAGAAATGTAGAAGGAAAGTAGGAAGACAACACACAACACCCCCCTTAATCCAATATTTTAAATCCCCTAGATTTTGACACTTTATAGTTTTAGTGCATAGGTAGAAGCATGAAAAATGGCACTTTATAATTTTAGTGCATAGACGTTCCCAATGGAACAAGCATAAAAAAATCACTTTTAAAAAAAATGACACTCAAATCTAAGTTACTTGAAGAGGGGCTAAACTTTAGCACCTACTAGTAGACAACCCAGATATAAGCCCCCATGTGATTGTACCACGTGATCAGGGGGCTAAGGTGTATGACCTCCCTTCCTTGCTTACATCACATGAGGGTAAATTCTGATGTCACTATAGAAGGGAAATTTTTGAATAGTTCTCTTCTCTATTGTCTAGAATTTGACATCAACCTGGCCATCATGCCTTTGTATGCTTGGATCTCGATTTCCAATAGGCTCGGTCTACACGTACAGATCTACATGCTAGTTCCAATAGGCTTGAATTTTCAGTTGAGAACCCAAAAAAAACTAGAAAAGGATTTTTGTGGCCATCTTCTATTTTGGCACGATTTTTAATGCGTTCTGCTTCCCCTGCAAGAAAAAAGATAGCCCCCAAATTTGACTATCTCAGAATATGGCCAAGTTTACAGTCGATTCATAGGTTTTGCCATCTTATGGATCAACGACGCAGTTCATTTTATGCGAAAACACTATGTGTAAAAATCTCCTATGCAAACTCTTGTACAAAAAATGCCATTGCACACAACAAATCCAATTCTAATGCAATACAGATAGTGTTTTCAAAAAAATACTTAGCAGTAATTACTGAACCAGGAAATAGAATACTAGATTGGCTCTGATACCATATAGGAGTGCACTAAGATCTTCAGGATCAAATTCCTATACCGGTTTGAGCCACGAGAGTCAAGCAATCACATGCTCTTTGCTACAAGTTTATCTTAAAAACATAGAAAGCAAAAGAAATATAGAAATAATAATAAACACAAAATAGATCCAATATAATGAATTAATTAGCTCATGAAATGAAGATGTACATATAGGAGAAAGGAAGTGCAACTGCCACCTAGAATAGTGGTGAAGGAGCCTAAGAATAGGCATGTAACTCCCACTAACTAAGATTGGTGGCATGCAAACTCCACAATACTAGCAAGCTAACTCCATGAGACTAGCTAGCTAACTCCACGAGACTAGCACACTTAAACAAGCTTATCTCTAAGTGTAGGAATAATCCACAATAAACAAATAAAGATGGATAATATCCTACACTAACATATTAATTTTAATAATTAATTACTATGTTTTTCTTGGGTATTACTTCTTTCTCCTCTTACAAAAGCATCATTCCAATACTCATTGTAAATAACTTAAAATTAGGGCTAGGAATTATTCAAGTACACCAAGATTACTTTCATTCGCACCTCCCAAAAGCTTGTTTACTTAAAAATTCACATTTCTAGTTGATGGCACATTCAATGCTAAGGCCATGTTTTCATGAGGACGAGGTACCACTATACTCTTATTTCCTAGAAATTAAGATTGCCCAAACATTGAGACCTTTTATTATGATGTAGTTACATATACACAAAAATGTATGACAATACTGTGTACATGTACATGGGATAGAGGTACATTCTCATCTACTATCTAGATATGGTGAATGTTACCCAAAAACTATCCCTACAACTTCTCACAAAATTAGGTAATTGAATCAAGTGTTGATTATCATAGTATCCTATATTTATATTTTTACTCAAACTTTTACTATGCCATTAGTCACTTTTAGAAATATGGTCAAACAATAAATTTAAAAATATTCAGTCAATTAATTTTAATAATTAATGGTTGTCTTTTCTTAGGTATTATGTCTTTTTCCTCCTGTAAAGACATCATCCCAAAGTTATTATTGTAAATAACTTAAGATTGAGGCTAGGAATTGTTCAAGTACACCAAGATTACTTTCATTTGCACCTCCAAAAAGTTTCTTTACTTTAAATTCACATTTCTAATTGATGGAATATTCAATGCTAAAGACCATGTTTTCATGAGGATGAGGTACAATTGTACCCTTATCTCTTGGAAATTAAGATGACCTAAACATTGAGACTTTTTACTATAATGTAGTTACATGTACATAAAACTATATGACTCTACTATTTACATGCACATGGGATAGAGGCACATGCTCACTTACTATCTCGAGATGGTGACATTCCCCAAAAACTTGTCCTATCTCACAAATTTTAGGCAATTGAATCAAGTGTTGATTATCATAATATCCTATATTTATATTTTCACTCAAATTTTCACTATGTACTATTAGTCACTTTAGAAATTGTGTAGCACCTTCTAAGACAATAATATATGCATTCCATACTATGTCCATATTCTCCCTCTAGTATTAGACAACTTTCATGCATTAGTTCAATTTTACAGTCAAGAGAGTTTAGTGCTAAGGTGGTGTAGTCATACTAGAACTCAATTATTTAATCACCTTGGTCAAGGATTCTAGGTTTGGGATACAATAAAATTGGTTCTCCAAATCCCTCACATCAAGAGTACAATATAATTTTTCACAACATAAATTGATGTGTAGGCACAATTCACCATCACATCATGAGTATAAAAATGTGTCCTACATAAATTGATGTGTAGGCACAACTCACCATCACATCATGAGTATAATACAAATTTACCTTATAGGAATAGGGGCACAAGATTTCCACCTATCCCAAGTTTACATGGTAGACACATATACCAACCTTAGCTTCAAGGCTCTCCCTTAGAACTTCTTTAGGTTCATTTTTTAATAATAAAAGAATTCAACAATCACCTATATATATATATATATATATATATATATATATATATATATATATATATATATATATATATATATATATATATATATATATATATATATATATATATATATATATATATATATATATATATATATATATATATATATATAGTATCTACTGAGTGAATGATATGTGCATCCCATACTACATGACCATCTTCCTCTCCTATACCCTATCACAACAAATGGTTTCTTAGCCTAATGCGATGAATCCTAGGCCCTAGTGCTAAATCTAGAGCCTTGATACCATATGTCATGGTATACCTTTGGGTCGATAGAAAAATTCATATCCAAGTATCTACGTTGTCATTCATTCATTAACCTAGAATTAGAACTCATCACTAGGGCTATCCAAGTAAGGTAAACAAAAGTACGTGTTGTCATATTTTGCCTAGCCCCAAAATATTCCTGTTCCCCTCTTTCTATCAAAGAAATCTGATTAGAGAAAGCCTAAATAGAAAGAGGAAAGTCTTAAATCCTACATTTACCCATGCTCTGCCTTGCCAAAAAATCCCAAAAGCTTGCCTGGAGAATCCTTGAGGAAAATCCAGAAAAACCCGGAAATCTTTTGTCTCCAATTGTTTTCTATTGCAGAGATTTCTCAGTTTTATACTTAGCCATTTTTCATGTAAATGATGATGACGTCATCTTTGTTTTGGGTTTTTTTGTCATTTGGTCAAATTGTATCTCAGAGACAATTTTTCCTTGTATCTCAGTCATGTACAAAGGTGAATGTACATCGGGTTCATTGTATATCCATGTTGTATGCATCTCCGTTTGTATATTGCATATACAAGGCCATATACAAGAACCTATGCAAAATATAAGGTCCGCTTTTGTATATCGGGCGATTGTATCCCATATACAATCGTATATACAATTGTATATGCAAAGGAGGATGCGAAGTCAAATACAAAAGGCGGGATACAAAAGTGAATGTGCATCAGGTTATCTTTGTATATGCAATTGCATATATAAATGCATATACAAGGCAATATACAAAGGGTGATACAAAGGTGTGTCTGTTTTTGCATGTATATGCGATTGTATCTTTGTACATACAAATCCTATATACAATGCCATATACAATCTTGAGATACAATCCCAGACCTGAAAGAATATACAATTTGGTTTAGAAAGGCAGATGCGATTGTATGCATCTTTGTATGTATGTTCACATTGTATATTTGCATATACAAAGGGCAGATACAAGGTCATATACAAAGTCACATGCAAAGGTTAGATGCAATGTTTGTATGTACAAGCGATTGTATGCAGTTTTTGTTTGTATATTCGCATTGTATATACGATATAAAAAAGGTGATGCAAAGGGATATACATACAATCTGGACGTGACTGAAGAATCAAATGTGGCAGATAATCCGTTGGAGTCCGCAGTTGTATATTGCATATACAAGGTCAAAAAGGTGCAACATACAAGAAGGTAAGATACAAGGCCAGACTCGATGTTAATTTCATTTTGCTTTATAAAAGTGTTGGGGTCCGCCTTTGTATGTATATGCAATTGCATATACAATCACATATACAAAGACACATACAATGGTTTTTTTGGCGAGACAAGCCTTATCGGCGGCTCAGTTTGAGGTCTTTCCGATGGCCGATAGGGAGGATGATCAGCGGTGGGTCCCAGGTTCAGCTCAGTGACCAATGGAGTGATGACACGTGGCAAGGGCATATATGCAAAAGGTGATACAAAGGTAAAGGTCCACTTTTGTATGTTGGCCATTGTATTGTATATACAATTGCACATACAAAAGTATATGCAAAAGGTGATGCAAGGTGATTTGATATGCAAAATACAAAAAGTGAAGAAATCGTACAAGTGCAAAATCGAGAGGATTTGAAGGATCCGATAGCATGATGACGTCATCCAGCGAAGATAAAATTGACGATCGCTGACTCAAGAGTCAAAAATGCAAGTTCAGTCAAACAGGGAAAATTCAAAGGGTGATTCAATTGCATATGCAGAGCGATATACAAGTGCAAAGTGCAGTTGACCGCAACTTTGACCATGGATATCTCCCTCATTCTAGCGAATTTCAACATGCTTCAAAAGGCAAAAGTGCTTATTTTGTCTCCTCTCTCATCTGGCGGGCTTTTGAGGGGATTTTTCTCACTTTCAAAATATGATCTAGTTTTGCATGCTCAATCGACTGGATGTTTCAGCAACCATTTTGGCGTGTACAGAGGTTGATATGTTCACAGCAACTCCGGTTGGTGAGTTTTGTGGATGCATTCATGATGGATGGTCAAACTCTTCAATCCAGATATTTGTAGCATTCATTGCTACAAATCAAACAACTCAACTATTTCACATTGATGACCAGAAATATCTCTCATCTACTCTATTCCCATTTTCCATGCCATAACTTCTGGTAGCTCAGCATTCCCTTCAGACGCAGATATTTTCTGACGGAGCCCATGGGGTGAATTGATTGTAACCGACTTAGGTCAAATGCAAAATGCTATATATGCATAAACATGAGATGTAAAAAAGGTTGGAGGTTGGAAGATTTAGTAATCTATGATTTTGATTCCAAATAGAGCATTCCTCTACTGTAACCTTACCTTCTAATTAAATACATGCTGGTTATTTTACCTCTTCATGCTATTTTGACTCTGTGTGATCTAAGAATGATGTGTTGGTGAATGTTTAAATTCCTTCTAATCATATCTTGCTCCTTGCCTCTGTTAAAATTAGCTTGATCTGTGTATGTTTATTGGTTGTATCTAGTCATTTTGTGCATTTTCTCAGTTCTGTGAAGGTTCTTTTATTCAACCTGGTGTATCACCTATTTTCTACTTATGTTTCCTTCTACCCCTTTTCTTCTGCAGCATCAGCACTAGGTTTAGATATATTCCTCTAAGCATTAGGCTTAGAATGAGGAAGTCGGCCTTCTTCGGAGGTCTGATCTCAATTCACAATGTCCCACACTTCGATATCATTCTCATGTTTCTCCAGATTGCCAAGTTTTACAACTCAGCAAGGGTGTGAATCTGAGAGATAACAGTTTTTGGCATGCCCGATGGGACCAGTTCAATGAACTTCTCATCAAAGTATTAAGAGATTTGGTGTTTCTCCTAGTATTACCAACCTTTGGATGTAATACAACAACACCATGGCGACTCTACTGAACAAACCTACTGGTGAAAGCAGGCCAAGCACTTAAAATTTCATCAAAGATCAGGATTTTGGTGGTTTTCCTAGTCTTTTCAGCTTCCAGAAGCATCTCAATCACCTAGCGACTCCCTCTCTGGTATGTATCCAGTTTCTCTTTGGTTGCAGACCTATTTTTCTCTAATTCTGACATTTTTATGATTATCCAGCATCTAGATGCTATAAAATGTCAAAATTTTATGGGAATCATGGCTATTCCCCTCCCCCTAATCCAAAGATAGGCTATTGGCCCCCATATCAACAATACCAAGCCCCAAATGCCTCTAATTTTATGCCATACAGCCCTGCCGCTGCAGAATATTAGCATCCTCATGATGCTTACTTCCCTCCCACCCCTACTCAGTCTTCTTGGCAGTCTAATAATGCTTATTATCAGCCCCAAAAAGACTAGTTTGATCCTAGCTAGTGTAGCTACCCTCCTAGTCAGTCCCAAAATGATGCTGATTTGGTTAGCATTAAGAGTTGGTTTCTGGATTTCCAAAGGCAAATTTTAGAAATAGATAGAGAAGCACAATATAACATGCAACAAGAGGAGTTGTCCTATCAGATTTCTTGTTATCAGTAGGAGGCAGAAGATAGAAGGGTGTATGAGGAAGAATGTTTGAACATGCAACTTGCAGCCAAGGAGAAACAAATAAAACAGTTGCTTGCTCAAGTGCAAGAGCTCAAAGTAGAACATTTCTCCTCCATTCCCAGTTTCAAACATCCTCTCCCTTTCACACCTACTCAACCTGCTATGGAAGAAGCCCAAAAATTGAAGATTCCAAGCTTCAGGCATGATAATCCATCTGCGCCTCCAAAATCGATTCCCAGTTTTAAAATCCCAAGTTTTAGAGGCCCTCAGCCTTCACATGCCCCTATTCCTGAGCAAACTCAAATTATCACTCCCCAGGAACAAATTTGTCCAGAACCCTCTACCCTCCAAGAAATTCAAGAAGATATTCAGGCCTCTTTCCCTGATGCTATTTCAATCCTCAAGGGTGGACCTGTTGTCTACCAAGATAATTGGAAAGATGAGCCAAAAGAGGAGGTGGAAGAAGATAAAACTAATGAGGAGTAGTTTGTTCCTACACTCACAGAGATAGAATTGTTTGAACCTATTGCACATGTGAGTACTGTTAACCCAAATAAGGGATTGAGTCCTCTAGACTTTAGTTCTTTTGAAGCCTTTTTTCATGCTTCCAATCAAGCAAACAAGGTTGAAATGCAAAGAGTGCATGGGGAAAACCTTCAGCTGTACAGGCAACTTAAACACAACCCAGTGGAGTTGCAGTCAAAGGATGGAGGCATAGGGGAAAAAGTTTTTAATGTCACTTCAGAAGTGGATGATGTTGCCCTACTTCACGAGCTACCTGATTATGTTGAAGATGAAGAGGATAGGCAGTTGGTCGTGATTTTGCAACAACATGGGGACTGTGAAAATGATGGAAGATTGTTGCAGTTTGAGGCTGAGCACGACAGTGAGGTTCCAAACCATAAAGAGGGGCAAGCATGTTGCCCTATGCTAGATGATGCAAAGGCTGATGATGCTGATATGCTTGAGGAGCTTCCATGCTTTATTGAAAATAATGAGGAGACTGAACTGGGCAAGAGCAAATTGAAGATTTGTTTTTTATTATCCAGCATGGATATCAGCTTCTTGGTAGGGAAGTCTTCTCTTTTGAGCATGTGCATGGCTCATTTTCTGAGCCTAAGTTAGAAAATCATGAGCATCTTGTTCATGAGGTGGAGACAACCATATCTCTAATTGAGATACAAGAGTTGGAGTATTCAGAACAGCAAGAAGAGAAAGAATTAGAACAGAGACATGAGATCAACCATGATGATTTACATGTCCCTTCAAGGGGATGCCCAATCAGGCATCTAGCCCAACTAGAGACACACGAAGAGGAGTCACCACTTGTCATGCTTACCTCTAAGCATGAAGTTGAGCATCAAAATGGGTGGGATCATCCTATTTATTCACCACAGGTTAACAGCATCAGCAATCAGTCCAAGTGGATAGGTGAGTTTATCCCCTTTTTGGGGGAGGTGTTTTGTCAATTTGTTATATATCCATCCCTCCCTCGCCATTTTTTAGCTGCCCACAGAGAAACATCGTAAATTGTTAAGGAAGGGCAGTTACTTTCAAGAACCAGTTAATGGCTTTGTTTAAGGTCACCTCTGACTAGTTAGTTTAGGATTAGACTAAGTTTTATTTCAGTTTTACGTTTCCTTTCAATAAGTGCCCTTGCACTTTGTTGTATTCTCATTAGGAGATACATGCTTGCTTGTTGTTTTTTGTTGTGGCTTGGTAGCTTGCTCAGTGTTCCAGCTCCTCTATTCTTGTTGCAGTCTCTTTTGACTCCATGCCCAATGGTTGTATAAGGCCACTGATCAATTTGTTTAGCAGGCAAACATCCTTAAGAGGTCACCAAGAATGTTGTCATAATTTGCCTAGCCCCAAAATATTCATGTTCCCCTCTTTCTATCAAAGAAATCTGATCAGAGAAAGCCTAAATAGAAAGAGGAAAATCTTAAATCCTACATTTCCCCATGCTTTGCCTTGCCAAAAAATCCCAAAAGCTTGCCTAGAGAATCCTTGAGGAAAACCCATAAAAACTCAGAAATCTTTTGTCTCCAATTGTTTTCTATCGTAGAGATTTCTCAGTTTTATACTTAGCCATTTTTCATGTAAATGATGATGACGTCATCTTTGTTTTGGGTTTTTCTGTCCTTTGGTCGAATTGTATCTCAGAGACAATTTTTCCTTGTATCTCGGTCATGTACAAAGGTGAATGTACATCGGTTTCATTGTATATCCATGTTGTATGCATCTCTGTTTGTATATTGCATATACAAGGCCATATACAAGAACTTATGCAAAATATAAGGTCCACTTTTGTATATCGGGCGATTGTATCCCATATACAATCACATATACAATTGTATACACAAAGGAGGATGCGAAGTCAGATACAAAAGGTGGGATACAAAAGTGAATGTGCATCAGGTTATCTTTGTATATGCAATTACATATACAAATGCATATACAAGGCAATATACAAAGGGTGATACAAAGGTGTGTCCATTTTTGCATGTTTATGTGATTGTATCTTTGTACATACGAATCCTATATACAATGGCATATACAATCCTAAGATACAATCCCAGACCCGAAAGAATATACAATTTGGTTTAGAAAGGCAGATGCAATTGTTGCATCTTTGTATGTATGTTCGCATTGTATATTTGCATATACAAAGGGCAGATACAAGGTCATAGACAAAGTCACATGCAAAGGTCAGATGCAATGTTTGTATGTACAAGAGATTGTATGCAGTTTTTGTTTGTATATTTGCATTGTATATGCGATATACAAAAGGTGATGCAAAGGGATATACATACAATCCGGACGTGACTAAAGAATCAAATGTGGCAGATAATCCTTTGGAGTCCGCAGTTGTATATTGCATATACAGGGTCAAAAAGGTGCAACATACAAGAAGGTAAGATACAAGGCCGAACCCGATGTTAATTTCATTTTGCTTTATAAAAGTGTTGGGGTCCGCCTTTGTATGTATATGCAATTGCATATACAATCACATATACAAAGACACATACAATGGTTTTTTTCGGTGAGACAAGCCTTATCAGCGGCTCAGTTTGAGGTCTTTCTGATGGCTGATAAGGAGGATGATCAGCGGTGGGTCCCAGGTTCAGCTCAGTGACCAATGGAGTGATGACACGTGGCAAGGGCATATATGCAAAAGGTCATACAAAGGTAAAGGTCCACTTTTGTATGTTGGCCATTGTATTGTATATACAATTGCACATACAAAAGTATATGCAAAAGATGATGCAAGGCGATTTGATATGCAAAATGCAAAAAGTGAAGAAATCACACAAGTGCAAAATCAAGAGGATTTGAAGGACCCGATAGCATGATGACGTCATCCAACGAAGATAAAATTGACGATCGCCGACTGAGGAGCCAAAAATGCAAGTTCGGTCAAACAGGGAAAATTCAAAGGGCGATTCAATTGCATATGCAAAGCAATATACAAGTGCAAAGTGCAGTTGACCGCAACTTTGACCGTGGATATCTCCCTCATTCTGGTGAATTTCAACATGCTTCAAAAGGAAAAAGTGCTTATTTTGTCTCCTCTCTCATCTGGTGGGATTTTGAGGGGATTTTTCTCACTTTCAAAATATGATCTGGTTTTGCATGCTCGATTGACTGGACGTTTCAGCGACCATTTTGGTGTGTGCAGAGGCTGATATGTTCATAGTAACTCCGGTTGGTGAGTTTTGTGGACGCATTCATGGCGGATGGTCAAACTCTTCAATCCAGATATTTGTAGCATTCATTGCTACAAATCAAACAACTCATCTATTTTGCATTGATGACCAGAAATATCTCTCATCTGCTATGTTCCCGTTTTCCACGCCATAACTTCTGGCAGGTCAGCACTCCCTTCAGACGCAAATATTTTCTGACGGAGCCCATGGGGCAAATTGATTGTAACCGACTTAGACCAAATGCAAAATGCTATATATACATAAACATGAGATGTAAAAAAGGTTGGAGGTTGGAAGATTTAGTAATCTATGCTTCTGATTCCAAACAGAGCATTCCTCTACTGTAACCTTGCCTTCTGATTAAATACATGCTGGTTATTTTACCTCTTCATGCTATTTTGAATATGTGTGATCTAAGAATGATGTGTTTGTGAATGTTTAAATTCCTTCTAATCATCTCTTTCTCCTTGCCTCTGTTAAAATCAGCTTGATCTATGTATGTTTATTGGTTGTATCTAGTCATTTTGTGCATTTTCTCAGTTCTGTGAAGGTTCTTTTATTCAACCTGGTGTATCACCTATTTTCTACTTATGTTTCCTTCTACCCCTTTTCCCCTGCAGCATTAGCACTAGCTTTAGATATATTCCTCTAAGCATTAGGCTTAAAATGAGGAAGCTGGCCTTCTCCAGAGGTCTAATCTCAGTTCGCAAGGTCCCACACTTCGAGATCATTCCCATGTTTCTCCAGATTGCCAAGTTTTACAACTCAGCAAGGGTACGAATCTTAGAGATAACAGTACTCAACAACCTTTACTATTCATTGTTGAGCATCAAGATGAGAAGAATCAGCCCACTTATCCACTTCCCAACAGCTGCATTCCCAATCAGTTCATGTGGATAGGTGAGCTTGATTTTGTTTTTAGAGTGGTATTTCATCAATTTGTTGCATGCCCATTCTTTTTCCACCCCCTGTTAACTGCCCACAAGCATGTCAAACACTGTAGATTGTTAAGAAAGGGTGGTTATTTTAAAAAACTAATTAATGGCTTTGTTTAAGTTAGTTTCTTGGTTGGTTAGTTTAGGTTTAGGTTAATTTTGTTTCTGTTTTAGGTTTCCTTTCAATAAGTGATATTGCATAGGCAACATCCTCATTAGGAGGTTGTTTTCCTTTTCTATTTTGTGTGTTTTGTGTTCTCTTATTTTCTGGAGGCATGTTCAGTTTTATGTTGGTCTAGCCCATCCCTGCTTCAAGTGTTGTTGCGGACCATTTTGACTATGTGCCTAATGGATTGTATAAGACCATTGGATCCCTCTGTTTAGTAGGCAAACACCCTTGCAGAGTCGCCAAAATGGTGTACTATTTTGTCTTCAGGAAAAAATAGCCCAAAGATTCCCCTAAATCTTGCATCCCTTCCATCAAAGAAATTGGATCTACGATACCTTAAATGAAAGGAATTTCCCCCAAATCCCAAAAGTTTCTAAGTCTTTCAGGCTCCAGAGTTTCAGGTTTCTATCTTTCATCCTACCATTCCTATTGGATATGAAAACTCCACCTTGATAATTCGTAAATTACCCAAGTGTTTCGGCATTGAAGGTCAGGGCAGCGGTCTTCCTTCTTCTTCCAAGAAGGCAATAAGTAGAAAGCCCGATCACTAAATTCTGACAAAGCTCCAAAAGGTTCTAAGTCTTTTAGGCGTTAGATATCAAGAGGTTTATCTTCCTCTTTCCTTTTTGAAGGTAGAAGGGTGAAGGATCGAGGCCTGATCCCCGATCATTTCTCTAGGGTGCCAAGTGTTTGGGTGGCAGACTTCGGAGAGTTTCTTGTTTGCTTGCAGGTTACAAGCATTAGCAGTAAGGTCCGATGCTCGATCCCTACAATCTTCAAATTCTTCTAAGTATTTCAGGATCAGGGATTAAACATTTTCCTTTCTTCTCTTCCAAATGAATGATGTATGGTGAAGGCCCAATCTTTGAAGCCCAATGGTTTCCCTTTGTTCCTTTCAGACTTTGGAGATTAGTGTTTGCTTGTTCACCCTTTCAAAAGCTAATTGCCTGGTGGAAGCTCGATTGGTCAGGGCCCAACTATTTTTCCCTCCATGCTCCTTCCACTATTCAGAATGCGATGGGACTAATCAACGACCTTCCTAGTCGCCATTAATGCTTCTTTAGAGCCTGATTGCTTGTGAAAACTGATTTCCTGCACCCCAATGCCACTGTAATCAGTGGGTTTCCAAGGCAGAGCCATGTGGGTGTACACCAAGGATAGAGATGAATTTATTACAGAATGGGTGACTGGTTTTCCTTGTTGACCACTCTTTCCCATGCCCAGGGCTGCACAATGATTTGAAAATGTTATATATGCATGTATTGAAGATGTATTTCTATTGGTTGGCTGCTTTGGGTCATTTTCATAGGTAGAAGGTTCTTTTACAGGTTCAGACCTTGTGGTTTTCTCCAGAACTAGGCGGATTTGATGGACTGTGCTCTCTTCTTAGCCTCTCATGTCTTTGTATCATTTCATCAATAGAGAGTCTATCATTTTATGTCTATTTCACACCTGTAACGAGTCTGTCTTCTCTTTGTAATGGCTATTTAGCCTCTATGATCAATATAAGTTGATGTTTTGTCTCTCTCATTATTCTTAAACTATGTTTATTTGATAGATACAAGTTGTGTATTGTGGATAAAACAATCCCTTTCATAGTTTTATCTTTCTGCCTGGACCTCTGATTGAAGTTGCATGAATCTATGTGAGTTCCCTTCAACGTTTGAGATCATTATTGTGCTATGTCAATTGCAGTTGAACCAGCTAAATTTGGTGCATCACCTCCCCTTTTATTTCAATTTATCTCCCTCCCCTTTTCCTTGGTGATTAGTAGCATAGGTTTAGTTATTTTTCTTTGAACCTTAAGTTCAGAATGAGGAACCAACCTTCTTTGGAGTTCTAATCTCATCTGCAAGGTCCCACACCTTGAGATCAGTCCCATTGTGTCATTGGAATGCTTGAACAGGCTTCAAGTAGGGTGCAATTCCATGTGATAATAGTTTCAATAAACACAAATCAACAATCTCAAAGTTCTATCACAATAGTAATAAAGTACAAAACTAGTAGGTTATAATGGTTGTATATATCATATTTAAGTAATGCAATGATCCTTTACAATATCATATTAATAGAAATGCATCAAACATGAATTTCTAGCAAGAAACTTGTAAAGTTAGATCTTGCAGACATGTGAATTATCACCCAAGATATTCATACCAATATTAACAATTTCAAGTAAATAATATTCAACATAACAAATACAAATATAAAATTAAACACATATATCATATTCATTTGTCACATATCTACCAAAGGCCAAGAGGGGAAACAAAAACATGTTAGTAATTCCAAGAATCTTCATTCCCCACTCTTTAATAAGGATTTAGTTTAGAGTATTTAGAAGTTCCAAGTCTTAATCTTAGTCACCTAGGGTTCACAATAAGTTTCACCTTCTTAGACTTGTGCCTTATCACTATCCAACCCAAGTTATAGACTAGTGCAAGGCCATTGTTCCCATTAGACATCCTCCTAAACTAGATGTTTATTTTCTTATTTGGGAAGACATATTTAAATTTCTCTAAAAAGATTACACCCTTCAATGAAGTCCTATTGTAAGATGATAAATACTAGGTATTAACACATTAGATTTCTCTAAGGTTCATATTATCACTTAGATACACTCATTTTATAAAGCTTATGATGTATTAGAATTCCCATATCCCAATCAATATTGGTTCATTAAGAGTTTATCTCATAGAGTTATTGTCTACCATGTTCAATCTTGGACCATAGGGAAGATCAAACATTATTCACTTATCTCTTTGAGCTATAAGATTACTTCCTTTTCATAGTATGGTTGCTCTATAGATTCATATTTTTATCGAGTATAATTTATTTACATCCAAGATCACAAGGTAGATTGAAAAGACCAATACAAACTTTTATTTTCTTTCTTATATAGTCTTTATAACCTCCATGGACTACACACATAGTAGTATAGATTCCAATCTTAGGGTTTTCTAGTGATGTTAAGTCCATGATAAATCTTTGGGATAATGATAAAAAAATAAATGATTGAAAAGATAACACAAGATAACTAAAAACAAGGTGCAATAAGAACAATGACTTCCTATTAACTGACATACACATGACTCAACAAAAAGAACTAGGATTTACACAAGGTTACCTAGTTTGGATGACTTAAAATTGCATTGATGCCTCTATCCAAGGTTATCTGACTTACCTTGTGTCCTTGTGACTACAAATTCATGACATCACCCTCTCACTTGATACTCTCCCTCCAATCTAGGAATGATGCACTTCATAAAGCTGGTCAAAGTCAACCACAACATCAACATCCATATATCAAGTCAACATGTGTAAAGTTAACTATTAAGCCATCTAATCTTGAATATATAGTTAAGCAGTAAATAGAAAAAATTATTTAGTCAATTAATTTTAATAATTAATTACTATTTTTCTTAAGTATTACAATAACTATATTAAATTCTATACTAATGGAGTTTTAAGTATGAAAAAAGTTATACTCAATATAACATGAAACTTGGTGACATGGTGTTTGTTGTGCAAGGGTTTAAATTAAAATGCTTAAAACACATCATGTTATCTTTTATCCCTGACAACTAATGAAATATTTTCCTTGATTATATAACTTATAGGGAGTTTAATTACAATATAAGATTAAAAATCATCACATCATCTATAGAAGAAGTATAAAGATAGATTTGCCAAATATTTTTTTTTAGTTTTGGAATTCTAGTGTAATTGTTATTCATATGAGGGAGATGACCATGGGAAAGCTTTCACATGCCTATATCAATTATAGTTGTATGGATAATCATTTTTCTCCAATTAACCATTATATGTCTTGCCAAAAGTTTTGGGTTGGTCTTAAGTTATAGTAGAGTACCTCACTCACCTTAGAACTTTCTTTATTAACCATTTAGCATAACATTGAAGGGACATGTGTATTGAAACCCATCATGTTTACTTTATGTGTTGCAAGAATTTTTTAGTGGTTAGGTTGCCATTTGGTTAATTTTGACATTTTTATCCCTTAAGTTTAATTATTTTTTAGGTTTTATAGAATTGTCCAATTTGCCTATATTTAATAGATTTTTCTTGATCCAAAAATAAAATTACTTCAAGTTAGAAATTTTAATTCTTGAAGATAGACACATATTATGCTATTGCACATAACAATCTGGGTCCTAATCTCCCCAATGTATCAAGGGTTATTTTTATTTTCTATACTTGCCCTATTTCAACATCTTTGTTTAGAAGTTGAATCACCATAAAAGTTAGATATTAATAGAAAAACTTAGTCATTAAATTACCAAAACAAAATGATGCAAGAAGTAAACTTAGCATCCACTCTAAATTTTGGTTTCCAACATCAAAAAGCCTCAATTATTATACTTCTTTATAATGAATTTGCTTGAGTTTTTATAAATCTTTCAAGAAATTATTCTTAAATTATACCTTGATATAATATCCTTTGATTGCCACTTGTAACTTATTAAAATGTTCTCCTTTTATCACATAGCTCAAGATGTACTTCACATTCTCCCTCCAAACCTCACAAGTTACAAGCTTGTACTATGGAATGTGCATTCCTTCTTCCCTCCACATATCACCCTACCTTCCATATGTTATAAGATAACTGGTATAACTTTTTGATTCACCATAGTTAGCCAAATTTCTAAAAACCTAGAATCCACAATATCCTATAATGATAACAAGCTAGAGGAAATTTTTAATTATTTGAAAGAATGTTCTTATTCTATTTCTAACTATTATTGAATATTTATCTATCATAGGAATTCATAAAATATTAATCATGTTGATGCTGATGTGCCAAAGAGATGTGTTCCATTGGAGCCATAACTTTCTTCTACTATATGGAGCCTAGGTGTACCTCTTTTACTATACAGATGCTGTTTGTTTTAATATGCATGAACATGTTAAAGAATGAGATTATGTAAATATTAATCAACATCCATATACATGAGTCTTCCATCAATATAAACCTTTAAAGGACATGTCCATAAATAATTTTCAATTACACAACCCTAAGTCTTAGGAAAAATCAATCTTGATTATATTCTCTAACTTCTACTGATGCAGGAGCATCCAGGTTGTAAGAGCAATCTTGCATCAACCAAAAAAAATAAAAAATGTGTTGTTTCTTTTCAATAAGGGTTAAATTTGGCAGGGTTACTATTTTTAATAAGTTTGCATTTGTGCACGGTTGGATACAAAATTTTACACGGACCTCCAGAATGGTGAATTGAAGCTAATGGTGAAGAAATCACTTCAATATCATTTGTCATTTGTGAGATATTAAAATTTTAAATTCCAAAAATCCTATTGAAATATTCAAAGTCAAATTTGAGGCACTTAGAGTCTCCAGATGGGCCCAAAATTTGGTGGGAAACCCAAGCCATCAACCTATTGGTATTACTTGTGAACCATCATCTTTTCGAGAGCTTTCCAAAAAGGTATTACAATTGAAAATCCAACGGTCGGATCGAAAGTTATGGCCCCGCGAAGTTGACCTATTTTTGGAGGGAGATGCAAATTTCGAAATTACGCTGGTGGTCGCCAAAAAGGGCTATATATAACCATTTTTGGGAACCCTTAGGGTAGTAGAGTTAAGGGGGAAGGTGTAGAGTCAAGAATGGCGGGGAAATTAGAAACCCTAGTTGATTTGAGAATTATAGAAGGCTGAAGATTCCAGAGTTTTGAGAGAGGGAGCTGTAATGTGTTGCAGTCTGTACAGGATTCATCCTCTGATTGTATTTGAGCTTCTATAATGTAATGTTTTGCCCATATTAATAAAATATCATTCTATTTTCTGTGTGCAATTTCTGTGATTATGTGTTTTATGATTTACCCCCTTCATCAAGTGAATATCATTCTATTTTTTGTGTGCAATTTCTGTGATTGTGTGTTTTATGATTTACCCCCTGTTAGCACTCATTTTGACCTGGAGGTTGATTTTTCATGTTTAGGGGGTTTCTTCATTTGGACCCTATATCTTCTTGCCCATTTTCCTAAGTGTTGGACCTCCTCGGCGTTTTTCAGCTGCATCATCATATTTTCTTTGAGGAGGAGATCATCATCATCATATTGTCTTCGATGATGGTCCGCATCATCATGTCCTCTGTCGACTGGTTTTTCATCAGGATCATCATGTTTCAATATCGGGTGATGTTTGGATATCATCCCGATCCTGCTGATGAGCTACAATATGCCTTGATTTTCTTGCGGAGGGTGATTTTTCAAATATCCGGTGATCTTCCAATTATCACCCTGCCCTTTTATGATGATGATGTCACCCCGATCTCCCGAAGGGGTCATTTTTCTAAGTTGTTCAACCCGGCCTATTTTTTTCCTTAAGGGTCGTCATCATCATGATCATATTTCCAGTTATCGCCGTGTTGATTGCGAGGGTCATCATATTTGCTGCCTGCATGATCTTTCGCCGAGGTGATATTTTAACATCGGGTGATCTTTGTTAAGATCATCCTGATGATGTTGCTGTAAAGTTCTAAGTGTGACCCGATTTTTATCGTGGTCATCATGTTTTGGACGTCAGGATGATCTTAGTCAATATCATCCTGATGTTGTTGTATCACTTCATGTTCGTTGTTTTATCATCCTGATGATGCTGGTATCAAGGAGGTAGCCGCCTGTCGGCTTCGTGCATTATCTAGTGGGGGGTGATCTTTTCAAATATCTGGCATATTCATCTATCACCCCGATCTTACAGTGGAGCTACAGTGCAGCATGATATTTGTGCATCAGGATGATATTTCCAAATATCCGGATTCTTCCGAATATCATCCTGATGTCGATATGATGATGACGTCATCCGGATATGAGGAGGTGCGCAGTAGGCAGATATGCTGATGATGTCAGCAGGATATGACGATGACGTCATCAGGATGTTCATCGGCCAGACTTTTGGTATCGGCTAAGCAGGAGGATCTTCCTCCGATGGATCAGGTTGTGCCGATGAAGGCAATTATCATGCAGGTGATATTGCGATGATGATGCTGACGTCAGGGTGATATTTCAAGCAACAGGATATCATGCTGCTGGAGGATGATGATGAAGGTTTATACTAGTGTCGTCAGGAACAAAAGCACCGACATCATATATGCTCACGACCTAGTATATAGGGTGATGAGGAGCTTGCTGCGGGGTGCATGTGGGATAATTCGACCCTGCATATTTTCAAATATCATGACGATGAATCTTGGCGGGAAACAGTTGCGACGCACAGTATTCTGCATTTTCCAAGGCCGCGGGTTGGTGCGCCATTAATGGCGATTGTTGCAGAGGTATGGGCGATGGCGTGGACGGATCTAGTACCCGATTGAAGATCTGGATCCCTAGGCGGCGGCGCAAGGCTCAAGATTTCTTCCTGTCTCCTCTCCCACCTGCTGCATTGAATGTTTGAGCGCCATTTTTCTGATACTGTGTATCTGGCGGGATTTTTGGTCAACCATGTGATTAATTGCTGTGGTACACTACCTAGCTGTTATAAGCAGGAAGTGTTACTCATTTGTGGTTGTTGAAAGTTGAAGATTTTTGGCTCTGTAATTCAAAACAAGCTGATCTGGTTGCTCTGTACAGCTAAACCTGTGAGTCTATGTATCTCTTGTTGTATGTTTTGGCACGAACCCACTGATTTCATGATTAATCTTATATGAGAAATGCTGTCTTAGCATGTGTTTTGTTAATTCTGTCTCCAGTATTGCATGTATTCTTCTTCTGAATCTGGATGTTTGGGTAATGTCTAGATTCTAGAGCATAGAATTCCTATGTTGAATGTCTGATCTTTTAACTTCTGCTCAAGGGGTAGATTAAACTGTTTTCAGGTTGAACATTGGGAAGGGTATACTGCAGTAGGGATGCCATAAGTAGAGATAACTTAACACTCTGTATTGGGAGATATCTGTAAGGCAGGTATCACATATATCCCCCTGAAATCCAGTTTTAGTTGTTCATGCTGATCATTCACAGGTGTATGTCTACTGACTCCAGGCCCTGGATAGGCACCAATCTTGCTTTGTGTTTGTGTTACAACCATGTCCAGCTTTGCATCCAAACTTAAAATCAAAATCTAAATCTAAAACAATCTTTAGGACATTAGAATTAGTTTTAGGATCCTCAGTCCTCTGTCTACAACTGCAAATAGGCCCAAAGCTAGCCCCTTTGCTCTTATCTTTCAGTTTTGGTCTACTCACAGGAGGACTTATCTGCTTTCTGTCAGCATCCCAGCCTTGTATGCATATCCTCATGGATGTTGAGTAGGGAATACCCCCCTAGGTCTTGCAGAGCCTAAAGAAGAAGAGGAGATAAAATATAGAGTCTATCTCCTACACTGTTGGCCCCAAGCCCAGAGATCCTGTTGATCACTGATGGCTACCTTGTAGGGAAATCTGGGAATAAGCATCCAGTCTGGGAAAAAATCAACAGAAATTGGCGACTCCACTGGGGAACGGTGATTTGAAAATTGTTATTTGTGAAAGAACCCTGGTTTTCAAAAGAAAACAGTTCCTAGTAATAGGTGGCGACTCCGAAGTAATCTCCCAACCGGTCAAAGTAAAATTTATATGCAGGGGAGAAGATCCCAACAAAATCCTTTATTTAAAGAGTTACCAGTAATAAGAAGAATGATGTACAGAAGAAAGGGAGCTGTCTCAGTTAGTCATGAGGGTTCCCCCAGAAAAGGTGATGACATGCAAGATAACCCTAGGCCATCAGGACAGCATGTGCCTTACTTTTCAAATGCAGAAGCTGATATTCAAGGTGCATATGAGAGGCAACAGGGTGGTAGCATGAGAATGAGGTCAGAGGTGTTCCAAGAACGCCCATTTCTAGACCCTATTGAAAGGTTTGAAGAGGCAGAGTCTCTGAGGGATGATGAAGATGATGACCAGAATGGTATGAGACCGTCTACCTCCATGCCTAAGGATGAACAGTTAGCTGAAGAAATCAGAAATCTAAGAGCAGAACTAGAATATCTACAAGCCATGAAAATTAGAGATGATATGAAGCAGAAAGTGCAAGCTTTAAGAACTACCCAAAATGATTCAGTTCCTACCCTAGAGAATGCAAATGTGCAGAGACATCAGCAAAGAAATGAAGTGCAACATCAGCATAATGATGAGAGACAAAATGTGAATGATGCTAGGATACCACTGAACAATGTAAGAAACCAGAATGCAAATAGAAATGTCAATGTTAATCAGTTAAACAGACAGCCCATGCAGTTAAATAGATTCAGGCAGCTGGTGTTTGATGGTATTCCTGGGTATCCTAACCCCATTGACAAGCATCTGAGGCTGCAAGTGCCTAAATTTTCAGGAAACAACACGGTGTCAGGAGAAGATCATCTAAAAGCCTTTCAAAATGTCATGGATAACTTTGAGGTTGAACATGAGGATGTTTTCATGAAGTCATTCATGCAATCCTTAATAGATGAGGCAAGAGAATGGTACAAGAATCTGCCTGACCGGAGTATTTCATCATGGGATGATTTTAAAAGGATGTTCAAGGAGCAATATGGTGACAAAACTGACCCTAGCTTTTTTGTAAATGAGTTCACCAGTATCACTAAAGGGTCAAATGAGCAGGTTGCAGATTTTAATGCAAGATTTACTAAAGTGTTAAACAAATTACCACATCACATGAGGCCAAATGAACCAATGTGCTTAATATTGTATATCAATGCCTTTGATGCAAAAACTGCATATGGATTAAGAGATAAAGGTCCTGCTACTCTCAGGGATGCTTTCAGAATTGCAGTGAATATTGAAAACAACAGGAAAGCATCAGGCAAGACAAATAGAAGGGATGATATAAAAATTCTGCAGAATCCAAACAAGCCTCAGAACACTCAAGGTAATACATCTGCCCCTGAAGATAAGATAGACAAATTGGCAAATGTTGTTAAGGACCTAAGCTATAGATTAGCTAGAAGTGAAAAGGGGATGGGTCCTGATAGGCAAGTCTATCAAAGGCAGGAAAAGAGGCCATCATTGCATGATATGCCTTATAATACCAATTGGCATGATGGTAAGCCTATTTTCCCACGTAACCACACAAATCAGAGGGCCCAACATGTCAAAGAAACTCCTGATCCTCTAAAGAAAGCTATAAATATTGTTGATGATGCTCCATGGTGTATAATCTGTCAGATGCCACATTCACAATTACAGTGTATGATTGCTCAATCCTTGTATGATAATGCTACATCTTGTAATGAATGCAATGAGCCACATTATGTGCAGGATGATGATGTTAATATGATGTCCATAGGCAATGGATACACTCTTTATGATGCTGATGAGAATACAGATCATCAAATTTAGGCCTGCCAACAGTTCCCATGTGATGAAGATAATGAAGATAACTATGTGTATGCTCAGAGCTCACACAATTTTCTGAGTAACTTACAACGACCTTCTGATGAGGAAATTAGAGCCTTCACAGCTGCAACAGTTGCTCAAGTCAAAAGCAACTACAATCTCAGAGGTAAAAATCAAGTAGGCAGCCCACATCAGCCAGAAGGTATTTCTGCAGGACAGCTAGTGCATGGTCATAAAGGAATTGAACCACAAAAAAGGCAGTGGGTAAATGATAAACAGAATTTTAGACATAGAACAGGTCATGAATCTCAAAGACCAGAAAACAAGATCCCTCAGGCTGAAGATCAAAGTAAAGGTTCCCAAGACAAGAATGATGATCAGGGAACTATGAAAGTAAAAGCTAAATCAGCTCAGGATAAAAACAAGATTGTGGAGCAAGCTACAGCTGTTACACAAAATTATGCTCCATTTGATATAGCTCAAGTCCTCTCTCAGGTAAAAGTCTCTGTTCCACTTATGGAACTGATGAAAGTGGAAGAAATCAAGAATAGGACAATATCCCTAATCTCAGGGGTACCTTTTCAAGCTAAACAAAATGTTCAGACCCAGGGTGAGAAACATGTCATGTGTAATGAAGAAGATGAGGCTCCTGAAGTCTATTTAGGAGTGACTATGACAAAGTGTCCTTCACAAGTGGAACCATTTTATGTTTCCCTAGTTATAAATGGAAAAATAATTAGAAATTGTATGCTTGACTCTGGAGCATCTACAAATGTCATGCCTTTGGCCATCATGCAACAAACTGGATTGAAAATTGACAAGGCATGTGGAAAATGTTATGCTATGGATGCCAGAGAGGTACCAGTTATTGGAATCATGAAGGATGTAGATTTCAAATTGGCAGCATTTCCTGAAAAGAGATATAAAATGAATATAACAGTGGTTGACATCAAGCCACAGTATGGTATGTTGTTGTCAAGAAGATGGGCAGCACTAATTGGTGGAAGTATGCAGCTGGACCTGTCATATGCCATGATTCCAATGAATGGCAGGGATGTTAAGCTAATCAGAGAACAAAGATCATCAGAGACAGTGGAAGACCAAGAAGCAGAGGAACAGGTATGCTTTGTAGACACTGACTGTGATAACTTCAAGGTTGTCTCAGATGATACAGAAGATAAAAGAAAAAATGCCTGCATTGAAGAATTGGATCAGCGAGGTTTGTGGACCATGTTTTTTGATGGAGCTTGTGCAAAAGAAGGCTCTGGAGCTGGAGTTGTTTTCCTGTCTCCAACTGGTAAGCTCCTCAAATTCTCTTTCTTGCTGAGGTTTGATTGCACAAACAACATTGCAGAATATGAGGCTTTACTCTTAGGCCTAAATATTGCTCTCAAACATGGAATTAAAATGTTAAGAGTATTTGGGGATTCTGAGCTGATTGTATCCCAAATTAGAGATAAGTATGCTTCAAAAAACAAAAGATTGAAACAATACAAGCATGCTGTTTGGGATACCATTGAACTATTTGATGCATTTTCAATAGGCTGGGTAGAAAGGTCAAAGAATGTTATGGCTGATTTCTTAGCCAATGTTGCAATAAGGCCAGATGACATCACTCTGTCAGATGTTACAAATGTAGAAGTTAAAATTAGGCCTGCAGTACCAGAAAATATATGCAGTTGGCAAGTGTTTAATGATGATAGGGACTTGTTAAAATTTTTGCACTGCATAGATGAATATGAGAATCAAGAAATTGATTTCCAAGCTTTTGTAGAGACTATAGATGGAAAAGAAACTCTTGTGGGAAAAGAGGTAATTCAATTGAAGACTAATAAAATCCCTAGAGGGTTGGTAGCTTTGGAAAGAGCCTTTGACAGTAGAGACAAATTGGTCACAAGGACATCTCCCACGAATAAGGAAGATTTAGAAGAGATAAATTTGGGGACATCTCAGGCCCCTCAGAAGGTATACATTGGTAAACAGCTCAAACCACACATTAGGAGTATGCTGATTGCATTACTGAAAAGGTATAAACATGTTTTTGCTTGGTCATGTGAGGACCTAAAAGCCTATAGGGAAGATTTATTCCAGCATGAGATCCCATTGAAGCCTGAAGCTAAGCCATTTAGACAAAAGCAAAGACCTATTAATCCTACCTTAGCTCCCAAGATGCAAGAAGAACTCAAAAGGCTCAGGGAAGCTGGAATAATTGTGCCAATCAGGCATTCAACTTGGGTGTCTAACCTTGTCCCAGTCAGAAAAAAGAATGGTGATATTAGGCTTTGTGTTGACTTCAGGAACTTGAATGCATCCTCTTTAAAGGATAACTATCCATTGCCTAATATGGAAGCTATGTTGCAGAGAGTGACTGGTTGTGAACTCTTATCCATGATGGATGGATTTTCAGGTTATAACCAGGTGAAGGTAAAGGAATCAGAACAGTATAAGACCGCCTTTACCACTCCATGGGGAACTTATGTGTATGTTAGAATGCCCTTCGGACTAACCAATGCAAGTGCTACATTTCAAAGAGCAATGGATGTTGCTTTTGCAGGGTTGATTGATTCAATTCTGGCTGTATATCAGGATGACTTGACTGCTTACTCAAAGAAAGAAGAGCAGCATTGTTTGCATCTGGAGCAGATTTTCATAAGAGCACTAGAGTATGGTATTTCTTTAAATCCAAAGAAGTGTGCCTTTGGGGTAGTTGAAGGAAAGCTCCTGGGACATATTGTTTCCAAGGATGGAGTCAGGATAGATCCAGAGAGAGTGGCTGCTATTGACAGAATTCAAATGCCAAAAACTGTAAAAGGAGTTCAGTCCTTCTTTGGACAGATAAATTTTGTTAGGAGATTTGTTCCCAACTTTGCAGAAACCACAAGGAACATTTCCAAGATGATGAAGAAGGATGCAACTGTCCACTGGGAAAGTGAAGCAATAGAATCATTTCAGAGTATCAAAGAGGCAATCAAGATGGCCCCTGTTCTTAAATCTCCTGACTTTTCTAGGCCATTCCAAGTGTTTTCATTCGCTTCTTTTCATACTGTTGCTGCTTGTTTGCTACAGAAAAATGAAGATGGTTTTGAACAGCCCATAGCTTTCTTCAGTATGTCCTTACAGGCCTCTGAGTTGAAGTATGATATTATGGAAAAACAGGCATATGCACTAGTCAGAGCCATCAAAAGTTTCAGACCATACTTGGTAGGATCATATATAATTGCATATGTACCCCATGCAGCAGTCAAAGACATATTCACTCAGTAGGAGGTGACTGGAAGAAGGTGCAGGTGGATAAACAAACTGCAAGAGTTTAACATAGACATACAAGTTACCAAGTTGATAAGAGGACAAGGATTAGCCAAGATGATGGCACAGTCAAACTTGGAAGCATGCCAAGTTAATGCAGTCCAAAATGAGAGTGTAAATGTATCAGGATCTGAATGGTACAAGGATATTATCTACTACTTGCAAAATCTGAATTGTCCTTCCCATTTCAGTGACAGTCAAAAGAGGACTTTAAAGTTACATGCAATCAGGTATGTTATTGTTCAAGGTGAGCTATACTGGAAAAACCCTGATGGTGTGCTGCTGAGATGTGTGGATAAGGATATGGCTAACAATGTTTTGATTGATATGCATAAAGGATTGTGTGGTGGACATTATACTGCCCAAACAACAGCTCATAAAATTCTCAGAGCAGGATATTGGTGGCCCACTCTCTTTTCAAATGCACAAAAGTTAGTGAGGAAGTGTGACCCTTGCCAAAGATTTTCAGGAATGCTGAAATATGATGGTGCTTTACCCCTCAGAACTGTAACTGTGGATGCTCCATTTCAACAATGGGGAATTGACTTCATAGGGGAAATTGCAGACAAATCAAGTGGGGGACATAGTTGGATTTTGGTGGCAACTGATTACTTTACCAAATGGATTGAGGCCATTCCAACTAAGAGAGCTACAAGTAAGGTGGTGACAGATTTTATGCTAGAAAATATTATCATCAGGTTTGGAGTACCATTCAAGGTAGTCACTGATAATGCTATGTGCTTCAGATCAGGTGAATTTGTTGATTTTTGCAACAGGTATGGGATAAATCTATCATATACATCACCATATCACCCACAAGGGAATGGTCAAGTAGAATCAAGCAATAAAAGCATCATGAAAATTGTCAAGAGGATACTAGACAAGAACAAGAGAGCTTGGGACTCAAAATTAAAGTTAGCCATATGGGCTGACAGAGTGACAATAAAAAGGGCTATTGGAATGTCACCCTTTGAGCTAGTATATGGTGCATCAGCCAGATTGCCCATAAACAATCTCCTACCAGTTTACAAGTTCATCCAAGAGAATGATGAGGAGATTGAAGATTCCATGACAGAAAGAGTGAACCAGCTGGTTGCACTGGATGAAAATAGAAGGAAAGCCCACCAGATTAATCTCAAGAGACAACAAGATATGAAATATCAGTTTGACAGGAGAGCTATAGAAAGGAAGTTTCAAGTCAATGATCTGGTGCTCATTTGGAATGCAAAGGGTCAAGAAAAGGGTAAACATGGTAAATTTGAACCCTTATGGATGGGCCCATATCAGATTTGCAGTGCTCATGGGGAGGATTCTTATTTCCTCCAGGCCCTAGATGGTGAAGTTCTGGAATTGCCTGTGCATGGCCAATTCCTTAAGTTCTATTTTGCATAAATGACTTGCCTCTGTGCACATGTGTAAAATAATGTATAAATTGTAAGTGTCTTGTGCAGTTCGTGCTTTTTGGTTTTTTGCCTGGTCTGCCTAGAGATCTGGTTCTCACTGCAGGTTTTCACCTGCACGTCCCCATTCGGAGCCAGTGTTAGCACTCATTTTGACCTGGAGGTTGATTTTTCATGTTTAGGGGGTTTCTTCATTTGGACCCTATATCTTCTTGCCCATTTTCCTAAGTGTTGGACCTCCTCGGCGTTTTTCAGCTGCATCATCATATTTTCTTTGAGGAGGAGATCATCATCATCATATTGTCTTCGATGATGGTCCGCATCATCATGTCCTCTGTCGACTGGTTTTTCATCAGGATCATCATGTTTCAATATCGGGTGATGTTTGGATATCATCCCGATCCTGCTGATGAGCTACAATGTGCCTTGATTTTCTTGCGGAGGGTGATTTTTCAAATATCCGGTGATCTTCCAATTATCACCCTGCCCTTTTATGATGATGATGTCACCCCGATCTCCCGAAGGGGTCATTTTTCTAAGTTGTTCAACCCGGCCTATTTTTTTCCTTAAGGGTCGTCATCATCATGATCATATTTCCAGTTATCGCCGTGTTGATTGCGAGGGTCATCATATTTGCTGCCTGCATGATCTTTCGCCGGGGTGATATTTTAACATCGGGTGATCTTTGTTAAGATCATCCTGATGATGTTGCTGTAAAGTTCTAAGTGTGACCCGATTTTTATCGTGGTCATCATGTTTTGGACGTCAGGATGATCTTAGTCAATATCATCCTGATGTTGTTGTATCACTTCATGTTCGTTGTTTTATCATCCTGATGATGCTGGTATCAAGGAGGTAGCCGCCTGTCGGCTTCGTGCATTATCTAGTGGGGGGTGTGTTGCAAGTATGAGGTTATCCAGTGTTGTCATTGATGTCAACATACTCATATTGCATTGACAAGAAGGATTTGATGAGCTGTGTGCTGAGGATATTGAGAAAATTAGTCTCAGTCAGGAACAGTGAAGAACAGTGATGAGAAGAAGGTAAATGTACTGTATAGGATGAGAACCGGAGGATGCGGATTAAAGGGTTAGTAGATATGAGTCTTGAGATGCTACAGTTAAGATTTCAGAGGTCCGCATGAAGATCTGAAGGAGTTGTGGCTGCCGGTATAGAACCGGGTCCGGCAAGTATCCGGAGGTGACAGAGGATCACAAAAAGGTCCGGTGAGGTCCGGAATTGTATTATCCTAATCTGCAGATTGGAAGTAGTGTTTGGGATGTTCTTGTGATGTATCATCCTGATTTGTGTATGATTTGGAGGTCCGGAAGTACCTCTTGCATTATGACAGTGGCGACAGACTGTGTTCTTGAAGTTCCGGATGAGGAAGACAAGAGATCTCAGTAAGCAGAAGAAGTGCGGATGTATCCGGACATTCAGACAGGCTTGTGAAGGTTATTGGATCATGTTTTGTTGGTCCGCATTGATGATAGAGCCCAGAATTGAAGTTATTCTTCCGGATGAAGTTCTTGCTCTGTGTAGCCGACCGGATGAGTTGTTCATCCTGCGAATGTTCTTGAGATGGCCGACCGGATGTGTTATTCATCTTGCGGATACTCCTATGGTTGTTTGCCGACTTAGATGCTTGTTCCTAAGTCGATGTCTTGTATAAATAATGACTTGTGAGTTCATTTCAGTGTGTGGTGTGAGGATGAGTATGAGATAGCGAAGAAAGGTGCGAAAGGCAGAGCAGAGATTGTTGGGCTTAATTGGAACTGATCCGGACATGGTAGAGATGTCATTCTCCAGTTCAAGACTGTGATTTTTATCACTTTGTAGACAGTGTGTCTCCTTGTAGGCAGTGGGCCTCTTTGTGAGCAGTGTGCTCGGGCAGTGAGCCCTTATTGGCATGTGCCATTCATTTTTCTTTATTCTTCTAACAGAGAATAATTCTTGGGTTAATCACCCCGTGGTTTTTCCCTTAACCGGGTTTTCCACGTCAAAATCTTGGTGTTCAATGTGTTGATGCTTATCTGCTCTTATGTTTATGTATTATGCTTCCATGAATGATTATTTGATATGCTGCTAACTAACAACAGAGAATTAAGTGTTTGAAATACAAGAAGTTCTATACAACTGATTCACCCCCCCCTCTCAGTTGTATGCCCTAGATCCAACAATTGGTATCAGAGCCAAGTTCCTCTGACAAGAGCTTAACCGCTTGAGGAGATCCAGGATGTCGTCTTACAAGAAGGATAGTCCGAAGTTCGATGGAACCAACTTTACTCTCTGGAAAGGTCGCATGAAGTGTCACTTGGAATGCATGGGAAAAGCATATCTGGGTATGATTTCAAAACCATATATACCTCCACAAGGTGGTCCGACAACTCTGAATGAAATCACAGAAGCTGAAAACAATCTGCGGACCAAGGAAGCTCTTCTAAGTGCATTGAATGACTCAGATCTCTCGAATGTCATTGACCTACCCACTGCATATGAGATCCTAACTAAACTGGAACTTCTGTATGAAGGAGATGAGTTTGTCAAAAGTGCAAGGTTGCAAAGTCTGAAAGGGAAATTTGAAAGATTGAAAATGAGAGATGATGAAAACATTACTACCTTTATGCCAAGAGTAAATGAGCTGGTATGTGGAATCAGAAATGCTGGTGGAACTTTAGATGAAAATGAGATTGTCTGCAAAATCCTAAGATCCCTTCCTGCTGCCTACAAAATCAAAGTTGCTGCCATTGATGAATTCAGAGCCCACACAACTGTCACAAGAGAACAACTGGCTGGCAAACTAGCTGCATTTGAAATGACCGAGTTTGGAGATGATCCTCCCAAGACTGAATCTGCTTTCAAAGCCAGTGCCTATGTGAAAGGCAAACAGAGATTTGATCCGGGTGAAAACTCATCAAGGAAAATGTCATGGTATGATCAAGCAAGAAGAGACATGGAAGAAGAAGAAGCAGAAACAGCTCAACTTGAAGCCCTCATTGCAAAGAGACTGCCAAGAGGATCCGGTAAATATGAAGGAAAACTACCCTTTAAGTGTTTTAACTGCAATAAGATTGGTCATTTTGCCTCAAGATGTCCGGAGAGATCTGCAAGATCTAATACTCACAGACAAAGGTTTCAAAAGAATTGCTATTATGTTCATGAAGAAGATGACAATGAAGGAGTAACAGATGATGAATCAGATCCAGGAAGCAAATCCGGAAATGAGTGGGTGTTTATAGCCATCAAGGAAGAAGATTCCTTGCTCTCTGAATCTGTCAATCACAAAGTTGTTGAAAAAGCCTTGGCTGCTCAAGTGGAAGAAAAGGATGATTGGGTTATTGACAGTGGATGTTCTCACCATATGACTGGTGACAAGAATAAGTTCTTAGACTTGGAAAGATATGAAGGAGGAATGGTAAAGTTTGGTGACAATTCTGCTGGCAGAATCAGAGGTAGGGGAACTATTTCCTTTGATGGTAAGAGCAAAACAGGTAATGTACTGTATGTTGAAGGATTGAAGCACAATCTTCTCAGTGTTGGTCAGTTAGTGGACAAAGGCTATGATCTCCGGTTCAAGAATGGAAAATGCAAAATCTTTACAAGCTCCGGAACTGAAATTGCATCCGGTACTCAGACAAGAGGTAACATCTTTCATCTGGTTGGTTCAAATAAAAGTTGTTTGTTTGTTCAAATTGATCAGAGTTGGTTATGGCATAGAAGAATGTGTCATGTAAATTTTGATAACATCATCAAGATAAGCAATACTCAGGCTGTGAGAGATCTTCCAAAGTTGATAAAACCTACAAATAGTGTGTGTAAAGAATGTCAGTTAGGCAAACAAAGCAGAGTCTCTTTTAAAAGCAAAGATCAGTCTTCTACCGGATTGTTGGAATTAGTACATACTGATCTATGTGGACCAAAAAGAATCAAGAGTCTGCAAGGTGATAGATATTTCATGTTGTTAATTGATGATCTTTCCCGGATGATGTGGGTTACCTTTCTAAAAGAAAAATCAGAAGCCTTTGAGAAGTTCAAAATCTTCAAAGCTATGGTGGAGAATCAAACCGGATTGAAACTAAAGTGTCTAAGATCTGATAGAGGTGGTGAATTTACATCTGGTGAATTCATTGATTTTTGTGAGAAACAGGGTATAAGGAGACAGTTGTCTGCTCCTAAGACTCCACAGCAGAATGGAGTAGTTGAGAGAAAGAACCGGACCATCCAGGAAGCTGCTAGGACAATGATGTTGGAAGCAAATGTTCCTCAAATGTTTTGGAAAGAAGCTATCAGCACTGCAGTCTACACTCTCAATCGAGTTCAAATCAGAAACAACACCGGTAAGACCCCCTATGAACTCTGGTTTGGCATCACTCCTACTGTGAAATATTTCAGAGTATTTGGTAGCAAGTGTTATATTAAAAGAGATGAAGATCTAGGAAAGTTTGATGCTAGAAGTGATGAAGGAATTTTCTTGGGCTACTCCACTCAAAGCAAAGCATACCGGTGTTACAATAAGAGATTGAGGAAGATGATAGAAAGCACCAATGTAAAGGTTGATGAAGGAATTGAGAAGCCTTCAAGATTTTATGAGTTTGATGAAGATGACCAAGATAGTGTTCAAGGACCTCAATCCTCTCCGGTGAGACAGAGTCAGCCTGATCCGGTAAATCAGGAAGAAGAGTTAGGTTTGAATGAGCCTGATCAAGAAACAGCAGTACTGGATACTCCCAAAATTCCAAGGTATGTAAGACTGAATCACTCTGAAGATCAGATCATAGGTGACAGAAGCAAAGGTGTACAAACTAGAAGGAATATTGCTCAAGATCAGAATGACTGTTGTCTGATTTCAAAGATTGAACCTAAAACAATAAATGAAGCCTGCAATGATGAAAACTGGACCAAAGCAATGGAAGATGAACTGATGCAAATTGAGAAAAATCATACTTGGGATCTTGTTCCCAGACCTAGAGACAGGAATGTAATTGGAACCAAGTGGGTCTTCCGGAACAAACTAAATGAAGCTGGTGAAGTAATCAGAAACAAAGCTAGATTGGTCTGCAAAGGCTACTCCCAAATAGAAGGAATTGACTTTGAAGAGACTTTTGCTCCGGTAGCAAGAATTGAAGCAGTCAGATTACTTCTTGCATTTGCTGCCTTCAAAGACTTCAAGGTATATCAGATGGATGTCAAGTCTGCCTTCCTAAATGGTGATCTGGAAGAAGAAGTCTACATTGAACAACCGGATGGATTTCAATTGTCTGATAATAATGATATGGTTTGCAAGTTGAAGAAAGCTTTGTATGGATTGAAGCAAGCCCCAAGAGCATGGTATGAAAGGTTGGATAAGCATCTTGTGCAGATTGGATTCAACAAAGGTACTGCTGACAGTAACTTATATTTCAAAATTGATCATGAAAACATTCTGATTGTTGAAGTGTTTGTGGATGATATCATTTTTGGAGGAAGAGATAGTATGTGCAAAACCTTTGCAAATCAGATGAAAAGTGAGTTTGAAATGTCTATGCTTGGTGAAATGAATTTCTTCTTGGGTCTGCAAATTACTCAAACAAAAGAAGGGATCTTCATTTCTCAGACCAAATATGTGAAAGAATTGTTAAAGAAATTTGGTATGGAAGACTCAAAGCCTATGAACACTCCTATGGCAACCGGATGTAAGTTAAGCAAAGATGATGATTCTCCAAAGGCAGATCAGACAAAGTATAGATCAATGATTGGTGGATTGTTGTATCTCACTCAAACTAGACCAGATATAATGCAGGCTGTTGGTCTTGTGGCAAGATTCCAGGCTGATCCTAGAGAATCTCATGTTATGGCAATCAAAAGAATTTTTAGATACTTGAAAGGAACAGTTGAGTATGGTCTTTGGTATCCTAGAGATCCGGATTTCTCTCTTCATGCTTACACAGATGCAGATTGGGCAGGAGATGTGGATGACCGGAAGAGCACTAGTGGTGGAGCATTCTTTTTGGGGAAGAGATTGGTTTCTTGGCTAAGCAAGAAACAAGATGCAATATCTCTGTCTACAACTGAAGCAGAATACATTGCAGCAGCAGGTAGTTGCACTCAAATCTTGTGGATGAAGCAGATGCTAAGAGACATCAAAGTTGAATATGAGGAGCCTATTACAATTTTCTGTGATAATTCAAGTGCAATTAATATTTCCAAGAATCCGGTATTGCATTCTAAGACTAAGCACATATCTATCAAATTTCACTTTTTGAGAGAACAAGTAAACAAGGAAGAAGTCAGATTGGAGTATGTTCCCTCCAAGGATCAGATTGCAGATATCTTTACAAAACCTCTTCCCAAGGATTCTTTTGAATATCTCCGGGAGAAGTTAGGGGTCATGACCCCTCCGGTGATGAACTAAGATGCACTGATGTGCATCAGTCCGGTGGCTATCACAGTCATATCTTGTGATCCGGACTAATGGGGAGCTGCAACTAAGGGGGAGCAGCTGGTATGATTCTGATGTATGAGAATTGCAAGTATGAGCCCTTTGCCATTGATGTCAAAGGGGGAGAGAAGACATGTGAAAAACAAGTGGTTGATGATCAAAGGGGGAGCAGCAAAGGAAGACATGTGAAGAGTTGTTGTTGATAGGGGGAGCTGTGACAGAAAAGAGAAGTTCTTGTCTTGATGGTTTTTCACATCATATGTTGCCATCAATGACAAAGGGGGAGATTGTTGCAAGTATGAGGTTATCCAGTGTTGTCATTGATGTCAACATACTCATATTGCATTGACAAGAAGGATTTGATGAGCTGTGTGCTGAGGATATTGAGAAAATTAGTCTCAGTCAGGAACAGTGAAGAACAGTGATGAGAAGAAGGTAAATGTACTGTATAGGATGAGAACCGGAGGATGCGGATTAAAGGGTTAGTAGATATGAGTCTTGAGATGCTACAGTTAAGATTTCAGAGGTCCGCATGAAGATCTGAAGGAGTTGTGGCTGCCGGTATAGAACCGGGTCCGGCAAGTATCCGGAGGTGACAGAGGATCACAAAAAGGTCCGGTGAGGTCCGGAATTGTATTATCCTAATCTGCGGATTGGAAGTAGTGTTTGGGATGTTCTTGTGATGTATCATCCTGATTTGTGTATGATTTGGAGGTCCGGAAGTACCTCTTGCATTATGACAGTGGCGACAGACTGTGTTCTTGAAGTTCCGGATGAGGAAGACAAGAGATCTCAGTAAGTAGAAGAAGTGCGGATGTATCCGGACATTCAGACAGGCTTGTGAAGGTTATTGGATCATGTTTTGTTGGTCCGCATTGATGATAGAGCCCGGAATTGAAGTTATTCTTCCGGATGAAGTTCTTGCTCTGTGTAGCCGACCGGATGAGTTGTTCATCCTGCGAATGTTCTTGAGATGGCCGACCGGATGTGTTATTCATCTTGCGGATACTCCTATGGTTGTTTGCCGACTTAGATGCTTGTTCCTAAGTCGATGTCTTGTATAAATAATGACTTGTGAGTTCATTTCAGTGTGTGGTGTGAGGATGAGTATGAGATAGCGAAGAAAGGTGCGAAAGGCAGAGCAGAGATTGTTGGGCTTAATTGGAACTGATCCGGACATGGTAGAGATGTCATTCTCCAGTTCAAGACTGTGATTTTTATCACTTTGTAGACAGTGTGTCTCCTTGTAGGCAGTGGGCCTCTTTGTGAGCAGTGTGCTCGGGCAGTGAGCCCTTATTGGCATGTGCCATTCATTTTTCTTTATTCTTCTAACAGAGAATAATTCTTGGGTTAATCACCCCGTGGTTTTTCCCTTAACCGGGTTTTCCACGTCAAAATCTTGGTGTTCAATGTGTTGATGCTTATCTGCTCTTATGTTTATGTATTATGCTTCCATGAATGATTATTTGATATGCTGCTAACTAACAACAGAGAATTAAGTGTTTGAAATACAAGAAGTTCTATACAACTGATTCACCCCCCCCTCTCAGTTGTATGCCCTAGATCCAACAGGGTGATCTTTTCAAATATCTGGCATATTCATCTATCACCCCGATCTTACAGTGGAGCTACAGTGCAGCATGATATTTGTGCATCAGGATGATATTTCCAAATATCCAGATTCTTCCGAATATCATCCTGATGTCGATATGATGATGACGTCATCCGGATATGAGGAGGTGCGTAGTAGGCAGATATGCTGATGATGTCAGCAGGATATGACGATGACGTCATCAGGATGTTCATCGGCCAGACTTTTGGTATCGGCTAAGCAGGAGGATCTTCCTCCGATGGATCAGGTTGTGCCGATGAAGGCAATTATCATGCAGGTGATATTGCGATGATGATGCTGACGTCAGGGTGATATTTCAAGCAACAGGATATCATGCTGCTGGAGGATGATGATGAAGGTTTATACTAGTGTCGTCAGGAGCAAAAGCACCGACATCATATATGCTCGCGACCTAGTATATAGGGTGATGAGGAGCTTGCTGCGGGGTGCATGTGGGATAATTCGACCCTGCATATTTTCAAATATCATGACGATGAATCTTGGCGGGAAACGGTTGCGACGCACAGTATTCTGCATTTCCCAAGGCCGCGGGTTGGTGCGCCATTAATGGCGATTGTTGCAGAGGTATGGGCGATGGCGTGGACGGATCTAGTACCCGATTGAAGATCTGGATCCCTAGGCGGTGGCGCAAGGCTCAAGATTTCTTCATGTCTCCTCTCCCACCTGTTGCATTGAATGTTTGAGCGCCATTTTTCTGATACTGTGTATCTGGCGGGATTTTTGGTCAACCATGTGATTAATTGCTGTGGTACACTACCTAGCTGTTATAAGCAGGAAGTGTTACTCATTTGTGGTTGTTGAAAGTTGAAGATTTTTGGCTCTGTAATTCAAAACAAGCTGATCTGGTTGCTCTGTACAGCTAAACCTGTGAGTCTATGTATCTCTTGTTGTATGTTTTGGCACGAACCCACTGATTTCATGATTAATCTTATATGAGAAATGCTGTCTTAGCATGTGTTTTGTTAATTCTGTCTCCAGTATTGCATGTATTCTTCTTCTGAATCTGGATGTTTGGGTAATGTCTAGATTCTAGAGCATAGAATTCCTATGTTGAATGTCTGATCTTTTAACTTCTGCTCAAGGGGTAGATTAAACTGTTTTCAGGTTGAACATTGGGAAGGGTATATTGCAGTAGGGATGCCATAAGTAGAGATAACTTAACACTCTGTATTGGGAGATATCTGTAAGGCAGGTATCACATATATCCCCCTGAAATCCAGTTTTAGTTGTTCATGCTGATCATTCACAGGTGTATGTCTACTGACTCCAGGCCCTGGATAGGCACCAATCTTGCTTTGTGTTTGTGTTACAACCATGTCCAGCTTTGCATCCAAACTTAAAATCAAAATCTAAATCTAAAACAATCTTTAGGACATTAGAATTAGTTTTAGGATCCTCAGTCCTCTGTCTACAACTGCAAATAGGCCCAAAGCTAGCCCCTTTGCTCTTATCTTTCAGTTTTGGTCTATTCACAGGAGGACTTATCTGCTTTCTGTCAGCATCCCAGCCTTGTATGCATATCCTCATGGATGTTGAGTAGGGAATACCCCCTAGGTCTTGCAGAGCCTAAAGAAGAAGAGGAGATAAAATATAGAGTCTATCTCCTACACTGTTGGCCCCAGGCCCAGAGATCCTGTTGATCACTGATGGCTACCTTGTAGGGAAATCTGGGAATAAGCATCCAGTCTGGGAAAAAACCAACACCCCCTTCATCAAGTGGTATCAGAGCAAGGGTTCCTGAGTGTGTAGACAGATCGCTAACCATGAGGCAGTTTGCACCAGGACCTGAGGTTGTGGGTTTGCTGCAGAGATCAAGATGCCTCCACGAAGAAACTGTGGTGGGAGGAATGCTTTGACGGAAGAGGGTTTTAGAGCCCTGCAAAGACAAATCGATGCATTGTAAGAGGAGCTGCGAAGAGGGTTCGACCCAAGAAGGAGAGAGGAAAGCGAAGATGAAGCTGAAGAAGAGCTATCTGAGGAAGAACAGGAAGCTGTGGGAGATCCTGCAAAAGTTAGGTTGTTGAGGGCCATTTCAAAGATCGGAAAGAGGCCTAGGATCGAAGTTTCTACTTATTCTGGAGATTTGAATCCGAAACAACTTATTGATTGGATCAATGATATGGAGGAGTATTTCGAGTATGAAGATGTGGAAGACCCTGAACGGGTCAAGTTTGCAAAGACAAAGTTGAAGGGCCATGCCAGTATTTGGTGGAAGAAGGTCCAGTTAGAGAGAAATAGAAGAGGAAAAGCAAAGATTACCAGATGGGATTAGATGGTGGAGAAATTGAAGAAGCAGTTCATTCCTGTGGACTATGAGATGGAGTTGTTGAAGAAGTTGCAAGGATTGAAGCAAGGTAACAAGTCTGTTAAGGAGTATACAGAAGATTTTTATAAGATCGCTATCAGGACAGGCCATGGAGAGGCCAACAAGGAGAAGGTAGCCCGTTAAATTAATGGGTTGAGGCCAAGTATTCAAGAAGAGTTGAGCCTAGTCAAAATGACCACCATAGAAGATGCGTACCAGTTTTCCCTAAAGGTGGAAGAGAAGCTAAATAAGATATTTGAAAGCAAGCAAAGGGGAAGAGGTCAAGGTGGAAGGACTAGTGGAAGACCCTATGGAGGCCGAAATGAAGATCCAAAGAAAAGTGAAGAAGCTAGAACAGTCGAAATCAGAGAGGAGATAATACCTACCACCCTCGTGACTAGAATAATGGTGAGCAAAGAGGAAGAGGAAGAGATAGACCTGGGTAAGGCCCTGGAAGAGGAGGTTTCAGAGGAACATGTTTCCAATGTGGAGAAGAAGGGCATCGAGCATACGAGTGTCCGCAACATCAAGGAAGGATGAATAAAAGACCTAAAGGTAATGCACGAGTTGCACATGTGGATGAAGATGCACAGTCTGAGCACTCTAAAGATGCAGAAAGGGGAGAAACCCTAGTTGTCAGAAGAACTTTGTTGAATGAGGAGAAAGAACCCAATCAGAGGAAGAGTTTATTCCGCACAAGGTGCAAATGTGAAGGTAAGTGTTGTGATATTATTGACAATGGAAGCACTGATAATCTTGTTTCAGAGGAGATGGTTGACAAGTTGAAGTTGACAAGAAGAAAGCATCCGCATCCATACCGGATTGCATGGTTGCAGAAGGACCATAGAGCTTTGGTCAATGAGTAGTGTTTAGTGAAGTTCAAGATTGGTGACTACTATGATGAGGTGTTGTGTGACATCATACCAATGGATGCATGTCATATGTTATTGGGGAGGCCATGGCAGTATGATAGGAGCGTTGTCCATGATGGTCATGCAAACACATACTCCCTAACAAAGGATGGAGTCCATCATAAGTTGAAGCCCTTGAAGGAGGTGGAAGAAAAGGTGTGTAGTACTGCCAGAATTTGTTTGGTAGATGGAAGAAAGTTTTTGGAGGGTATGAAGCATGAGTGTCATTGCTTTGCATTGATTCCTAAGATTAGTCAAGAGAAATGTGAAGATGTACTAGCAGAAGTGTTAGAAATGTTGGAAGAATTTCAAGATATTATCTCTGATAATGTACTAGAAGGTTTACCACCAGTGAGGAAAATAAGTCATCAAATGGATTTGATACCAGGAGCTAGTTTGCCAAATAAGGCAGCCCACAGAATGACTCCAGCAGAGAATGAAGAGTTGAACAGACAAGTTCACGAGCTATTAAGGAAGGGACCGATAAGGGAGAGCCTAAGTCCATGTGCGGTACCTGCAGTACTAGCACCAAAGAAAGATGGAGAGTGGAGGATGTGTACAGATTCCCGAGCCATCAACAAGATCACAATTAAGTACAGATTTCCATTGCCTAGAATGGATGACATAATGGATTGTTTGAGTGGAGCCAAGTACTTCACGAAGATTGATCTGAAGAGTGGGTATCACCAGATTCGAATCAGAGAAGGAGATGAATGGAAGACAACCTTCAAGACAAAGGAGGGTTTGTATGAGTGGTTAGTCATGCCATTTGGGCTAACCAATGCACCGAGCACATTCATGTGGCTCATGACTGAGGTACTGAAAGAATTTTTGGGAAGTTTTGTTATTGTTTATTTAGATGACATTTTAATTTTCAGTAAGACTTGAGATGAGCATTTGATGAATATCAGAAGAGTTTTAGAGAAGCTGAGGGAGGAGAAGTTGTTGATCAATCTGAAGAAATGCAGTTTTACAAAGAAGGAGTTGGTATACCTGGGATTTGTTGTCTCAGAGGAAGGTCTTAAGATGGACCCAGAGAAGGTGAGGGCTATCATTGAATGGCCTATGCCAAGGAGTGCTTTCGAGGTAAGATCTTTTCATGGTTTGACAAGTTTTTACAGAAAATTTATCAGGAATTTCAGTAGCATTTGTGCACCCCTAACTGAGACAATGAGAGGGGATAGAAAAGAGTTTAGATGGACTAAAGGAGCAGACAAGAGCTTTGATACATTGAAGCAGAAAGTCGTAGAACAACCTGTGTTGGCACTTCCAGATTTCAATTAGGTATTTTAGGTAGATTGTGATGCTAGTGGTAGTGGTATAGGAGCTATTCTAAGTCAAGAAGGCAAGCCCATTGCCTATTTTAGTGAGAAGCTTAATGATGCCAAGAAAAAGTATTCTGTTTATGATCAGGAGTTTTATGCAATAGTTCAGGCTTTGAAGAAATGGAGACATTATTTGTTGCCAAAAGAGTTTGTTTTATATATTGATCATTAGGCTTTGTAGTATCTTAATAGTCAAGGAAAGTTAAATCAAACGCACTTAAAATGGGTTGAGTTTTTGCAGAGTTATACTTTTGTTTTGAAGCATAGGAGTGGGAAGTCCAATAGGGTTGCAGATGCCTTGAGCAGAAGGCAAAATTTGTTGACAGAAATGAAGAAAGAGGTTGTTGGGTTTTATGAACTCAAAAGTTTGTATCCTGAAGATCTAGATTTTGCAGAGGCTTGGAAAGCTTGTTTGGAACCTGTTATTTTGGACATGACAAAATGGTTGGATTACATAATCCAAGATGGCATGTTGTTTAGAGGAAGCCAATTGTGCATTCTGAGGAGTTCCATGAGAGAGAACCTGATTAAGGAGAAGCATAGTGGAGGATTAGCTAGACACTTTGGTCAAGATAAGACCATTGCTATTGTTGGTGAACATTATTACTGACCACAATTGGAGCAAGATGTGAGGAAATTTGTGCAAAGTTGCAGAGTGTGTCAGATGGCAAAAGGAACAAGTCAGAATACAGGGCTATATCAGCCATTACCTATACCAGAGAATCCATGGGATGATATTAGTATGGATTTTGTTCTTGGTTTACCAAGGACACAAAGAGGACATGATTCCATTTTTGTGGTGGTGGATAGATTCTCAAAGATGGCCCATTTTATTCCTTGCAAGAAGACTAATGATGCTATTCATATTGTAGAGTTATTTTTCAGGGAGGTGGTGAGACTACATGGTCTACCTAAGAGCATCGTTTCAAATCGAGATACCAAGTTTGTTGGTTATTTCTGGAGGACATTATGGAAGAAGTTGAAGATAGATTTGAAGTTCAGTTCTGCACACCATCCACAGACTGATGGACAGACAGAAGTGGTGAATAGGAGTTTGGGTAACCTGCTATGATGCTTAGTAGGAGATAAGCCCAAGGGATGGGATTTGATTTTACCACAGGCAGAATTTGCTTACAACAATTCTGTCAATAGGAGCACAAGTAAATCTCCATTCCAGGTTGTGTATGGGAGTATGGGAGTAGCCCAAGAACTACTTCTGAATTGAGGAGGATGGATAAGGGGGAGAAGAGTAGTGCTGAAGCTGAAAATTTTGCTGAGCACATGAAGAATTTGCACGAAGAGGTAAGAAAGCATATCCATAAGATGAATTCTCAGTATAAGGCTAAGGTAGATCAGAAGAGGAGACATAAGGAGTTTCAGGAGGGTGATGAAGTCATGGTTCACTTGAGAAAAGAAAGATTTCCAGTTGGTACATATAATAAGCTGAAGATGAGGAAATTTGGACCATGTAGAATCCTGAAGAAGCACGATTCAGGAAATGCATTTGAGGTAGAGTTGCCTGATGACATCAATATTTCACCAGTGTTCAACATTTCAGATCTGATAGAGTATCATGATGATGGACTTGATAAAGGAACACAGTGGGACATTCCAACATCTACTTCAGAGAAGGAGGAGATAGAGGGCATTTTGGATAGCCGTGTGGGTAAGAGTACAAGAAACAGGCAGTATACAGAATATTTGGTGAAATGGAAAGGAAGGCCCGTTGAAGATTCATCATGGTTATCTGAGATTGAGGTTAACTGTTTTGGTTTCCCTCTAACTCATGAGAAGTGACAGGGTCACTTTTCAAATTACCCCGGGTGTCTTATGCAGGAGCATCCAGGGTGTAAGAGCAATCTTGCATCAACCAAAAAAAATAAAAAATGTGTTGTTTCTTTTCAATAAGGGTTAAATTTGGCAGGGTTACTATTTTTAATAAGTTCGCATTTGTGCACGGTTGGATACAAAATCTTACATGGACCTCCAGAATGGTGAATTGAAGCTAATGGTGAAGAAATCACTTCAATATCATTTGTCATTTGTGAGATATTAAAATTTCAAATTTCAAAAATCCTATTGAAATATTCAAAGTCAAATTTGAGGCACTTAGAGGCTCCGGATGGGCCCAAAATTTGGTGGGAACCCCAAGCAGTCTACTTATTAGTATTACTTGTGCACCATCGTCTTTTCGAGAGCTTTCCGAAAAGATATTACAATTGAAAATCCAACGGTCGGATCGAAAGTTATGGCCCTGCGAAGTTGACCTATTTTTGGAGGGAGATGCAAATTTTGAAATTACGCTGGTGGTCACCAAAAAGGGCTATATATAACCATTTTTGGGAACCCTTAGAGTAGTAGAGTTAAGGGGGAAGGTGTAGAGTCAAGAATGGCGGGGAAATTAGAAACCCTAGTTGATTTGGGAACTACAGAAGGCTGAAGATTCCAGAGTTTTGAGAGAGGGAGTTGTAATGTGTTGCAGCCTGTAGGGGATTCATCCTCTGATTGTATTTGAGCTTCTGTAATGTAATGTTTTGCCCATATTAATAAAATATCATTCTATTTTTTGTGTGCAATTTTTGTGATTGTGTGTTTTGTGATTTACCCCCTTCATCAAGTGAATATCATTCTATTTTCTGTGTGCAATTTCTGTGATTGTGTGTTTTATGATTTACCCCCTTCATCATCTACTCTTTTAGTAGAGTGTATGAGTATTCATTATAAAACAATATGAGAAATCTTTGGAATCTTTCCAAGAACAACCTAAAGAAGTTTTAGAAAAAAGTTTCAAAAATAAACTTTAATAATGAATTTAATGAATAGAAATTAAATATCTTAAACCAATATCTAGATTTTGCTTCTACTCCTACTCACACTTAAAGCTAATAGCACATTACTTTCTCAAACAAATGTATTCACAATTAAAACTAAAATTTAAAAATTATGAAAAAGAGAAAGAAAACTATTTTAAAGGTTATCAAACTTAATTACTTAATATTGAAAGTGGTATCCTTATAATATGTAAGTGTAGAATATTTTATTGCTAGATATAAGTGAAACTTCATTAAACATTGAACCTAAATCACTATTGTACTTATCTACTAAGATAGACATAAAAGAAACTTTAAATTATAGAATGATAATTATCTACCCTATGCATGCTAAGATTATGGAAGAACAGTAAAATTTTCCTCAACAAGCATACTCAACCATAGGTTTCAAAAACTATTTAGTAAATGGTTATGTACTAGGACATTCATGAAGATAATATTAATAAACCAAGTAGGTAACCAAGTATCAAACATCTAAGTCAAAATTGTTGAGAGCCTTCAAAGAGATGGCCAAATGAAAGACAAAGAAAAATATTATATCATAAAAATAATCAACCCAAATGAATATAATCAAGTATGTGCACATGAGTTTTCTAGCCTCAAAAATAAAACCATGATTTCTAAACTAAAAATAACTTTAACGTGAACTAACAATTAAACTTATAAATAAAGTTAACAACGTAATTTATGGGAATAAATTATTCATCTGGTATACAACTTAAATATAATAAAAGAAAGAGTTTTTTAAGACTTGTTTACTTGGTAACAAAATTAGGCTCAATTAATTACAAACAACATTAGTTTCAATTATAGAGACAATATAATTATAAATTAGTAGAGGATCTTAAATCAAGAATAAAATGGAGTTTAGAAAGCTATCATAGAGCCCAAAAATTGTAGAAACAAACTTCTATTTTTAAGTAGATAAAATATAATTTAAATTGGCAAAAAAAAAAACTAAAATAGAGGCAATCAAATATAGTTAAGAAAGTGATCATAGAGATTAACACACTGTAGAAACAATCTTCTATCCAAATAGATAAGTATATACAACTTTAATAAGTTCTAGATTGAAATTAATCCTATACGACATTAAGAATTGTCATCATCATATAACCTCATGGATATAGTTTAATAACATCCAAGATTTACTAGTTTCATGAACTGAACTTCCTTATTCTTTTGACAATAGAAAATTGTGAGGAAATTTTGAAAGTTGATATAAAAATAGCGAGAACTTAAAAAAACACATATGTCTTATAAAAACTATTTTTTTTGTAAATCCAACTCTAAAAAGTTATCTTCTAAAAAAAGAGCATATATGTGTTAAAGAAGGAAAAAACTAAATAATCAATTGCATACATGTGGTTAATAATCAATAACCAACATAGATGTAAATTTTCTAATAATATAGGTAAGCATAAATTAATTGTTAAAAAGTTCATTTTAGAAGGCATATAGAGATACAATCCAAGGTCAAGATCACTGATAAATATTGGATTGTAATCTTCAAGATCACTGATAAATATTGGATTGTAATCTTACAAGTAAATTAGTGTACACATAAAAATATACAAAGAGAACCCAACAAATCAATAAAATGAATGATCCTTGAAGTATTAACATGTTAGTGAGGAGACTAAGAACTTGAGAACACTTGAAATTACTCTAGATTGTAACCAATCATGTATTTATTGAAGGGAGCGATACTTACAATGACTAAGTAATTTTCTTTACTACTAATATGAACACCTAGCACATGAACCCATTCTTAACTACCTAACCAACAAAGTACTTGTCAACATATCATGTCTTAAATCATAGAATGTATGCTCTTTCTTAGTTATTTTCTCTATAATAAAACTCTAATTGTATTGATGCTCTTCATGTTTCTAAAATATGATCCTATGTGCTTGTAATTGTCTAAGCTTTGCCTCAAGGTGACACGCTCCACCTTAATTTCTTTTATTCCATCCTAAATCTTGACTACATAACTAGTCTATTTAAAGGTTATCATTTCATTTATGCCTCCAAGACAATGAGGTACTTATGAAAACGAACCGACATTCACCAATGGTACCCATTATTGACCCACATGAATGTACTCAAATAGTCCTTAATGTTAATTGAGTTGTGATAGCGATGCAACTTAAAGTATTGCGAGGACACAAGGACCTAGGTTGGAGTACGACACCCCATTAACCATGTAGGTGTTAAATTTAATGGTCATATGACTATATTTCGACTTACCATACAATACAATCAATTTTTTCTAAAAATTGTACCAAAAGGAAGATAAAACTTTTATCTAAAAGATTATAAAAAATGTGTATTTACTCTTTGATATTTTCTTCTTTAACTATGAATTACTCAAACTGATCAAACACAATTTTAAACAAATAACCATCATAAAAATAGTCCCTAACTACAATCTCGACTATCAAATTTAACCTCTAATCAAAATATATGTTACATCCAAGACAACCAAACAAATTTTTTTTAAAAAAAAACTTCAAATATATGTCAGTCATTTTTTATCTTGTTATATTCTTCTTAACTACAATTCAAACATTACACTTATTCATACCTTAAAAAATTAACATTCTACCAAGTACCTTTCAACAAGTGTCAAGCCACTTAATAAAATAACATATTCTCTTAATTCTTGGAAGATTTGGCTTTGAAGGCAAAGATATGGTTGTTTTGTGCACAGTCATGAGTTCCTATTGACAGCTCACTTTTTAACTTCCAACCATAATTACTCACGTACGATTGGAAACTTCATCAAATTTATAGATTTCTTTCAAATAATGATCTCTTTTTTCTCGTGAACATGTCTCGTAAATGCATACAGATAATCTGTCAAGTGTCAGAGGTTTAAACGGAAAAGTAAGAAAAGGAACCAATAAAGTTTTATTCCTCATATTTTATATTTAGGTATATGAATAAGAATAAAGAGACGTACAATATGAATAGAGGTCAATATTAGATCATTGATAGTCTAGACTAGGCTAGTATGACTTAATGGGGTTGTCTTTTGGAGAACAACTCTATTTAAATGGGCTTTCTTTGCTTGCAATGTTAGTTTCTAATGACTTGAATTTTTCAAGGCATACTTTTTGGTTTTGTGTTAAGCTTAAGGATGTATGTTCGAGTTGGTTTAGAAAAAGAAGTCGAAAGTTTGAATTTTGTAAGAGTAGAGTATGTATGCTTTGTATTGAAGTATAGGTAGATGTCTTGAGGTAGTCTTGTATAACCTATAAATTAAGTAGCTTAATATTGTGAACTATAAAAAAAACCTTTCTATATAAGTAAATTTTTATTGTAGGTGTAATGCATCATCAATTAGCAACCACAAACTATCAAATGCAAGCTAAGATGCCCTAATCCAACAATGGAGTACAAAATCAACATAGAAATCACAATAAAATAGCAACTAACTAAATCCCTATGCTAAACTTGGCTCTCCTCCATTGCTCTTCTTAACTTTGCTCTAAATTTGCTCTCATATTTGCAAACATGCAAGATTCATGAGAAGCTCAATGAGAAATGCAGCAAAATCTTGAAGATAATGACTGTGGTTGTAGCTAAAATGAGGGTGAAGGGCTTCTTTTATAGAAGGCTTGAGTTCAAATGAAGGGTGAGGATTGAGAGTTTGACTTTGAGTGATGTGGACGGTTGAGATTGAATAGGGTTTTCTCTCCACATGGAGACAAAAGTGATTATTTTATTTAGATAAATGATGAGGTGGGAGTGCATCAATTAAATAAATTTTACAATTTATTTAATTAATTTGAATGAGGAATGAGTGGGAAACTTAATTAAATAAATAAATTATTTAATTAAGAAGATGAGGGCTAATATTTAAATAAATATTGTATTTATTTAAATTAATTGGGTAATGTAGAAATAGGATAATGAATAATTAAATAATTAAAAATAATTATTGAATTATAGGAGAAAATAGAGGGAAAATAGATGAATAATTAAATAAATAAATTTATTTAATTATAGCTTAGAAAATAGGAAAATGAATTAATTAAATAATTAAAGATTATTTAATTAATAGAGGAATGCAACATTAGGGAGAAATTGACATGAAAAATGTTGATCACAGGCTTAGAACATTTTGAAGTGTCTACAATAGGTTTGGTTAGACAAAGGTGTCATTGTAAGCCCATTTTGTGGGGTTTTGGTAATTCATGGATCAATTTGTTTCTTATTAAGTCGAAATTATATTTTGTGGGTATTTTTTAAGCTTTTGCTTTGTGCATTATTATAATATATGAAGATCCTTATTAAAATAAGAGGGGGTCCTATAATTATAGCCTGAATAACACAATTAGAGGGAGTTCCTTTTCACCAACCAAAAGAAACTATTATGGAGATGAGAATGGGAAAGGAATTTTTAATGATGAAAGAAGGGTTATAGGGACAACAAGCGATGTAGATCAAAATGTCATAGCAGATGAAATGAATAATGTAGAATGAAGGAGAATGTGTAATGAACAACAACAAATCAATCACTAAAGGAAGACAGGTAAATGATAAAGGAAGAGATATAATTTTAATCTTATATAAAAAATTTAGAAATAAAAACCTTAGTCACAACTTTAGTATTTCAAAGTTGCATTTTTATAACTTTATATTCTATTTCAAATTCTAGTTTTTCATCTTAAGGTTTAGAATTTTAATATTTCAAATTTACTTTTGAAAACCTATGATTTAAAATCCTAAACTTATATTTTTAAATTTTAGATTTTTAGTTTTTTCATGCGTTCGTATTTTTAAATGAATTGTAAAATATGGATTTAAACCCACATTACAAATCATAAATTAAAAAACTTCAAATTTACAAACCAACATTTGTATATTTGGTGTTTCAAAATTTTAGGTTTGTTGAATTTGGGGTTTATGAACTCTTAATTTACAAATCTCTAATTTGTAATTTTTACATGTAAATTTTAAAGCCACCAACTTTCATTTACCAATAATATTATCTTCTAATATTTTTCTTTAAATAGTTATAGATAAAAGTCACAAGTACAAAAATGAGAACACAAAATAATTTATCAATGTGAAGTGCAAGTCTAGTGTCCTAGTAATCATAGATGTTTTGTGCACAAAGGGTTGTATGAGAAGAGCTTTTGTTAGAATACAACTTGTCAAAAAAAATTACATGAATTTAATGGGGAAACACCTTGAACTTCAACCTAAAGTATGTTTTCCACTAGTTAATATTGAATATGGAATATTTTTTGCTATTATTAATGTAAAATTTGTGAATAAATGAAACATGATTAGACTAAAAATTTAGAGGAGAAATGTAGTCTTGATAGTCCATAACAAATTATTTCTTATTCATTGGGATTTGTGTTTGAGAAATAGGATAATAATAATAATAATTCAAAGGAGAAACATAGTCTATTATTCATTGAGATTTGTTGTTGAGAAATAAGATAATAATAATAAGAGGGAATAAATTATTCAAAGAAAAAAATAAAGGTTAATCAAGCACAATTTGAATTAGGAAAAGCCACAATGTAATGTAATATATAAAATCCTTGGATCTAACTAAACTTTACCTAAAATTTATTAGTAATAAACTTGATTTCTTATTATACAATCTTATTTGCTAATTCATATTTATAATTAACAATTGTTATTTTAAATATAATTTTTATAAGTTGGTCTATTTTTTATAGGGAATATGAGAAATCAATAATAAAATAATGGGAAAATATTGAATAAACATAGGTACAAGGCCATGAAGGGATATAAAGTTAAAAAGGGATAAATTACCCTATGAATGAAGTTCTTGAAAAGTTAATTAAAAAATATTTGTTTAATTCCTTTTCAATTTACTCATTATTCATTATTAGTTTAATATTTGTGAAGTTAAGAGTTTTAATATTTTATAATTATTTTGTTATATTCAAAATGATATTAATTGTGACCTACATAATTTCATGATAGATGGTGATGAAAGGTTAGATTGGATTTGGATGGGTTTGAGGGTGAAGATGAGGATAAGGGATAAGACCATGGTCATGGTTGTCAATGTAATAGTGGTAGATGTCAAAATAAGAGTGGCAATGGTCAAGGCAATATTGGTAACTATTGAGGCAATAGTAGTGGTTGCAAGAGATCCAATGCCAAAGGTAAGGGAGAGAGTGTAGAGTTTAGTACCACAAGGGCAAGGATCTAGATGAAAATGGAAGTGGTGGAACTAGAGGTTATGTCAACAATTGTCATGGTGAAGTCCATAGTGACATTAGTAGTAGCTAGGGAGGTTCATTGTTGGGTATGATTGATCTAAAAATAACATATTGAGCATGCCAAAAATTGGCTCACAGTAATGCTAGTGTATGATGGTTATAGGGCATGATACCTCATAAATCACACAAACCTTATATCATTCTTCTAGTGGTGTATGGTTGTACATATTTGGGAAGAAACTACTCAACTATTATAACTGCTAGAACTTTCATTAGAGGTATGTAACATGAGTGCCATTCACTCCCTTTTACCAATATTTTTATTTTGATCACGCATACCCTTTTAAGCCCTTCAATTATTGTTGGTGCAAGTACACCTCTTATGTTATATTTAGTTGTGTTAGTTTTATAAATTATCTCAAGTATTTAGATCATGTGCACATTGGATAAACATGTACACTTGCCATCTATAAAGATAAGTCAATGTGTATTGGATGGATTTGGTAGGTGCCTACATGATGTTGAGCCTCCACAACCATTTTGAAACCACTTGCATTTAAGACCCCATTCAAAATTACTATATAAACATCATGATCATAACAATTTGAAAAGGGAGAAAAAGAAGCATCATAGTAGAAGTGATGTGGTATTAGGAGGAATATTATTCTTCCTTTATTTAAAATATACATTAATTTTTCTAATAATATATCTACATTATTTATGCATCCTAGAAGTCTTTGTGTGTGAACTAGCTCTTAAGGTTGTTAAGTCTTGGTTCAATCAAAAAGAGATCTAAACTCTAATGTGCAGTGCGAAAACATTAAAAAACTAGCTCTACTAATATCTCTTGTTTCATTTTGCTATTATTATCATAATTTTGGGATGGAGATGATTTTCAGATCTAGAGATACAAAATCTTCATGGATCAGATTCAAGTGTGTTTGGAAAAGGAAATTGTTGTTCACCATAATATTTTGAAATGGTTTTTCTTGGAAGGTTAATAGATTGAATCTCAAGACTTCTTTGCTCCATCAAAGGAATAACAGAGAAAACCCTCAACTAGTTGATGATGCTAATTTGAATCAGCCACATTGGAATATGTTGGAGTAGATATCTAGTCTAAAAGAAGAAAAGGATAAGAAGGATGAAAGGATCAATTATTCAGAGAGTGAGTTACAGTCTATTAAGTAGAACCTCAAGAGAGTTGTGGACGTCAATAATTCCACTATTAAAAATTGTGCCAATAGCATACACATGCTTCAGGAAGGTTTGAATTCACAGGGTAATGTGATTTAGGAGGCGCTAGTTCAAGGACTTAAAGTAGGAAGATGGGCAAGGATAGTGTGTTGGGTAATCAGGTTGTGGGTTGTGGATAAGCATCTTGATTTCCTAAAATATGAACAGGAGATGGTTGTAGCCCTAAATTCCCTATAATATTGTGGCTTGGGTTATACATGTGTTGTTGTTGTTGTTGTTGTTTTGTCTTTGCTTTGTTGCAACATTGTTGGTTTTCTTGTCTAACATCTTGATAGTTGTCATCTTGGGTGGTTGTTTCTGTTATCTTTTTAGTTTTTTGTTGTGAAAGAGATGGGACCCCTTTCAAAACCCCCTTTACCTCTAATAAAAAAATTATGTTAACAAGAAAACCAATGTAGTGAAGTGAGACAAGTTATCATCACACTATGCATCTAACCAACGACTTTTTAGTGGCGAATCTTCACCAATTGGAAAATAGTTTGTATTCACAAATTTAAATTTGGCAAATATATTGCAACTAGCAGGGGGCTAAATCACCCAAAGTTTATAAATTATTGGTCAAATACAATTCAATTCGCTAGCAATTTATTTTATTAAGCATTTGTAACTAATAGTTTTACCACAGTAACCTATGTGTTTCTAACGGTGATTCACCTGGAATTTCAAAGGCATGTTTTAATTTTCCCACATATTCGCCAATAGTATTACAAAATTCATTGTGTATGAGGACCCATTTCACCAACACCATTATAACTCCATGCTAATTCGAGGGTCATAATCGCCTTGAAAATTATAACATATGTGTTTGATCAAGGTTTGATTCGCCCAATATTTATATGCCCCATTTTATAATCACGTGTGATTCACCAAATTATTACTACATTGTTTAAAATCCCACGGAATTCGACAAATATAAATTGATATAAATACAATTGAAACTCTGATTAACCTTTTACACATTTTGTTATGCTTTGAGCTCTCAATTCAGATCATAGGCAAGTTACAACTATAGGCATTAGCGAGTTAGTGAAAGCCTAAAGGTATGTGATCATTTGAATTTCTTTACAGTGTTACAAGATTATTTATCTCTTTGCTAGTTTTACTTCATTCATACAAATGATATTGAGTAGGGAGACATCTAGGGCCCAGGGATCTATATTCTATGATTCCTTAAATAAAAAGACATTTTTTTGTAGCTTTTATTTTGTAAGAGATGTCGAGTAGGAACAAGTTTGATGAAAGACGTAAAGGGAGGCCATCAAAACATAGAAAAATAATGTCCTACTTTGGCAATGTTTGCGATCCATTAGATGGAGCTACAACATCAACGTGCTTGTACCATATATTTATGAACAAGGCAATACCTCAAAGGAAGATCCAAATGAGTTAATTAACTCAGATCAGGATGACAATGCTACAGATGATGTTCTAGGGGATACCCAGGGTAGCCGAAATGAGTTCATTGACTTGGATGCCAATGCTACAGATGATGTTCTAGGTGGTACCCAGGGTAGCCAAAATGAGTTCATTAACTTGGATGCCAATGCCGCAGATGATGTTCCATGTTCCAGGTGGTACCCAGGGTGGTGGGAATGATAATATGAATAAATTGACATCAACAAGTGATAAGTAAGATGTAGATCCTACACGGAAGGGGAAAAGAAAATCCAAATAAAAAATAGCGTGTGAGTGGGATATGACAAGGAATTTTTAGATTGATTGGGTGTCAAAGTACTCATTCATTGAACCAGTGCAAAATGCAAACAAAGATGAACCTCCAACAAAATGCAAGTGTAAGATTTGCAATTAGAAATATCATAGGGACAAGAAGTTGTAGCTAAAACTTGACACTAGATAGAAAAACATATTGGTAAAGTTTATGAAAAACAAATCATAGACGGAAAGGAAATATCAGTGATATGATGGAAAACAAAGGAAGAATGTCTTCATGTTAAGAATGCCCTTGAATATGATGTGCACATGTAAATAAAGACGAAGCTTGTTGCATGTGGAGGTTCAATTGAAGCTCAATTTGGAAAGATGATGGGAGAAGGAAAAATGGCAAAAATTGTTCAGTTCAGTGTTGTTTTTCATATTTTGACCAGAGGGCATCCTTTGACAGACTACCCAGAATATAATAGTTTATATTTTATGGGCATTCCTAACTTTCCTAACACACATTGGTCAACAAACAGTAGATGGGAATGTGCAATTTGTCTTGCTGAGGTAGAAAAACAAGATTTACAGGAAAGAAAATAGTCAACCTTTATTGCATTATCTTTAGATGAAGTTAGAACAGTAGATAATACTTCTTGGGTATGTATGCATGTGTAAAACATGTCCGCCAACCTCATCTACTCTCTATTTATAAAATGAAGGAGAATGCGGCATCACAAAATTTTTTTGAACTAGTTAAGAAATCTTTGAATGAAATTGAGGTATGGATGACTACACAATTGCCAAAAAGTTGGTGTTTGTAGGGGTTGATGGAGCTTCAGTAATGCAAAGTCATAGGAATGGTCTTTGTGTAAAGCTACAAACTTCTTTTTCACCATACATGATTTCCATTCACTGCATGGTCCACAAATTGAATTTAGCATTTAAAATTGTGAGCAAGTTTTCTATAGTATCAAAATTTGAAGATCTAATCTGCGAGCTCTACTCATACTTCTGTCGAAGTCCCAAACGGTTTATGCAATTTCAACAATTTGAACTGATGGAATAACTGTAGGAAACAAGCTTCTTAAGGATGTTGATACCAGATGGATCTCCTTGCATGGATCAACGCAACAAGTTTTTTCAGAATATTAATCCTTGATTAGAGTAATGTACGAACATCACCTCACAGTAGACAGAGCTCTTGACCTCTTACATAGGTTAAGCGACATAGATACACTCCTAAATTTATTTGGTATTCTTCCCATGCTAGAGGAAATGAACATTCTTGTAAAAAAATCCCAAGAAAGAACTATGTATATTTCAAAATATACTCAACTATGTAAAATGATATGCATGACCCTCAATAATCTATGTCTATTAGAGCAGTCATTTATAATTCCAAAATTTAGTAGCTGGCACTTGATGACAAATGTGAACAAATCCTGCTAATTTCTTATAGTTTAATGCAAGTGGGGAGTTATGTGTCTCTATACAGGGATATGAGATATCAATGCACCATTTTACCAGGGTTAGGCACACTATCAAAGAAGTACATATTACAAGGGAAGATTTTGACAACATTGTTAATTATGTAAGTACTACTTTAAAAGATATTGTGAGATCTCTTTCCTTAGAGACTAGAGATTGATTCCCTCACCATGAACTGCTTGAAGCCATGTCTGTTGTGTATCCTCAATATTGGGTCAGCTGTCAACTAGCGAATTTTCATAACAAGATAAAGACCTTGGTCAATCATTTTTCCAAAAGTTTAGAATTCAATGGACAACAAATAGAAGGAATTATAAATATATAAGCTTACAGAGCAATCAACCCATTTTACAACATCAATGATGGAACAGTTTAAACTCATGGAGAGTCCCTTCCAAGATGGATCAATAACAAAGCTTTGGGCAACCATAAGTTAGAACAAAATATTGCATGATTCAATATCAAAATTTATTTCAAACTTGTTTATTTATGTCAAACCATGATATTGGGGTCGGTGGAGGATGAGAGATTTTTCAGTGCATTGGGGCTCTTGAAACCAAAGATAAGAAACAAACTTGACAAGAATTTGGAAAATTGCTTGAGGATGTATACAACTAGGTATGATATCTGAAGTTTTCCTTTTGAAAGGGCACTCACAATCTGGAGGTCCATATGTTAAAGAAGAGGGTTCTGCAACACTTAAAACCATACTGGCACACATGATAGTGACACAATGAATAACACATACATAGTGGTAGTGAGGATGTGCACTTAAGAGGACGTATGCAGAGCGAAGAAAATGAAGACCAGGATTAGGATGGCTCTCAATGTCATGGGTAGAGTAAGGAAATGATTTGACAAATGGAAGAGATTTAGCACTTACTAGGTATTTATAATGTATTTCATATTCCAAACTCCAAACTGTTGTTGATGATATTTTATTTTTCTATCACTGAATCTTGATATACATTTTTTTTTATTTTCCATTTTAAAATTAATAGATTAACATAATACTATTTTCCAATGTTCCATTTTAGAATCTAAATTTTAAACATTGTTTCCAAATTTGATTTTATTTTAGCATCTAAATTTTACACATTTTTCAATTTCCATTTATTAATTAACATATTATTAGTAATTTCATATTATTATTGTGTGATACTGATAAGTGTTACATGTATTCAACTAAATGCATACTAACAACACTAACAATAGCATATACAACATTAGCAAATGTTTAATGTGTATCTAGAAACCAGAGTTTCCCTGAATTAAGCAATTAAATAATATAGATAATTTGAACAAAAAAATGGAAGTCTTATATTGATTTTCAAATGAAGGAATACGATGTACATAGAAGTATTATCAAATTATCAAATCATTCTATCAGCTTTTGTAGCATGCTCCACTGTTCATCTGATGGAAGTGCAATATGTTCTAACTCATGGTATCTGACTTGTAAATTTGTTAACAATTCATAACTGGCTAGTAACTTTAATGTATTAATCAAAGTTGCATTCAAGCTTATTACTGGTTTAATGGAATCCAAAAAGTTTTCCTCATCTAGCTTCTGAGGAAATTGGTCCAAATCAAACTTCATTGTATCCTCCATCTTCTTTTTGAGAGCACCCTTTCCAATGTATCAATCTGTATTGTCAAAAGCCCATGGCAAGCTAAGCTCTTTCAAGTATTCTACCTTTTTATGTAGCTTCCGCAACAATTTTGCAACCTGATCTAGAAATTCATGTGCTTCACCTAGCTTCGTACACTTATGAATGATAGATGATATCTTTATTGAGGCATCAATCCGATTGTGAATTCCTTTGGATGCAAATTCATTGTCACTGATTATGTAGATTGTTTGCAAAATTTGCTTTGCAGATTTCTGACTTGAAGTCATCTTTTTGTTGTCTTGAATGTATAGTTTGAACTTCACATTCTGTACTATTAGACCATCAATCAATTCAAAGAATTTAGACAAATCATCAGTCTTCTGTATTATTTCCTCCCAAATGTTTTGTTTTATATGAATCGCTATTTTTCTATAAAATTTAGATACTCTGTTTTGGGAAGACTTTATTTCATTTTTCTACATTCTTCAGTTGTAGTTGTAGTTTCTCAGTGATTTTTCTCTCTTCCTCCATTTTTGGTTCGCACTGATTTACTTTTTGTGTATGTTTGTCCAGTTTGTCTTGTAATGTCTTTGCTAAGGCCTTGGCTTCCATCAGATTTTGTTGTAATTTTTCTAAATTGATTCTTTCATTATCATAATTCTTTATGCTTTCATCTAACCTTTGCTTCAGTTCATTCAGTTCCACCTCTGTCTGTTCATTCTCTTTGCTTGTAGATGTAGAGGCAGATTTTTTTATCCTTTCTCTAATTCATTACTCTTGTTATATGTTGCTTTTCTCTTGCTTTCTCATTTGCTAGGTCTACATGTAACTTTTCTATTTGATTATGCAACCTTTTATCTCTCTCTTGCTTTAGCAATGATGTGTACACCACATCGTTGTTCCTTTTTGATACATTAATTTGTCATCATTTTTCATTCTAGAAAAATCCATTTGGACAGTGCTCACCTCATAGTCAGAGCATTGCATATGATTCTCTAGTTTATTTTGAACTTTGGGCACAACAAAAATGTAGTCCATAGTTTCTATATTTGGGTCATATGTAGGCAATACCCTAGTTCTTGCAGGCTCAAAAGTTACAATAGATGTACTCTCTATCACTTGATTCTTGTGTCTTTTAGATTTTTCTGCTTTCTTGTTAAACTCAGCTTTGTAATCAAAACTTGGGACTGCTGACACAATTGAATGCTTGAATGGAGAAGGAGTAATTGTTTGAGGCTGAGGATTAGCCATCCCTATCCCAGTCATACTAACAACAGAGGGGTGCCTTCTGGAAAAAAATCCATTGAGGTAGAAATGGAGGAATTCAGACTTGGATCTATCATAATCCTTTGCATCTTCACAATGCCTTGTTCATTGAGTTTATGTATAGTATCTTCTAGTAGTGGCCTCTTCTAAGTATTTTGTTGTAGCACTTGTTGACCACTACTACCCATGCCATCGCCACCAGTAGAACTATCTCCACCATCTCCTTTACCAATCAAATGAGTATCTCGAAGATCTAAAAACCTTTGTGGTACTGGTTGTACTTGCGATTGTATCTGACTGTCAGGATTTTCATTTGAAGCTCAACAAATTCAATTGTACTACCTGTCATTGTATGCCTTAGGGCTTTCTTATTAGCTCCAATGCCTCAAAAATTACCAGGTCTTCTAGGGTCTACCTGTGTTACCACCCAAGTGTTGTCTTGTCCTTCGGCCCCCAAACCACCACCTTCATAACCCAATTTTTTTACTATGGCTGCACCTGAAGTATATGTTTGTTTTGTGGTATCACTCAAACCATGTTTGTATGCATAGTCTTTAGTGGGATCCAAGGGTTGATTTTGCCTATCAGTATCATCATCAGATTCATGATTAGGTGCTTCAGAGGGATGCTCTATACTCCACAATTTGCTAAACTCTTCATCTTCTGGGATCTCCTCAAATTCTGCAGTAGTTTTTGGATCACCTAGATCCTTCCTCATAGACCAAAAGGCATTTATTTTTGTTTGTGTCCACACTTCCTCTATACAATCTTTTTTGAGAGACTGGTATTTTTTTAAACTAGATGGTTGATCAACTCTTTTATAAAAACCATTATACCTCCTAAATGGCATCTCTATTGCTCTTTGTGGCTGCAATGCCAATGCTTTTATTGATAATTGTTCAAAAGAAATACCTTTCTCAGTAGCAGTTTCCTCCATTACTTTTTTCACCTCATCCCAAGAATTCTTATTTTTCAATATTTCTAGCAGGGGTTTACTTTGATGTTGAATTCTACTTCCAGCATTCTTATTAGCCAAAAGCCTTGCTTTAATCACATCTCATGGGTCTTAGTACCAGTGAGAGTCAACATCAAATTTAAAAATTTGGTGTGCCACAGTGAATGTTTTTTTCTCAAATGTGAAACCTCCACATGAAAAAGGTAATGAAGGATATATGCTCTTCTTTTGCTAACTAACAAAGTACAGTTGATCTGTACTGTCCATCTGTTGTATGTATTCCAATGCAAAAACCCTCTCTGTCACATGTATTGGAAGTTTGTGGGACTCTACTCCTAATCCATAAAATCTTAGCACAGTATATTCTTCCATGAAGTACCAGTCAGCCAATTGTATTTCTGATCCTAGTTGAATGGAATCTCTACAAGACTCGGGCAATCTAGGCATTGGAGTACTTGTAATTGCATAATACAATGGAGCCAAAAAGTAGTCCACAAAATGATTGTAGTTCATTCGAGCACCATGCATCCTTATCTTATGGGTCCAATCATGTAGTGGAAGCGCTCTTTCCACCTCATCCTTTGCGAAGGGTTGAATATGAAGCTTGTTGGCCACAAATGTTCCACTAAACTGCACTAGAAATAAATAGCACAAGTAGGTTGTGAATCTAAAGGTCTTAGTGTTGGAACCGGAGGTGGAACCTCCTTTAATCATTAAAAATTATTTCTGCATGAATTTTTCAATGTGCTCTACAAATCCCTATTTTATAGGGGGATTAACATAATGGATATTGTATACCATTTCAAGGAGTCTTGCATCCACTTGCATATTACTATCCAATCCAAGGCAAAATGCTAGCATGGAAATAGTATCCTGAACCCCTGGTTTAAAATTTTTAATTTGATAAGGACGCTTCTAATTCTCTTTGATTACAAAAAAATCCATTGTTATTTTTCTGAGAAAAGAAACTTTGGAATTTAGACTGACTGCTTCATAATCACTAGTTAATGTTTATAGGTCAATGTGGATGTTTCCAAAATCTCTGGCTGCAAACCCCCATAGACTACTAATTTCTGTTGTAATGGTTAACATTTCTTTCTAGCTATCTTTATTAACAATTGCTTTTCTATTTTCATCATAATTCTAGGCATAAACCATGATAGTCCACAAAATGATTGTAGTTCATTCGAGCACCATGCATCCTTATCTTATGGGTCCAATCATGTAGTGGAAGCGCTCTTTTCACCTCATCCTTTGCGAAGGGTTGAATATGAAGCTTGTTGGCCACAAATGTTCCACTAAACTGCACTAGAAATAAATAGCACAAGTAGGTTGTGAATCTAAAGGTCTTAGTGTTGGAACCGGAGGCGGAACCTCCTTTAATCATTAAAAATTATTTTTGCATGGATTTTTCAATGTGCTCTACAAATCCCTATTTTATAGGGGGATTAACATAATGGATATTGTATACCATTTCAAGGAGTCTTGCATCCACTTGCATATTACTATCCAATCCAAGGCAAAATGCTAGCATGGAAATAGTATCCTGAACCCCTGGTTTAAAATTTTTAATTTGATAAGGACGCTTCTAATTCTCTTTGATTACAAAACAATCCATTGTTATTTTTCTGAGAAAAGAAACTTTGGAATTTAGACTGACTGCTTCATAATCACTAGTTAATGTTTATAGGTCAATGTGGATGTTTCCAAAATCTCTGGCTGCAAACCCCCATAGACTACTAATTTTTGTTGTAATGGTTAACATTTCTTTCTAGCTATCTTTATTAACAATTGCTTTTCTATTTTCATCATAATTCTAGGCATAAACCATGATAAATTTTGGGCAAGGGAAAACCTCATGGAGCATCAAGCGTCCCAATCCAACCACCCACGGTGCAGTAATACTATTAATTGGTAATGGATTTTCTAGGTTAGCTTGCATTTTCATTCTAGCCTTATTCTCACATGAAAATCTAAGTTCTGGTGTAAGCCTACCAAAGATTATAGGATCATAAATATCATGATATTCATCAGTGAAACCTGGGGTTTTAAGCAATCCGGCGTAGTTTATTTTGTGTAATGCTTTGCCTTTCCCAATCATTGGTGTGGTAGTGGTGGTAGACATGCTTGTAAACCCTCAACCCTAAAACCCAAGATTGAAAAATTTTAAACTGAAGGCTTATAAATTAATTTGAAGGAATGTAGGATTATTGTATTTCAATTTTCACATACCTGGAATTTGAAAAGATGAATACGAAGATTGGCATGGACTGACTCTATTACATCCCATAATCTCCCGGGTGCACTACAATCTCCCTAATCCTCTCACTTCCAAAATCTCACTTAGCAGTTGCAACTTCAATTGCATGTGTGCAATACTATGATTTAACTTCTTAATTTTCTTCTTATTCTCAAATAAGTGCCAAGTGCCGAGTAATAATAAAGCAAATGAAACGTGTTACATTACAATTTTGTACTCCCACTTCAAATGAAATTTAAGGATGGCCTACATTTGCAAGTCTGCAGCCTTAATTAATTCAGCACGTACGTCAAGCGGTGGCATTGAAAACATATTATAAAATCTCAACTGTTGATCTTTGTAAATCTAACAGCTCTAGGTTGATTTTGGAGGTTTGAGTTCACAAGTCTAATGCTCCAAACATTTCATTCCAAAATTCAACTACAGTCGTCCATTGAACGTTCATCGAATGGTGAAACATCGCACGAAAGCACAAACTCCCTTTATATGAAGTTGGGCCCACTTTGATGACTCATAAAATAATAATAATGGCACTAAATTAATAATAATATCTTAATAAGTTAATTAATCTATAATGATATTTCACTGGAAACTGATAATCAATTTACCTTTATAAGATATTAATGTCTCAACATTAATATTGACCTAATAATGGCAAATAATATGCATCTGGTACTTAGTTATCCATTCATTTGTAAGTAACATTACTATTCTATGTAAAATAATTATTCAGTTACTTGATCATAAGCTAATACACAACAATAGTACATAACAACAAATGTGTCATGAGAGAAATAAGGAATTCTTGATTATTAATTCTCAAATGCAATTTACAAAATGAACTAGAGATGAGATACACAAAACTTGCATTCTGTTATTATACTCAGTCACAAAAAATACATCACACCAGACTCCTATATACTGAACCTATCTAATATTTTTTAGACTCAAACCACAAAAAGAAAACTAACACATCCCAAAGATTTTCTAACCCATCTTTCAAACGAAGCACATCCCTTTTATAAAACAAGGGAGCTTCCTACAATCCAACAATGACTGACACGCGCTTATACCCTGTTTGTCTTTGAGAAAACAAGCCACAGACCCCTTATCACACAATTTACCTCTATACCCATGCATCAGACTCTTCTTTTGATGACCAGTTGTACTTTAAAACCTTTTCTATTCTGTTGATGTGGGTTGCATACTTGGCATCCAGTATCACTTTTGTTTCCTTTATGAAACTGTTGAGGCTAGATTCCAATTCAAACAATCTGTCCATCTCAGCATTGCAACATACATGATCAATCTTACCTGCAGTAGTGATTGATTTGACTAAAACAAGAATAAAATTGTTAAATTCTTCTTTCCAATCAAATAGTGACTTTTTGGTGCCATCACTTGCAAGTACTAGTGGCGTGGAACAATTCTCAAAGGATTTGAAAGTATCCAATTTATCTCTTAATACCACATCAAGTTTACTTTGAAAAATAGGTATCTCATTTAGCAAACCAATGACTTCATACGTACCTCTCACTCCATTTATCACATCAGGATCGAATTTGGCACTATTGTAGATGTGATTGACCACTGGTATCTTAGGAGTCCATGTACTTAAGATTTCCTCTAGAGCTAACTTCTTGTTGATGTGGCTATCAAGAGCCCCTTTTAAATTGTTGTACCAAATCCAAGCATCTTCAACTCTGTGCAGCACTTTACTCATTTGGTGGCTCAAGAAATTACTTATAAAAACAATTTTCTCATTTCTATTGTCTTCCTTAAGTTTGTCAATCAAATTGTTGCTTCTCCTTAATTTCTCTTGCAATTCAACAACAACAATAGAATCTCATTCATGTCTAGATGAGCTCACAAGACTAGATGCAGAGGTTAGTGGTCCCATTTTCATTCCTGCAAGAGGAATGAGTGCCTTGAGTTTATTGTATTCATGCAGCAACCTCACATAGTCCTCCTTCTTATCAAAATATGCTTTTAGTTTTCTTGTTGCAATCTCACTAAATTTAGTTGTATTTACCACCAAAGATGTAGCATGGGGGGCATAAGTATCAGGCAACCTTCTCACAATTAATTGCCCAGTGAGCTCACTTAAATCCTTTGCCACCTAAGGCTTATTGTCATTTGCGGTCATTGCCCAAATTGCTAAGGCTTCATGATTGGCATTGAAACTTAACCCAAATAGTTCTTCATCTTTCTCCTTTGGACCATCACCTCATCTTCAATGTGGTCCTGCCTTCTGATGGTATCCATAGCAATTTTTGATGAAACGTCCCATCCTAGTAGAAGTAGAAATCCACTTTCTTTTACCAATCTCATTCCATCTTTAGGGGTGATAGCACTAACATCCATGGCTATCTCCTTCAAGATTCTCTAGGCTACTTCCATCTTTTCTTCCTCCCCAACCTTGCCCTACTCTTTGTTTAAATTTTGTAAATACATCTCTGACTTCCTCTTTGTCAACAAAGATTTGAGTTCCTTTGATTTAACAAACTCATCATCAAACAAGAATTCTCTGCAAGCCAGAGCGTTAACATCCTGTACCACTGCATTACTCTCTGTTATCTACTTAGCAGAGTCCTAGTTGGAGGAGCCATTTGGATTTCATTTCTGTGGGGGAATTTGAAAATCTACTGAACCTCATCAAGATCAATCTGGTTCTCCCCAACCTCTTCATTTAAAGAATAATCAACCAAAGGTTTGTTGGATGTTGGTTTGTCATTGATGTCAAAAGGATAGGAGGTCAGTGAGGTCAGTGCATGGGTTTATGTTGTCATCACAAAGAGTTGCAGTAGTAGATCTTTGTCATCCATGTTGTTTCAGGTTGTTGATGTCAAGGTGATGTGTCCTTGTCATCTTTGTGACAGAGTTTCTTAACAAAGGTGCATGTGATGTCAAAGGTAAGGTGACAAAGATAACATAAGGATGCTTTATATGCATTTCATGGTAAGTTTTGTTGATGCAAAAGATGACTTGGTGCTTTATGTCAAAGGACATTCATCAGAAGGCTTGGTTTGTCATTAAGGGTTGATTTGACATTGGTGTCAAAAGGTTATGCTTCATGATGTTGATCATGTTGTTCATGCTTTAGGATGCTTATGATTCAGGATGCTTCATATGGTTCATGCTTAAGGAGTTACATAGTGTTCATGCTTCATATGGTGTTAGTGGAGTTGCTTGTTGCTTATTGTTGTTTGTTTGAATAGTGACAGTAAGTTTGTCAAAGAGAGTTCATACTTGGTTGGTTTTCTGGATGAGATTTCAAAAGATATCAGGTGGAGTGGTGATAGTTTCATGATGCAAATTTGTGTTCTTCAAGATCAAAGCAATTTGATACAGTGATGTTAGAAGCTTGTCAATGATACCGTGATAATCAAGAGCAACAGGATGTTTGGTGATCTAATGTTGGTGCTTGATCTTTGTGTTGGTAATGCAAAGAGATTTCAAGGATGATGTGCTTCATCACAAGTGTGTCAGGAGATCATGGTATTGATCATCAGGAAATCAAGAGATCTTGAATTAGTGTTATGGACATGTAAGTTGAAACAGTGTTTACTCATTCTTCATTATAGCACATGTCATATTTCATATCTCTGATGTTCAGTGACCTTTTATGTCCATGATCATTTGGTTGCCTCTTAGGATTTGTTATTTCCTAAAGACCTAATCACCTAAGAACCCTAAGTCCTAATTGTTCAAACCCTTCCTAAATTCCTTAAAGACCTAAAACTTGCCCGTCATGTTAATATGTACTTTTTGTTATAATTAGAAAGTGACTTGTTATAAAAGGTCACTTTATAACTTAAGTCACAATCTAAGGGCCTTTGGTCATTGGGCAACCGGCCCCCACCTCCTACTACCACTAGATGCATCAGTTAGACATGTTTGGATTGGGCAGCAATAACAAATCTATGGTGCTCATTCAATTTTCTATGGCCACAAAGGACTTGATGAATGGTTAATATTTAAACGTGTGATATCACCTCTTGTGATTGAAGATTGACGGGAAAACGGGAGTATGAGGTCTATATGGTCTGTCAGAACTACTTTTGTAACTGCTGAATGCATGGTACGAGGAAGTAATAAAGAAGGATTAATGTAAAAAGATTCAAAATAGATTTTGAACTCTGAATATGCATGAGGGATTTAGAATCCACTCCTTCCAAATATAGGTGCCTTCAATAACTGAAGCAACAAGGTGAATTAGTAATTTTTATCTTTGTGAAAAGCCAAGTGGGAAATAAATGAAAGTGTGTGTTTTCCAATGAAGATTCCTCAGTGAATTTACAAGGGTGTGTGATAGAGGATGTGTGAGATAGGGCGTGAGATGGGTTGTGAGAGTGCTTTTGATGGAATAGAGGTGAGTTAGTGAGATGAAGACATGAATAGAATGCAGCAGGTTCAGAGGTATGATTTTGAAACTCTACTGTTGTATTGAGAGAAGAATGAGGGCATGGAAAATTGTAGAGAGGACAATGAAATATCAGTAAGTGCTAAGATTTATGGCCTGCAATGACATTGCATAGAGAAAAGGCTTCTATAACAATGTCTATGTACTATCTATCACAAGCAAGAGATATGGACATGCATATAACTTTGTTTTGACATAGAAGGTTGAAGGCAGATTGAGATAGAGATGATGTTTGTAGCTATATGCATGTTAGAGTAGATATGAGACAGAAGGATAGAGGTTCTTGCAAAGAAGAGAGAGTTTTTGGTTTAGGAATTTATGTCTTTTTCAGGTGATCATATATTTACCCATCATGTCATTGTAATCAAAACAATGTATTGTACTTATGATGATCTTGAAGAGTCAAAGAAGATTTTTGTTCTATTTTGAACATCTCCAAACAGAGGTGCCTGAACAAATGAGTTATAGAATTCATCTATAACCATTGGTTTCCTTGTAAACAAAGTAGTACTCTATGTTCATCTTCCTAATTTGAGTTTGGAGTAGACTTGTAACCAGTGAGGTTTGCCAGTGAGGCATAGCTTGTAACCAGTGAGGTTTGCTAGTGAGGCATAGTCTGTAACCAGTGAGGTTTGCTAGTGAGGCATAGACTGTAACCAGTGAGGTTTGCCAGTGACTCCTAATGGAGATCATGTTCATAGTGGTTTTTACCCTTTTGGGGTTTTCCACTCAATCACCTGTGTTATGTGTTGATTCTATCCGACTCTTGTGCTTTGTCAATGTTCTATGTCCTGATGCATTTGTTATATATTTCATGATCATGTTATATTGTTGTGGTACTATTGTGAGAAGATCTTGTTTGAAGAATTAGTTTTATTAGATCACTGATTCAGCCCCCCCTCTCAGTGATACTTAGTATTCCAACAAGGTTGATCTACAATAAGTTGTTCAGGGGTAGGCAACTCCCTCCATGCTTCTTCTGCCACTTCCTTGACTTGTGGATAAGATGACTCTTCAATTCCATCCTCATGTGGCTGATGTTTCTCAGGTGATTGTGGTTTGGTGGATTTCTTCTTGACTACAAGTTTGAGCTCTTCTGCATGCTCAATCATTTTCTACATCCTAAGGATAGGATCAGATATTTCCCTAAAAGCTCCAGGGTAGTCAGATTTTTTAAGCTTCCTCTATCTTTCTCCCAAGACAATAAGAATCCAATCATCTCTTGCTTCACTTCATTGTCAGAAAGATAGTTTCTGATCAAATCCTCGTTATCATAAAAATAATGTTCAAACCTTGACCTCTGCCTTTCCTTCCTTATTTTGTCAATGAAATGCTCAGGGTCATAATTCCTTTGGTCAGCAAATTTTAGTTTGTATTCCTGTAGCTTTGGCAAACATACCTCTAAGCCTTCCTTGGAAGTAACCAAAAAACTAGGAAACGAAATCTTTGCAGGAAGGAAAGTTCTCTTCTTACTCATCCTCAAATGAGTTTTGTCTAACTCATTCATTTTCCACATAGTTTCTAGAAATGCAATTTTGTTAGGCACTTTCTTGGGCAAGAGATGAGGATTAACATTTGCTCCATATAAACTGATCAAAGTCCCCTCTAGATATAAAAACCAATCACCTCAGTTGTGATCAATAATAGCATCAGGAATTCTCTCAAGCATCCTTAGGAAATCCATGATTTCTTTTGAAAATCTTGGCTTCTCATGCCCTAGCAATCCCAAGAACCTCTGTACAAAATGTTCTTCAAAAATTAAATAATTTGTATTGTTACAATATGAGTCCCACAGATGAACTCTTCCCTGAACAGGCATGGGATCACTATCCTTTGTCTAACATTCAATTTTCAATTCTCCACCCCAATACTTCCTACCACAATGTAGCAATATGTGGCACAACAGAGAATATCTCTTAAATGTAGGGGTTTTTTTGGATTGTCTATATGCCACTAAATCCTTATGAATTTCCTTAGCCAAATAAGTGGCATAGTCAAACTTCTTGTTCTAAAATTTCTCTTGGATGTCCACAATCATTACTAATAGGGGAATTGGTATTAGAGGGATAAAATCCAACCCAAACACCTGACATAGGGCATAGTATATCTTTACAAAATAATCCTCAAACATGTTAGCTCTATAAGGTTCTATCTCATGGTCACCAAGCTTCACATGTTTCTCCAAGCTCCTTGGCTTGTGAAGGGGAAGAAGATATGTCATGTATCCCTGCCTATTTTTGTTGTATTCTTTCTTCAATTCTTTAAAATTAATTTCAATATTTGCTGAGGGATCCAGATTGAATACCTCTATAATCAATGCTTTGTCCAAGTAAAAGAGTATTTTCCCCTCATAGTTTGACAAGATTTGAGTGTTGGGATCATACTTTCTATAGACCTCTTGGACTAGGTCAACATTGACAAAAACATTAGGGATGACCAGCTTACCTAAATCTAACCACCAAATGTTTGAAATAGGCCTATGTTGGGAGCGGTGATAACCAAATTCAAACAATTCCCACCACCCTACCAGAAAAATCGTATCCTTGATGTGCCCATGGATATCATAAAGCCTATCAGTCAATTCCCTTGTTGGGGCATGCTTATATGTTTTGGATGAACCTAGGTGTTGATTAATGATGTCTTGGGACAAATCTTACTTAATTTTACCACCACGGGATGACCTATGACTCATGTTTGCATACATGAGGGCATATCACACAAAACTAGGGTTTAATTGGTCACCAAATAGGTTTATCTTGATTAGGGGATACACGCTAACACTCCTAAAAAACCTAGGAATTTATAATATTATAGAGAGGGCAAATTATTACATACCCGGGCCGCAGCAAATTGCAGGTTGAAAATAGGGCAGTGAATTTACTAGGTGCACTCTTGTTGTTTGCCTCAGCATCATGAGCTCTTTTCTTGAAAACATGAGCTCTTCTCTTGAAAATGCAGAATGATCTTCACTTGCAGTAGAAAATCTCATTTAATCCTTTTTCAACTCCTCATTAATTGTTCAAATGTGCTGAGCACAGTACTCACTTTCCATGAATGGTCACTTCCTTTGAATGCTGGCCATCAATCAAACTAGGGATTTAGATCAACAGATATCGCATGCCGGACTCCATCGCAGGCTTTCCCAAACATAAAACTCTTTGAGGTTGCGTGATGTGATCCACTGTTGGATCTCCTTCAGCCAACTAAATTAAAACATCACCGTTGATCTTAACCTCTTCAATCGAACATATGTCACCACATAGAGGATGTGGCTAAATCCTCTATCACATAGTGTGAAAGAACACACATTGATTTGCAAACCTACAAACTAAACCGCTACAAAATAACTATCACCACTAATCTCCATAGCTCTCCCAAGATCTCCACATCATAGAAGATAGAGATTAAAGAGCCTCCATACTATTACCAAAAAATAATGAAGTACAATAATAGTAAATGACCACAAACATATTGATCACAATAGCTCCATGCAAACCTCAACTCCAATGTCATGAACACAACCCTCTAGGAACACTAGACCATCAAGAAAAAACTTGCAAATCAAAACCATGTCCTACCAACACCAATGTGCTAAAGCCGTGATAAATAAGATCTACTTCCCGAAACCCCCAAATAGAAAAGCCTCCTCAACATCCAACCTTTCAATCCCAAGGTCAAACATACCAATATATCAATAAACTAGCCCAGGTGCGGACCTCTCAAACTAAAGGAAGATCAAACAAAACATCCATTCTCTCAACAAGGGAATATGCCCTATGTTACACCCCAATTTTGATGGACCAATTTACTTTTAACTTCTATGTTAATTACTATTTTGATGCAAGATGATGTCATTATGATATTTAAATGTTTCGATGAAATAATATGCAATGAGATGCTTTTTTGCATTTGAATGAATACATGATATTTAATTTACATTATGTTATGTTGTGATTTTTAACGGATAACTACGTGAATGTTTCTCTAAGTGACATGTAGGATGATTCTTGCCCTCCAAAGAGTGAGGGAGAGTATCACCCAGGAGAGGGGAATAGACTTTGGAAAATTGGGTATTGCTATATAAGTTTTCACACACTCACATAGGTCTATTTTGAACCGCGTCAAGTCAATTGAGTTATTTTTGGAATTGATAGGTGAGGTCAAACCTAGTCGAGTCAAGTTGTCTTGGTCTCTTTTCCTTTAGCAAAAATTAAAACTATATGTGTGTGTGTGTTTATTGCTAGTTAAAACTTGTTTTAGATCGTGCACCTCATTGGCATGGTAAGCCACCACTAAAGGCTAAATATGAGACTTGAGGTGGGAGAGGCAGCACCACCTTCCCCATTTTGAGGTGGCAGTTCTAAAAACATTTTAATGATTTTAAGCTTACTACGCTTAAGCCTGTGGAAGGAGGCATCTTGGATGGTATCCAAGCCTTAACTGGTGCTGATATGCATGTATTATGGGTCGTGGCTCCTGTCTAGTATAAAAGCCACGAAGTGGCAATGCAAAAGGATTTTTTGTTTTGATATTTTTTCTTTCTAATTGAGTGTGGGACGTTGAAAGATGAAGACTATTATTTCTCTGCAAGTTTGGAGATATATAATCTCATGCATTTAAAAACTAAGGCACAGTTATTGTGTGAAGAACTGCATGGTTGCTAATAGCGACTGAAAAGGAAATAGTAACCATTGGTTAAGTCTTGGAAAGATTGTGACAAGAATCGAGGACTGGAAACCCTGAGATACAGTACAATAACAACGAGATTTACAAGCAAGTTTACTTATTTTATATATGTTGAACTCATGTTCAAACAGTCAGTTTGGTCATATTTTATTCCTCAGTATAGAGGCTTAGTTTCTTTGATTCATTTCACGCCTGTATAAAGGCAGTGATGCATACATATGTCACCTGTAGCAAATGGTGTATGTGGGCCAAAAGGCCATGATAAATTTGCATGTAGTAAGCAAGAGTTTATCTATATAATGAGTATAGTGATAAAATATTGTGTATCATGTTTAGTTAAGCTATTCTTATCCCCTCTATTGAGAAATGGAGGCAAGACCAAACCATGATGACAATGCAAGAGTCGAATGAAAAATGAAAGTATAGATAAATGTTGACTCACGTACTCAGCTGACTATTTGATCTTATTCTTGAAATTATTATTCAAACAGTTTGAGAGGGATATTCTCATGGGTATATAAAAGATATGGTGTATTATTAAAATTTAGTGATGAACATCTTTCTTTTTTGTAGATGTTCAAAATTGGACAATATAGTAAACCAAACTGATGACGACTAGGCAGTACAAGAAATGGATATTTCTTTTTATGAGAACTCAAACGAGATTATACTCATAGATTAACCAAAACTAATATGGTGTTCTTCGTGAACACACTACAACAAATCCCTATGATTATCTCCCTTTTTTGCTCCATTTTTTGCTTCCACCCACTGTTTTAATGTATTTTTCTCTATTTTTTGAAAAAGTCAGCGCTATTTATTGGGATGGCACTGTTTTTGGTATTTTTTGTGCCAATCAGAACAAGTCGACGCTAAATTAGGCACAAATTAGCACCTCAATTAGCGCCTAACTTAGTGCCTACTTTCGTGCCTACTTTAGCACCTGCTTTAGCTCCTTCTGTAGCGACTAATTTGGTGCCACATTTAATGCCTGGTTTAGTGCCCGCGTTAACACCTTATTTAGCACCTAAATTTAGTGCTTGATGTAGCGCCTGTTTTAGTGCCTGATTGAGTGCCTAATTTATGGTTACTTGGGTTTAGGAGTATTATTTAGGGTTTAGTGTTTATGGTTTTGGGATTAGGGGTTAAGGTTTAGAGGTTTAGGGTTTAGAGAGAGATAGAGGACCAATAGGGAGATATAGAGGAGACCGAGGGGAGAGATAGGGAGATTGAGAGTGAGGGACATGGCCAAAGACATAGGGAGAGAGATTGAGAGGTAGAGGGATAAAGGCGATAGGGAGAGAGGGGAGAGATAGGGAGATATAGGTTTAGGGTTTAGGGGCATTATTTAGGGTTTAGGGTTTATTGTTTAGGGGTTAGGGGTTCAGGTTTAGAGGTTTAGGGTTTATAGAGAGAGGAATGATAGGGAGATATAGAGGAGACTGTGGAGAGAGATAGGGAGATAGAGAGTGAGGCACATGCACACGGCCAGGGACATAGGGAGAGAGATTGAGAGGTAGAGGGATGTTAGAGATAGGGAGATAGGGGATAAATCATAGGGAGATAGAGGTTTAGAGTTGCTTGGATTTAGGGTTTAGGGGTTTGGGGTTTAGGGACGTGCTTAGGTTTGGAGAGAGAGAGAGAGAGAGAGGTTTAGGAGCATTATTTAGGGCTTAGTGTTTAGAGAGAACCAATAGCTGGGAGATATAGAGAGTGAGGTACATGGCCAGAGACATAGATGGAAGAGATTATAGGGATATATATGGAGAGTAATGGACATGGCCAGAGATACAGGGAGAGAGATTAAGAGGTAGAGGAATGATAGAGATACAGAGATAGCTAGGGAGATAGAGGTTTAGGTTTGCTTCGGTTTAGTGTTTAGGGTTTAGGGGTTTGGGGTTTAGGATTAATTAGGGGATGTTTAGGGTTTCTTAGGTTTAGGGTTTATGGGTTAGGGGTTAGGGGCATTATTTAGGGTTTATATATGTTATAAGGGTTAGCTAAGGTTAGGGTTTAGGGTTTAGGGGCATTAAATAAGGTTTAGAGGTTTAGGGTTGCTCAGGTTTAGGGCATTATTCAAGGTTTACGGTTGCATGTCAAAAGAAGCCTCTCTCTCTCTAAATCCCTCAACCCTAAATAATGCCCCTAATCCCTAACCCCTAACCCATAACCCCTAAACCCTAAACCTGAGCAACCATAAATCTCTATCTCCCTATAATCTCTCCCTTATCTTCCTCTCTCTAGCTATCATCCCTCTACCTCTCAATCTCTCTCCCTATCTCTATAGACATCTCACTCACTCTCTATCTCCCTATCTCTTGCTCAACTGTGATCTCCTCTATCTCTCCCAATCTATCCTCTCTCTCAACTCTACGTACCTATCTATCTCTCCCTATCTCTTGCCTTTCTCTCTATCTCTCTATCTCTCTAGACATATCTCTAGTGATCACCCTCTATCTCCCTATCTCTCCCCTCTATCTCCTCTATCTCTCCCTATGATTTGTCTCCTCTCTATCTCTCTCTACCTATCTATCTCTCCCTATCTCTCTATCTCTTGCCTCTCTCGGCCCCCTATCATTCCTATATATATCATTAATGAAAAAGCTGCATGGAAAACTTATAGAAATCTCTCTCTCTCTCGCTTCGTCTTTGTCTCTATCTGTCTCCCTTATCAACAAAGCAAATGGAAACAAGAAAACTAGGACATGAATAGAGGGATGAGGATATAAATTGGCAACCGGATGAAATGGAAACAAGCTGATAAAACTAAAGTTCATTGGATGGGAAGATCAAATGATGAGAGGAGAGGTGGAAAATAGTAAAATAGGGAAAAATTGGTGCAGGGATCTAAAGGGAAATTGGAAAGGAAAAGGAAAACTAGGAAAGCTAGGAAAAGGATTTAACTAGCTAGGAGCTGGTAGATAATATATAGGTCAGAGAGAGACAGAGACGAAGACAGAGAGTTGCTTGGGGTTAGCGATCAGGGTTTAGGGTTTATGGTATAGGGGCATTATTTAGGGTACTTTAGGGTTTATGGTTTAGGGGTTAAGGTTTAGAGGTTTAGGGTTTAGTGTTTAGAGAGAGAGGACCAATAGGGAGATATAGAGAGTGAGGGACATGGCCAGAGACATAGGGCCGAGAGAGATATTGAGAGGTAGAGGAATAATAGAGATAGGGCTAGATAGGGAGATAAGGAGATAGAGGTTTAGGGTTGCTTAGGTTTAGTACTGTTTAGGGTTTAGGGGTTAGGGGTTAGGGTAGGGTTATTAGGGGCATTATTCAGGGTTTACAGATCTTCGAGGATCTAGATAGTGTGGCTATACACATTGCTACACATGTTGGTGGCTAGTTAGACACATGGAACATCAACAACCACATGTTATGCTTCCATACACGTGTGCCACCTAATGACATTTGTACTGCAAAACATGATCATATAATTGGCACTGTATGCATGTGACACATGGTCATGATGTGCATGTGTTGGAACCAAAATTTTCATAAAAGTTCTAAGTGTTTTATTTGTGTATCCGTGACTCCCACTCTTATTTTTCCATAATAAATCATGTTATTACCATTCATAAAGTCATCTTTGCCTTTTACCACGATACCGCTATCACAGTGGTTAGCCTTCATAATACCCATATCATACCTCCTTACCGCAGAACATTCTCAAACAGCCCGTGGTATGACGGTAAGAAGAGTTAATACTATACACTACGCACTATACCGCTATACCTCGGGGGGCCAAAACCTAACCTATGGTAGTGTGGTAATCAATTCATTGGGTTATTTAAAGCATACCAATCACATCAACATCAAAATATGATGATTTAAGCTCAACACGAAGATTTGAATCGTGCAAATTTATGAGCCAGAAGTAAATGCATTTTGGTCTTGAAAATACACGAAACAAATTAAGATTTCTCACTCATAGTAGCGGAAGACAAATTACACAAGAGCTCAAACCGCGGGAGTAAAGAGAATTCTTCAAGGCAATTTTTTCGGGTAAGCTCTGCTCATCATTTCTTGTGAATTTCATAAAATGGCACCTAAAAAGACTGAGGTAGGAACTAAGAAGGATGAAGCCAAAACTAGAAAGTCTTCATTGCAATCCCCTCTGCTTTCATTGTTGCCTGGCTCAATTGACAAAGGTTCTAAAAAGGTTTTTAGAGACTTAGCTCAAGGTTGTAGGGACCCCTATATACCTGTGTTGGGATGGAATCTCTACTGGTACTTTTATATAAAAAGGAATGACTAGGAACCAACATCAAACCCATGGGCCCTAGATTTGGATAAATTAATTGTTTCCAACATTTTCATTGACATTGATCTGATTAAAGCCCTTGCCCATAGTTACCATGCCCCAATCAAAACTGTGAGGCTTCCAAATGGTGAGTGCTTAGTGGATATCAGTAGAGATGCCATTATCAAATGTTTCAACCTCAATAAACAAGCTGTAACATAGGTGAACTTAGTGAAACTTGAGCAAGAATATAAGAGGTTGAGGAGAACATATCGAAGTGATGAGCTCCCTTTACACATGAAGAGGAGTGATGATAAAGGAAGGCTCTCTATTCCTTCTTCCAAAATGGAACCTTTCCAAGTTTCTGAATTCCAAGTTTATTTCAAGAATACCTATTATGCGTTGTGTCAAGTTTTGGGGATAGATGCAGAGGAGTAATTGCAAATGGGGTTGATGAGAATGTCTATGATAATTCAACATTCTGAGTCAAATTTAGAATTTGATTTTGCATCTGTGATTGAAGAACAAATACATGAAGGTTTGCTACAAGTTAGGGAAGCCAAGGCCCCTATTACTTTCATTAAATATTATTTATTGTCACTTAATTATGTATCAGAATGAAATGAAGTAGACTACAAGGATGCAATTGTGTACACAAGAAAGAGAAGTTAGACTCCCTGTGCAAAACTGGTGCTACATTTGGGATAGCAAGTGTACAAAAAGTGATTTTGTAGTGTTTCAAGATGATTTTGCTATCAGATTGATTGCTGCTCTTAGTTACGCAACACCAAGAATGCCTGAGTCATTGATGAAGGTAATGAGGCCTGTGCAGTATGGGCTAGACCAAGGCTATACTCATAATTATGCTAATTGGTTTCTTATGCCACAACACACTATTATTAGAGTATATGGGTGCAACCAAGCACCACATGTTTTACCTAAGTTTGTACCTACAAGATGTGTTTCTTGGAGTTTATGTGGCAGATGCTCTGGATGGAACATGACTTGATGAAAAATTAGAGGAAAGGCACATTTTTGCCTGACTTGACTATGTTGGAAGAGCTGGCCATTGGGTCAGATATGCTCAAAGAAGTGCAGAGGTTTATAAGGGTTAATTACTCCCTCAAACCTGGAACAGAAAGAGTATGTGACCCAGAGGGTCACATCAATATGATCAGAAGAACCCTATTGACGAAGAAGGCTATTTCACATGAATTTCATTCTTAAGAGGATGTTATAAAGAATTTGGTGTATTTTGTTGATGTAATGCAGGCCAAAAAAGGTGGAATGCAATGATGAGGTGGGAAAATCAGAAGAAGGAAAAAGATAGAAGATTCAAAGGCTTTTTTGCAAATGAACCCAACCTTCTAAAAAGAATGCAAATGATTTTGAGTAAATTTGATGAATTATACAAAATGGCCTAAGATGAGGGACTCATTCCATTGCCCACACCCCACCAACCACCACATGAAACATCCACATCTCAGATATCACCTACACATCCATCCCCTCCATCTCCCACTCATGAGCCATAGGCCAAAAAATAGAAGATGGAGCCATTAGTGGAATATGGTTCAAGTGATGAAGAACAAGAAGCAATCTTGGCCTTGACTGAACTGAAAGAGGTAGTGGAACAACAAAAAAGTCAAAAGCCTCATGATCCAAAGGTTAGGTTGTCAGAGGAGAGAACTAATGAGATTCAAGAGGATGAGAGGGTAGTGGCCTCTCTGAGATTCATAGAGGATGATAATTTTATACACAGCAATGAGTTCAAAGATTTCTAGATCAAAATGAAAATGAAACAATTTGATGAAAAGTTGAAGATTAATCTTATAGGAGTTGATGAGTCAAACCAGGTTGAGATCTAGGCTCAGACATTTGCATAATTGAATATTGATAATATTAATGTCACTCCCCAGGAGGCAAGATAAATGGTGTTGAAAAGTGATATGTTGATTATACCAGGGATGGAGTTGTCCAAAATGTTTCTTTCAGATCAGATCAGAGCACAAGATGACCCCATGTTAGTTGCAGAATTTGATTCAGAGAAAGGTGTCTCAGGAGTAGGGTATAACCCTACTACCCAAACACTTGCCCTATGGACAAAGAAGAAGAACACAAGGAAGCCTCGGCTCCTTGATGTAGTACAAGAAATGAGGGGGTCAGCCATGATTAGAACTATGAGAGACACAACTCCTACTAAAGCTGCCACCATAATCATGCACTCTGCAATGTTCACCAGAGATGTGGTAGAAAACATGGAAAAGAAAATTAATGAATATGAGGAAAGTTTAAAGCTATCTAATGATGAGGTGAACAAATTGTTCATTGAGAATAGAAAGATGAAATAGCAGTTGCAACAAGCCACCACAGTAAGGGGAGATGATGTTTATCACCGACCAGTCCATACAGAGGATCCCCAGATCCAACAAATGAAAGAGGAAATTGATAAGCTGAAAAAGCATAATGAGGAAGATGTCAAAAATTGCATCATAGAGATCCTGAGCAGGATATTAAAGCACAGAGTTGATATATTGAAAGATAAAATAAATGGGGTACATGAACAATTTAGCAATCTGATCAAAGCTCTGGAACAGATAAACACTAATTCTTCCATTCTTGAAAAGCTTCAAAAGAGATGGCAACCTACCTTCCACACACTGACTACTTTATGCAAAGCCACACACAGAGATCTGGATGCCCCATCAAGGCTCAAGGCTAGACGAGAAATTGTAAAAAGCATAATTGAGGAGTATTAGTATTTGGTAGATACAAAAAAGAAAGTGGAAGCTAAGAGGAGTACATTTGACTCCATCAAATGTCGTTTCAGCCCATCAATCCTCAAAGATGATAACCAAATGAAGGGTGTAGATGAATGGAGAGAAGAGTTTGATCAGATGATTCCTAAATGTTTGGCACATGTATAGAATGATGGGGAAATTAAACTCACTGAGTTTCGTACTCTACTCGATGGAATTATCATGTTGGACAATGGATACACAAAGTTTGTGGTAGACATCAGGAACCTCTTGGACAACAGATGGAAAAGCCATCTTGTAAGCTTTACAGCTGTACAGGAATTTAAGTGGCCTAGTGATCTAAAAATAAGTGAATGGCAGGAAACATATTTAGGTCCTGAAGAGGATTGAATGTGAAGAGGAGATACCACATCAGAAAATAGAATGCCTTGCTCAGGCCTTGGATTGTCATGGGCTTCTATTCGGTGAATAACAAATTGGTCTTTCTAATTAAAAATATTTTCTTAAATCTTGTTAGTTTAAAAGTGTTTTATTAATAGTTATGAATAGTTATGTCCTTTCTATTGTAACGGGTCTGAAGCTTGTTTGCTTCTTCTATAAAAAGAGAGACCAAGACCCAATAAAAAAAAGGGAGAGAGAGGAGAAGAAGGTAGTAGTAGTAGATAGTAGAAAAGCTCCATAATATTGATAAAACTCAAAGACCATGTTGCAAGCATAATTTTGAAGAAGTTAATGGAAAATCTATGATTCTGTGGCGCCATATTGGTATCAATTGTTTGTTGAAGTTATTCAATTATTTGTTTGTCTCCATTTTAGTGCTTCCTTATTATTAAAATTGATATATCAAGTATATACTCAATTTATCAATGCACATTTGTTGTATTTGGGTGATATGATTAATTGGTTTCCTCAAAGGAATTAAATCCTTCTAGTCAATCATAGTAATCTAAGAGTATTAATTGGATCAGTAAGAAGAACCACATAATTAGGGTTGGCATTCTGTCTCTAAGTTGATATCATCTATTGTTCTTGTTTAATGTATTCAATTGGTTCCTTCAAGTAGGGATTAAAAATCCTTTTGATAAATTACAAGTAACCTAGTTGTGTCAGTTGGATTATTAAGAAGAGTCTGTCAATTATTTCCTTACACATTAATACAAGTTATTAACCTATATTAGTGTGCCAAATAGTTAGAATTACTACCAAATATAAGCCACTCATCTCAGATTTTCATTTGACTCCATTTACCCAACAAGGCACTAGTCTCACCTGTTTCATTTTACTTAAAACTTTCTATCAATTAAACATAGGATTTACCTTGATATTGCTTATACAATTTATACCAAATTAGAACTATATCTTTCCATTTCTAATTTCCATTGTGGATAGATTGCTAGATTAGGAAACACACAGTTTAAGTCTACCTCATTTACATAGGTATACCCACCTAGGTCTAGCAGATCCAAAAGAGAAGGGGGTCCTATCACACAAACCCTGTCTTGTTGACCAAAAACGTATCAAGAGATTGGCAACCTCTTGTGGCCTGAAGCCTGCATTTTTGAGAACCAACACCACGTACGCCACAATATGCCACAATGATCTACTAGTTGGCATGACCATACAAGTTTGAGTACATTTGTTCTCATCCCATCCATATAAGAAATACACCATATAATATGTTGGATATTTGTCAACATCTACATGTAGAATAACTGATGGTATTCTTGAACAAATGCCTACTTTGTATATTTTGTAGAGTAAAAGCGAGGTATATATAACAAATTTTCATCTTCCCTCTGTGTATATTTGCTTTGTTCATTTTGAATAGAAGTGACATATATGTTAGAACCCTTCTATATTTGAATGTGTTTTGGTTTACATATCTATTTTCCTTTATGTATTCTATGATCTTATTAATTACATTAATAGATAATATAGGATTGTCCCTCACTAGTTCACCTTGGGAATTAGATGAAATAACATCTGAAGTTGACTGTAAATTAACAACATGGTGAGCATTTTGTTGATTTTCTTGCTTATTTTCACCCTTTTGAAAACTAAATTTTCCTATTGAAAATTTGAAGGATGAGATCGATATTTAAGTGCATTAGACTTAAGAATTTGATAGTGTATCAAAATCATCATTAGGAATTTGATAGTGTATCTTTGTTGACAAAGTTTGAAATCCAATAACATAATCATGATTGCACTCATTAATTTGATCCTTGTTTGATGCTCTCCTATTCCTAATTCAATCTATCTTAATAGTGAAGGAAAATAAATACATGGGCAACCCATAGAGAAATTTGTCATCAATTTTGTTCCTCAAAATTGTCTCATGATATGGTGAACGAAAAAATTACCAAAGATAAATTGTGATCATTATTCATCGACCCAAAAACTAATGCACTATTAGAAATGTAGACACCTAAATCTTACCATGGCCTAACATCACACCAGATCTATCCCACATCTCCTCTTACAATGTTAATTAAATAAATCGTATTTATTTAATTAACCACTTTGATCATTCCTCCTAATATCAGTTTAATAAGACGCTATTTAATTAATAAATCTAACCGTTCTTCTGACATTAATTAAATATTAACCCTTCCTCTAAAGTCTCATCCTTAAATAAATCCACATTTATTTAATTAAATCAATCTTGACTATTTTTTACTATATGAGTGTTTTTGTTTATTACCGTTGTCCCACAGGTTAATTGATTATCTTTTGCGATTATGAGAGAACAAGAGGAATGAAATATGGCACATACTGCATTCCCATAGAGCACAAAAGAACAGTTTGCGGCTTGGCGGTAGGAAGTGACTGATATGAAGAAGCTACCACTACCCCATGGACGGTTCATCTGACGCTTGCGGCTTGGTGGTGTTCATCTCACACTTGGTGGTGTTAGTCTCTTCCCGCGGTCCCACGAAGGTTTGAAAAGTAACCGGTGGCATTGCGGTAATAACACTTACCGCGTCCCCGCAAGGGTTTGAACCAAGGCCCACGGTAGAGTGGAAAGAGTAGAATGTAATTGGTTTTTGCCCCCTCCATCCCGCAATGGTCATTCATAACATTTGCGGTTGGGCGGTGAATAGAAGGACATCTGGCTGAAAATAAAAATGAAAGAATATAATGAAAAAGTTGCAATAAATAAAATGGGTGCTGATGAAACACAACATGATCAAATCAGTACACAAACTTTCAAAGAATTGAAAGTAGATGAAATTGATGTGAGTCCAGAGGAGGCAAGACAAAAGGTGTTGAAAAGTAATATGCTCATCATCCCTACGGTGAAAAGTAATATGCAAGCAAAGGTTGAATCTTTTACTACATTTAAGCATAAATTTATTCCTTTCATATTGACAGAAGAAGAGAAAATCAAAAGTCTTAACACATGGAAGATGGAATTTAGCCAAACAGTATTCCAAGTTATGGATTTTTTGAAGAAGGATGGAGATGTCAGCATTCTTAGTTTCAACATGATATTGGATCGAGTAATTGCGTTGGATGCTGGGTATGCAAAATTTGTGATGGATGTCAGAGCTTTTCTTGATAAAAGATGGAAAGATCACTAGGAGAACTTGCTTCAGATTCAGGCATACCAATGGCCTGGTGATTTTACAATATATAAATGGGAGGAGAAATATCTTAGAGATGAATCATCAGCAGCACGGGTTGAGGTGCAGAAGAAAATCAATATAAAAGTTGCTATTCTCTAGTGGTCAGCTTTTGGTTATCATTTGTTTGTTGAATTGGATTGCTAATAATTTATCTGGTTGTCTCCAATTTACTTTTTCTTTGTTATTCAAATCAAAAGAGACCCCTGCATTCACATTACGAAAGAGGATAGGTGATATTTATCAAACTAAAATTATAAAGTAATAAGTTATATCTCAAAAGATGTTTATATTATTTAAAAATGAAGGAATGATATTCTACTGTAGAACATTTTGATAGCTTTAATATGATTTTGAGTCAAATAGGTTCAATAAATGTTAAACTTGATGAGGAAGACAAATGTATCTTCTCACTTTTTTCTTTACCCAAAAATTAGGAGAACATAATGCGTGTTATAAATGATAGTGTTGCAAAGGTGACTATTATCCTTTGACCTATATCACTTAATACTTCCATCACATAAGGATTATCTATTAACAAGTTATGAAGAACATCAATCAATCCATTTAATTAACATTATTGCCAACAATTCATACCAAAGATTGAGCAATTTAAGGATATTGCAATAGATAATTTGTCAACAATTGAACAATCCATTTAATTAACATTATTGCCAACAATTTAATCATCCTTTTTTAAACATGGATTGCAAATAATTCTAAAAATTTAGAAGTCTTGGTCATTAACTTTATTGTCTGCTACAATGTCATCCAGTGTATCATTGTCAATCTTCATATGTTCTTTCAAGTATTTAATATTATCATCATCCTCATCTTGACCTCCATCATCTTCATCATCATTGAAATCTGACTGTAGACCATCTATATTGTTACCAGATGTATTTGGATCATCATTTTGTATACCATCCATATTGTTGTCTTCTTGTTCTTGAACATAACCATCTTCAACATCATCATGGATGTCAATTTCTTTGATGTTCTCTAATCCCTCTCTCTCATTTTGTTAGCCATCATTGTTTTGCTCAGTATCCCTTAATGCATCATCAAATACATGCCTTAATCTTGGATCATAATGTATGACAAATATCCATTTCAGGTCCAAAATATCTTCATAGAAAAATACCTACACATGAACGACATACATATATTAGACGTATGGTATAACAATTTTATTGATAATAAACACATGTATATATTTGCAATAAACTATGAATTAATAGATTAATGATCACTACCGCTTCTTGTTTGAGTTAAAGAAATACCTGCTCACAATGAATTGGTAGAACATAAGGCTCCTTATCCTCTGGTAGGAAACATGAGGAATCTATAGAAAACAATCCACTATGGGTATCATGTCTTCGTGTCCTCTCAAATGCTTCATACCATCTACACTTAAAAATACAACATTTAAAAGAGCGGTAATCCAACTCAATAATTTCTTGTATTTTCCCAACATATTGTAGATTCCCTTCAATTATATTCTTATCTTTTGAGCTTGATCAACTCGATTGCTTGAAGTCAACCATGATGCCACAATCAAAGGATCGTCTCTTTACATCTACACTTTCTACACGATAATGTCGACCATATGCCCACATTGCTAGATATTTCCTCACCTATGAAAGACCATTTATTTCAGTGAAAACAAATATAATGATGAATATTAAAATAGTTAATAGTGTCAAAGTTGTAAGGAAACAACATTTTGTAAAATTCCAACTGTACCTTTCTTTCACATCCTCTAAACATGTTGATTTCATCTTCTATTATGTTTGAATCTATACCTGCATCTTCTATTTGATTTTGAATTTGTTCAATAACCCATTCTAGTGTGCAATCTTTGCCCCATTCCCCAAGCAGATCAATGGGAAGTGGAGTATTCCTTGGGTTCGATCTCTTAAATTGTCTCCTTGCTTCTAACACTTCTTCTCTCTTTTTATCATACAGATCAATCCATTTGTTCATAAAGTCCATGTGGTACAAAATGAACTTGTCGAGTATAGCACTTTCATCTACACCTATTACATGTCAACATGTTTATTTTAAACTCCAAATGTCATGCTGTTAATTTGACAAATAAATTACAGAGTAAATTAATGATTGCAAAAAAAAAACCACACTGATCATGAATTTACTTACTAATTTCTACTTGAACACCATTAGATTGTGGTTTTTCTCCATCAATAATATCTGATGCTCGTTCTTCATCCCAGAAGTGTGGCCCATCTTCAAAATCCTTACCAAGGAATTCACACAGGAAGAAAAATGCTTCATTCAATACAACCCTCCAGCCATGCAACCCTTTGGATGTGCCTTTTATCGGACATATCTTTTTAGAGTTTTCATATAGCTCTCAAAGAAAAACATCCACCTCATTGATACGACACCTGACAATTCAATGTCATTGACTATGTGTATAAGTAAATGGACTTGTAGGTCCATGAAACTTGTAGGGAGCTCCTTCTAAAATACACATACAATTTCCTTCTTCCATTTTGGCACTTCACATTCGTGGATCTCCTTGGAGGTCACCCACCTAATATAAGAATAGTAAATTAGTATGAACCTTTAGTCAAAAATTAAAATGCAATATAATATATCTATGTCTCTCACACATTAACCACGTACCTTGTAAATGTTGACAATCGACTTATGGCATTCCTTAAGTCAACTGTAAGACAGGAGTCCCCCCAATTGCCAATGGCATGATATGCTATGAAACACATTTATGAAAAGGTCATTAGTAATTTTTTCTCACACAACATAACGATATCAAAATATATTTAGTACTTAATCAATGTTACCAATAAATTTTAAATGATGATATATAATACCTTCATAAAATTATGAAAATCATGTGTTTTAAACCCTGTGATATGTCCATCAACTGTAAAAGCTTTAGCCAATGATGACCCATAGCCAGTAGGTGTCTTTAATGAGCGGATGACATTTTTTAGTTGGTCTAGCTCTTTTTTTTTTAAATCCATGGAGCTTATGCATGTGTTTCATTTTTCCTGTTTGGCCACAAATGTTTTCTATCAATTTTGGTACGCAAAAGAGCAATATCTCTCCTCGAAGACAAGGTGTCCTCTTTTCTTGATATATGTCAAAATATAGAATCTGGGACATTTTTGAAGACGTGCATAGGATCTAATAGGTGAGATATTAATAGATCCTTCCAGTAAGGGAGCTCATAAAATATGGATTTCCTTTTCATCCTTTTGGCATATTAACTACAACTTTTTCTGGTTCTTCAATTGAATCACCTTGATAAAACAAATTCTCACAACCTTTCAATTCAGCATCTTCATACTTCTTAAGCCAATCACCTGCACCCATAATCATGGGAGGGCCACTATTTTCAACTTTTCCATCAAATTGATTCTTCAGGCGATTTCTAAACTTATGATCTAGTGGTAGAAAAACCATGTTGTTTGCGTAAATAAATTTATGTAGATCTTTAGAATACCACCCTTGAAATTGTTCTACACATCTTGGACATGCAAATTTCCCCTTTGTTTGAAGCCCTGCAATTCAATAAGTAATGTTAATAACATAAAAAAAATAGTATAAACTAAGTATGAAAGTTGGGATGAAAATAAATTATGAGTGTGAAAATATTTTATCTTACTAGAACAAACACCAAGTCCTGGGAAATCATGAATAGTCCAACATAGCACACCGTACAACATGAAGGACCTATTAGATGGGGGACGTGATATGTCATACATTCTTATGCCTTTCCATACCAATTGCATCTCATCAATAAAATGCGCAATATAAACATCCATGTTTTTAACTTGATGTTTTCCTAGAACAATGAGAGTCAGCATAAGGTGTTCCTTTCTAACACTCATCCATGGGGTAATATTGTATACTATCAATCCGACTAGCCAAACACTATAATTTGGGCTCAGGAAAGAGAATGGGCACACTCCATTAATTTCAAGACCAAACCTGATACTACGGGGTTCATCTTTGAATTTTCTTACCCATTTTTCCTCTATGTGTTTCATTACTTTAGAGTTGGCCGGAATTTGCATGAATCCATCTTTACTCCTGTTCTTTGCATGCCAGTCCATCAATTGTGCAAGTGACTTGCAACGAAACATTCGTTGAAGTCTAGGTATAATTGGCATGTGACGTAAAAACTTCTTTGGAACTGTAGGACCTTGTACATCTATACGATATCTCTTCTCTTTGCATACAGGACATTCTACCTTGTTTTGATATTCATCTTTGTATAAAATGCAATCATTTTTACATGAATGAATTTTCTTATATTCAATCCCCAACTCAACCAACAACAGACACGCCTCTCTGCAAGTTGATGGCAACACATTATCTTCAGGGAATATTTTAGTTTTTAGTGCCCTGTAAGATTGCCAGAGATTAAATCAATTGAATGCTTTGACTTATGATGAACATGTTTGATATGTCAATCTATACTAGGACTATTTATATACAATATATTGTTTTAAAATCCCCTTAAATAAATATAAACGAAGTTGATGGATGTTTACGAATTATGTACACCAATTGACAATTGTAAAGTAAGAAATAGATTTCAACTCACTTTAGTAGGGTAGTGAATCCTTTGTCTGACCAACCAAATAGTGATTTGATTTCTAATAATATTAATGTGCATGCTAGTTTTGAGGTTCTACTTGCACCCGATTTGAACACGGGTGTCTTCGTTGCTTGCTTGATGGAGTCTTTCAAGTTGTTATCATCAACATTACATTGTTGGTAATTACCCCTGCTATCATCGTTACTGTCAACCATATGATCATTATTGTCATCATTGCTTTCATCCCCAAAGAAATATGTAAGCATTTCATTCAATCCTTCTTCATACATTGCATTTTCACTATCATGACATCATCATTAAGGCTAGGTGGCATGTCATCAGTGTATGCAGATCTCATCAGCTATTCAAATTTCTTAGCTAATAGTATTCTCTTCAATAATGCTCTTTTTGCCTTGGTATTGTTTAAAGGATGGTTTGGATCATCCCATCCAAATCTTAATAACCCAGTTGGATCTTGGTTATTAGTATGTGTTTCATCAACATCTTCCACCTATCAACAAACGCAAGCATTATTTAATGTTTGGAAACAATTGGATAAATCATAAATGTATCAATTTCAAAGAAATATAATCAAATATGGATTAAAAAATAAAAATATTGGTTGTATGAACATATATACAGAACATCCACAAACAACAATTTTCTCAAAGTATTCATCCCATATTATACTATAGTCCTGACCAACCTCTTGTTCAGTGCAATAATTTGTTGTGTCTGCAGGATCCATTGTCATATCCTCTTCCACCCACTGTCGTCTACGTGATTTAACAGTTTTAGGTCCACATCCACATACATATATTTTTCATTTTCTAGTTGAATGCTTAGGCTCTGCATTTGCTCCAATCTCCATCTAAAATAATCAACAACATGCATTAATATATGTCAAGATTGGATAATACATTATAAATTTCAATAATACTGTGAAAAAAGATGGACGTATCACAAAATGCCATCAGATCATTTTTTCCTAAGGAAATTGGATTTTGAGTACTTAATTTCCCGCTTCATCCGTTGTGTCCTCATTTGATATGACACGATTTGTTGCCATGGCCTCGTCTGGCCCCTATAATACACAACATAGTGACTAATGTTTAGTACACCAATTATATCATTTCAACGAATATGCTATCCAACACAAAACCTCACTTTAGTCATATATTTGACATATTGATATCATGTTTTGGCCATCCTAATTTTCAAACTTTTCCCTCGATCATAGAATCACATTTAATCACCATTCTTGTGTATTTTCAACCAATAAGATTGACCTCAGAGGCCTTGTGGACAAAAAAATGACTTTATCTCCTCTATGTTGTAGCATTTGTGAATTCATAAACAACTTCCTCCTTTGGTTGAGGTTGCTTTCTCTTCTTACCTCTATTGTATCTGCAAATTTCGTTGTCATATCTATTTCCACCCACTTTCCTCTCTGCGATTTAGTAGTTTTATGTCATCCACGTCCTCTCTCCATGGCCTCCTCTAGATCATACAATACACAACAATGACAATAGTCACATAACAGCTATGCACCAAGAGAATATTCTTGAATTTATCTTGTTAATACACTCGCTTTTCATTAAGACGCACTATGAAAAACAAAATAGGACATTGCAACATTTTGCTCTTCAGAAAAAGTTTACACGCGGAATCTTGACAACTAGAGCTCAAATCTTATGATTACAAGATGACTTCAAATTCACATCAAAAAGACATTTAACATAAGTGAAGCATGAAGTCAAAATGCTATCATGAAAACAAGATATAGTTACTTATTATAAGGACAATCCAAATTTGGTGAGGTTACATTTTTATCAACTTCTAAGCAAAATACATCATTTTGCACTGATTGGTGCTAAATTAGGCGCACTTTGCGCTGCCTTTGGTGCCCCAAACAGATTAGATTTTTTGGCCTAAAATTCGGCGCTAAAGTCGATGTTAACTGCTCCAACTATAACGCCGACTACTGGATCAAAAAATTTTAAAAAAATTCCCGCCTACACATACCCCCCAAAAAAGGGAACTTTATTGATTTTTGGTGTTCATTTTTTGTTTGGAGATCAAGTGTTTGGGTTGGAGTCCCGCCTGAATTAATATATGAGAGATTTGATAATTATAGGAGAAAAACGCCGCGCGAAGAGAGGAGAAAAATGTCGCGCGAAGAGATGAGAAATTCAATTTAGTTTTCGACACCATAGGTAAGGTTACAATTACAATAAAAAAAAATTGTTCCCAAATATATTTTTGTTTCGATTAAATGGAGAGGATTGTAAAGAAAGGGTTGTAAATATTGTTTTGTTTACAGGCGAATCGTTCAAGTCTCATGTGGTTGCAAAGGAGGAGGGTAAAATTGTAGACATTGCATTATGTCCTCTACATCCGACAGCAGTGAATGCATTTTTCAAACCCCAATGCACAGGTTCGCTTATCATTACCATCAATACCTTTCTTTGAACACAACTTTCTTGTTTCCTTCCTAAAAAAGTAGTCAGGTGCTTTAAGACAAGTCGATTGTGACCAAAATAAAATTAGGGCTTTTGAGACGAGGGTGAGCAAACTAAAACAGAGGTTGGTCGAGACAATACGAGGAGATAGGAATTTTGAGACGAGGGTGAGCAAACTAAAATTAGGCCAGGAACTATAGATTCCCTCCCAAGGCAATAATTGATTCATAGGAAAACAGCTTCATGATTTGCTCTACAAAGTAAAGGTCAAAAACCTTGAGGAATACAGAAAAACTGGACGAAAACTTTCATACCTGGTAGTGTGTACTTCATTTGCCTCCACAGATTGAACAAAAATAATTTGCCTTAGGTCACCTCAAAATGTCAAGCAATAGAGGGAAGAGAGCAAAGGGAGCAGACTCTGGCCACAATGAGGTAATTCATTGTCAATTTATAGATTTGTAAATGTTTCCATTGTTTCTTTGAATTTTAGTTTTTAGTTTTTTATTTGTAAATTTAAAAGAAGAAATTTATTTTATAGGAACATGATACTGACAAAGATAAAGAGGCATTGGCTTCCATATTGGGGGTAGAGGCAGTGAACAAATTGGATGGTGTGGACTTGACAATGCTTGCCAAATACATAGAAAAATGATCTGGTAAAGCCCCTGAAACATTACAACCAAATCAACAGTGTCAAAGGGAATCAATTGATTCCCCAACCAGTCATGGATTGAACAAAAGATCCAGGAGGAAATCAATAACAATAACCTCTAAGAATGTGAAATAGGGAACAGAGGCTTCCAATGTCCCACCCACTCCTAGGACATAGACTTCTTCGACCACCACGCCATGTTTTGCATCTTGCATTGGTACCTACGATACCAAGATAGAATACGATGTGGTTTCAGGGGATGTCCAAATGATGGATGCTGGAAAAATATTTGTGAATAGGTTGAAGGAATCATGCCTTCAACGGTTCAAAGACCATCTACATTTGCCATTCTCAAAGATTCCCATGCACCTACAAAAAGCAGTTATCCAAGACATGAGATTGAATTTGGCACAGGTTGGTCTGTAAAGAACATAAAGCTACGAATGTCTCAAAACTGCAAGAGATTTTGGTGCAACCAAACAAAGAAGATAAAAAACCTCCCTCCCAAGCAAAGGTTCAAAAAAAGGCCAATTGATGTAAGTTTGAAAGTATGGAAAGAGCTTGTAAAAGCATATGAGAAGTCTGATGAACAGAGGAAATCAGGTGAGGAGAGTACACAGGTATTTGAATTTGCTCATAAGATTATATCAAATTTATTAAATACTTTTTAAATTTTATTTGTGCATAGTTAAATTGAATTTTCAAAGACCATCTACATTTGCCATTCTCAAAGATTCCCATGCACCTACAAAAAGCAGTTATCCAAGACATGAGATTGAATTTGGCACAGGTTGGTCTGTAAAGAACATAAAGCTACGAATGTCTCAAAACTGCAAGAGATTTTGGTGCAACCAAACAAAGAAGATAAAAAAACTCCCTCCCGAGCAAAGGTTCAAAAAAAGGCCAATTGATGTAAGTTTGAAAGTATGGAAAGAGCTTGTAAAAGCATATGAGAAGTCTGATGAATAGAGGAAATCAGGTGAGGAGAGTACACAGGTATTTGAATTTGCTCATAAGATTATATCAAATTTATTAAATACTTTTTAAATTTTATTTGTGCATAGTTAAATTGAATTAGTATATGTTTCTAGACAAGGCCTCCAAGGCTAGGCCTGACAAACTTCGTGCCACACATCACAGTGGCCAGAAAGGTTTACAGGCCTTGATCTATACATTTGTAAGTATATTTAATAAGTTAAATGATATTTTTTTTTAATTTTCTAGGAAAAAGTAAATGATTGCATATTAATTAGTTTAACTAGTCCATGTGCCATGTTTTGACAGGAGGAGAAATATGGCCAGCATCCAAGCCAATTTGAAAAGGATATGTTACAAAGCAAAAAGTGGAACGATTTTGTAATCTGGATGGAGAACAAGGTATCAATAGTTGACTTTCAATAACTTAGTTGGATATTGTTGTGTTAATATGTCAATTTGAATTTCTTGTGTTGAGTTATTTATTGATGCGTAGGATGAGTTCTAAAGTGCTTCTTTGTTGGCCCTAGCGCCCTTAAATGTAAGATTTCTCTTAGATGACAAATGATTACTCTTATATCTTTGGGGACCCTTCTTGGTGCCATTACGATCATAATGAGTATACTAGTCTTGTGCTTTCTTACAAAAAGTGGTTGCAATTAACCTAATCTTGTGGTCATTATCCACAACATTTTGTGTGTGCCATGCTATCTCATATGCTTAAGTTTAACGGGCTAATAATGAACAGAAAACCCTTGTTTCCCTGCCTCCAACTAATGGACTTGTTGGAACCTAAAATTTCCTACCATTTTTTGCAAAAATTTTAGGTTCCCATGATGAAAAATTTGACAACACTAAAAAATGCACCTGTACAATATACTTCAATGGTCTACTTTGAAGGGTTATAATTTGAAGCCTATTCATTTTTATGTCAAACCACTTGGTAGGCATACTTATTTGTCATATGTGAGTGTACATGCTTGATTTCAGCTTCCCACGATCAGATTGGACAAGGTTTTGTAGTGCCAAGTTAAAGGGTTCTGGTGGTATCTGGTGGTACCCACCTAGGGTTAGGGTTTTAAGTCGAGTTTGCAAGCCTATATATTTTATTCCTTTAAACCCCTTAAGGCCTTAAGTTTTCTTGTCCTTTGGCCTCTTGACTAGGGTATGAAGACTAGGACTTTGTATGTAATCTTAAGCCCTCCTTTTGGATTTGTTGGAAGCCTTCTTCACTAATACATAAGGACTGTCAAGACTCCTATGATAGTTCATTAGAGAGGCATTGATATCACAAAGTAGATAAATGTTATTAGGCCATCACCCAATTGAGAAGGGATTGTCATAAAGATCATGACAGTGTTACCTTGTCATAGTCACAAAGGGGATAGTCTTTGTGATGGTAATTGAAGTCACTAAGTTTACATCCACCTTCCTAGGGTCTGTAGAAATGCTTGAAGTTGAATGTGCCTATTTTAAAGATCTTGCCATGAGTATTTTCCATGTTTTTACAAATGGAGACCTCCCCAATCCTCATCTCATGTTTCAAATGCACAATGAAATGATGGAGGACAATCATAACTGTCATAATAGTACATTAGCCTTTTTCATCTCAAGGTGGCCCTTAGACTGCCAACGGAATGGATATAGAATTGGGATTATGGTTTTTGTTTAAAAGCCTTGTGTCATTGACCTAATATTTATTTGTGGCAAGGATCCCAATAGTCTAAAGTTTACAAATTGTTGTCAAGAAAGGACTGTCATAGTTAAGTGTGGTACAGTGATACAATTTCATCTTGGTTGAGTATTGTATAAATCTCAAGCTATTTAGAATGCATGGGGTATTGGGGTGTGATATCACTATATAGGTAACCATTAAGTGATTTCTTCAACCCAATCTTGGCCTATATAGTACCCAGTGTGAAGAGAAAGATAGTGTTGTTCAAGAACCTTATTACAGTCACAAATGAGGGTAGTCTTAGCTATTGTAACCATAGTTGGAATCCCTTGTTGTTACCATAACATACGTGACCCAAAACTATGACTCTACGAGTATGAGTTGTTTGAAAGCCAAATTCCACAACATTTGCCACCATCCTCCCTACCTGTGTCAAAATGGGAGCTTTAGAATAGGGTATGGGCATCCATCAATACATAAAGGATAGAGGAATTTTGTCAGATGTTGTAGTTGCAACTGCCCTATTAGACATGTATGCAAAATGTGGAAGCATAGACAAGGCACGTGAACTGTTTGACAGAATGCCTCAAAGAAATCTGGTCTCATGGACTGCAATCACTGCAGGATATGCACAAAATGGATTTGTTGAAAAGGCTTCAGAAATTTTAAAGCAAATGCAATTGGCTGGTGTAAAGCCAAATTCTACAACCTTTGTCTGCATCCTCCCTACCTATGTCAAAATGGGAGCTTTGGAATAGGGTATGGACATCCATCAATACATAAAGGATAGAGGAATTTTGTCAGATGTTGTAGTTGCAACTGCCCTGTTAGACATGTATGCAAAATGTGGAAGCATAGACAAGGCACGCAAACTATTTGACAGAATGCCTCAAAGAAATGTGGTCTCGTGGATTGCAATGACTGCAGGATATGCACAAAATGGATTTGTTGAAAAGGCTTCAGAAAATTTAAAGCAAATGCAACTGGCTAGTGTAAAGCCAAATTCCACAACCTTTGCCAGCATCCTCCCTGCCTGTGTCAAAATGGGAGCTTTGGAATAGGGTATGGACATCTATCAATACATAAAGGATAGAGGAATTTTGTCAGATGTTGTAGTTGCAACTGCCCTATTAGACATGTATGCAAAATGTGGAAGCATAGACAAGGCACATGAACTGTGTTGGGACAAGAAAATTTTGAAATTTTCCTATATTCTTACCCACCCCATGTCCAACAAAATTAGAAAATCATGTGCCCAAAATCATAGTAGCAGTGGATGGATTCTATAGGATCACATGATCTTTACCACAAACATTTGTCTCACCCATCACACCATATACAATAAGGGGCCTCAGTTCCTTAATTTCAGCAAGACCTCAATTTCTCTATGCCGATCTATGCTCTATATGAGATGGGCTGAAATGAGTATCGGCATGAGAATAATGGTCGAAGATAAGATTTTAGGAATCATCGATGAAGAAAGTGACACTGATGACCTTTCATCGGAGAGAAGAATCCCAGTCATGCCGAGTTAATTAGTAACAAGGACTATCGGCATAAGAAAACACTATCGGAGAATACTCTGAAACCCCCCCCCCCCGACAGCATAAATCATACCGATGAAGGAATTTGGTAGGACTCTCACCGAACAGCTCATGGAACGGACAGAGCTTGTGGCACATCGGAAAGAAATACACATCGGGGAGAAGAATTAGAGTGTCTCTGACATGTTGATGTCTCAGCGACCAAAGGGATTGTTTCGGCATAAGTCAAAATTATATGTATGGAGGATAAGAACCATCGGCAAAGGTGAACAAGTCAGAATGAAGTTTACAAGTCTTGCCGAACCGATGGTCACAACGATGAAGGATGTCGGTGACATATTGTGAATGATCACTCTGATGAAGGATATGAAGGGGGTATCGGGGAAACAACCGTGATCGGGTAGTTTGAAATAAGTCATCCCGATGTCTTATGTTGCTCTGATAATGATAGTAGCCGCACTTATCGATAAGACTCTTGCCGATATTCATATCGGAGACACTTGAGATATCAGAGTAAGATGTTATTCCCACGGTGATAACATAAGTCAAACCGACGATAGCCATGCTCATTTCCATATCGGGTAGATCTTGAAATATCTTTCTGATACAAACTCATATATGAAAGATGACATCGAGGAGACAAATGAGGGGTCACAGCGATTGATCCACATGCAAATATTCATGCCATAAGAAGATATTAGATCGCCTTGACATTATAAAAATCATGTTGATACAGGGAGTTATGACGATGTGACATCTCACAACGATCACGAAAATTAATACACGGGAACAATTAATTACAGACAAGGAAGAAATCCTTTGAAGAGCCATTCAAAATCGCTACAATTAGATTCAAACGAAATGTCTGAGAGCAGCGCATAAGCAAAAACTTGGAGGAAAGGATAGAGGAGTTCAATCACCACATAACATGTACATACTCAAAAGCCTCTGTGTGATAGACTACATTTTAAATTTGCCATCCATAATTGTAATGGAGACTCCAACGAAAGGAAAGGGCAGAAAATAGCTGGGTGAAACTAGTAAACCCAAGAAACAAAAAATTGACAAAAGCCCCGATGAGAAAATAAAAGACAAGAAATTGAATCAAGACTTAATTGACAAATTGCCTGGATCAACCCCTAAAGCCCGAAGGTCTGCACAACTTAGGGTAGAGGTAGAGAAATTAGAAGACAAGTGCAAATACCTTGGAAACGTGTGGACTCCAATAAGAGGTTATGAATTGTTCAAATTCCATTACAATAGAAGATTCAGGAATTTCCCAGTGTCTACCCCATGGCACTTGAATTTGGGCAAATTGGTTGTTCTTGATGTGTTTCTGAATGCAAAACTCCTCAAACTCCTGGATAAACATTATAATCCAAGCCTCAAGGCCATATGCAACCCGCAAGGGGAGCCTATTATACATTTGTCTAAGAATGCCATTTGTGAAGTATTTGACCTAGATGATTTGTGTATTGTTCCCATAGTTTATGAACATTTGGACAAAGAATATTGGAGGATGGACACCACATATAATGGATGGAGATTACCTCTTCACAGGCCTAAGGCAGAAGGAGAAATGGTGCCTCTTAATGATAATGATGGACCTCCATTCCATGTGTCATTATTTGAACCATATATACAGTACACTTATTATTCTATGGGCCAAGTCCTAGGGTCAGATGTTCTTGATTTTATGACAATTCCTTTGATGGTGATAGCCACAGACATCCAATGTCACAATGCTAGGAAGTTTGACTATGCTGCCTATGTTTTTGGAAGAATTGATTCTGGTTTAACTACGATCAAGAATAATGTCCCATCAGTCTCTTTTGAGCACTACTCACTCCTCATGCACATGGTGCTTTATTATGGCCAGGAAATAGGATTATGGCCAAGTGAATTCAGAGTTGCTCAAATGGACCATAGGGAACAGAAGTCACCTGTACAAATGTGGATAAGGATATGGGACAGCAGGTATGCCCATTCTAGTTATATTCATTTTGAAGAGTACTGTGTAAAAGTTTTGTATAGATATCTCAATTATCCTTGTGAATATTCACTGTCAAATGAAATAAAGAGGTTTCTCAGACCTAAAGATTTTGGTGGTCCTACTGTTACCCACAATTGGGGAGACTGGTATTGTTTTGAGGATGCTACCATGGTTAGAATTATGGTTTTGAAGACACCCCGTTTATATTGCCCAAGACAGTTCCTGACAGAATTTCCTACTTAGAGATAGTCAGGCAAATGAACTGCTCTAGTGTTATGAACTTGAGCTCCTATGACAAGAAATCCTTCATGCCTAGTACTCTATGCTTTGGAGATTTTATTGTGGTGTCTAAAGAGGGTTATGGTCTCATTATGGATAAACTGATGCATTATAACATGAGATGTGCAGAGGCAAGAAAAGGATTTGATCCTGAGGGTTTCATTGATCTTGCTAGGAGAAAACAAAACCTCAGTGGATATACACATGTCCAATATCCACATGATGACATTATTAGGAATATGGAGAAACTGAAGTTGAATTAATGATTGAGAAATATAATAGAGAATTAGATGAGAAGAGGAAACAGCTTACAGAGATAAAGTTGTTGTCCTCTGGTGATGAGGGATCTGCAGGAGAAGAAGAGTCACGTGAACAAACAACTAGAATATCTAAATGAAGAATGGAATGTTATCAGTCTCCTGATGAAAAGCATGATGAAGAGGGGTCTAATGATGAGGATCCAAGACAAGTAGCATATGATTCTTTTATTGTTGATGATCAATTTATTCATTCTAAAGAATTTAAATCATTTTTGTATAAATGCAAGGGTAAAGAGATTAGGGAATCAGTTGATAATATCACGGTTGACAATGAAAGACAATTAATTGATATGTTAAAAATAACAGTGGATAGTGAATTGCAAGCTATGACTCCTAGTAGAGGTAGACAGCTGCTCAAAGAAGTAGGCGTTATGATATTTCCTAGAATTGATTTAAATTCTGCTTTGGTGTTTGATAGTTTTTTGCATAATACTGATGACAAATATAAGCTCACTCCTGAGGGTGTCACAGAAGTGTATATGGGCACCAAATATAACAACGATGAAAATTCACTAATGATATGGGCCTTGTACCCGCCTCATAAGAAGATAGCCATTATAGATACTGAAAAGGCTTTTGGGCATGTCATGACTTTGAAGGCAGGGGAAACTGACCCCTTGATTATTGTAGAAATTGGCATAAATGTTGCAAAGTTGAACAAAGCACAGGCTCAGATGCTGATCAAAGAACGAGATACATATAAACTGAGTTGTGAAAGATTAACAAAAGAAAATGATTTCTTGAAAGATGTCGTTAAGAATACCTTCGAAGGGTCAATGAAAAGGTTAACTCAAGGAGAGAGCTCACAAAGCACCCAATCATCATCTATTGATCAGATAGCTCAGGTCCAGATTGACACACTTGCAATAGTGCTCCAGAATAGGCATGTTAACATGATGCATTGGATGAACAAATTTTGGGATGTTTATTCTGAAAACTATAAAGTGATCCAAGAGCATGAGAGGCTCAACAACAGGCTGCAGGAGAGACTCCATGAGATATAGGGCAAGGATATTTATGACACTACAGTTACATCTAGTACAAAAGACTTGATTGAGCAGCATCAGAATTATTATGACCAGCTTAAGAACGATGCCAAAGAATGTATTGAGGCTTCAAAAGCAGGAGTGCCCATGTTGTTCAGAAATGATAAAGAACTGAAGAGAAAAGATGAATGGAGTAAAGACTGTCAAGTGATGTTGCATGAAGCCTTAGGAGCTCTCAAGGACAAAGACTCTACATCTGGGGAAGCCTGCAAACATCTGGAAAAGATGGTAACGATGGACATGATCACGAGAAATGCCATTGAGTTTACTGATACACACTGCAGCCAAGAGTACTTGGATCACATCGCTCAAATATACCTGTGGTTGATTAGAGCTTAAGCATCGTTATCTTTATTGTTGTTATGTTAATCATGTTAATTCCCAAAAGACATTTTGAAGAGTTATGTCTCTTCATAAGTGTTTCTATATAAGTTGAACATATGATGCTAAAAAATCATCAGCAGTAGGAAATAATATATGAAGCTTACAATGTTTTAAAGACCATGTTGCAAGTTTTACATTTAAGAAGTTAATAGAAGATCTCTGATTCTGTGGACTTATACTGGCATCAATTGTTTGTTGAAAATTATTCAGTTATTTGGTTGTCTCCAGTTCTACATTTCCTTGTTATTCAAATTGATATATCAAGTATATATTTAATTTGTCAATGCACATTTGTTGTACTTGTGTGATTTGATTAATTGGTTTCCCTAAAGGAATTAAAATCCTTCTGGTCAGTCACAGTAATCTGGGAATGTTAATCTGGATCATTAAGTAGAACCATATAATTAGGATTGTCATTCTGTCTCCAAGTTGATATTATTTGTTATTCTTGTATATCTCATTCAATTGGTTCCTTCAAGAAAGGATTAAATTTCCTCCTGGTGAATAACAAGTAATCTGATTTTGTCTGTTGGATTATTAAGAAGAGTCTGTCAGTCATTTCCCTGCATGTTTATACAAGTTATAAACTAAAGTATTGTGCCAAACAATTAGAGATGATGCCCACTATAAGCCACTAGTCTTTGTCTTCCATTTGACTCTGTTTACCCAACAAGGCACTGGTCTTATCTCAATTCATCATTTAGTGTTATCCAAAAGCCATTTATTAGTTAAGCATAGTTGTAAGGTTTACCTTGTTATTGCTTATACAATTTATACCAATCATCCATCAGATATTAGATATAGAATTAGTTAGCAATCTATTCTACACCATTTGCCACTATAGGTAGATCCATTAACTTAGTCAAAACACTTACACTTGATCTTCTTTAATTTTCAAGGTTCACCCGCCTAGGTATAACAGTGCCTAAAGTGCAGGGAGTCATCAAACCCTAAAGGTTAACTCGGTCGCGTTAGTTCAAAAACATTGCCAATCTGACCATAGAGTCTGGCATCCTCTTAGGATTTGCAACCTGCATTTTTGAGACCTAACAAACTGTTTGACAGAATGCCTCAAAGAAATGTGGTCTCATGGACTGTAATGACTGCAAGATATGCACAAAATGGATTTGTTGAAAAGGCTTCAGAAATTTTAAAGCAAATGCAATTGGCTGGTGTAAAGCCAAATTCCACAACATTTACCAACATCCTCCTTGCGTGTGTCAAAATGGGAACTTTGGAATAGGGTATGGACATCCATCAATACATAAAGGATAGAGGAATTTTGTCAGATGTTGTAGTTGCAACTGCCCTATTAGACATGTATGCAAAATGTGGAAACATAGACAAGGCACGTGAACTATTTGACAGAATGCCTCAAAGAAATGTGGTCTCATGGACTGCAATGACTATAGGATATGCACAAAATGGATTTGTTGAAAAGGCTTCAGAAATTTTAAAGCAAATGCAATTGGTTGGTGTAAAGCTAAATTCCACAACCTTTTCCAGCATCCTCCCTACCTATGTCAAAATGGGAGCTTTGGAATAGGGTATGGACATCCATCAATACATAAAGGATAGAGGAATTTTGTCAGATGTTGTAGTTGCAACTACCGTGTTAGACATGTATGCAAAATGTGGAAGCATAGACAAGGCACGTAAACTATTTGAATGAATGCCTCAAAGAAATGTGGTCTCATGGATTGCAATGACTGCAGGATATGCACAAAATGGATTTGTTGAAAAGTCTTCAAAAATTTTAAAGCAAATGCAATTCGTTGGTGTAAAGCCAAATTCTACAACCTTTGCCACCATCCTCCCTGCCTGTGTGAAAATGGGAGCTTTCGACCAAGCAATTTGTAGCACTTAAGGTTATGTAATAGAATTTACAGTTGATAGTTAAATTTATAACAATTTTTTATGATCTTTACTAACGTTTATTAGAATTGTTGCATGTTTTACATCATTGGAATGACATATTAGCTGTAACTTTTTTGAAATTTTATTATGGTATGTGCACTTTGATATGATGTAATATGATTATGGTTTCGTTTCATATGTTGTAATATTAGATATATAACAGAAAAATAAATTATTGCATGAAATAAATAATAACTTTTCATTTTAAATGTTTTTTTGCAGAACACGGGTCTTCCAAGAGATCAAGATGATCCTCGTGATAGAGATTCAGATTATGTTGGTTCTGGTACGGATCACATGGCAGAGGATGATGATGATGCAGATACAGAAGACACTGAGGCCGATGACGATGATGATGATCATGATGATGATGATCATGATGATGATGATCACGATGGTGATGATGATGATGATGAGGTAGTTGCTTGTAGTAGCCAGTGACATTCATGATCATATAGACTGCATCATGGATCATTGTTGATATATCGTTATGATGCCTCTTTTCATAGTCTCTAGCTATCATATGTATCATTTTCACGGCCTATAGTACCATATTAATGAGTTGTATCATAAATTTATGTATCATTTTGACTTATATCATTTGGACATGTATCATCTTGACTTGTATCATTTTGAGTTAAGTAATTTATCATTTTTACTTATATCATTTGTACATGTATCATTTTGACATGTTATTGATCTACTGGCATATTTGACTTTCACTTGTTTTAGTTATATATGATGATGATCTTATCTGTATTGACTTGTCAATTAATATATATTGAAAGTGGTCGATGATTTTTGGATGGATATTTATTACGTATGATGATTTTAATTTACTGCTCAAGATGGATGTTGTCAAATTCAATTAAATTATAGATATTTGACTCACTTGTTTTAATTGTAGATGATGATCATGTTATAATAATTATCTTGTTATTTAATCATATGAGTTAAATAATTAAATTACTTACTCTATAATCATATGAGTTATTTAAGAGGCATGATATATTTAACTAATTAAATTGAAATAAAACATATTAAATTAATAAATGTAAGCAAAATAATAAGCATTTTTAGAAGCAACAAAAGACACAAAAATGGAAGCAACAAGCAACGTTATATCGGAAGCAAAACTGGAAGCAAAATTGGAAGCAATAGTGGAAGCAAGACTAGAAGCAAAATTGGAAGCAATAGTGGAAGCAAAACTAGAAGCAAAATTGGAAGTAAAACCGGACGCAAAATTGGAAGCCAAATTGGAAGTAAAACCAGAAGCAAACTTGGAAGCCAAACTGGAAGCAAAATTTAAAGCAAAACCAAAAGCAAAATTGGAAGCAAAAGTGGAAGCAAAATTAGAAGAAAAAATGGAAGCAAAACTGGAAGCAAACTCGGAAGCAAAACTGGAAGCAAAACCAAAAGCAAAATTGGAAGCAAAACTGGAAGCAAAACTGGAAGCAAAACCGGAAGCAAAACCAAAAGCAAAATTGGAAGCAAAACTGGAAGCAAAATTGGAAGTAAAACTGGAAGCCAACCTGGAAGCAAAATCAGAAGCGAAATTGGAAGCAAAACCAGAAGCAATTTTAGAAGCAAAACCAAAAGCAAAATTGGAAGCAAAACCGGAAGTAAAACGCGAAGCAAAACTAGAAGCAAAATTGGAAGTAAAACTGGAAGCAAAATCGAAAGCAAACTTGGAAGCAACACAAGAAGCAAAACCAGAAGCAAAATCGGAAGCCAAACTGGAAGCAACAAAATCTGATGCTAAATCCGGCGTTAAACCTGGCACTAAAATCCGGTGCTAAACCCGATGCACAACCCGACGTTATAATCGGTGCTAAACCCAACGCTAAACCCGGCGCAATAGTGAGATGCTATTGGGCGCCGAGTTTGACACCGGCAAAAGTGTCCAATTCATGGACTCAAATGCACTAAATTTCTGTGCTATTTTAGGCGCTAATTGCATGTTCTATTGTAGTGACAGAACCATATGTTTTATATATGAAAACCCTGAAAACTTATTACGATGAAGTAAACTTTTATTTAAAAAGATACTATAGTATCGTGGAGCTTATTGGACATATTGCCAATATAATATTATTGGGACCATGAAAGTCGAGTCGATGACATTTTATCGTCATGTTTAACTAAAGTGCTTATAACAAAAGAATAGTTACTCTCGTGGTTAATAGAAAGGACTTGAACAAGTGGCAGTAGCCAAGACCCAAGAGGTTACTAGAATGTACATGGGTGTTCAAAGTTATAGATACTAACCAAATAAGATCCTTATGAAAACTCAAACTTTTTGGTCAAACAAAAGTTTAAGTTAACCATAGGTCATTGAAGGTTTCCAAGTGGAGTTAGAAGTGGGTGAACATACGACTCCACTTTTAAGTGGTTGATATTATTCAAAAACTTTCGCCAAAGTAAGTGCAAATGTCTCTGCTTGCACTTATCAGTTCACTGTGCTCCATATTGCATAACCATCCAGTAGTTTCATACTCAGTTAAGAGTCTATAGTTGTATGACCATGTTGGTTATGTAGGACACAACACTAGAAACTCATATGGCATTACTAGGGGGTCTTTAGTCTATACTCTTTGTTGAAGGGTAGGGCCACTTCTAGATGGAAGGTGTGAGGGGACTGTTGGTCTGTGGATGGAGGTAAAGTGCTTGGGTGATGCTCTCCATCTTGCAGATTGCATGCCGAGGCTTGTGAAACAGAAGACTAATTTGAAGATATGGAAGTCCTGACCTTGTACTTATTTGTAAATTGTAAATTTGTTACTTGATCATAAATCATTTATGATAATTGTAATTGAAAAGATGTATTTCTTTTACAAGTTGAAATGAAATGTTATTTTCATTAAGAAATAATTTATGTTATCAATTATGCAAATGATGATGATGATGATGTCAAAAAAAGAAAAAAATTTATTCTTCCTACTTTTAAGGAACTGTATTATTTACCTTAGTTGAAAACCAAAGTATTTACTATGTTGTAGGGGTAGATTTGTTACATATGGTATCAGAGCTACCAAGTTCAATACATAGACCTATGAGCTCACTACATGAAAAAAAATTCTTCAAAGATTATCAGTTGCTAATGTTTGAATGTTCTTTTGCTAGAATGGTAAGAACAAGACAAACCCCAAGGAAGAAGGCAATCGGAAATGAACGTTACCTAAAGGCTAAAAGGGATCGAGCCTTAAAAGGGAAATTCCTAGACAATATTAATTACACTAAAGGTGCATGGTTAGCTGACTCTGAGACCTTTGTTGACACCCTTAAGTGTATCAAGCAGGAGAAGAGACAGAGGGACAAAGTAACTAAGACCATTGTACCTGTTCCTAAGGTGGAACCAGTCAAACCTTCTATACATAGGGAGTTATCATTTGGATGTGGTTCTAATTCTCCTATCATTAGTCAGGAAGGCATGGATGAGTACCTACAAGTACATCCACCTTCTAGGTCTAGTTTGGTAGCCTTCAAGGATGAGGATGAACCTAGGAAGATTCCCCTTTCTGACGGTGACTTGAAGTCACAAGATGTCAAAGTTTGTAATAAATAAGGATATTATGTAATTCGCAGATATTATAAAACAAAATTTTGGAATTTTGGCAAGAATTTCCCTCTTTTTGTTCAAAAATTGTATGAATGAAAATTGAGTAATGTTTATAAATGGATGCATTTATTAGAAAATTAATTGAATGCTTAGCATGGAAACTTCAAGAGAAGTAGGATTTCAACATGGTTCGAACCATAACCTATCCTAGAGATAGCCAGGAGGTAGGGAAACCTTCTAGAAACTCTGATGTGAAATTGGACTAGATTCTTGCAATGCTCAATGAAACAAGGGAAAGGATTAGTAATCTAGAACAAGCCGGTCAGAGGTTAGAGTAGACATGAACCAGAAACACCTCATGAAGGTGAGGATGAAAATCATCATGAATGCACCACCCAGAGTGGACGTGGGGAAAATATTTCAGAACCAAGATCAGATGAGGAAAAGAGAAACCAATTAGCCCTTGAATTGTCCAAGGACATGAAGGTCACACCCCCTAAATTTGATGGAACCACGAGTGGAGATGACGTGGAGGCATGGCTCACAGAAATGGAAAAATATTTTGAAATCAGGAACTATTCAGATATAACTAAGGTAGTATGGGGAGCATATCAATTAGCTGGAGAAGCATCCACTTGGTAGATGAGTAAAAAGATGGAATTAGGTTTGAGTTCACTAAGTCTAACATGGGATAGGTTTGTAGTAATCTTTAGGAAAAGATGGTTACCGCAACTGTATTTTGATCATAAACTCATGGATTTTCAGAACTTGAGACAAGGTGAATCATTAGTAAATGAATATTGGGAGAAATTTACTCATCTCCTTAAGTATGTTCCTCAATACCAGCAGGATGAAAGATTCCGTATACGAAAGTACATTATTGGGTTAAATGCCCAAATAGGAGGTGAGGTAGATGTTCATAGTCCCACTACAATGGACCAAGCCTATGAAAATGCCATTAAGCAAGAACATAAGCTTAAATCCATATCATTTTATAGGGAAAAGAACCACACGAAGTTCAATTTGTCACAATCTTCTCAAACATTCAAGAAAAAGGGTGATAAATAGGATTTCTCAAAGAAGGGTGATAAGGGATTTTGAAATAATCAGAATGAGTCCAGAGGTGACAAGAAAAATAACAACAACAAGGACAGAGACAACTCAAGAAAATCCTTTGAAAGGTGAGGACCTCCTAGAGGGTGTTTTTTATGTTGAGGTGACCACTATGCTAATCAGTGCCCTAATAAGACACAAGGACCACAACCGAGAGGAAATCCCTTACTACTGCAGCAGGTGGCTTCCCAGTAAAGCATCCATGCAACACTGGATAACCAACAGGTGGAGTACTAGATTACTCAAGTTGAAACTTTAGGTATTTTGTTTGGTGTTATGATTTCAGTTTTAATAGACACTGGAGCTATTGAATGCTTTATTTCACCAAAAGTATTAGACAAAATATCTAGAACAGCTGGTTATATGGAAAAATCATGGTCAATAGAGTATGCTGACGAGACAAGGGCTCAGGTAGAGCAGTGTTTGTTTGAAGCTAAGGTTGAACTTCTGAGATTTTCAATTAAAGTAAACATTTATGTAGCCCCTTAGGATGTTATGATGTCATCCTAGGAATAAACTGGTTATGGAGGCATAGGGCTAAAGTATATTGTTTTGCAAAACCAATAGAATACCTAGATGACCTTGGAAACAAAGTTTTTCTGCAAGGTACTTCTAGAGAAATCAAGCTAAGGTAATATTTGCCTTACAATTGAAGAGGGTCAAGTGAAAGGGGTGCCAACTCTTTGCAATTAAAATGGAGAGAATGGAAGATTACAAAAATTTCACCTTTCAAGATTACTTAATGTATTATGAAGCTTAGAAACACCTAGCAATGGAAAAAGAGGAATCTATAGATCAAGAAAGATCAAATATGGAGAAGTATCCTTTTCTATGGGACTTTGAGGATGTATTTCTAGATGGATTACCTAGATTACCTCCTAAGAGAGATTTTGACTTTTCTATAGACATAATTTGAGGATTAGAACCTAAATCCAAATCTCCTTATCAAATGACTACAATAGAGTCGATGGAGTTAAAGGCTTAGCTATAGGAGTTGTTGGCAAAAGGATTGATAAGACCCATTTTTCACCCTAGGGAGAGCAGGTGATCTTCGTTAAAAAGAAGGATGGCACACTATGCTTGTGTATAGACTATCATATGCTTAATAAAGCAATGATAAAGAATAAGTATTTGTTGCCACATATTGATGATCTCTTCGATCAAATGTGTGGGGTAGTTGTATTCTCTAAGATCAATCTACAATCTGGATACCATCAGTTAAGGCTAAAAGATGAAGATATCCATAAAACAGCCTTTAGAACCGGATATGGACACTATGAATTTACAGTCCTACCTTTTGGACTGACAAATGTACCTACGACATTCACGAATTTAATGAACAACGTATTCAGAGACTGTCTGGATAAGTTTGTTCTTGTGTTTCTCAATGATATTCTGATATATTCCAAAAAGAAGTACAATACCTGGGTTATATAATCTCAGCAGAGAGAATTACAGTAGACCCAGCAAAGATCAAAGTCATTCTTGAGTGGCCTACACCGAAAAATGTGCATGAAGTCCATAATTTCATGGGTTTGGCAGGATACTATAGAAAGTTTGTGGCTAACTTCTCAAGGATTGCCTACCCCATTACTTCTCTGCAAAGGAAAGGAAAAAGGTTTATTTGGTTAGAAAAATAACAAGAGGCATTTGACCAACTGAAAGAAAAGCTAACTACGACACTAATTTTAAAATTACCCGACCCATAAGGTCATTTTATAGTCATCACCGATGCCTCAGAAGAAGGATTAGGTGGTGTACTTATGCAAGAAGGGCAAGTAATCACTTACGAGTCTAGAAAGCTAAAGACATATGAACATAATTATGCTCCACATGATCTCGAGCTAGTAGCAGTTGTGCATGCACTACAAATGTGGCGACATTATTTGCTTGGGAAACCCTTCGAGTTAAGGACAGACCATCAAGGTCTTAAATATTTGTCTACTCAACCACATCTTAATGCTCGTCGTAGGATATGGTTACAGTTGATATCTAACTATGATTTTGAGATCAGTTACATTAAGGGCAAGGAAAATCGAGTGGCGGATGCCCTAAGTCAAAGGAGACATATTTCCTCGATGATCTCTATTCATTTTGATTTCAAAATCTAGGTGTTACAAAAATCCAAGGGAGATGAATATTATGAGTAGGTTAAGCAGGCTCTCTTGAATAATCCTCAAGATTCAAGGTACATGATGGATTCTACTTTGAACCAAATGGACTACTTAGATTCAAAGGAAGGATGTACATTCCAAACTTCAAGGAGTTAAGAAATATCGTGTGGAAAGAAGTTCATTCTGCACCCTATTCAAGACATCCTGGAGTGACGAAACTACTAGCCTATGTGAAACCACTGTATTTCTGGAAAGGAATGAAGAGGGATACTGCAAGGTTTGTAGTAGGATGTTTAGAATGCCAGAGGGTCAAAGAAGAACATCATCACCTAGTAGGACTCCTGTAACCTCATGAGATTCCAGAGTGGAAGTGGCAGATCATCAGTATGGATTTTGTACAAGGTCTTCCTATGTCTAGAAATAGGCATAATGCTATTCTGGTAGTGGTAGACAGACTTACCAAGGTAGCCCATTTCATACCTGGGAATTTGACAAATGGAGCACCAGTCATAGCCCGTAAATTTGTGCAAGAGGTGTTTAGATTGCATGGTATTCTTGAGAAGATCATCTCAGATAGAGACACATGCATGACGTCAAGGTTTTGGCAAACCTTATTCTCCTCACTTGGAACTCAATTGAACATAAGCTCAGCGTATCATCCTGAGACATTTGGCAAGACAGAGAGAGTAAACCAAGTTTTGGAGGATCTATTGAGAATGTATTGCATGGATCAACAATACAAATGGGAGGATTATATTCCTCTTGTAGAATTCGCTTATAATAATTCTTATCATTCTGCTATCAAGATGGCTCCATTTGAAGCATTATATGGAAGAAAGTGTCGAACTCCTATTATCTGGGATAAGCTAGAAGATAGGATTAGCCTTGGTCTAAAAATGCTATCAGAAATGGAAGAGTAAATTAAAATGATCAAGAAAAGATTAGCATAGATGAATGCTAGACAGAAAAGCTATGATATTGCTAAGCGCATACCAAGACATTTCTCAGTAGGAGAGAAATTCCTTTCAAGAGTCAAGCCTTAGAAGAGCTCAATCAAGTTTGGAAATTCATCCAAATTGGCTCTTATATATGTGGGTCCCTTCGAAGTTCTCGAGGAAGTCAACCCAGTGGCTTACAGGATTTCTCTACCACTAGCTCTTACCCGGATGCATAATGTTTTTCATGTGTCTTACCTTAAATATGTGCCAGGTGTTAATCATGTAATTGATTGGAGTGCACTACAGGTACAGGACCCAGGGGTGGTAATGATCGAGCCTCTTAGAGTGCTCAAAACACGCAAGCTCCTCCAGCATAACAAAGAGGTCACTCAGTGCAAGGTGGACAGTGGGACCAATATGTAAATGATAGTACTACATGGGAGGATTATGAAGATACTAAACAAAAATTTCCACATTTTTTCATGTTTTTAAAAGATGATAAGAAAAACTTTTGACTAATTTTATATGTTATGATACATTGAATCATCGGGGATGATGATCCTTATGGGGGTAGATATGTTATACCTCAATTTTGATAGACCAATTTACTTTTAACTTCTATGTTAATTACTATTTTGATGCAAGATGATGTCATTATGATATTGAAATGTTACCCCAATTTTGATAGACCAATTTACTTTTAACTTCTATGTTAATTACTATTTTGATGCAAGATGATGTCATTATGATATTGAAATGTTTTGATGAAATAATAATGAGATGTTTTTTTTTTTGCATTTGAATGAATACATGAAATTTAATCTACATTATGTTATGTTGTGATTTTTAACGGCTAACTATGTGAATGTTTCTCTAAGTGAAATGCAGGATAATTCTTGCCCTCCAGAGAGTGAGGGAGAGTATCACCCAGGAGAGGGGAATAGACTTCAGAAAATCAGGTATTGCCATCTGAGTTTTCACACACTCACGCAGGTCTATTTTGAATCGCGTCAAGTCAATTGCGTTATTTTTGGAATTGATAGGTGAGGTCAAACCTAGTCGAGTCAAATTGTGTCTTGGTCTCTTTTCCTTTAGCAAAAATTAAAACTATAGAGTGATATGTTGACTATGTTAATCGATTACGAGAAATATATATGTAGATAATATATAAAGATATATATGTGTGTATATATATGCGGGATAAATACTTATATATATAGTATTAGGAGTAATAATATATATATATATATATTTGCTAGTTAAAACTTGTTTTAGATCCTGCACTTCATGGGAATGATAAGCCACCACTAAAGGCTAAATATGAGACTTGAGGTGGGAGTGGCAGCGTGACCTTCCACATTTTGAGGTGGCAATTCTAACAACACTTTGATGATTTTAAGTTTACCATGCTTAAGCCTGTGGAAGGAGGCATCATGGATGGTATCCAAGTCTTAATTAGTGCTAATATGCATGTATTATGGGTTGTGGCTCATGTCTAGTATAAAATCCATGAAGTGGCAATGCAAAAGGATTCTTTGTTTTGATATTTTTGCTTTCTAACTATGTGGGACGTCCAAAGATGAAGAATATTATTGATTTGCAAGTTTGGAGATATATAATCTCATGCATTTAAAAACTGAGGCAATGGTTGCTCATAGCAACTGAAAAGGAAACAGTAACCATCAGTTAAGTCTTGGAAATACTGTGACAAGAATCAAGGACTAGAAACCTTGAGATACAGTACAATAACAATGAGATTTACACACAAGTTTACTTATTTTATATATATGTTGAACTCATGTTCAAATAGTCAGTTCGGTCATATTTTACTCCTCAGTATAGAGGCTTAGTTTCTTTGATTCATTTCACGGCTGTATAAAGGCAGTGATGCATACATATGTCACCTGTAGTAAATGGTGTCTATGGGCCGAAAGGCCATGATAACTTTGCATGCAGTAAGCAAGAGTTTATCTATATAATGAATATAGTGATAAAATAATGTGTATCATTTTTAGTTAAGCTATTATTATCCTCTCTATTGAGAAATGGTGGCAAGACCGAACCATGATGACAATACAAGATTCAAATGAAAAATGAAAGTATAGATAAATGTTGACTCACATTCTCAGCTGATTATCTGTTCTTATTCTTGAAATTATTATTCAAATAGTTTGAGATGGATGTTCTCATGGGTATATAAAAGATATGGTGTATTCATAAAACTTAGTGATGGACATCTTTCTTTTTTGTAGACGTCCAGAATTGGACAATATAGTAAACCAAACTAATGACGACTAGGCAGTACAAGAAATGGATATTTCTTTTTATGAGAACTCAAACGAGGTTATACTCGTAGATTAACCAAAACTAATATGGTGTTCTTCATGAACAGAACCATATGTTTTATATGAAAACCTCAAAAACTTATTATGATGAAGTAAACTTTTATTTAAAAAGATACTATAGTATTGTGGAGCTTATTGGGCATATTGCCAATATAATATTATTGATACCATGAAGGTCGAGTCGATGACATTTTGTCGTCATGTTTAATGAAAGTGATTATAACATAAGAGTAGTTACTCTTGTGGTTAATAGAAAGGACTTGAACAAGTGGCAGTAGCCAAGACCCAATAGGTTACTAGAATGTACATGGATGTTCAAAGTTAGAGATACTAACCAAATAAGATCATTATGAAGAGTCAAACTTTTTGGTCAAACAAAAGTTTAAGTTAACCATAGGTCATTGAAGGTTTCCAAGTTGAGTTAGAAGTGGGTGAACATACTACTCCAATTTTAAGTGGTTGATATTATTCAAAAACTTTGGCCAAAGTAAGTGCAAAAGTCTATGTTTGCACTTGTCGGTTCACTATGCTCTAGATTGCATAACCATCTAGTAGTGTCATACTCGGTTAGAAGGAGTCTATAGTTGTATGACCGTGTTGGTTATGTAGGACACAACACTAGAAACTCAGATGGCATTACTAGGGGGTCCTTAGTCTATACTCTTCATTGAAAAGTAGGGCCACTTCTAGATGGAAGGTGCACGGGGGACTGTCAGTCTATGGATGGAGGTAAAGTGCTTGGGTGATGCTCTCCCTCTTGCAGATGAAACACCAAGGCTTGTGAAACAAAAGCCTAATCCAGATATGGAAGTCCTGACCTTGTACTTATTTGTAAATTGTAAATCTGTTACTTGATCATAAATCATATATGATAATTGTAATTGAAAAGATGTATTTCTTTTACAAGTTGAAATGAAATGTTATTTTCATTAAGAAATGATTTATGTTGTCAATTATGCAAATGATGATGATGATGATGTTAGAAAAAAATATATATATTCTTCCTACTTTTAAGGAATTGTATTATTTACCTTAGTTGAAAACCAAAGTATTTACTATGTTGTAAGGGTAGATTTGTTACACCCAAAGCCACTAACCATCACTTGTACTATTCAAAACACATTGACCTCAAAACTGAAACTACAACTCAAGATCCAAACATAAGGAGATATCAAGAAAAAAAACATAGCCGTGCATCTACTCCTTAAACAAGTCCTGGCAATTTAACATCCATATCTCAAGACTCAAGCACACATGAGAAGACAAGACACAAAGAAAGAATGCATCTAAAAGTCAGGTGGGCAATACCTAACATATCATTCATCATCGAGAGGACCAAGATTGGGGAATGAAATTGCTCTACACATGAAACACCAAGTAATCACAAACTCTAAAGAATGAATAATCTCCTCAACATGTCCATGCTAAACTCACTTGAGCTTTAGATGTAGGCTCCTTGGTCTTCCTATTGAAACCTAATCAAGAGTAACCATCTCAACACATGATCTCCAATTGTTAGAGATCTTCAGCCTCACCCAAGTCTATCTAGCATCAATGACTACCTAATGGACGATCCCATGCCAACTGAACTCTAATTGCATCACTGCAATACCTAGAAGCTCCAAGGCAAAATGATTATTGCACTCAATACCATAAGACAACCAAATCACCGCCAAAGCTCCCTCTGCATAATCAATACAAAAATCAGGAACTCACTATGATGATGTGATCTACATCTCAAAAGCAAATCATATGTCTCTAATAAACATATTTTCTCCCAAGAGCACCTATATCATGTCAAAACTTTAACTAGAAATCAAGAGTCCACCATGGCACAATAACATCCATCCTCTAAACCAAGGATCGTCTATCAAATTGACAAATCATATCTAACACCTCAACCAAAGACTCCAAGAGTCCTCCATGGTAACAAGTTATCAACATCTCTAAACCACATTAAGATAAGCATCCCTTGTTAATAGAACTAAAGATGTTAATGAACTCTCACTACATACAATAGGTAGAATCTAAGAGCTCCTCATGACACCAACAACCACTATAGACTATCATCCATCACTAAGTGACAAATCCACATCACTGCAAAAGCTCCCATTGAACCATTATACTAAGCTACACGTGGCATCGTGATAACCATCTCCTAACTAAAGATCACCCATGGCCCTCGCCTAATCAAAATACTCAACTACAACACCAACAGTAACCAAAGGGTAAAGTAGAACCATGATCTCCAAACTAAGAAGATAAACCACCACTTGCAATCTAGGAATCAATCTATCACCACCAACTATGTATCCACATAAACAACCATGTTGTGCCAAAGCTCCATGCATACAAGAACCTCCATGACACCATGACCACCACTTTTAATGTACCCATATCAAACTCCTACTAAATCAAGATCCAAAATCTCGCACATCTATATCATCCATGTCCTCAAAAAAAGAAGACATCCAACACCTATTTGTACCACAATCAACACTAACTAAAAATTGTTGAACACACAGAAGTATTGAGAGGCGGGGTGAATCAGTACTTAATCAAATTATTTTACTTTCAATAGCATTCAAGATAATGTTAACATTTAAAGCATGAGAGATACAAGAACATAGAAGAACACAACCATAACACCAGATTTACGTGAAAAATCCAAGAAGGGAAAAACCACGGTGAGCAAGCTACTTGGATCTACTGTCCAAATCCAGCCTCACAAATAAGAACAGGATTACAATATTAGTTATGGGCTACAACCCAAAGGAAGCTGCAACTCCCTGAATAGTTACAACTTTTGCAAAATTTCTGACTCAATGTTCTTCATACAAAACTGAATGTTGATCACTTTAGCCTCTGCACAACTATTTTACCTCCTTACTACAATAATACCAAAAAACCACGATGAGCAAGCTGCTTGGATCTATTGTCCAAATCCAGCCTCACAAACAAGAACAAGATTACAATATTAGTTATGGGCTACAACCCAAAGGAAGCTACAACTCCCTGAATAGTTACAACTTTTGCAAAACTTCTCTGACGTAATGTTCTTCATACAAAACTGAATGTTGATCACTTCAGCCTCTGTACAACTATTTTACCTCCTTACTACAATAATACCAACTTCCACAACATTAAAAATATCTTGAGGAACTCTTCTTTATCATCACAATGTCCATAATCACCTCCGCAACTATATTATATTATATGAACTGATCCTTAGCACATTTCATCATCATATCTGCTTCAGCATTAAGTTTATTCGCACATTTCTAATGGTTTTTTCAATGCTTTCTTCATCCCATGTTTGACACCTTTGATTTTAGATTTATATCCTCTGCAAGCATCCAGATCTTTCTCCTTGGTCAGCCAAGATGAAACAAATAACATGAAACGTGTAGTTGCCATAATAGTCGGCTCCCAAACATATGCGGTAAGTAAAATTCCAATGTGGTTCAAGAGAAAAACATAATCAGGTCCTATTTTACCTTAGCACACTCTTCCAAGCGCACACACTCCTCACACACAGCAAAAACTTCATTATACACCAAGTTGGCTCCGCAACACTCATCCTTCCTTGTATTTGACTTCAGACCCAAAGTAGTATCAGAGAAGACAAAATTACATCATGTAGACCACTTACTGAATATTATATGACTTGCAAAACATTCATGTATACTTCTCTCAACATCTCAGGGTATTTCATGTTGGCGCAAACACTTGATCTCTAATGTCGGTATCCTTAACAACCTCTGCTTATACAGTCTTAAGATAAAACTATGAGAACCATACTTGCGGTGAACTTAATCATTTGAAACTTGAACATCACATACCACCCAGTCATAAGAGCTTATCATTCAATCAGCAAGACCAATTACAACTTGCGGTGGCTTCCACTATCTCCCATGGTTTACCTCAATTAGCACCAAAGCATGTCTTCCCATAGCTAACTCCAGAGAAGCAGCTGACTTACATGTTATCATTTGAAACATGAAGCATACATACTTTTGACTCATATCTACTTGTTCTCCAAGCCGCAACATCATATCTTAATTTGCGGAGAGGTGTGGAGTATTCTCTTGTCTCCCTATTATTGCACTTACCTTGTTTCTATATTGTCTTCACACTTCTATCTCCAAAACATCTTGTGGTAAATTTCATGACCTCAAACCTGAAACATAGGTACTTGAGTGCAATATCTAGCCATTAGTCCAATCCGTAGGCCCTTACCTTCAACTACGGTAGAATGTGGTACCTTCTTGTGAGCATGTAGCACCTTCCCTGACTTGTACTACACTTGGACAATTTCTTTCGATCTTTGACAACTTTCTTTGTCATGTGGTAAGTATCATGAGTTCATATCATCATCGTTTAGCAAGACCCCAACTCTACTCAACACATACTTGAACCATAAATATATCAAGGCTTGTCAACTTACACATGAACTTCAGAAGATATGGTATGATCAAGTATAGATGATACTAATTCATCTCCTTCTATACAAATGATATTGATCCATCTCCTTTGGCTGCAGAGCATATATTCATCCTTATACTTTTTGCTTCACAATACATCTGATCACTTATTCTATAATGTCTTCATTGATCACCATATTACTGCGGCAATCTCCTTTTGACATCATTTATACTCTTCCATACTGCAGCACTCCATACCACTATTGACATCAATGACAACCCATATGCAACAATCTCCCCCTTTGTCATTGATGGCAACACTTGACTCGATATGCATATATTTCTCCCCCTTTGACATCAATGGGAAAGGGCTAGTGGTCTTCCTTTGTTTCAGAAAAAACTAGTAGGCTCCTCCTATATGAATATTTCTTATCACCTTTTATCAATCAACTCCCCCTAAGGAGTAGCCTCAATCTCTTCAAAAATGATGTGGCAAAAATTGTTCTTCAAGATACTGTGTACAATGTGCTTTGTTTATATCAAAATAGCACTACTTATTCTTATTTTATTCACCGCATATTTATACAATCATCAAAATTTGTCTTACCTTCACAATTTTTTTTGTTCACTTCGAAGGTAGAACATCTTTGTAAATCACCTTCAACTAGCCAAGAGTTGAGTCCCAGTCCTTCTTTGTAGAAGACAAAATGTGTGATTGACTTCCAAACTATAATGTCCTCTTTCTCTATACAGAGTTAGTCTATTATCGAGTTTGCGTAGACTAACTAGCTTAGTTAGGGAACCATGGTTGGAAGTAACTTGGATGAGTTGATCAATTTGAGTGGATGTTGGCTTGGGTTCAGTTTGGTCTTCAGTTGGCAATTTTTAGAGGTGGTTTGTTTTCTTTTAGCCCAGACTTGCTATTTTTAGCAAATTAGGGTTTGTACCATTTTGGGATTTTTAGTGTTGGAGTTGATGCGTCTTGATGAGACCTTTCCAACAGTCTATAGATCATTGGATTCTGAGTACAATTGGGTTTCCGTTTTAAAGTCTGAAATTTAATAAGATTATTTAATATGAGACTTTGGAAATATTAAAGTTAAGTGATATAAATGAAATAATAATAAAAGTCACTTAAGCTTGGCTTGGGCGCCCACCTTGGAGACTCATAAAGTGATTTTAAAATAAAATAATTCCCTCCAAAGTGCATTGACCCCTCTTGGGAAAATATTAAAGATGAAAAGTGACTCATTTGAACTTATGCGTTGAGATTGGATATTGCTTGGTTTTGGCTCTGCAAGAGTTTTGGAGCGTTTGAAGGGATTCGAACCCAAGGGCTGTAGGAAACGAAAACTTCCAATAGTGACAGCATTTCGCAGGTGTGCAATACCATCTAAGGGTGCTAGAGAGGCAAATACATCCAGTGTTTGCATTTGAGCTTCAATTGAATTCATCATGGTGAGGGTTTGAGGACTTTATTGACACATCCTTTGCAGATTTATTGTGAACAGCTGAGAACAATCGTGCACTGGTAGATTTGACTTAGAATATTGTTGTTTGTGTGAAGTTTGGGACTGTTGCTAGCTGGTCGTACCTTCCCAGGTCAGTCATACCTCATTGAAGGACTCATTTTGATGTTTATGCTTTGATTTTGCCTCATTCCTGAGCATGGAGGAGAGTTAGGAGAACTGCAGTGATTTTCAGACTTTGAGAAGACAGATTTTATCCCAAGTTTGTTGGGTAACCATCTTTAGCCTAGTTGTACAATAGGGTATGTGGAAGTGAGGCAGTTGAGAGGATAAACAATGTTTTATGGGCCTCAAATCACATGGAAAAGGGTCGTTTGGGACTATAATATCTCCTGCATACTATCATTTGCAAATACCCTTCTCATTTGGACACCTGGGAGTGATTTCCTCATGTTTTGTATGTTGGTTCATGTACAGCAGTGGAATGAAGTTGAAGATTTTGACATGGGTATGTGATGATAATTCATTTTATGTGATTTTATGATCTGGGTCTCTCATATTTTGTTCATATCTATTGTACTTTTTCTGGGTTTCATTTGTATGCTCCATTTCCTATTGTTTCTAACAAAAACAAAACACATGCAAACAAAAACCCCTTCTGCAACTTCTATCTAGTTTTGTAAGATCACAAAAATTAATAAAATAACACAATTAATATTAAACAAAGAACACACAAGTGCGGCACATTACAGTGGTATCAAAGCTCAGCTCTTCCTGCCATCCTATGAGGGCAGACATAGACATGCGAAAGATGAACTAAGTCATGCAGCCTGGTACACTCCAGTATTATCTCTGATAGAACAGGTCACAGCCAGATCTTGTTGTGCCACCTCATATTGATCCCTTTGCAGGTCTAGATACAGTTGTGGTTGAGCTGGGTGACAGAGACAGAGATGAACCTAGCACTCATGAGATGTTGAATGATTTGTGTAGAGGACAGAGAGAGATGCAACAAAACTTCAATCAGTTGATTCAGATGATGGCCAATCATGCTTTTGGAAACCTTGGAAACAATAATAATAATAATAACAATAACAATGACAGGAACATGAATAACTAGGGTAATAGGGACAATGATGGCGAAAACAACAATGGTGGTGATAAGAACAATGGTGATAGGCACAGCTATGGGGATAATGAGGTAGAAGCATCAATTAATAATAGAGGGGCTACACAATATACATCTAGTGATAGACCCGGTATACCTGCCTTTGTACCTAGGAACAATGTACCTGAACTGGAGCCTACACAACTAGAATTCCAAGATGTGATTTTGAGGGATTGGTGGGCTTCCAGTGAGGAGTCCTGAGCTGAGATGACTTTCAGGGAGTATTCTGATCTAAGGATGAAACACCGAACATAGGTAATAGGCAGCACTATCAGGAGCTTCAGAAGAAAGTCAGTAATATGACCTTGCCTTACTTTGATGGTTCAAGCAAAACCACTTCTAGAGCGTGGGTTCAGAAATTGGATAGTTACCTTCAGATCATCCCTATGCCTGAAGCTAATGCAATCACTTATGCAGCTTTGCACTTAGAGAGTAGCACTCACAAATGGTCGAGTAATGGTAAAACCACATTGGGCCATGATCAGATCACTTTGTATGTTGAGTTTACTACCAAGTTAATTGATAGATTTAATAAAAAGGAACCTGAGTTGTAGTTCAAGGAGTTAGCTCAACTCAAACAAGTGGGCTCAGTTGATTCTTACATTACGGAGTTTCAGGAGTTATCTGTGATGGTCTCTGATATTTCAGAGCATAGACTTATGATCATTTTCACTGATCTAATCCTTTGCGAGGATGGATAAAGGGTCTTGATCCACCTACCCTTCAAAAGGCCATGAAGAAGGCATGTGGCATGGAATCCTCTACATGGAGAAGTAAATTTTAGTATAAGGGATTCATTCATAAGAAGGACAAGGACATAAGGCACTTTCAAAAGGAACCCAAACAACAACACAAGAGCTCTCCTAGGTTAGATAATGATCAACTTAATGACCTCATGAGGAAGAAACTTTGTTTTCATTGCCAAGAGTCATGGGATCCTAAGCACAAATGTGCTTCCCAAGGGAAGGCAAAATAGTTGAAGTACTTTTCTGCTGATGAGTCAGTGGAGTCAGAACATCAATCAGATCAGCAATCAGAAGCCAATGATACAGGTTCAGATGGTTCATCAGAGGCATCAAATAAAGAGGAGCCAACTGATCTACCCACATCACACCTCACCAGCATTCAGAGAGGGATCATTCAGGATTCAAGGAGTTCTTGGTGGGTAGAGAGTGATCACCCTATTAGACATTGGTGCTACTCATAATTTTATAGATGAAGGCTTGGTTGCAAAGAGAGGGCTCAAAATAGAAGAGTTCGAGGGATTTAAGGTGAGAGTTGTAGATGGATTTGTTCTCACCTATAATAGGAGGATACACAACCTAACCATTCAATTGAGTGATTACATTTGCTAGATAGATTTCTATGTGGTTAGCATGGGTGAGATGGATGTTGTGTTGGGCATGAGATGGCTTCATGACATTGGGGAGTTCACCCTCAACTTGCGTACAATGGAAATGAAGTTTGAAGTGAACAGGAAGAGACATGTACTCAGAGGACTATCAGATGGTAGTTTGAGAGTGGTGCCACTTAAGAGGATGGAGTGAATGATACATCATGATCAAGTTCAGTGGGCAGCAGAGGTGATGGTGATGCCAGCAGTTACAGAGCAACAGAAGCATGAGTATCCTCCAGACATTAAGGCTCTATTGACTAAACACACCAAAGTGTTTAGTGATATACCACCAGGTAGACCCCTGATAAGGGAATTGAGCATGTCATTAAGCTCGAAGAGGGTGCCAAACCTGTTATTACTACACTGTACAGGCATCCAAAAAGGTACAAGGACGAGATCGAGAAGGCTATTAAGGAGCTTCACGAAATGGGGCACATTAGGCTGAGCAAGAGTCCATTTACTTCTTCTGTTGTCCTGGTAAAGAAGAAGGATGGGACTCTCAGGGTGTGTATTGATTACAGGGAGCTGAATAAAAAGACCATCAAAAATAGGTACCCTGGTGCAGGAGCACCTTGGCAAATTAATATTGCCTGGACAAATCTTTGAGTTTGATTAAATTTGTATGCTTCCACATTCTAATGAGGTTTATCAAGCCATTTTTATGTGTTTAGGTCATTAGGAGTTTCAAAAATGCAAAATATTGCAAACCATGTAAAGGTTGTCAATGTAAAATTGGAAAAAAGATGCAAAGTTGGAAGGTGAAGAGTCATTTGGCTCTTGGTTCACTCCAAATCAGTTATGAACTAAAGAGACATGTTTTAATGCCTTTAAAAGGCCTTGTAACCATGAAGAATTCGTGGGTGGTTGAAGATTTGAGCATAGAATGAGAAAAAACAATGTTTACCTGTATTTTCCTTCAGAAATTTGTTGTCTTTTGCTATTGCACAGCCCTATATAGAATTGAATGGATGTCTAATGGATTGCAAATGTTATATCCTTCAACCACCTTCCATTTTCTTCTTGTCCCATGCATTTTTATTTAGTTTTGTGAAAGATATGAGTGTTTTATGGACTGTAATTTTCTGATTTTCCCTGCAACAGTCCCATTGTAACATTTGGTACGGTTATGTACGGACATATACAAGTGTAAACCATATATGGTTGGAAAGAGTATTGAGTCTACTTTCCATTTATTTTTGTTGCATCAAATTTTATTAATATTTGAATAAGTTATGGCATTTTTATTGAGGATAGGTCTGCAGAGTTTAATTTTCTGAAAATGTAGTTTGACAATATGCATGGTACGACTTGGTATGGCCTCACATTGATGCATATAATAGATGGATGGAAATATATGTGTTTCTAGTTTACAATTATTTTAGTTTGGTATAATTTTATTAAGTTTTGTGAGAGATATTGCAATTTTGGTAAGGGCAGGTCTGAACGCTGCCTAGGGTTTGTAGTTTTGGGAAAAGAGTCATAACTTTCTCCCCTACCATTGGATCTTCATGAAAATTGGAGGAAAAATATGTATTAATGTTATCTTCAACCTAACCAAAGAAATTGGATTGGTTCTTTGATTTGTTAATGTTATTAAGGATAGTTTTGGTCCTCCTACCTCTGCATCATTTTGGTATCAGAGCTGGCGAAAGATTTGGGTGGTGTGTATTTTTTTTCTGTCACTGAGAAGGCAGGTAAAGAGCGAGAAGATCTTGATTGTGTAGATAGATCGCCGAGGGAGGCAATCTACACCTTTTAGATTTTGTGTTGCTCAGTTGTTTGGTTGCAGGTGCTTGTTCCATCTAGCTGCAAGAAGGATGTTTTCTGAGGTTGTGTGTGTTGGCAGACAAGATGAGGTCTGTCATGACCATTCTCCAATAGAGATTTGGCTGGAGAAGGGTGCATAGAGAAACCACTGAGGAGAGATTGGTAGATGCATCACCAGGATCTGCTATTGGGTGAGATGAATGGTTTGGTTGGTTGTGAAGCAGCGTGTAGGGTGGACATCTGAAGAAGCACTTGAGGTTGCAGCCTGAAGAGTACTCCACTGATGGGAGTAGAAGGAGCCTGAGGATGCTCTATGAAGATGGTAGTTTGTTTTGTTAGTTGGTTGGTCACCATTTCTATAGATTGGAAGATTGTAGCTAAGAAGATTGAAGATAAAGACAGAGGAAAGAGACTTTTGTTGCAGATACATTTCCAAGGAACTTGGAAATTTTGTTGGTTGGTTGTATGGTGCAGGAGCACCTTGGCAAATTAATATTGCCTGGACAAATCTTTGAGCTTGATTAAATTTGTATGCTTCCACATTCTAATGAGGTTTATCAAGTCATTTTTATGTGTTTAGGTCATTAGGAGTTTCAAAAATGCAAAATATTGCAAACCATGTAAAGGTTGTCAATGTAATATTAGAAAAAAGATGCAAAGTTGGAAGGTGAAGAGTCATTTGGCTCTTGGTTCACTCCAAATCAGTTATGAACTAAAGAGACATGTTTTAATGCCTTTAAAAGGCCTTGTAACCATGAAGAATTCGTGGGTGGTTGAAGATTTGAGCATAGAATGAGAAAAAACAATGTTTTCTTGTATTTTCCTTCAGAAATTTGCTGTCTTTTGCTATTGCACAGCCCTGTATAGAATTGAATGGATGTCTAATGGATTGCAAATGTTATATCCTTCAACCAAATTCCATTTGCTTCTTGTCCCATGCATTTTTATTTAGTTTTGTGAAAGATATGAGTGTTTTATAGACTGTAATTTTATGATTTTCCCTGCAACAGTCCCATTGCAGCGTTTGGTACGGTTCTGTACGGACATATACAGGTGCAAACTATATATGGTTAGAAAGAGTATTGAGTCTACTTTTCATTTCTTTTTTTTGCATCAAATTTTATTAATATTTGAATAAGTTATGGCATTTTTATTGAGGGTAGGTCTGCAGAGTTTAATTTTCTGAAAATGTAGTGTGACAATATGCATGGTATGACTTGGTACGGCCTCACATTGATGCATATAATAGATGGATGGAAATATATGTGTTTCTAGTTTACAATTATTTTAGTTTGGTATAATTTTATTAATTTTTGTGAGAGATATTGCAATTTTGGTAAGGGCAGGTCTGAACGCTGCCTAGGGTTTGTAGTTTTGGGAAAAGAGTCATAACTTTCTCTCCTACCATTGGATCTTCATGAAAATTGGATGAAAAGTCTGTATTAATGTTCTCTTCAATCTGACCAAAGCAATTGGATTAGTTCTTTGATTTGTTAATGTTATTGAGGATAGTTTTGGTCCTCCTACCTCTGCATCATACCCCATTCCTCGTATTGACAAGCTCATAGATGAATTGCACGGAGCATGCTACTTCTCAAAAATTAATTTGAGATCTAGTTATCATCATATACGGGTCAGGGAGGAGGACATTGAGAAGATAGCATTCGAGTGCCATTATGGGCATTTCGAGTTTCTGGTCATGCCTTTTGGTTTGACCAATGTGCTAGCCACTTTCCAGTCATGTATGAACAGGATATTTAGAGAGCAGTCGCGGAGGTTTGTGCTCATATTCTTTGATGACATACTTATATACAGCAGGACATGGGAGGAACACCTGAATCACATAGACATTATTTTGAGCATACTTGAGCGTGAGTCATTAGACGCCAAGATGTTGAAGTGTGAGTTTGGGATGATTGATTTGTTATACTTAGGTCACATCATCAGTGCTGATAGTGTTAAAGTAGATCCAGAAAAGATATGGGCAATTATTGACTGGCCACCACCAAAGAATCTCTCTCTCAGCTTAAGGGATTCCTTGGTTTATTTGGGTACTACTGCCGCTTCGTGAGGGATTTTTCACAGTTAGTTGCCCCCTTACAGATTTGACTCGGAAGGATGCATTTGGTTGGTCCAGTGGTGCTCAGTAGTGTTTTGATAAATTTAAGGAGTTGATGAGTACATGTCCAGTGTTGGCCATTCCAGATTTTAGCAGACCATTCGAGCTCCAATGTGATGCCTCAAGAGAAGGCATTGGTGCGGTTTTGATGTAGGATAAACACCCCATCTCATTCAAGAGTAGGAAGTTGAGGGGTGTAGAAAAAAGCTACAGTATGTATGACAAGGAGATGTCAGCAACCATGCACGCTTTAGCTAAGTTTAGGCAGTACCTGGTAGGGAGTAAGTTTGTGGTTAAAACAGATCATAACAGCCTAAAACATTTCCTTGGTCAGAAGGATCTTAATGACAGGAAGCAGAAATGGGTCAATAAACTATAGGCCTATGACTTTGACATAGTCTACGTCAAAGAGAAGAAAAATATAGTTGCTAACGCATTGTCTAGGAGACCTCATTTGCGTGCCTTGGGTGAGATTGCAGAGGAGTGGAGAGAGTTGATATCTACAGAGTATGCAAAAGACAAATGGGCTTCTGGGATCATAGATGGCACTATCAGAGATGACAAATATTTAGTGGTAAATGACTTGATCATTTACAAGGGCGGGATTCTTCTAGTGCCAGGTTCAGAGATGAAGCAGAGGATTTTGAGAGCTTTCCACGATTTGCCTATTGCTAGTCATCCTGGTTATTTCAAAACATACAGGCAGGTGAGAGAGTGTTTTGCTTGGAAGGGCCTCAAAACCAAAGTGTTGAAGTATGTGAGTGAGTGCCCGACATGCCAGTAGAACAAACAGGAGCACTCTTTTCCAGGTGGTTTATTGCAGCCCCTACCCATACCTGAGAGGAAATGGGATAGTATCTTGATGGACTTTATCACAGGCTTGCCAAAAGTCCAAGGCTGGGACTACATCTTCGTGGTGGTGGACAGGTTGATGAAGTTTGCACACTTATTTGCTATTCCGACCACCTTCACTATACCTCAAGTTGCAGAATTATTTTTTAGAGAGGTATTCCATCTTCATGGGTTGCCGCAAAGCATAGTGAGCGACAGGGACAGTAGGTTCCTAAGTAATTTTTGGCAGGAGATCTTTAGGTTGATTGGGACAGAGCTCACCCCTAGCACTAACTACCACCCACAGATTGATAGATAGACGGAAGTAGTCAATAAATGGGTGGAAGGATACCTCTGGAATTATATAGCAGGGCAGCAAAAGGCATGGGTAAAGTGGCTACATCTAGGCGAGTATTGTTATAACACCACTTATCACATGTCCATTCAGATGTCACCGTTCATGGCACTATATGGGTACGAGGCACTGAGCTTTGTGGATTTGTTATGTGGTGATAGCAAAGTACCTAAGGCCATAGACCTTTTACAAGAGAGTCAAGATATTATGAGGCCTTTGAGGGAAAACATTCAAAAGGCGCAGAAGCAGTATGCAAATCAGCACAGGACTGAGCGCTCTTTTGAGGTTGGTGACATGGTGTATTTGATGCTGCAACCTTATAAACAATCCACTCTCAAGAAGAGTGGTGCAAAGAAGCTTAAGCCACAGTACTACGGACCTTTCAGAATCTCCAAAAGGGTTGGAGAAGTGGCTTATGAGTTAGAGTTGCTGGCAGGTAGCAGGGTACATAATGTATTCCATGTATCTCGCCTCAAGAAGGTGTTAGGGCATAATGTGGTTCCTTCTACAGAGTTACCTCCTCTTGATGAAGAGGGGAAGTTAATCTTAGTACCTAAGGCCATCATTGATACCAGAGAATGAACTTTGCGGAGGAGGGTTATCAGGGAATACCTAGTCAAATAGAAAAACCTGCCAGTTGAGGATGCTACTTGGAAGAGCGAGAAGATTTTATCGCATCCTGATCTGAGATTGCTTGAGGCAAACAATCTTGGGGAGGACGGACTGTAATGTCCCCTTTCTCTATACAGAGTTAGTCTATTCTCGAGTTCCCGTAGACTAACTAGATTGGTTAGGGAACCATGGTTGGCAGTAACTTGGATGAGTTGATCAGTTTGAGTGGATGTTGGCTTGGGTTCAGTTTGGTCTTCAGTTGGCAATTTTTAAAGGTGTTTTGTTTGCTTTTGTCCTAGACTTGTTATTTTTAGCAAATTAGGGTTTGTACCGTTTTGAGATTTTCAGTGTTAGAGTTGATGTGTCTTGACGAGACCTTTCCAATGGTCTATAGATCACTGGATTCTTAGTACAATTGGGCTTTCGTTTTAAACTCTGAAAATTAATAAGATTATTTAATATGGGACTTTGGAAATATTAAAGTTAAGTGATATAAATGAAATAATAATAAAAGTCACTTAAGCTTGGCTTGGGTGCCCACCTTGGAGACTCATAAAGTGATTTTAAAATAAAATAATTCCCTCCAAAGTGAATTGGCCCCTCTTGGGAAAATATTAAAGATGAAAAGTGACTCATTTGAGCTTATGCATTGATATCGGATATTGCTTAGTGTTGGCTCTAAAAGAGTTTTGGAGGGTTTGAAGGGATTCGAAACCAGGGGCTATTGGAAACGAAAACTTCCTACAGTGACAGCATTTCGCGGGTGTGCAATACCATCCAAAGGTGCTAGAGAGGCAAATGCATCTAGTGTTTGCATTTGAGCTTCAATGGAATTCATCATGGTGAGGGTTTGAGGACTTTATTGACACATCCTTTGCATATTTATTGTGAATGGCTGAGAACAATCGTGCAGTTGCAGATTTGACTTAGAATATTATTGTTTGTGTGAAGTTTGGGACTGTTGCTAGTTGGTTGTACCTTCCCAGGTCAGTCGTACCTCATAGAAGGACTCATTTTGATGTTTATGCTCTAATTTTGCCTCATTCTTGAGTGTGGAGGAGAGTTAGGAGAACTGCAGTGATTTTTAGACTTTGAGAAGACAAGTTTTATCCCAAGTTTGTTGGGTAACCATCTTCAGCCTGGTCATACAACAGGGTATATGGAAGTGAGGTAGTTGAGAAGATAAACAGTGTTTTGTGGGCCTCAAATCACATGGAAAAGGGTCGTTTGGGACTATAATATCTCCTACATACTGTCATTTGCAAATACCCTTCTCATTTGGACGCCTGGGAGTGATTTCCTCATGTTTTGTATGTTGGTTCATGTACAGTAGTGGAATGAAGTTGAATATTTTGACATGGATATGTGATGATAATTCATTTTATGTGATTTCATGATCTGGGTCTCATATTTTGTTCATATCTATTGTACTTTTTCTGGGTTTCATTTGTATGTTCCATTTCCTATTGTTCTGGCAAAAACAAAACACATGCAAACAAAAACCCCTTCTGCAACTTCTGTCTAGTTTTGTAAGATCACAAAAAATTAATAAAATAACACGATTAAGATTAAATAAAGAACAAACAGGTGCGGCACATTACACAAACTGAATATACAAATCTTTTGCCTCTTCCAAGGTGGCTGACACTTTAACTTTCTGAGCCACATTCTCTACTTCAGTCAAGATGGCAATCAAGACTTCTAACTTCATACTCACAGCTTTTCTTAGCTGACCTATTTCTCCTTTGATTTTCTCTTTGTTCTAGGAGTTGCTTTAACTGAGTATGTAGATTTTCAATTTGGGCCCTAATGGTTCCATCTTTATCCCTTAGAGGATCATATACTTTAGCCACTTGAATTAACTATGACTCAACAGAGTCAGCTTGATCCTTTATGCTCTTTGTGGTTGCTAGCCAATTCAAGCAAAATTGATACAAAATCTTGGCATCTTCAATACATTTCTAAATATGTTTCAATTTTTCTCGTAAACTATTATGTGTCTTTGCACATCTGCCAGATGCATCAGCCAATCTTTTATTATTTACCTGTTATGTTATCTTTTTCTCAACTTGCTTCTCTAGGTAAGATGAATAAGTCTTGAAAGACTCCAACATGAGTTTCATCTGCTGAGTAGGAGCCAAGGTGGGATCTCTTTGCCTTAGGCTATTCCCCCTGTAACCTCTTAGTTACCTCTTCTAACACTTCAACTCCTTCAACTTGTTGTTATAGAATTTCTTGCCTTGCTGAGGATTGAAGTATATTTCCCAGTTGCAACTTGTGAAGTGGAGATATATTGTACAAGTTAACTTGTCCATCTAACACTGGCAACTGTAACAGTTGCGGAGTGACCACCGGTTGGATTTGCATTTGTTAATCTAGGAACTCCTTGATAGAGTCAACCGGAGAGGATGAGGAAGGTATGTCTTGTTCCTTTTCTAAGTTCTCCCCTAAATCAACATTTGTTTGCTCCTCTTGTTGTGCAGTATTATCCTACTATTTTGTATTCACCAGAGGTTGATCATTGTGCTTAATATTATGATTCGGAGAACCATTTTCTTCTTCATGTGCATCTTTCTCTTGATCTTTTGTTTCTTGCTCTTCTTTCTCTTGTTGAGGAACTTGATGTTCAATGTTGTGCAGAGGAGATGTAGTTATGTGAGGTGGAGAAGCAGTGTTATGTGGTGGAGAAACTTGTGGTTGCTCCACATTTTCAATTCCTTTTACTTCACCTAGGATTTTCTTTGTCACATCCTCTATTTCCTTCTGAATTTTCTCTTTATCACCCTCCTTCATGCTCATGAGAGTGTCCACTCTTTGCTTTGTCCTTAATTCCTGAGCTTGTGTTTGAGCTAGTTTATCCTTTTCTTCTTGAGACATAGATGATCTTGCCTTTTCAAGAGCTTGTTGCCTCAGCGCATTATTCATTTTAATGGCTTCTTCTCTTTTATGCCTTAAAGCCTAAGCTAGGCTTTTTGGCACCTTTTCAATCACATCAATCATGGGCAAGTTATATTTAAGCATATACATAACTACTGCTTTTTCAATGGCCTTTTGATCCTCGGGAGGAACATCCGGATACAAGTCAATTGTGTGTTTTAAAAGCCCATGTTGTTTAATTCCATTAAAGATAGATTCCAATTGAAGAGGACCTTCAGTAGAAGTCACCGGAGGATCTTGCTTAGATTTCTTACCTTTTCTTTTCAGCTTAGAGGTTTCCTCTTCACCTTCTTCTTCTTCCTCAATCTCTTCTACCTTAGCCTTCTTTCTTTTGTCTTGTGTGTTGGGTCTAGCATGCTTCTTTTCTCTAGTCTTTTTCTATGCTTGTGTTTCTAAAGCTGATCTTCTTCCAGTAGACTCCATTTGTGCTGACCCAAAGAGAAGAGGTGCATTTACAGTAGCAGAGGTAGATCTACTAGTCCTTCTTATACCTTGTGCTCCTGGTAGAACAGTAGAAGCATGATGTGTCTCCTTCGCAGGAGCTTCTGAAGTGGTCTTAGATGAAATGCCCCACTTCTTATGCAGTTCACCCCTATTCTTCTCAAGATGTTCCTCTACGTTTTTCTTATGCGTCTTGTTCATAATTTCATCATAGGTTCCAAACCTCTCGGCAGTGGTATCTTTGGGTTTGCTGAGCAGGATGTCAACATAGACTTTTATTTCTTCTGCGGAGCATATGGTAGTATAGGAATCCATGTAGCTCGAGGTTCAACTGCCTCCATATAGGTATAATCCTTATCAACTAAAAATGTGATCTTCTCCCTATATTATTGTACATAATTGTAAGGGACTCTTCCTCTGGCATGCATGTTGGTTTGAAGGGTTTTGAAGAAACCCCAATACATTGTCTTATAGTGATTTGGATCACTAAACCCTCGTAAGTGACTCTTAATTTGAGCAGCAACAGGGATATGTTGTTGCCAAACCTTTCCACTAAAGCCAGGTAGTTCATTCAAAAAATAGAATGCAAGACAGTTAATCAAAGTACCATACCTAAAATGTATCCGGTTTCCTTTGTCCTTCTCAGGTTCTCCATAAGTTGTTCTCTCATGACCTCACAAAGGTCAAAATCTTTACCTTCCTTGACCATCTGGCAAGCAGTGTGAATGGCAGTACCAGTGGCGGACCCCTCTCTGTTTGTGTAGTAAACTTTATACGCAATTCCCATAGCAGCATAGAGAACACCCGAATCAATTATGTCATTCAATGTTAGTGTTCTCTTGTCAAATTTTGCCCCGGTCAGCTCAATAACATCATTCTTAATTGACTTCATCACCGGTACAGATTTGATGGAACAAAACCCAGTCACTGCCTTGATTGCATCTTTAGTGATTCGGTAGGGCTTATCCAAGTACATGAATTCTGCTTAATATGTATCTCACCCATTCATGGTCATTACAAAAATTAGGGTAATCTTTCCAAATGTCCAGATGCTTAGCCCCCACATTTACATATTCTCATTTATAGGAAACATCATCGTCCAGAAGTTCATTTTTGAGCTCCTATAATTTTACATGACTAATTTCATCCAGCTTTGAGTGAATGTAAATTCTAACATCTTCTGTATAAACAACATATGCCGATATATTTGAAAGTGCTCCCTTCCTATCGACCTCCATTACTTAGAACGGGAATTTCCTATACTTCGATCTAGGTTTCTCAGTAATATCAACTAGTTGCAGAGTTGCCATCATAAATTTCCTTTGAATTCAGCAACTTGGGTTTTAAACAGCAGCAAACTGATAAATACCTCTTTGTTCAATAGCTAAGGTTTTGCCTTCAGCTTAATTCTCCTCAAAATTGCAAAATGCTTTGAAAGACTTCTTCTCTTTTTAGCCCCAGATGCAAAGATTTGATCATGAATGAGATTTGATTTCCCAAATGAAGCATAAATACCCTACAGCTTTCCCTAGCAATCCACATTTAATGCAGCTTTATTGGGTAGGTAAATTGCTGTCGAATTGTTCTGTGAACGTGCAGAGACTCAACCATCTTCCACAATCCTCCGCATCATGTTATTTTGCTCTAGAAATTTGGTAAAAAGAAACTATCTTGTCTTATCAACATCTTCACCAATTGATTTCATTCCAACTCATCTGTGTGCTAAGCTTCCACTTGCAGAAGCCACAAACTTTCAGGGGGGAAGAATAGATATGCCCTGATTAGCTCCCCCTGACCCTATGCCTTGTCGCAATCAGCAACGAAATCCTTTGCATTAGGTAGAGACACACATTCCTCCTTTTCATCACTTTGTTCTTTTTTTCTTCTCCATATATTTGCCATTTCCTTCTTTTGTTGAGTTACAATTTCCTCTGTCTTCTTGTGTTGAACAGGTGGTTTCTCATAACCCCTCTTGCAGAATCTTGCCTTATGCCCAAGGTTGTTACATTTGTAGCAAACAACATTATATTCTGGAGTCATACCATTTCTCTTTTAGTTCTACACTCAACAGCCGTATGACCAAACTTATTGCATGCATAACAATAGCCATAGAAAGGATGAGAGATCATAGCATCATGTCTTGTAGGCACAAACGAATTCTTCCTTATGTAATCATTTCTTCTTACCTTAGTTCTACAATCAATACCCTTATGACCAAATTTATAGCAGGAATAACAGTAAACATAAAAGGATTGAGAGAACTTGGAATTGACAACCTGTCCAGGAGGAGACCTCTTGAAAGCTTTCTTCTGGTTACTGACACTTATGAAGTCATCATTTATTTTATGCTCCTTATCTTCAGTTTCTTCAGTGTAGGACTCTTCATTTTTCATTTCAAACAACCCTTCAGGTAAATCTATTTTTGAACTTCGTCCTTTCTTAAATCTAATGCCACCCTTGTTCTTAAGAGGTCTTTGATTACTGATTATCTCATCAAGGATGTTGGTGTTTTTCTGAAGTTTTAGGCCTTTGTCTATCTGATCCTTTACTTTCTCTAGTTCTTTGCTCAGAGTGACAATATTTTCTTCAAGTTTGGAGCATTCAACTGATTTGGCATTGAGTTGAGATTTCATTTTGACAACCACTTTTGATTCTTTAAGCTTGACCTTATACTCTTCATTCTCTTTTCTTGCAGTATCCATATCTTCTAGAGCAGAAATGAGTTCTCCTTCAAAGTCAACCTCACAGTCTTCTGGATTAAAAGTTGTCATGTCTTCATCATCTTCTGGAGGATTCTTGTCATTAAACAGTACTTCAGTTCCCATGTGTTCATACCAAGATCTACCTCAATTGTTAGGCTGTACTCAAGGAACCTCGCTCTGAAACCAATTGTTGAACACACAGAAGTACTAAAAGGGGGGTGAATCGGTACTTAATCAAATTACTTTACTTTCAGCAGCATTCAAGCTAATGTTAACTTTTAAAGAATGAGAGATCCAAGAACATAGAAGAACACAACCATAACACCAGATTTACGTGGAAAACCCAAGAAGGGAAAAACCATGGTGAGCAAGCTGTTTGGATCTATTGTCCAAATCTAGCCTCACAAATATGAACAAGATTACAATATTATTATGCGCTACAACCCAAAGGAAGCTGCAACTCCCTGAACAGTTACAGCTTTTATAAAACTTCTCTAACTCAATGTTCATACAAAACTGAATGTTGATCACTTCAGCCTCTGCACAACTATTTTACCTCCTTACTAAAATAATACCAACTTCCGCAACATCAAAAATATCTTCAGGAACTCTTCTTTATCATCACAATGTCCATAATCACCTTCACAACTATATTATATTACATGAACTGATCCTTAGCACATTTCATCATCATATCTTCTTCAGCGGTAAGTTTATTCGCACATTTCTAATTTTTTTTTCAATGCTTTCTTCATCCAATGCTTGACATCTTTGATCTTACATTTATATTCTCCACAAGCATCCAGATCTTTCTCCTTGGTCGGACAAAATGAAACATATAACATGAAACGTGTAGTGGCCATAACAGTCGGCTCCCAAACATATGCGGTAAGTAAAATTCCAATGCAGTTCAAGATAAAAACATAATCAGGTCCTATTTTACCTTAGCACACTCTTCCAAGCTGGTGCACACTCCTCACACACAGCAAAAACTTCATTATACACCAAGTTGGGTCCGCAACACTCATCCTTCCTTGTATTTGACTCCAGACCCAAAGCGGTACCAAAGAAGACAAAATTACATCATGCGAACCACTTACTGAATATTATGACTTGCAAAACATTCATATATACTTCTCTTAACATCTCAGGGTATTTCATGTTGGCACAAACACTTGATCTCTGATGCCAGTGTCAACAACCTTTGCTTACACAATCTTAAGATAAAACTATGAGAACCATACTTGCGGTGAATTTAATCATTTGAAACTTGAACATCACATACCAACTAGTCATAAAAGCTTATCATTCAATTAGCAAGACAAATTACAACTTGCGATGAACTACGGTGGCTTCCACTATCTCCCACAATTTACCTCAATTAGCACCAAAGCATGTCTTCCCACAGCTAACTCCAAAGAAGCAGCTGACTTACATGTTATCATTTGAAACTTGAAGCATACCTATTTTTGACTCATATCTATCTATTCTCCAAGCCGCAACATCATATCTTCATTTGTGTTACTGCACTTACCTTGTTTCTACACTGTCTTCACACTTCTGCCTCCAAAACATCTTGCGGTAAGTTTCATGACCTCAAACCTGAAACATAGATACTTGAGTGCAATATCTAGCCAGTAGTCCAATCCGCAAGCCCTTACCTTCAACTGCGGTAGAATGTGGTACCTTCTTGTGAGCCTGTAGCACCTTCCCTAACTTGTACTACACTTAGACAATTTCCTTCAATATTTTACAACTTTCTTTGTCATGCGGTAAGTATCATGAGTTTATATCATCATCGTTTAGCAAGACCCCAACTCTGCTCAACACAGACTTCAACCATAAATATATCAAGGCTTATGAACTTACACATGAACTTCAGAAGATATGGTATGATCATGTATAGATGATATTGATCCATCTCCTTTTGTATAAATGATACTGGTCCATCTCCTTTGGTTGCAGAGCATATATTCATCCTTCTGCTCTTTGCTTCACAATACATTTGATCACTTATTCTATAATGTCTTCATTGATCACCATATTGTTGTAATCTCCCTTTGACATCATTTATACTCTTCTATACTGCAGCACTCTATACCACTATTGACATCAATGACAACCCATATGCAACAATAAAATACCCTAAAGATCCGCCTCCACCAGGTAACCAAACAAGAATAAAACTCTCTAGAGTCCTCTAAGTGACCAAACACATGATCCACTATGAAGTGCTTAGAAAATACTCTTTATCGCCTATAAGAAGTCCAAGATCGGACACTGGGCAAAGATAAGATTTGTCAAATAAATGAGAACAAAACTGAATTCCAATTGCAATTTTCTATCATAAACAATAAAATCTAGAAAAATCACTAGCAACATTACGCAGTGCTCGGAGAGCTTTTCATCGACTATAAGAATTCAAAAAATTGATACCATGAGCAGAAGTTATGCTCCACTAAAGAAAATCACCTCTAAGGGCAAGAAAAAAGGTCGCCTATGGCGTGACTGGTGATACTCCAGGTGGTGGTAGTGTGTGAGTGGCACAAGCAGGTGGCGCCACTAGAGTGGTGGTGTGGCAGAGCGATGGTGACCCGCTAGCGGCTAGGTGGTTGGGGAGCATGAAGCTCCAAATTTTACAACACTTGGACGCTAGCATTTAAGGCCCAACCAAGGGCCAAGATTGAGAGCATAGGGGCCGATACACCCCACATGATCTATAACATAGACTTGCCAAGACTTTACATGCTTGCAATGGAATCTTCCCAGATCCTGGCACCCACCAACAAAACCTTGTCCATCATGTTGATCGTACTTACCAACTGTGTACCCTACCTGCCACACCATAGTTGTCCATGTGGAGGAGGTTCGCACCCAATGGGTGGCACCCCCTAATACCCTGCCAATGGGATCTAAGGGTATAGGGGTTTATAGACCCCATACTCCCTTGTCATAATCATTTTTTTAAATTGTGAAGGATAAAAATATTCTCACAACAAATATTCCTATCCATACGACCAATAAGGGGTAGAAATTTTCCTCAAGGGCCTTGTCATCCAAACACAACAAATTTTATATGGATCTATACTGATTTGGGCCTTCAAAATCTAATGGTGACATCAATTTTAGCCCAAGAGGCCATTTGTAAAACTTCTCCAAAACTCTCGCAAGATGAAAACCACAAAAACCCATATGCCAAATCAATTGGAAACCCCTAGATCTGAAACACTCCAAATTTGCAAACATATTTGAAACCTTGAAATGCCTTCAATATTTTCGTGCATGACCATGGATTCAACTATGCACAAGTTTCACTCAAACAAAGTGTTAACGATACCATGAAGATGTCTCCTCCTACAACTTGAAAACCAGGCTCTGATACCAATTGAAAGAGAATTGCAAGGAAAATATACCAATTCCAAATAACCCTTATGAGAAACATAATGCAAAACAAGTATTCAAAATCTACAATATAAAAGAATAACAAAGCATACACACAAGATAACACTAGATCTACCTTTGGAAAATCCCTTCAAGAAAAACCCAACCTCCAAAAGCACCCACACAACTAAATGTATTATCTCAAAAATAAGATTACAATACACTTGCACGTGTCCATGCAAGGCCTCTTAAAGCTTCAAGCAACTCAGTTGCACTCCTCCATGTGAACAAGCAAATGAGAAGCATGTAGCCACACATCCATAGCCATGCTTTCTATAATCACATACACAACCTGTAAGAGATGTTCAATCCAACCAACCCAAACAATTATTTGTGTGCTTGTTTTGAACAAGCAAATGAGAACCATGCAGCCACACATCCCAATCCATGCTTTCTATAATCCCATACACAACATGTAAGAGATGTTCAATCCAACCAACCCAAACAACTATTCTTGTGCTTGTTTTCATAAAACAAGCTTACACAAAACCACTGAGTGGTATTACATAAACCATGTCTCAAAACCATGAGCTCACTAAACCATGACCCCAAAATTAAATATTTTGTCCTAAGTGACTCTCACATTAAGTATTTATCCCAAGGTGACTCTCATGTTAGATATTTAACCAATGTCCCATACAACATACAAGTGTCCCCAAAAATGCTAATCCCATGTGGTACCCACATCTTTAGATGCAGCACAATTAAATATTTATATTACAATATTAATATTGTGCAAGGTGTACAATAATGTCTATGGACAGGAAGTGTTGGATAATGAAGCATTTTGTGCGTGTTATGCCCTAACTGGGAGGTTCAATAGGTTGTGGCCTTCTCTTCTGGACCTACACCAATGGGTAATGGAGTCATGGAAGCCTCTTAGTGAGGGCTATATCAAGTTATTCCCCTATGCTAGGGAATTTTTTATTGCAAGTTTTCCATCTTCTAAAGACAGGGAGCAGTGTTGGATGGTCGACTTTGGATGTGGGGTGAGCATTCCCTCTTTCTCAAGTTGTGGTTTCCCTCTTTCAACCCTATCACAGAACTGTTAAATTTTATACCTATTTGGGTTAGACTACCTAACCTCCCCTCTAATTTTGGGAAGATTCCTACTTTGAAGGTATTGGCAATGCTATTGGTCAATTTCTAAAGTTGGATTCTTCCACTTCTAACATTAGCCACTCTACCTATGCCTATCTACTAGTGGACATCAACACCTCCAAGGCTCTTCCTAGGGAGGTTGTCCTTTTTGTGGAGGATCGGTCATAGACTCAGTTGCTTGATTACGAGGGTATCCCCTTTTGCTACAGATGATGCTTCGCTATTGGCCATCTTGCCTTAGTTTGTCACCATACTCGTAGGAATGTTGGTTCAGCTACATGGTGGAAAAATGCCCTCCCTAAGAATTTAATTGTTGATTCTGAGGATGGCATGCCTTCAAGTCCCATTGCAACAGATCCTAGTGTGGCCTCGCTGGCTTCTGAGGTGGCTCCCCTTGGGATTGGTATGACTCCAATTTTATCTTCAATTGTTGTTAAGGATCCTTCTTTTCATCAGATCTTATCGGCTAATCCCTATACCCTCTCAGTAGATTGGGGGGGGTGGGGCTTGCTCATTCCCTGCCTCTGATTTTTGTGCAACTTCCAGCATCTTCAGTCTACCTTTCTTCCCCTATGAGGGGCGTCTCAAGTTGAGGCATCATCTAAGGAGTCCCCTCTTCTTCCTCCTCAGTTTGAAGATTTTTACAATAATGTGTCTTGGATGATCATTTAAAAATGGAAGAAAGACCTTAAATCTATTTTAAATTTTTCTCACCCTCAGGCTTCAGGTGTGCAGTTTGCTTGAGCGGGGTCAGGTGTCGTGTAGGTCGTTGACCTCTAGTTGTTCTACTGAGGCAGTTTGCTTGCAAATATTTTGTTGTACGAACTTTTTGGTGGCAATCGCTTCGTCTTTGTTTTGTCTCTGACCTTGATGGTCTTGGTTGTTTTGTTGGTTCCATTTCGCATGGAACCCATCCCTCTTGCCTATTGGTTGTTTCTCTATAAAAGGGTCTAGCCCTTTCAAAAACTTGCTTTTATTAATATCAAAAACACACCTTTTCCAACAAAATTGAAATTCAATTTTGAAAATGCTTTACATTACAAACAAAAAAACATGATGTATTGTATTGTGAATGCTTGTTATTAAACAATTCTTGGGCTAGGGTTGTCATCCTAAATCCACCTATTCCAAAAATGCCGATTGATATTATCCTTCACCTTCCTACTTTAATAGCACCATATTTCAAAATATAAAATTACAATTACAACAAGTCCAACTAGGCCTTTTTTTTTTAGCTACTAAAAGTTTTGTTTTATCCACCTCTTTTAGGACAATCGACATAAGTCTTCACATAGATTCTTTGTATATAGGCATATCCATGGGATGGGATCTTGTCCCACATTAATAATCTCTTCCTCTTTCTCTAAATCTTTGCATAGCTATGTGTAAACACTAGAAAAATGGAAGGACGTATAAGCTTTTGTTTAGAAAAAACATAAAAACCAATTACGTAAAAAAACAAGAATCAATGACCAACCAAAAACAATTTAATAGTCTTGACTCTTAACTATTATACTTTACGATTCTTACCTATAGATAAGTGAAACGAAGTGGAGGGAAATTTTCTACTACTCGTGTGTTAAGGAAATGAAAGTAGTTTGAGGGGGATTATGGTAAGGAAATTCTAAAATACAAACTCTAGGCTTGTGGACATTACTATAATGATTGTGGATAATGGTGATTCGATTCTTTCTTTGGGAGGATGGAGCTTGCTAATATTGGCTAATATTAGACTTAACTTTGTACTTATTTCTTTGGACCTAAGTATTGTGGCTTGATGCTTCTTTGGCTTTGTGGTAATTTAGAGTGGCTTCTTGTGTATTATGATGTCTTGTTTTGGAGCTTCATTTCTTTTTGACCCATCTAGATTTGGATATGGAGGAGATTTTGAGGAGATTTTGCATCTCTCATTGCTTTTGATTAAGGCATTGGTAATCTTTTTATAGCTCTTGAATGATTCCCTATAGGTTCTAAGTTTAAGTAGTTGTTTTACAAGCTCTATAGGTTCAATTTTATAATTTTGAATTTGACTCTACATTACAATGACTAAAGTGGCCCATTCTAACTCTTCTTAAGGTGACTAATTAGAGATCTCATGGGTTTGCATTACAAAATATTCTCCCCTAATATGTCACAAATATGTGCTTGGGTGATGTGGTTGCAATCCTTGTCTCTAAGTTGACTCATGAGGGTAACATTCAATTCATGCAAGTTTTGCATAAGATTGATATGAATTCCTGAGGGTATGCTTATGTCACTCATAGCATATAACTTTGTATATTTCATATGTTGATGTGAAGTATTTCTCTAAATACCTTTCATCTATCTATAATAATGATGATAGTTATTTTGTACATGGTTGTTCATTTTTGTGTATATCATTTGTGAGGTAGTGTTGGGTGTGTTATCATGCACCATATATGCAATGAAAATAAGTGGTCGCATTGGTTAAGTTTTTCAATTGTATCCATTGTTTTAAAACAACTACAGTGTTATTGAGAAGATATATGCCCTAAAAGAAAATTTTAAAATTTTCCTTCTTATGGTTAAGAGTTATCATATTAATGTTGTGTATCTTCGAAAATAATCATCAATATTAGCTTTCAAAGTCATTTTTTTTATAGAAGCATAAAAAATCCCTTAAATTATCACACCCATGAAATTCTAAAAAACTAATTACACATAAAGGTTCTATTAAACGGTCTATAGACACAAATGTTGGCCAAGTACTACATAGAATGACTTGCATTCACAAATAATATTTAGTTTTATTTTGTAGCTTGCTCGAATTACAATTTATAGGAATATGTTCTTTTCTTTTGCATTCAAAGTGCATTTTTTTTTATACCCTAGACCTAATAACAAGCTAACACTATTGATCACAAATATTATTTAGTTGTCTCATGGATTCCCTGTCCATTTACACTCGACAAATTATTTTAAATCCATATAATGTATGCACAATAAGTTCTGAAATCAATGTAAGACAACCCACTTTTAATTTTTTCAATGATATTTCGTAAGTTATTTCCAAAGTAATTCTTTGTCCCCTCCTCAATGACTATCTTTTTCCCATTTACACTTTTAATGATTTATAATTGAAAATCATAACAAACTTTGAAATTCGGCTTTTACTTGGCAAAATTCAAGGTATGTCCCTTCCATGAGATATATTATGTAATGCATTTAGTTGAGTAATTTTATTTTTGATCTATACTAAACTTCTTTCTAACCAAAGAAATTGTCATCGTACATATTTATATTTTTAAAAAATTAGGTGCCAAAAAAATTGTGGCATTCCACTTATCGTTTACATTGCTTGCCATAATCAATTGCATTGCCTAGAGTATTGAAAACTATTTCCAAAGAAAAAGAAACAACAATGCTATAGTCACAAAGGCATGAAGTTTTTTGAAAACAATTCAAGAATAAATCTTTGGAAAAAGAAAGTTTAGGTGTTTTCTATGGCAACTAAACGAAGATGACATGGCAAAAGCCATTGATAGCGATGGTTGTTGCATGAAAATAAATGAAAAGCATTGTAATTTCAATATCTTTAAGACAAGCCACTTCATACCAACATGTCAATCACATGATGTGTTTGCTTCTTGAGATGCACATACCTTATGTAACTGGTGGAGCAATTGGAATGCACTAGAATAATTGTGTATATATTGTGAGAATTGCAACAACAAAAGCGAGAACAATAGCATATAATTGGAGGTATGTGGTCCAATCATTTGAAACATTCATTGTATCATTTTACATTTTTTTAATCTAGATATCAAGGTTCCATCTACTCACTGGAGATTCTAATGTAAAGCATTTTTTCCTACTCTTTGATCTAAAATGCAATTACCCTTTTACTCAAACATATCCCTCCATTATTTAGAGGTGTGGAAGTGGTGATCATTATTGTAATTGTTGTTGTTTCAAGGACTGTAGTAAGCCCTTCAACCACAAAAATAATGTAATCATTCACAATTTGCAACAAATGTGAAATGGTGTTTGGCTTTTGGTTTTAATCTTTTGTAAAACTATTCTTATGAGAGTTTGCATTGGACTAAAATCACATATACTTCATTTTGATTGTGTGACAATTTAACAAATATGCATAATGATGTCAACAACAAATAGAAGAATAACAATACAAACTTTGTATAACAAGCAGCCATCTAGGCTCAAGCAACTTGAAATTATTTCCTCAATCTCATGTACATATAGACCAAAAAAGTAAGGAGGAGTGGACTACCCTGCTACCCTAATGGTGCTTTGAACCTCCTATATCTCACCAACACTTGTGTGAGAATTTATAGATAAGAAATTATAACATGCAAATATAAATTAAATTTAAAATAAAATGTCATGCAAGTTGCCCATGCAAGTTGCCCTATAGATATAAAAGTCCCTCAGTTTGTCGAGAAAACTTCCAATGCCCCCTCATAGAAAATTTCAATTCAATAAGACTATCCTAAGAGTAAAAATAAGAGTCCAAGCCCCTTCAATAAGACATCCTAAATATGTCCACTACAAAATGAGGTTGGTTTATTCAGTTTTCTGTGTAAAAAAGCTTAATTTTAAATAGTTGTTAGAAGTAACAGATTTTTACAATCCACCTTAGTGAGCCTATAAGTTTAAAATTCTTTTATATACCATGTTGCATAAAGCAATGAGATTTTTGGGGATTATATGTATTTACTTTGAATGCTTTTTAATTATTTTTATTCAAAATCATAGATTAAACTCTCTTTATCTAAAAGTGTTTGTTAAATTTTGCACAACTACAAACTAGTCATGCATTTTATATTTAAATGTCTTACTTTGTGACATTTAATTCTTTTTACATGTTTAAATTATTTTTTTGCAGGCAAATTCCCTCATGTCATTTGTGACATCAAAAACATCAAACATACTTGAAGAGTACATCAAGAGGTCTACGAGGAAGATTCTTGACATGTGCAACAACATAAAAAGTGCAAAAAAATAAAAACAAATGTAATCACTTCCTCTAGCATCAATTACAATCACAAACTATATTTTGAATGATTATATGCATTTCTTTCAATAAAAGCACATTGTCACAAATTTGCATATGTTAATAGAAAAAAAGACCTACCACGGTAGTATCAAAATAATGTAATTACAAAGGTGGTTTGGTGAAAAAAGACACACAAAGTATTTTCATCTAAAATGTTAAGACAATTTTGGTGTAGTTTCATCTATGTCCCCACAATGTTCATGATGCCTTGATATAAAATTACCAATTTCAGTGTCTTACAACGGTCTTGTACCAATTCACGAATTATAATCTTAAATTTTTTCTTTTGTTTCAATTGTGTCAAAGATATTATTAATATGAAGTTATGTTTATACAACTAACTATAATATGACTTCTTAATATGATATCCTATATAAAGCATGGTCATAATATTCAAGTATTTTTGTATTGTTATAATACATGTTTTGATATTTATTTGAATGTCTTCGTCAACCTTTATGTATCCATTGCAATTGCATAAGAGTTGTGATAATAAAAAACATTAAACATTCAAAAGCATTCAATAAGCAAGTCAATGCATCAAACAATGTTTATCAAACACAAAAAAATAGAAGTCTATGATTTCTTTTAATTTCTAAGAAAATGCATTTTTAATGTGGCTTATTACATAATATATCCTGAAAAACTATAGTGTTATTGGAAACATTTATGCCTTCAAAAGAATATTATAAATTAGTCCTTCTTATGATTACTACTTATTGCGTCACTGTTGAGTATCTTTGGAAATCATCATCAATGTTCATAAATTAAAATACCTTTGAAATTGCTTATTTCTTATAAAATCATAGAAAATCTCTTAAATTGTCAACCCCAGGAAATTCTTTAAAAACTAGTAACACCTAAAAGTACTATCAAATGGCCAATAGAATTAAATATTTATAGCTCTGTTGGCCAAGCACTCCATAAAATGACTCTTCAAAAATATAAATGTGCAATGCTTGGTTAACAAGGCTATAAATATTTGTGCCTATCGGCTATTAGATAGCACCTTTGGATGTTGTTACTAGTAAGTATTCAAACACCATCATACAAGCCCTCCAAGCCACCTAGCTAGACATTTATATTATCTACTACCAATTGTACCATTACGAGGTTCATTGTTTGCACTGATAAGAAAATGATGGTATTATTGACATAGACATATCATATAGATGGAGATGTAACACAATATTCTCACTATTTTTCCACCATTTTTATTTTTCTTACATGAGACCACTTTTCTGATGTGAGACATTTTCGTGACTGAATTTTTTGGGGCTTGAAAGCTCATAAGGAATAAACTAAAAGAAAAAAATTAAAAAGACATGAAGGCAAAATAAAATAAAAGAAAAGATAACAAAATAAATCAAAACAAATCAAATGGGATGAAATAAAAGGTAAGATGCGCATATCTAGCAAAAGGCGTGTTATCATATGATATAACACAAAAAGAAAAAACCATTTTACACGGCATGATATTCGTTGTAATTTTTACAGGGAATCAAAACCCTAGCTTGAGGTTGGTAGTAAATGTGAGCATTTCGACGGTTCAATTAATAAAGGAAAGATGGTGTTTGTTTGACAAGGCTCACAGCATTTACACCTGGGAATACACGCAGTGAAGGGAGAGACTGGAATTGAATGCCATATTTGTGGCATAGTTGCACACTTGCAGTGCCTGAAATCATTTTCCATGGGGATCTGCTCTTCTTTTGTTTCAAACCTTTAGACCTCGTCAATTTTATGTCTTGGCATATGAAGCTGAGTCGCTAACCACGTTGATTGATGCAGATGCATGGTTTGCCATTGAAATAGGTTGAGCATGAGTCCAATTCAAGCCCCAATGTGAACAGATTGCAATCTGCTATCTGCAGGACTTTTGCTAGGAATTTGGCAAAATTTGGTGAATTGGTTTGGCAGCTTCTAAGGGAGAGGACCCAGTAGTGGTGCACCCTAACTTCACGCTTCTCAAAATCATATGTGGCAATTTCAAATTACTCCAAAAATTTTACAGTAGCTTATTTGGCAACGTCCCTGCTTATAACTAAGTTTTCAGGGCCACATCATCAAATATGATGCCACATCAGCATGCTTTTTGTTGAGGTGTCAAATAGTTCCCCAAAAAAAAGGGTACACCAATAGGTGTGCATTAAGTCATATTTTGTTGGTGGGCTGATGTGGCATCACATGATTGGTTGTTTTTTAAACCTAAAGGACACATTTCATTCAATTATTAGTACTTATAGTAACACTAGGAACCTTAAAGTCACAACTACTAGTACTAAACTTCAAAAATATTAGGCCTTAAATGCACATATACTATCTCAACCATTGGAACTATCTCACCTATTGGGTCTTTTCCCCTAATGTTCTCATTCAAAAAATAGATCTTCACATGATAAAAATTGAATTCACCTTAAACCCTAAAAATTCCTCTATTCACATTAAACCTTAAACGCTAAACACTCCTAATGTTTTCACATTAAACTTTAAAATCTAAAACGTAAATATTTTGAACATAATTACCTTAAACCCTAGATACTTATAACGTATGCATATTAAACTTCAAATTCTAAATCCCAACACTTGGAATATATTCACGTCAACATCTTAACATTTTAAATGTATTGAATATTCATATTAAATCTTAAACACTCTGAACATATTAACATTAAACCTTAAACCATAAACACATTAAACCTTAAAATCTAAACTCTGAACACTTTTAACATTAAAGATCTCAGATTTGGACAGTCCATCTTAATTTTTTTAATTGTGTGAAAATTGCATTACAACTGTGTTGAACTACAACTATTAATTGCATCCATTTGTCTAACATGTGGCACAATATCAATCTCTACATCAACTGTGTCTCACCTGAAGAAAGATTCCAATGTAGCTCAAGAAGCCAAAAGATCCTCATCCACATTCCACAGTCCATAATATTTTGAAAAAAAATTGGGAGAAACTGTATTTTACACTTTGAACGAACTTCTATTAATCTTTAAACCCTAAACGTTTTAAATATTCGCATTCAAACCTAAAGCACTGACTCCTAAACCCTTAATTAAACTGTAAATTTTAAAATTCGAAATTCTAAAACTTATAATATGTTTACATTATACCGTAATAACTAAACTCTAAACCAAAAATATTGGCATTTTACCAAAACAACAATGTACAATTGATTTTTACCTAGAATAAGAAACAAAAGGATTTTGAAATCTTGAAAGTGTCATTTCCCAGTGGATTTTTGCCAGAAGAAGCACTGCTGACTGATGAAGCAGGGCTGCCAAGTACCTTTGCTACTGCTTTCAATGAATGAAATGCGAGCTTTGCAAACTTGCAAAAGCTCCGCAATGAGCCGTCATAAAGAGTACTCAAGGCCTGAGAAGTGAATAGCAGAATATGAGAATGGTATACAAGAGATTTACAAAGCCCACATTTTATTCACTTTTTCGGCATGAGAAACATTTTTTTGGTGTAAGACCACTTTTCCGGCGTAAGACCAACATTTCTGGGACTGAGCTTTTTATTTTTTATTTTTTATTTTTTTTGTGGGGGGGCTTGAAAGCCCACAGGGCAAAGCCTGTTGGCTAAATATAACAATTTAGCATAATCCCTATGGTGGGTCCTTTATGTTTGAGAACAAACTTCCCAAATAACAGTACCAAACAAAACTTATCATTTTAGGTAATTATGAGTTATTTTCTTCAAACTTCATTTAGTATAATGCAAAATTATACTGTTGTAATATTGAGCCGTAGTCTTGGGTCCTTAAAATTTTAAAAATATTACTTTTAAGATGTACCCGTGGCCACCTATGTTAACTAGGGGTCACTTAGTAATTAAAGATTGGATAAAGTCTCATTTGGGAGCCTTTCACTGTTATTGTCTAGGTTGATGTTCAAACTTTAAACTTGGCTTCTAGAAACTTTAGACTCCATACATAATACCAATATTTTTGCAAAGAATAGTATTCGAAAGGAAGAGAATAGGGTGCTGGATCATTTAGAAAAGGTAAGTTGCCCCCGTTGTGGGTAAATGTCTTTATTTAGAAGGTAACTAACCCACTTACAGAACACGGAGCAAACTCAGACAGAACCTGACAACAACAAAGGAGTGGGGGTGAGACCAAACATCCGTCACATGCTGTAAAACTGGGCTTTCCTAGAAGCAAGATAGATGCCTAGCCAGCTGCACTAGCAGGCCCAATTTTTCTTTTTTTCATGGGTTTTAAGGAAGAACTTGTATTTTATCTTGAAATAAAATAGTGTCTATGATTTGATTGCATGCAGGTCAATGAAAATGGTCTTACCAAAGCATCCTAATCTAAATCTGAAAAAGAAATTGTGTAAATGTTCTCTTGAAACAGCCCTCATCTGATATCTGATCCTACCTACTCGGTTCACCAATGGTGAGAAGGCAATTGGTTTGTCTGAAAGTTGGTTAATAACTGATAAAGCAAGAATCTACAACCAACCTAGATCGCCACTCTAAATCAGTTAATATATTACACTTCAGTTTACCTCTCATGCTTTCTTGGATGCTATTTAACATGGCTGCAGCATTGATGCCATAACCCAAATGTTGTCAGGTATCCGTTGCATTAAAGCCTAAAAGGTGAGAGCTGGAGACCAATTGGTATGTGGAACTGCTTGTACAAGAGAAGCCCATGTCCGATTTCCCAAGTCTAACCTTTCAGGATACTCAAATGGGTCCATTCCTCAAGTCTAACCCCTGTACTTGTATAGAGATAAGTAGATTTCAATAGCACTTCTAGACAAACAGCTTATATTTTGCAAAAAAAATAGTTCTGCTCTAGAAAACCCCACCCTTTGCATGAGAAAGCAATAATGGAAAATATTCAGCCACTTTTTAAGTAATCATTACTATAATAACTAGTATAGATATCTTAAATACATCTATCTAAAAAATGCCGAGACATACCAGTCTCGAGCTATTTTATTTACTTGAGTAATTTTGTTTTACTTTAGAATTATTTTATTTACTACATGGACACATAAATTTTTATTTTTATTTAAGAATTATTTTATTTTATTACATTGTTTATTTTATTTTTATTTGAAGAACTATTTTCCTTTTGTGTGTAAATTTTAATTTTACTTTTAAAAAAGCCACCATTCATTATTTGGGTAATTCTTTAGTTTTGTTTTTACTTTGAAAAGTGTAGTAAATATTATATACTTGTATGTACTTTTTAAATATTTAATTTTATAGTTTTAGTTTTTTTTTTTTAAATATATGTCAGCTGTGTTTTAGTTTTTATGTAACATGGTCACGACATGACACTCCATGCCTTGCTGCCACTGTAGAACGCCTCTCGGCATAATAATTCAGGTGGATAACTCAATACCTGCATTCTGAAGTACACTCAAATGCTTTTAGAGCCATCAGATCTACATCACTGCCAAAAGCTTGGCCACACCACTGTATTGCTGTGAAGGCATCATTTTTACAAGTAGCAAAAATAGATGTTTGCATAATGCATCATAGGAGTCACATACTCAAACAAAATCTCAATGAATTAGGAATTGAAATGATTTCATACTGCTTGTGGCAATGTTTCATACTCTGCTTTTACATGGGTTACAGACACTCGCATCTTATGCTTAAAATAACAACCAATTTATGTTGTAATTTATTGTAAGACATCAATATCAGATACTTCTCAGAATCACCAATATGAAGGAAAGGATAAGGGCTCTCCTAACAATGGCTTACCATTACACTCACCAAGAGACATGAGGTATGCATGGATGGAGACACTATTTTCAAATTAGAATAAGGATACAAGGTTTGTTAATTTCCAGATCAGATATGCACAAAAATCACAACACAGAACAGAAGACACTGCAATTTATCCTGGGAAAACCCTTCTACTCAAGGGAAAAACCCAGCAGCAAATTAATCACTTATAGATCAGATACAATAGTGCAGAAGAAGCACTCCAGAATCAGGCTCAGGCCTAGAAAGGCAGAATATAACAAAATAGTCCAGCACTGTAGATAGTGCGAAATTCTTAGCAACAAAGAATAATTGAATCTCCTTAAATGCGGATCTCCTTCTTGAATGCAAACCTGCTTCTGCAGATCAGGAAATCGAATTGTCTTGAAATTGAAAATGAATGAATGAGGAAACTCTTTCTCCAATATATACATGTCTAGGCGTTGCTCTCCTCTTGAGCCGACCTAGGAAATTCAATATTTTGTTTAAAATAATTAGGCCGACTAGCCTTATGAATTGATTCTTTTGGGAAATACGTCCCGCAGCTACTCAAAAACACTAACACTCCCTCTTAACTAGGGAGGTATTCTCAAATATCTGGTCATGGATTCTCTCAACATGACATCCACAATGGCTACAACCAATTGTGGAAAACACAGCTTAGTCTCAGAGATGTGATCTGTACAAGGGCTTTCACCTCATATTTCTCAGTCTCAGAGAAATATACACTACAAGGGCTTTCACCTCATATTTCTCAGTCTCAGAGAAATATACACTATAAGGGCTTTCACCTCGTACTTCTCAGTCTCAAAGAAATATACACTACAACAACTCTTAATGATGTTGTGACTCCCTCTCAGCAAGGACGACATTCTCCACCACCCCAAGCTTGTCTCGGAATTGTGCAAACTTTACCCAGGAAAGAGGCTTGGTGGGGATATCAGCCGTCTGATCATCAGTGCAAATATACTTGAGTTGGATTGCTTTCCTTAGCAGCATGTCTTTGATGTAATGATACTTGATCTCCACATGCTTTGTCCTATCATGAAATATAGGATTTACTGAGAGCTTTACACAGCTTTGGTTATCACAGTGAATCAATGTCGTCTCTAACATCTCCCTGTTGATGTTTGTTTTTCGACAAGTCAACAATAGAGTAAAATACAGAGTATCTAACTCTCTCTTGAGCAAAGCCTCTCGAATGCTAATCGAAGTGATCAAACAAGATGACTCCAAAGTTCCTGTTTATGATCTTAGAGGGATAACTCAGTGACTAAGTATGATTATGCTAGTAAACACAAAGGGACTTATGCAATTGTTCGACAAGTTGTTGATTCAATGAAGGAGAAGATAAACACTGGAATATCTAAGTACTACAACTTATGACGTATGATGTTGCAATGATGCTCTTGATCCTAATTCTAACCAAATTGATAAAAAGAACAAAAGATGAAAGGTTCAGTAACACTAATTTAATCCTAGATGCAAAGATAATTACTGCTCAGGTGAAATCAAACCAAATCTTGCTTCGCCAAGACAGACAACTACACAAGATTGATGCAATCTTCTAAGGTTTTACAAGATGTTTAAATCACTTATGCTCATGAAAAATTCAACAAACATAGAGATCAAATTGAAGTTCAGTTTTGTTCAGACTAACCATACATTGCAATTTGCAAGCCACAAACTACAAATGGTGTGAACGTAAAGATTTCACCACAAACAGTAATAAAGCCTTCCACCAACTAACATAAACTTAAAGGAAACTTAATCTAACTTAATGTTCTCTTGAAGAAATCCAAACCATGCAACACTTAGAAACATATATAGAGTCACCAAAACAATGAGTCTTATATTATTCCAGAGAGCTCTTGCAACAATTCCAGAGTCTTCAATCCTACAAATGAGAGCAACAAGAGCCCTTTTATAGACCTAAAAATGAACGAAGGGTCAAGATCGGTCGGCAAAGCCAATGGACCAGATCATGCCACATCACAAGTAGTTATAACAAACTCATGTCTTTATTAAATGAAAGAGGCTGACTTTAATAAATGAAAGAGGCAATGAAGGCACGCTTCCCAAGAAGACAAGGATACCACATCATATCCCTTTCACATGATAGTACCATGAGATGCAATGAACCTAGACACAACTTGAGCAACATCTCCCATTGGTACACTTGTCGCAGCATTAATGGATCCTTCTGCTGTTGTCACATCTGACTCATAGACGCCAAGTGTCTTCTCCCAGTCATTTATCCAAGACTTATTTGCTCCAAGATGAAATGCAAGTGTGAATATGCTATCTAACTGTCCTTCATCGATTCCATCATCCTGAAAATAGAATGCCTTGACCTGTTGCTTCATGTTCTCAATAGTGATCTCTCCATAAGGATTACATATTGTTGTTAATGAAGTAGATACATGATTCTGTGTCCTTAGAAGAACACTCCTTATCCTTGACATATCTATTTCAATCTTGTCAATCAGTTGTCCCTTGTTGTGAAAGGAAAAATACCAAGTGGTGAAGTCATGTGGAATATTCTAATCGACTACCTTATCATGAATTAGATCTTCCATTGGAGTTTCCATCAAACTCTTGAGTTGTGGCATGTATTGCTCCTTAACAGGTTTGAACTCAGCACATATCTTTAGCAAAGCTTGAACTCTATCCTTGAGATTAATGACTCTGTCATAAACTTGCACAATCTCTTCAAGATAAGTATACGCTTTCTCTTCCGTCTTTTCTATCCACCCCTTCATTATCTGAGATGAAGTTCTCATATTTTCAACTTGAGACACTGTTTCTTGTGGAAGAATAGATGAAGGTATTGGAGTGGCTTCCTTCTGCTGGATAGGCTGCATGACTTGTTGAATGTATTGCTTCAGTGTATTGAAATCCTGTTCAACCTTTAGCTTAGCTTCTCTTTCTTGTTTTAACATGATTCTAACACTATTCACTGATCCTTGAAGTTCCTCCCCTATCTGTTCCCCTGTAATGGTACCCATGCCAATAGTGGTCACATTGTAATCTTCGGGTGCCATGTCTTCTAGATCCTTTTCAACTCTAGGAACAGCTACATGTACCTTTCTATTTCTAGAAGAATCCTGAGTGATTTTTGAAAACACAGTTGCTTTCTTTTTTTGATTACTCTTCTGTGCATTTACAAGCAATTCCTCAACTGGAGCAGGCTGATATGTTTCTATGATTGTACTTTCTTCAATTCTTTGCCTCAACCAAGGTGGAAACACAGAAAGATCTTGTTGTATTTGTATTTGATTATGTTGTACACGTGCTACTTCATCAGATTCCACTTGACCTTCCTCATCTTGATTAGCAACATCATCTTCCTCTATTACAACAGTTGGACTTGAATGAATTTCTTCGGATGGAATCAGCACAATTTCTTCCACTACTTCAACTTCTTGTATTAGATTATGAATATTTGAGGCACCATCCTGTAGATTGGATGAAGTGGATGGATTATTCTTCTTTTTAGGTCTTTGGCTTGATTCTCCTGGATCTTGACTAGGTCTTTTCCTTTTTCTAGTTGGATTATCACCTTAATCATTTCCACTGTGTTGGGGTCCACTATGTGCACTATGTTGTCCTGATTCTTCGTCGTCCATCTTGTTGTAGGTAAGAACTCGCCCTTCATCATTCATCTCTTGTAGTAGTTGAGTTATACATGCTTGTGTCATGGCTAGGACTGGCTCCATCAATTCTTCTTTAGATACATCCCTCTTTGACCAATCAACTATATAAGGCAAATCCTTTATCTTTTCGAATTCATCTATCAACATAGTATCATCCGCTGTGAACTGATCTGGATTTTTGAATACTTTGGATGCTCTAACTAAATCCCATGTGAGTTTTGAACATTGCAGTGTTCGAAGGTCATCTTCATCTTTTACACTAGCCCAATGGTCTTCTAACTACATGACATGCTTGTATTCTCTGTTATATTTCCAGCAAACTTGAAAAGGATCAAAATTAAGCCTCTTGGTGCCCTGAGTTTGTAAATGATATGCCTGAAGCTCTATCTCAAAATACTCAGCTGCCGCTAATGATGGACACTCCAGATTTTGCCCAAGAAGAAGTGGAAACTGAATCCCGCTTTTCTTTTTCAACTTTTGGAGCCTGATGAGTTCAAGGAGTTGCCTTGAAACTTCTAACATCACCATCCTATTAGTTGGATATCTTGGTAACCTGTATGGATAAGAGGTGAAACCTTGAATTCTTACGTAAGTGTACCTTTCATGCTGAGTATACCAATGTCCATATGCCACAATGAACTCCCTTGCTGCATTTGATAATCTTTTATGAAACTCTCCTCTTAATTTCCTTAATATGAACATAGCAAAGGCATCATTGAACCTTGTATAATGATTGATATTCTTGAAATGTAACTGAGGGTAACACTGATGCGATAAGTACTTATTAGGCCCAATTCCAACTTCTCTTCTAGTCAGACCTGAATAGACTTCATTCCTTGCTAGAAGGTACACCACATAGGAACTCATATAAAATGACTTGGTCTTAGAAAAATTGATGAGCTGTTCATGTATGCTTTGACTGATGAGCCCCGCCCAATCAATCATCTTCCCTTTGAGAATCAACTTGATGAAAGAGTACATCCAAGGTTGAAAGGTTGCAGATTGTGGCATTCCTGTCACTCTGTTGAGGAACATGATCAAGTATCCGATTTCAGGATGAAAATCTGACTTGTGAAACTGTGGAGGATTATTAGGATTGAACTTTACGGACGGATTAGCCATCCATTCCCTCTTCATCTCCTGCAACTTCGTCTTTGAATCAACATCATATTCTTATCGACCTTGCTGTATAAAAATGCTGATCATCCTATCCTTAGTTGGAATGTTGAAGGTCTCCCCGATTGCTTCCTTTTGCAAATAAGCTAATACTGTTCCGTCGTTGGCCACAATTTGCCTATTATCCATGTCATACTTTTTAATACATTCAATGATCATTTCTGAACAAGTGAGAGCTGGTGGAAAACAAGCAGCTTCAATAGCTCCACTCCTCACGATGGCTCTAGCAAGACTACCCCCATTGGGTTCTTGAAGCACGGACTTGATGTCTTCTAGGTTGTTGTTGCCCATGTTCGTATCTCCTACTTTTGTCCACCTTGAAACGAGCTTCAATTCCGGAACTGTACCCTTAGCATCCATGCGGATCCTTGCTTGTCTCTCCTTCGAATTCATTGCCATAATCCTACAAACTTGACATGAATAAGCAACCTCAAATATAAATGATCAACACTCTACTTCAGCTTCCTTAATGCATTGAACTCCTGATTTTATCCTTGTAATAATGACGTCTAGACTCAAGGGATTTATCATAAATCCACTTATCTTCTTAATTTTTACCAATACTTGGACAATTTACAATGCATCTTAATGAAAGAAAGAGAAAAAATCAGATCAGTTATGTTCAGATCAGACTTACCTAACAGGATGACTTGATTAGATACCTTTGAAATTTGATCAAATTCTACTTAAATTGATATAATCAGATCTGCACTTTGTGAAAAAATATCTTACCTCTGCTCCTTAGAGTGAATTCGCTCTTTGATAATGATGAAAATGAAGGAAATAGCAGCTATAACTACAAAATTTGCTTTAGAAACTCACCTAACTACCCAGGCCGACCTTATTAAATGAGGTGAAAATCATTTAATTTAATCTCAACTTTATTCAATGTGATGAAAATTTCAATACAAAACTTGCTTGTTCCAAAAAATCATAGGGCGGAGTAGTTAAGTGTTATAATTCTCCTTTGAGCGCATGAGATAAGGATCTTGAAATCCCTTAGAGGTTGGCGCATTTGATAAGGATCAAGAGATCTTCCTTCTACATGTGGCGGATTAGATAAGGATTTTGAAATCCTCCTTCATCTCCCCTTGGCGCATTGGATGGGGACTTCAAGATCTTCCTTAAAATGTATATTATACTCTTGCAAATTAGTCCTGAATCCCTTCTACCTTAGTCGCATTGGTTGAGGGTTTTGAAATCCCCTTGTATTGAGCGCATTGGATGAGGTGTCGTTGAATCTTCCTTAAAACCTTACCCTCTCCCTCACTTTTGGCGTACCGGTTGAGGTGTAAGAGATCTTCCTCACTAGGCTTAGCCATTGGATCACACTTTTGAGATCCTCTAGAACTTGGCGCACTGGATAGGGAGTTTGAAATCCTCTAGAACTTCCTCAAAATACTTAGCAATTTTTATATGGCGCATTTGATAAGGATTTTGAAATCCTCTTAGGATTGGCGCGTTGGATGAGGTGTTTTGAATTCCTCTGGAAATCTGCCTTGGCGCACTGCTTAAGGCGCATGGGTTCCACATTTTGAATCCTTTGAAATCACTTCAAAACTTTGCTTTCCCTTATCAACATTGGCGCGGCGGTTGAGCATCTTGAATTCCTCTTGAAACATTAGCATTTTTGCCTTGGGCGCATGGGATCAAGTATTTGGAATCCTCTAGGGGTGGTGCATTCGATCAAGGTGTTAAGATCCTCTTCAAATTGGCGCAATGGATCAGCAATCTGATTTCCCCTTGCAAAGGCGCACTAGATACAAGATTTGTATCCTCCTTTGATTGGTGCGTTGGTTGAGGTATTGGAGATCCTCATGATGTTGGCGCATTGGATCAAGTATTTGGAATCCTCTGAACATTTGCCTTAAAATTTAGGTCAAGTCATCCTCTTCTAGTGGCGCATTAGATAAGGGTTTTGACTTCCCCTTGCTGTGGCGCTTTAGATCAAGGTTGAAAGATCTTCTTCCACTAGGCGCTTTGGATCAGGATTTCAAATCCTCTAGAAACTCCTATGAAATTGGCCCATTGGACTGGGGTTTTGAGTTCTTCTCAAGGATTTAAATCCCTTTTGCTTGACAACACCAGACAAGATCAATTTATCACCCAGAAGAAGCTATTAGATTAGGAATCAAAAGGCAAGGATACATCATTCAATCTTCCCCATAACTCAAAAAACAAGATCGAAAACAAGACTCAAAAAGACCTAATCTACCTGAAGACCAAAAAAGGGGGGTCCCTATTCCTAATGGGGGTGATGTGTGATTTGATCACAACATGACCAAACAATCCTGCAAGGCGCTTTCGAAGCCATACTGCTTCACGGGCTGCTACACAAGCTGCAATATATTCAGCCTCTGCTATGCTTAGTGCCACAAAGGTCTGCTTCCTACTACACCAAGAAATCATGATAGACCCCAAACTGAAGCAACATCCAAAGGTACTCTTCCTATCAGCTACACTCCCAGCCCAATCAGAATCAGAATAGCCTTGTAATCTCAAATCCCCCCTGGAAGTATACCTCAAGCCATATCCCACAGTACCACGCAAGTATCTCAGTATATGCTTTGCTGCAACTAGATGTATTTGTCTTGGCTCACACGTGAACTGGCTGAGAGCATTCACTACATAACAAATGTCCGGTCTGGTGTTGACTAGGTACATCAATGATCCGATCAATTGTCTATACATGGTGGGATCTACCAAATTTGAATCGGATGCTGAGTCACTCAACTTCTTCAAATTTGTCTCCATAGGTGTAGACATGGACTTACAGTCCATCATCCCAAATCTTCTCAGTATATCTATAGTGTATTTCCCTTGACTTAGAAAAATCTCATCAGGTCTTTGCCATACTTCCAGTCCTAGGAAGTAATGCATAAGGCCAAGGTCCTTCATCTCAAACTCAGAGGCTAACTCTTTCTTACATTTGACAATGAGCTTCTCTGCTCCAGTGAGAAATAGATCATCAACATAAAGGACCAAGATCAAGGCCTCACCATCAACTATCTTGAAATAAAGGTTGGAATCTGCATCATTCTTGGAGAAACCCAAGCTCATCAAGTAACTATCAATCCTTTCATACCATGCACGAGGTGCTTGTTTAAGATCGTACAAGGCCTTCTTCAATCTGCATACATGAGACTCCTTCCCATGGATCACAAAACCATTTGGTTGCTCGATGTACACTTCTTCCTCAATCACACCATTAAGAAATGCAATCTTTACGTCCATTTGATGTAACTTCTAGCCCTTTGTGGAGGCAATAGCAATAATCGTCCTGATGGAAGTGTATCGAGCAACAAGAGCAAATGTCTCCTCATAATCTATTCCCTCCTTTTGAGAGAAACCTCTTGCCACGAATCTCACCTTGTATTTCTCAATGCTGCTATCAGCTGCATGCTTGATTTTGTAGAGCCATTTGGAAGTCACTACTGACTTCCCTTCAGGTCTCGGAACAACATCCCATACATCATTTTTATTGATGGACTGATACTCTTCTGTCATTGCATCTCTCCATACCTGTTGGTTAGATACCTCCTCAAAACTAGAAGGCTCAGAATCAATGATGTGACTCATCAATGCCACATAACCTAGGAACTTCAGAGGTCTCTTGCTCTCCCTAAAAGTGCCTCGAGGAGCTGCATATTTTTCCGCCTCTTGCATGGTTTGTCGAGCCCATAGAGACCTCTTCCGACCTATGGCAATATCTCTAGGCCCATCAGTTGGTTCTATAGGATCAACTGGATCAATAGTCTCAGCCGATTCGTTGGACTCCCTCTGAATGTCAGGAGTATGATCAAGAGATAAATCCATATCATGTGAAGTCTCCTGCTCCTCACTATCTCCATGTAAGATCCTTTAGATCTTCTGAAGGCTACTTCGAAGGAGACATCCTTGCTGATCTCAATCTGTTTCTGCCCTAGAATATATATTCTGTAAGCCTTTGAAGACTCATTGTATCCCACAAATATACCCTTCATGCCTGAAGGTTCTAGTTTTGATCTTTTGTCTTTGGGCACATGAATGTACACAGGACAACCAAATATTCTCAAGTGACTAACCTCAGGCTTCACACCTGTGAAGGCCTCCTTTGGAGTCATGTTTCCCAATATCCGATGAGGGATTTTGTTCTGAACATATACTGCAGTTCTGGAAGCTTCTGCCCATAGGAAACTCTGTAAACTCTGATCATGAATCATAGCCTTAGCTGCCTCTACTATGGATCTGTTCTTTCTTTCGGCAACTCCATTTTGCTTAGGGTTGTACGGAACACAGAACTCCCTCTTGATCCCTGCCTCAATGCAATAATTACGAAATCCTCCGAAAGTGCACTCCCCTCTATTATCTGATCTCAGAACCTTAATCCTTTTCCCGGACATGTTCTCAACTTGTGCCTTGAATTCTCGGAATCTATCAAGGACTTCCTCCGACTCCTTGGATTTCAAGAAATAAATCCAAGTCTTTCGAGAATAATCATCAATGAAAGTCACATAGTACCAGAATCCATTCAATGATGCCACAAACATTGGTCCACATAAATCTAAATGAATAAGATCTAAGATCCCCTTTGATCTACTGTCACTGCTATGGAAGGGACTCTTGATATTCTTACCAAGTGCACATCCTCTGCAGATACCATCATGCTCTAAACTAAGCTTCAGAAGACCAGTAACCACCTTCTCCATAGAGGGAAGGGCTCTAAAATGTAAGTGAGCAAGTCTCCTATGCCATAGCTCACTCAAACTGATAGAATAGTGTAATAATGGCTGAACTAGACGAATTGATAATCTATATAGACTCTCCTAACGAATACCAATTACACGAGCTGATTTTATGCTAGAGTTCTTGGGCCATGCAAGAACTTTTCCTTCAGAAAAAGCAACCTTGTACCCTTTATCCTCCAAGGCTGAAATGGACACAAGGTTTCTTTTGATCCTTGGTACGAACAAGACATCACTCAAATGAAGAGGGATACCTGAATTTAGCTGGAAGGAAGTGGCCCCTGGTCCCTTTACAGTATAACTAGCATCATCTCCAATTATCACCTGTAAGTTAGATTCTTTCTCTACTAAGTCTGTAAGATGCTCTCTGTAGCCTGTAATGTGACGTGACGCACCGCTATCTATCAACCAAGTATCACTGTCAGTTGGTACAATACTTGAAAGAGCGAAGATGAATAGAAATCCCTCTGAATTGTCTTTTGAATGTCTTGATTCCTTCTGAGGTGACTCTTCATCAATGTCTACAGTAGAAACATGTTGCTTCAACTTTAATTTGCAATCTCGGGCATAGTGTCCATACTTGTCACACCTGTAGCACTGAATATGAGAGAGATCCTTCTTTTTCAATTCTGGAACAGAATCTGATTTTCTGTCTCTATTCCTCTTGAAGGTGCCTCTTTTTCCTTCTCTTCCTTTGCCTCTTTCTCTAGTAGCATGTGCAGCAAGAACTTGATTTTCTTCATTATGGGAGTTTCGTCCATTTCCTCTTGCTGCCAATTTGGTTTCTTTTTTAATACAGTCAACCCGAAGACGATCAAACTTGGGCAACTTGGATCTCCGACTGATGCTCTGAATAAAAGGCTCCCAAGATTGGGGAAGTCCATTTAGAGCCAACATAACAAGATCTCTGTCTGCAATTATATCTCCAATAGTGCTTAGCTGGTCTCTCAACTCAAAGATCTTCATAAAGAATGAAATGACTGAATCTCCTTTAGCCATTTTTACATGATGGAGCTGCTGTCTCAGAGCAAGGGCTCTGCTGGTATTGTTGATCTCATACAGTCCTTTTAGAGCATCAAACATTTCTTTAGCTGTCTTCATCTTGGAGATGATCAGTACTAGGTGATCCTTCACGGAGTCTATCATGATCTTTCTAGCCTTCGTGCCATTTTTCTTCCACTGGATTTTCTATGTCATCTGATGGCTCAAGCATGACATTTTCTACAAATTCTAGAATATCATTCTCTTCTAAGGCAATGAGTACCCTAAATTTCCAAGAGTTGAAGTTTGAAGCTCCATCAAGCCTATCTTCTACTTTGACACCGGTCACCATCTTTTTTTGAGAAACTGCCCTAAACAAGGAATTGTCTTCCACACACTGCTTAGCCAAATCTGATCAGATCTTCCTAAACCTGCTCTGATACCATGTTAATTTCCAGATCAGATATGCACAATAAGCAGAAAATCACAACACAGAACAGAAGACACTGCAATTTATCCTAGGAAAACCCTTCTACTCAAGGGAAAAACCCAGCAGCAAATTAATCACTTATAGATCAGATACAATAGTGCAGAAGAAGCACTCCAGAATCAGGCCTAGAAAGGCAGAATATAACAAAATAGGCCAGCACTGTAGATAGTGCGAAATTCTTAGCAACAAAGAATAATTGAATCTCCTTAAATGTGAATCTCCTTCTTGAATGCGAACTTGCTTCTGCAGATCAGGAAATCGAATTGTCTTGAAATTGAAAAATGAATGAATGAGGAAACTCTTTCTCCAATATATACATGTCTAGGTGTTGCTCTCCTCTTGAGCCGACTTAGGAAATTCCATATTTTGTTTATAATAATTAGGCCGACTAGCCTTACGAATTGATTCTTTTGGGAAATACCTCCCGCAGCTACTCAAAAACACTAACAAGGTTATGGGTGAGGAACATGAGGGCAGGATACCATCCCTGTACTCATTCCCTAGTGGCAATGGATGCTGTCAAACCAAATGATATTAAGATTTTGTTCCTAATGTTTGCCCAGGTTTGTACATTTAAGACTGGCAACAAACATCCAGTTATATATCTTCGCTCAGTATCCAACATCAACTCACTGGTACATAAAAATCGACTTAACTTTGGAGGGGAGGACAACCATCATATAATAGGCAGTCACAAACTATTTAAGTGAATCAGTTAGCTCAAAATGTGTAGACAGACAGAGTAGTATCAAACAAGCAGAGCACAGTGTTCATGCAAGGACTTGACTGTGACAAGTTGAAGACTGAATGGGCATTACATAGGCCAAAATAGATACAAGGCCTCATTGACACTGCAGAGATGAAACTATTTACATCAGTGACCAAATAGAAATATTTAATCCAGAAGCATAAAGAAAGCTGACCAAATGGGAAAATAGATTAAGCTTAATCATTTGAGTTGAATTCTTATACCTATGTTGAATGTAGACCAATGTAAAATACCATGACCTGTTGATTCTTGAACAACAAGCTGTATTACACTACAAAGTCTTCTGGGAATTAGCAATGCAGAAAATAAGGAGAGAGTATGTTCTTGAATAATGAACATAGCTGCAGATAGCCTAGGCCCTAGAATGTATGTATGGTTGCTGTCTTGATGTGATTTATTTTTATAGCAGAATTTTTTATAGGGTTAACTTATGCCATATTGACCAAATTTAAAATTATCTACCAGTAAAATTTATCATAAATGTAAAAAATAGCCCTTTTTAACATAGAACGTATCTAAAATGACTATATATGCAAAACTGTAAGTACTAATGTATTAATGACCATTAAGGTGCTAGTTGAAGCAAACCACATAACACAAAACTAGAACATAAGCTTCAAGCATGTGAACAAGGAACAATATCCAATAAAGGTAAAAGCAAGTGATATCTCAAATTCCTGGAACACAAATGACCAATCCATGAACCTGATTCTCTACATAGACTTATCAGTTAATTCCAGCTTTTACCTTGTGAGATCTGAGAACAAATGAGAAAGGAAAAATGATAAACGCCAAGTTGAATCTGTATGTGTGATAAGAGTTTTTGGAATCTAAAATCATTAAATTGATTACTAAAAGATTTGCTGTGTCATCCAAAACTACCAAAATGATATCATATTATGCCAAAACAAAGAGCAACAGGAGATTCCTTATATAAACATCTAATTACTTAAAAGTTGTTTCAACGAAGGAAAGATCAACTAAACTGGTAATCTGACTTCCTGAATATTTTATTTGGGAGTTGTTTACTTCTGCCAAATGGGCACAAAATTTAAAACTACAAGAGATGTACAAGGACTTGCATCACTGTTTAGATCACAGCTTCTATGTTGAACTTATATCGTGCATTATTTTCTTTATTAGATACCAAACAGAGTAATGCCAGAATAAGAGGGAACAACTTTACAGATAATTCTCAACTAAAAATAAAGATCAAGTTACTTCTGCCAAATGGGTGAGGCCTTAACACACTTACACTCAGTTCAAGGCGGTGATTTTTGTGCCTGAGTAGAAACCAACTATCTTCATGAATCAGTCACCTGCTATCCTCCTCTTCATTACAAGCTATACAAAACAATTTGAATATCATCGTCAGAAGACTTACATAGAAACCTATATAGAAATTTACCCAAGAAAAAGTAAGAAGAGAGAGTTTCTTTTTATGGAATCAATTCTAGTGAAGTGTAGAACATGGTAAAAAGTAAACAAGAATTTTTTTAATAGTTGAAGGCTTGAAAAAACTGTTTCTGGATCAGTATTAGTGAATTAGTTACGATGCACTTGTATTTACAGCTATCATGGCACAGTTACCCTGCACTACCATTTAAAGCTATCATAGCACCTAAAGCGATTTCACAGAGAACCACCCCACAAAGGGGTTGCTAAGAAGGTCAAACGGCAAGTTGTTTGGATGCCCACACCATTAAGAAAGTGGAAGACTACTACCAATGTTGTTGGTAAACAGTGGAACATAGGAGACTAGGAGTAGATGGAATATGTTGTAAGGGCAATGGAAAATCTAGCTTCTGGTTTGCCAAGGGCTTGCGCACCAGATTAACAATTATGTGGAGGCCATGGGTATTAGGGAAGGAATTCAGATGGCTAGTGAAATGGATCTTATTGGTAGATCTATTAGGATTTCCTTGTCCTAGCTAACTTTTTTAAACATGAAAGTTCTAGTTTACCAAAGGATTGGCACTTCCCTGTTTTGGCTAAGGACAGAAAGAGGATGTTAGCCTCTTGTTAGGTCTTTGAAGTTTTATAAATTAAAGGAATCTATCAAGGCAGTGGACCATTTGCACAGACTGTCCCTGTTTAATCTCCTGGAGTATGCATAAAAATCAGACTAGGGATTATCAATTATGTGGACTTTCTTGACCTTTCCAAAGTCACCCAACTTATACAAGAAGATAACGAAGCTGCAAAAGCTTGTTTCTAAAATGGCCTTGGATTAGCCCTCCCTTGGCATGCTAAGTGGATGGATTATGGTACGAATTTGAGTGGTAGGAGTAAACGGGATTCCCTGACTACAAATGGGTTTCTTAAGGCCTTGCTCATGTTCTACTAAAACCTGCTTCTTCTATATGTATTCCTATGTACACCTAGAAGATGCTTGAGGGTGTACACCTAAGTGGGCTTAACTGTCAAGATCCTGTGTTTACAGCCTGGAGCCACAGGTTCAAATCCAGAGAGGGATAGGGCATCTACATCCTTTTGTATAAGCACAACCATCTGGGCAGGGATTCTCATATGCACAAGTATCGTGGACCTAAAAATATACTTCTTTATTTTCTTCTTGTAAAAAATTTCTCGCTATCATTAAATTTGCAAGAATGGGCGAGATTGGTGTTCTTTTTACTTACTGCAATTCTGTGTTTTCGAGTGCTTATCATTCTATAACTGCCATGGCTTCGAGACCAAAGAGAGCTTGTGTGGAGGCAAGCTCCTCTAAAAAGAAGAAGATGCTAGTGATGTACTTTGTAAGAAATAGGATGCCTGCCATAATAAAGCCCTCTCTCAAGATGATGTTGTTTTCCTGAATGGATGCATGCACAGACCTTGTATACTTTCCTTTCTTTCCCTGTTGTGAGTAATAGATTGGTTAATCCCTTTGCATCCTGCAATTTTCAATGTTTATTTCCTGTAATAACTAATAACAATCACTTTGAGTCCAAAAAGTGTGTGTTGTGAAGCAAGCTCCTCTGGAGAGTAGCAGAGGCTGGTTATGTAGCTTGAAAGGAATAGGAAGCTGGATGTAATAAAGGCCTCTCTCAAGATGACAATGTTGTTTTTCTGAATGGATGTATGGAGAGAGGATCCCCTTCTCAGCCCAAGTAGGTAAAACAATGCCGTTCATATTGCTGATATTGACAGGAATATGGACAGATCCTGGCCATATCAAAGACAGAAACAATGTCTCTAAATTTGGTGTGTGGCCTGTGACATTGCAAAAACCTTGTTGAGCGGAATATGTAAGCTTGTGTCAGTGTTGTAGATAAATAGGAAATACCCATCGTGATGGGCATGTTTACTGTGCGCTGTCAGAGTGACAAAATGTTATTGCTGTCAGTGAGAAAATTTATGTCCCCGTCTCAGTAAGCTTCCTCCAGCTTTTCCGTTTGCAAAGGAGGGCTATACCCAGGTGGGGGTGTTGAAGAAGTTGAAGAACCCATGCTTAAAGGAAAACACACTGGCTATCATCAAGTGAGTGTCGATGGTTATGTTTGGCAGTAAAAATGTTTTTGCTTCTTTATATCTGCTGTGGTACTGGAGCAGAAAACAGAAGATATTATCCAAGTTGAACGTCACCTGAGGAGTGGCAACATAAAAACAAAGCCCTTCTTCTTGACTTATTGCAGTAACTCAAAGGCATAGTACAAATATATCCAAGATGTCATCTACAATGGTCCTGATGATGAGGAAACTTGGAAAATTTTAGAGAGTGAGCCTTTTCTTTCTGTGAATACTTTTGAAACTACCCCTGATGCAGATTCAGCTGCTTGTCCAGATGTTGAAGCTATCAGAATTCAAAGGATTGTGGAGGAGTGCCAGCCTCACAAAAACCTCTCTGATTCTCCCTGTGCAATGCTTGTGGGAGAAGGACTGGTGGTCTTTTTACAGGTTTTGTTAATTCAATTCAGCATTTGAGAATCTAAAAGATGATACTGGGCAGGCAAATAACATTGCCCGTTGGCTGACATTGATTCACTCCTCTGACATTGACGATACAATCTTTGCTAATATTGTTGACATACTGAAAGTAGTCTAAATATGGTCTTCGTTACCTATTTCTTTACTATTAAAACTATTAATTGTGGATCTCCCATTTGGACCACCTACTTATGTTATAGGATCCTATCGTTTTTCAGAAAACCAGAAGATACATCAGTCATGAACTCTGCTTACACAATATTTGCTAAATTTCTCTAATAAATATGGTTTACTTTTGTTTATGTTCAAAAATAAGAAGAAAATTCACAAAGAAGCAGAGCTCAAATTCAGGTCCCTCGATTAAGAGCATAATCACTACTTGTGGAACTTTGCCACAAAGGCACAAGACCAAGATAAACCCAAGGAGGACTTTTCTTTCTGAGGAATTCACTCTATAGGTCACCAATAATTATAATTGTAACCCGAGATTTGGAATGAAACAAGAGGAAACTAATACAAATCTAATAAGATCCATATTTCAAACCTATGAATACCTCAAATACAGCATATAAGAAGAAATCAAATACAACAAATGCTAAAATAAAACCAAGTGGTATACCTTCTTGTTAAATGGATGTGTGCTCTTGGATGTGTGGTTGCTCTAAGATTGTAAAAGATTCAAATGACATGCACCTATGTTGATGAGGGTTTGATGAAGGCTTGAAGGAGATCCTTTGTCATTCCAGCAGCATGTACTCGCAAATTCTCCTCTTCTTGATTTGGTTGAGGACAAGGATTGATTTATAGATGTGTGGATGGTAGATGGCTGAGATTTTATTAGAATAGATGGCTAGAATTGAATGAGAGGAACTAAGGCAAGGTTAGAAGCTTTTAAGGCAAGGTTAGAAGCTTTTAGGGCAAGCTAAAAGGATGGATGGTTGATATTAAATATGAATGGATGGTTGACATTGAGTGAAAGGAACTAACGCAAGGTTAGAAACTTCTAGAGCAAGCTAAAAGGATGGATGGTTGAGATTAAAGATGAATGGATGGCTAGGATTGAATGAGATGAATTAGGACAATGTTAGAAGCTTCTAGGGCAAGCTAAAAGGATGGATAGTTGAAGTTAAAGATGAATGGATGGTTGAAACTGAGTGAGGATTTTAGGTTACTTTTAGGGTTGTCATTATGCAAATGGTGGAGATTTAAAGGTGTGGTGAGGAAATGGATGGTGAAGATTTATTAGTTTTGCAAAAATAAGTGCTTTAGGATTTAACTGTGTGCAAGTTTTTTCGCTCAACATTTCGGATCACACTCCATGATCCATCATCAGGAGATTAAAAAGCAAGAGAAATAGAATGGATACATTTGCAGACCAATAGGGCTAAATAGCAAGAAGGGGACTTTTGTCTTTTAGTTAATCATGTGACTTTTTGAATTTTTTATTTATTTATTTGTGAATGGGACATGATTTGAGATTGGATTTATTTTATTAGTGGGGATTAGATTAGGATTTGGGACTTTAGACTAAGTAATCAAATAATAAGATCATTTAATTAATTAGTGGAGAGAGATGTAGGAGATTAGTTTAATTAAATATGGAGGGAATGTTAAAAGGCTAATCCTAATTAATTAAATAAATACAATTTATCTAATTAATTAGTGTTAAAATGAATGTGGTTAGAATGGGCTTGGGATGGTGTCGAAAGTGTTATTAGGATTGTGATGTTAGATGTGGTGTTAGACGATGGTCGATATGGTGAAATTTAGGTGTCTACATTTTGTCCCTTTTTGAAATGGTGTTGCGATTAAAAGAAACAATGATATTTCAAAAAAAGTAGATAAAGGCACTAAGTGGGATGACATTGGTGAAAATATGCCCCAAGTGTTGAGATTTTGATTTTAGGATTTGATAGTTTGATTTGGTGAAAATATATCCTCAAAGAAAGATAAAGACTGTTGAGTTTAAGGAAAACATCTTGCTAAAACATTTGTTTTGACCTTCCCTTCTTTTACCCTGATTTCTTCGTCTAGCTTTTGCCATAATTCAGATTCCAAGCTGCAGCAGAGGATCAAGGGATCTGTTTTCTCGTGTGTTTTCCTTACTTTTTTGTTGATGGAATTAATGTTTTCCATTCAAGAAAAAGCTGTCATGTTTCTCAAATCTCAAAGAGATGTAAATGATGCGATTTACATAGGAATAATAAAGCAGTCTAAGAGGCAAAGGGCAAAAGACTTTCTAACACAAATGAAAAGGAAAAAGAAGCAAATTCTTGGGTGGGAAACAATTGTTTTTAAGGCCTAAAATAGACAAACTAACTATGCTTTCCAGATTATCAGTGTTCCTCTTCTCTAAATGATCTAAAATGATGTTTATAAATTCTTATCTAGAAATTGCAAGACTGCCAATGAAAACCCGGAAAGCTTGATAAACATGAACAAACTTAGACTCATTTGATGCCTACTAAAAATAAACTGAAAAACAAGATGGGTAAATCCATTACCTCCGCAGCAAAAGCAAGTGCAACAGCACAGAATTAGCAACAGTACTTCACAGCATGCTCCTATCTGTGACATATTGGATGTTGATCCACCATTCTTCGGTGTCTCAATTGTTTCAGTTTGCTCAGTCTCAGCTTGACCCTGTAGTAAACCTTGTCTCTCTGCAGCCTCATTTTTCATTCTTTGAGTATTTATATCAATCCTCTTAAAATAAGCCAATTTGAAAGAGTTACGGAGCTTCACCGTAGGCCAAAGATGCATGTTGGTCTAACTATAACAAATACAGGCCTAATAGGTCAATTTTACTTCAATTGTCTTCAGAATTTCATAGAATCATTCTTTCTTCATGGTAGAATCTGGGTTCCAATACAAAAACAATATTAGCATATGCAATATAGGCAACATGCATGTCTAACTAAGATAAGTGCAGTTCCAATCAGCACATACAATGAACATATTGCAATAAGTATACTCAAACAAAAGATTTCTGATACGATACAAGTCACAACTATATAGTGCCATCAAGGACTGTTTATAAAGAGACATAGCTGCTAATGTGAAACCACTTCTCTTCATAAAAAAGCATTGAACATAAATTTAACTTCCTGTAAATCTCTTAATTATTAAAATTCATTCTACAGCCTTCAAATTCTTTGCTTAACTTTAAGTTCTTTGAACTTCTTTTTTGGCCTGTAGGCTGTAGGTCCTTCCTACTTCAATCGTCTTTAATATTCACATAAGATTTAATATGCCTATTAATAATTTAAGCTAAACAAAGAAAAAAAAAGTATTTACACTACAATTATTCTTTATATTCTTTGCTTAACTTTAGGTCCAAACGGACCTTTTTCTAGCTCATTTTTACTTTTACAAATCACCATGTATAGAGCACCTATGTGTGAACTTGTTCCAATTTTGAGTATGTTGGTGCTCAAAACCACAAGCCCTCTCCTCTAGCACCATTACTCAAAGTGAGACAAAGGGAGCAAGGTATCTCAGGTAGAGCGAATGGCATATCAACAAAGAGAGCACAATTCTGGACTAACGCATAGGATTAGAGCAAATCCTCTTCTTCTTCAGGCTCTGCAGAACCCAGGGGATCTTCTCTTGAGGCCTTAAGATAAGACAAAAATTGGAACAAAGCTTTGACTACCATGCCCTAATGGCAATCAGGAACAAGCCTACTAGACCTCATTAACAGTAGGTATAAGCAAGCATGTAAGTGCACCCAAAGATATAACAAGTTCCAAACACTAGAAATGAATCCCCTTAAGTCTCGTACACACTTACATCTTGCAATCTCATCATCACAACCCGTTCGATATCTATCTAACACAAGCTCACTAAAGATGTAGATTTATAGAGCAATGGGCTATAAGGATGAGCAAGACTCCTGCATTCATAAACCTCTAAACATCTCATTCAACTATGAATCCCTTAAGATATGGCAAAAGTGATAAAATTGGTTTATCCATGTAGGCAGAACAGGGAGCTAACCTAAAACAAAAAAAGAAAATGATTTTAAAGAGAAGATTGATAAAGCCAACCTAACCGGTGCCAAATACATTGGGCAATAGAGTCACAACATGCAAGAAGGAAAGATAGCCATATGGACTGCAATAGAATCATAAAAATAGAGAAACATTGCACATCATACATACTTAGTAATCTCAAGCATATCAACAATACCCCACATGCAACAAAGAGAGACCATTACAAAATAGTTTGTAATGCATTATAATGTTGTGACGTTAATCACCTCCTCTTTAGATTAGGCCAACAAATGTGGCAAGAGAGAACCAACAACTACGTTCGAAAATTCCCCTGAAATATTACAACCTACCATGGAGACATATCACCATGCAACTACCCAGCCCGACTACACCTTCCTACAACCCATACAAACAAGATCTTTCCCTTACAATGTTGCACATACTGATACAACAATTGATCCCCTAGAATACACTCTCAACAACTAGGGCAAGAAATTAGGTTAGAGACCAGCCATTATTACATCTTTCAAACATGTATATATAGCATTACAATTTCACTATGCAAGCTAGACAAGAAAACATGAGTGTTTGATGAGCCTACAGGTCGTCCATGTCCATTTGCATCATTTTCACATGGCCACATACTTGAAACCACACCCTCTGCATCAGCAACCATGTCCATTTGTACGTATGCCATGTCTTTGAGGAGTCCACAAGTATTGAGAGGCATTTGAAAGTCTTCCCATGTCTTATCGCGTCCATTCGGGACCATTAATGGCATCCTGGGGTCGTGTAGGGGGTAGGTGGAGCTTTGAGTTTAAATGGCAAGGTCCCGAGAAATTTCATCCCAAAGGCACAGAGAAACAAGGGTCAGGATGAAGAGAAGCAAGGTGCAAGGGATGACAAAGTCGATGGACCTGAGAGGGAGGAATGGCAAAACAATAGGAAATTGAGGGACAAGAGGGAAGGCAAAAAAATTTGTAGAAGGTATGCGGGAATTCAAAACTCTTAAGGCCCATGAGAGGAACAAAGAGATTTGCAAAGTCTATCGTACTGGTGGGATTCGAGGATCGGGGACACTTCATGCAAATTGGAGTGGGGGACAAAAAGATTCTAAAGCCTACAAGCAACTTCGAAGGCGAAGCAAGGATCGAGGATTAAGCATACCCAATACCACATCATTGAGGGAAAGGAAAACCCGAAAGTTCGTCGAGGTGGCAAGGATCAAGGTTCCGAGATACCGTCTCCCTCAGGTAAGATGGTAGGGAAAAGTCCATAAACCCACTGCATAGCAGAGATTAGGACTCAAGGGGATCGAATCCTCCGGAACCGATGCAAAGAGGAATGGGGACTCTGAAAGCTCACAGGAAAGAAGTGATCGGGAAAGCGAGGGAGTGAGGAAGCAAAGATCGGGATGCACACGTACCAAGGGAAAGAACTTTGAAGAAAGGCAAGCTAGCATGAGAAAATCCGAAAGTTCAGAATTGGAACTCAAGGAACATGGGGAACAAAGACTAGAGGGAAAAGCAAGCTGAGAAGGAAAAGTCTGAAAAGCACGGAACCGGGGATTCAAGGACTTGACGACTTGAGGGAAAGGGATGTCAGGAAAGAAAATCCCCGGTCCCAAAATGAAGGGAAACGGGGGTTTGGGGAAACAAGGGAAAAGGCACCAAGGTAAGGAAACCCTGAAAACCTACCCAAGGCTAGAAATTGACTTTAAGGGTCCCCGCAATTCGAAAAATTTTGATTTTTTGCAATTTAGGCATGTGTCAAAGATATGAGGGGGTCCAAAACACAACACTCAAGCACAAATTGGCCAAGAGGGTCCATTAAATGTCATGTCCCTTTTTTAGAATTAAAATATTTGGAAGACTCGTAGCCTATTTCTTTATTTCTCATAGGCTAGGGGATAAAGTTAGGGGAATAATTTAGTAATAATATTTTATGTTAGTCGTAGTAACTTTATTTCAGAACATTGTAAAATAACAACTTAAATATTATCTAAGTTGTCGGTTCGGGTACCGGTACGAATACGGGGTTCGCAAATACGGCAATTTTTTGCCCGGGTACAGTATGGCAATATATATATATATATATATATATATATATATATATATATATATATGTATTAAAAAATTTAAAGTTATAAAATATAAAAACATTGATACTCATAATTGCCAAAAAACAAAATATTTAAATACCTCGTAACTTGCCAAAATGGAAATATTCAAATTCATAATTCAGTGATTTGTCAAATGTCAATACACAATGAAAATTCAAAATTACAATCATTATCAATATTCAATATTCTTCATGTGTGTTTTGGCCTTTTGTGTTTGTGAAATGAGTGAAAAAAGTTGGTATGCCCTCACTTTAGGGTAAATTTGTGCTTTTCGAGGTTTTTTTGTATAAAAGAATGTAAAAAAAAGAAACTTTTCTAAGTTTGAGTGCCCAGGCGCTGCAAGTGCCTCTAGGTTCTCCTAGAGTACTGCCTGGGCACCCCAGGTTCCCTGTGGGTCCTTCTCAGGGAACCAGGGTGCCCAAGCAGTACCCTGGGAGAACCCAGAGAAGAACCGGCCCAAGACCAATACCCGAACCGGACCCATACCAGTACGGGGGGTGTTCATGAGGAACCCGGTAACATAGAATATTATTATTATTTTAATAAAGTGGGTCATCTAAATGGAACATAATAAGGCCTTATGTAATATTTTATTAAAGTGTTTTAAGTGTACACTTTTGGAGGTAACTTTTGGAGGGAAAAGGGAATTCAAGTTAAAAGGCATCAAAATGGAGTTTATAAAATAAAGAGAATTGCTCAAAGGAAAAGGTCCATTGCTTATGAAATCAAACCCTATTTACTCATAGCTTGAGCATTTGTGTTCATCTATTCACCCGAGGATAAAAACCCTTGGAGTGCAGAGATTCAGAGGACGAAAACCCTCTTATCCTTTGAGGTAATTTCATCCAAGAATCACATTGGTGCTGAAAGGATTGAAGTTAATTCCAATTTTCAACTTGGTAAAGGAGCATTTTGGAGATTTTTAATTGTGCTGAAGGATTGCAGTTCAAGTTCCAGATTTTGTGAAGATTTTCAGTGCTTATATTCTATAAGTCAGAAATTTGTTGTTGCACAAAAACCCTAATCGTTGCTAGTGGAAGCCCTGGTTGTACAAGTCTACAGGGTCGCCGCACATTAATAGCACCTTGTTGTGCCCTCTCTACAGTCACATGTTCATTGTTGTGTTCTCTTTTCTTCCATCGTGCACAACAGCAAGCAGTCGTACCTTTTCTGCAGACATACTCTTGGCCTTTATTAGTGCCATACATATTGTTCACAACTCCAATCGCAATTAATGTGTAAATTTGATCATATTCCATGCAATAATCAATATATGGAAATTCTGCTATAGCAGTCGGTTTGCATCAATATATTGTAATATTCAGTCAACTAGAAGAATAATAACTTTGGTGCTCAATTGTTGTTTACATTAGTGTTGTAAGTGATTAACTCTTTACAATATTAATATCCACTAATGTGTAGAGAAGCTTGATGTTTAATATTGATATTTCATACTACTATTCAATATTTTCCTTAATACCCTAGTGTTGCATGAAAGGAATCAAAAAAAAAATTGCAAGGTAAATAAAATATTAGAAAGGGACATTACAGTTGTATTAGAGCTTTGATCTTGCCAACCTGCAGGGTTAAAAATTAACATTTTAATGCAGCCCAATGATAGAGATATTAGATTTTATTAGAGAGAATGGAGAAAGTTGCAAAATCAGGGTGAAGAAATAGAAGTGGAAATGAGGGAAAGAAATATGAAGGTTCTGATAGATGAAAAAATGACAGAAATCCAATATAATGCCATCGTCAATGTAAGCCAGGGCCAGCAACAAATGACGAACCTCATGGCACAAGTATCGCAAACAATGCAAAATCTGAGTATTCCAAGGCAAGCTCAAACTCCTATCGGTGAAGGAAGTGCTTCTACAAATAATAGAACCATGGTCAGTTCCGCATCTAGGCCTTTCCAGCCTAAGTTCCTACAAACAGAAGAAGAACGAAAGGAAGAAGAGCAAAATCATAATGGATATAATTTTGCGGCTTATTTTGTGAATATAGAGCTCTTGGACCTAAATTTCATGCAGAAATGTCTCTCACCAATTTCTGCAACCTGAAGATGAAGAGTGGACAAAACAATGAGCGAACACAAAATACAAATCAGCCTCACAGAGACCTGTAGCACAAATTGGGTAAGCTAACCGTTCCTGCTGTTGATGGTTCAAAGAAATATACAGCTCGTGCTTGGTTCAGAAGTTAGATACATATTTTTCACTAAACCCTATGTATGAAGAAGCTATAAAATTTGCTACCCTACATCTAGAAGGTGTAACACATGAGTGGTGGTACCATGGACAGGTTATCCAAGGGCATAATCTCATTAGCACATATGATGAATTCAGCTAAAGGTTAATTGATAGGTTTGACAAGAAAGACCCTGAGATCCATTTCATGGAGGTCGGCTCAGTTGAGGCAATACAACACGGTGGACGGTTATGTGGCAGAGTTCCAAAGATTATCAATGATGGTTCTTGATGTCTTTGAAAGGAGGCTTACTGTTCTTTTCATGGAGGGTTTATCTAAACCTCTCAAAGGTTGGGTGAAAGCTTTCAATCCACCATCTTTGCAGGAAGCCATTAAGAGAGCCCTAACGTTGGGGACCTCAGTACCCAAGAATAAATTCTACTCAAAGACACCACCTTTGGGTCAACAAAAGAAATCATTCTAGAAGGAAGTATCTCATCAAAAGGATATGCCACAAAGAACAAGTAAAGAAGAAGAAACCATGAATGAGCTCAAAAGAAAGAAGTTATGTTTCTCTTGCAAAAGCCATGGGAACCTGGTCACAAATGTTTTGGTTGAGGTTAGGTGTATTATATAGAGAATGAGGATTCAAGATCAGAGAAACCTAAGCCAAAGATTGTGGAGGAAGAACCGAAACTTGAAAGAAAGGAAGAGGAAGAAACTTCAAGAGGCGCCCTTGCCACACTTTCTAGTGCTCCCAAGTATCACCCTTTCAAAGTTCATGGAGTCCTACATGGGCAAAAAACTACAATGTTAATTGATAGTTGGGCAACCCACACCTTTATAGATGAGGGATTGGTAGCCAGATGAGGTTTGGGAACAGAGGACTTTGAAGGATTCAATGTCATAGTAGCAGATGGCTTCACCATTCATTGCACTAAGAAGATCCAACAAATAAGCATCACACTAGGTAGTCACAAAGTGCATGATTACTTCTATGTTGTGGGTCTAGGAGAGATCAACATGGTCTTAGGTGTACAATGGTTGCAATCCTTCAGAGAATTTGCATAGAACTATTAAACCATGGAGATGAAGTTCAAATCAAAGGGAAAGAAAGTGGTGCTTTGAGGCATTGCAAATGGAGCCCCAAGAGTTGTCTCAACAAAGAGATGGAGAGATCTGTTTGGAGAGGGCAAGTAACTTGGGCGGCACACTGCTTGGTGACAACCAAAGCTTCATCCACGGGTGAGAAATCCTATCATGTTGACATTCAATCTATTCTAAATAAGCATAGCATACTGTTTAATGACATACCTCCAAGTTTGCCACCTGATAGAGGATTTCAACACATAGTGGAACTTGAGACAAGTTCCAAACCTGTCATTACTACTCCTTATCGTCATCCCAAAAGGCACAGGTAGGAAATAAAGCAATCAAAGAGCTCTTCGATATGGGTCACATCAAACCGAGTTCTAGTCCCTTTGCTTCTTATGTAGTTCTAGTTAAGAAGGATGGCACAATGAGAATGTGCATTAATTACAAGGCCCTCAACAAGAAAACAATCAAAAATTGGTACCCCGTCCCCAAGATCGATGAGTTGATAGATGAGCTTCATAGAGTAGTATACTTCTCCAAGATTCATCTCAGATCAGGGTACCATCAAATACGGGTAAGACAAGATGATGTTCACAAGACAACCTTTAGATGTCATTATGGACACTATAAGTTTCTAATCATGCCCTTTGGCTTGACAAATGCACCTACTACTTTCTAGTCTTGTATGAATCAAGTATTCATCAAACAATTGAGAAAATTTGTGCTAGTATTCTTTGATGACATTCTTATATACAGCAAGACTTGGGAAGATCACTTGAGGCATCTAGATGAGGTAACTGGCATTCTAGAATATTAGTCTTTCTTTCCCAAGGCATCCATGTGTGAGTTCGGGATGACAGATTTTGTACTTGAGGCATATCATCAGCGCCCAAGGTGTCCAAGTGGATCAGCAGAAAATACAAGCAATCCTTGATTGGCCTCCAAAGACTTTGACACAATCGAGAGGATTCTTTGGCCTCTGTAGTTACTATAAGAGGTTCGTTAAATGTTTCTCACAACTGGCAAACCCTTGACAGACTTAACAAAGAAAGGAGCTTTATCAAGACAAGTTCAACATAGCAAACTTTTGACAAGCTCAAGGAGGTAACAAGTTCATGCCTTGTGTTAGTTGTTCTGGATTTTTCACTTCCCTTTGTATTAGAATGTGATGCTTCAAGGGAAGGGATTGGGACAATATCGATGCAAAATGGGCATCCCATAGCTTTTGAGAGTCAAAAGCTCAGAGAGACAAAAAAAAGATTCTCAATCTATGATAAAGAGATGATGGCCCTTATGCATGCCTTGGCCAAATTCCGGCAATATTTGGTTGATAGTAGATTTGTGGTTAAGACTGACCACAACAGTTTGAAGTTCTTCCTCAACCAAAAAGATTTGAATGATAGACAAGAAAAATGGGTGAGTAAGCTTCAGGCCTATGATTTTGATATAGAGTATGTGAAGGGTAAGAACAATTGTGTAGCTGATGCCCTATCTAGAAAACTAATCTTATGTTCTATGTCTGATATCTCTACTAATTGGAAAGTTACTACAATAGCAAAGTATGCAAAGAGCACATTTGCGACTGATGTCCTTGAAGGCAAATCATAGGATGACAGATATAAGGAAGCAAATGATCTCATCCTTTACAAGGATAGAGTTTATCTCATCCCAGAATCAAAGGTTAAGAATAAAGTCTTGAGAGCAGTACATGATACACCCTTGGTAGGTCACCCAAGATACTTCAAGGCTTACAAACAATTCAAAAAGAGATTTTCATGGAAAGGACTCAAAGGAGATGTCCTTAAACACATCAAAGGGTGTGTTACCTGCCAGCAAAATGAATCAAAGCATGTGTTTCCAGCAGGTCTATTGCAGCCCTTATTGATCCCCAATCAAAAATGAGAGAGCATCTCTATGGACTTCATCACCAGCCTCCCAAGAGTGCAGGGTAAGGACTGCATACTTGTAGTAAGACAGAAATATGCTAATTTCTTTGATATATCTTCTGAGTTCAAGGCACCACAAGTGGCTAAATTATTTTTCAAAGAAGTATTTAGACTCCATGGGTTGCCCAAGAACATAGTGAGTGACAGACAGCGAGTTCCTTAGTCTATTTTGGTAGGAATTTTTTCGCTTAATAGAAACTGAGTTGACACCCAGTAACAGTTATCACCTTCAAACAGATGTGCAAACAAGGATTATGAATAAGTGGATTGAGGGGTATTTGAGGAATTATGTAACAAGGTAGCAAACAGCATGGATCAAATGGCTCTATTTGGGGGGAGAATTGCTACAACACTTCCCACCATATGTCCATCGGCATGACTCTATTTAAGGCTTTATATGGTTATGATGCTCTAACTTTTGTTGATTTGGTCATCATATACAGTAGAGTGCCAAGAACTAGAGACTTGGTGAAACAAGGCTAAAAAATTTTGGATTCACTCAAGGAAAACCTCCAACGAGCACAAAATCAACAAAAAATGTATGCAGATCAACATTGTACTAAGCGGACTTTTGAGGTTGGAGACATGGTTTTCTTGAGGTTACATCCATACAGACAATCTTCTCTCAAGAGAAATGGAGTTGAGAAGCTCAAGCCTCACTTAAGGATCAAGCAAAGGATTGGGAGGTTGTTTATGAGCTTGAATTGCCAAAGCACGGCAGGATTCATAATGTTTTTCATGTTCTGTGTCTCAAAAGGGCACTTGGGTAGTATATCACTTCTTCAACAGAGTTGCCTCCTCTAGATGATGAAGGTAAGAGGATCTTGGTTCTAGAAGCCATCATTGATACCGGAGAGAAGAAATTAAGGAACAGAAGCATAACAAAATATTTTGTGCATTGGAAAAATCTCCCAACTGAAGATGCTACAAGGGAAGGTGCAGAGATACTTGAGCATCCAAATTTGCAATTGCTTGAGGGCAAGCAATTCTGAGAAGGGCGGATTGTCGTGTCCTATTTTCAGAATTAAAATATTTGGGAGACCTGTAGCCTATTTTTTTAATTTCCTGAGACTAAAGGATAAAGTTAAGAAAATAATTTAATAATAATATTTTAGGTTAGCCCTTGTAACTTTATTTTAAAACATTGTAAAAGGGCAACTTAAATATTATTATTTTAATAAAGTGGACAATCTAAATGAGACATAATAAGGCCTTATGTAATATTTTCTTAAAGTGTTTTAACTGAACACTTTTGGAGGGAACTTTTGAAGGGAAAAGGGAATTCAAAATAAAAGGCGCCAAAATGGGTTCATAAAAGGAAAATAATTGTTCAAAGAAAAGGATCCATTGCTTATGAAATCAAACCCTTTTTTCTCATAGCTTGAGCATTCTTGTTCATATATTCCCCTGAGGATGAAAACCCTTGGAGTGCAGAGTCAAAGGACGAAAACCCTCTTGGTTTACAATCTAGATTGCAGAACAAAAACCCTCTTGTCCTTTGAGGTGATTTCATCTAGGAATCACATTAGTGTTGAAAGGATTAAAGTTAATTCCAGTTTTCAATTTGGTAAAGGAGCATTTTGGAGATTTTCAATTGTGCTAAAGGATTGCATTTCAGGTTCCAGAATTTGTGAAGGTTTTCAATGCTTATATTCTATAAGTCAGAAATGTGTTGTTGCGCAACAAATCCTAATCATTGCTGGTGGAAATCCTAGCCATACAAGTCTGCAGGGCATTCGTCCATTATTAGCACCCTATCACACCCTCTCTATAATCACGTGCTCATTGTTGTGTTCTCTTTTCTGTCGTAGAACACACCAGCAAGCAATCATACCTTTTTTGCAGGCACTGTACCACTACTGCATATTGTTGTACCAGTCTGGTACCCTATCACAGTCATACAACATTCTCTCAAGCCTTTATCAGTGTCGTACCTGCTGTACACAAATCCAGTCACAAGTAATGTGTATGTTTGATCATATTCCATGCAATAATTAATATATGGATATTCTGTTGTAGCAGTCGATTTGCATCAATATATTGTAATATTCAGTCAGCTAGAAGAAGAATAACTTTGGTGCTCAGTTGTTGTTTACATTAGTGTTGTAAGTGATCAGCTCTTCACAATATTAATATCCGCTAATGTGTAGAGAAGCTTAATGTTTAATATTGATATTTAATACTGCTGTTCAGTATTTCCCTTAATACCCTGGTGTTGCGCATGAAAGGAATCAAAAAAAATTGCAAGGTAAATAAAATATTAGAAAGGGACATTATAATAAAGGAATTCTCAGATCGCATGTCAATGATGGGCAAAGTAAGGTCAAGGAAACAAAAGCGGTCACCAGAGTTAAAAAGTTTGCATTTTTAGAGCAGGTGCTAATAGAGTACATGCCAACAAAAACAGAACATGAATTTTGCTTACCTTTCCTCATAAGAATGGTGCACTCTGATTCTTATAACTATGAATTGCTAATCTTGTAACCACTGCTCTTGTTATTAACAGTTTGTTAGATAATTAAAGAAAAAACTCAATGTTAAAAGGTAAAGGCATGGAAATGTAATGTCCCTTTTTGGGATATTCCTAATTTCTTAACCTGCAAACAATAGTAACCACTAAAATTTGACATTAAAATATTAGTTATCAAAAATATTAGGATAATATTCAGTTCATAGCATCATTCATATTAAATTCATCTATCATAGCGTAATTAATAATGAGATCAAGACATCATAGCATAAATAATATTTGGTTCAATCCATCATAACTCAATCCCTCAAAGCCAATCACATAGTGAATTCCTTAGGAATACTTGCAAGTAGCAATATTAAGGCGGGTCATCCTCAATATTGCCGAGAGCATGTAAGGGGGCCATCCGCCTTGCAGCTCCCAGTCCACCTTGGAGGGCCATCCTCCTTGATCAAGCTCAAGAGGGCCATCCTTTTTGATTAAGCTCAAGAGCATGGAAGGGCCATCCTTCCAATCTCTTGGCCCACTTGATAAGAGCATGAGGGGGGGCCATCCCATCCTCCCATCTCTCGTGAACTTGGAAGGGCCATCCTTCCTACTTGCAAAACATCTCCTTGACTTCAAAATGGATTGCTTAAGAATTTGTTAGATGATTGATATAAAGTACCTCTAGATGGATTTCAAGTTCAGTCCAAGGATTGTAATATATGCTTCTTTGCTGTTAACAATTGTTTGTATGGCAGATATATATATATATATATATATTACTGCTTATATATTTCCTTTTGCTGGGTTCTTATATTTCTTTCTTCCAATGAAGATTGCTTGCCTTCCCCCCTTTAAGCCACGAAATGATCTTCCTTTATATCTTGTCATTGAGGGAGTCACAACTCTTCATGAAGACTGCTCTTTGTAAGAGTCATATCCCTTCAATCGCTGCCCTTTGAAATTAAATCTTTAATTTAATTTAACAGTTCTTAAACAGCCGCTGCCCCTTTGAGATTAATTAATTGTGTTTTAATGATTCTTTTTTTCTCCATCGAATTAGGAGAGATCGGCGCCCTCCTAATTATTGCAATCTCTATGAGGGATCATCACCCTCTAAAAGGCTTTCAATTCTCATTTTGGTGGGGGCATGACAGGAAATATAAATAAAATTTGCATAAAATTGCCTCTCCCTCCTCAGTATTTGGACTGATCTGTTATGAAGTAAAACTATAGCTAGTTTGGCGGGCTCTATGCAAGTGTAAATTAGCGCAAGTTTGACATTCAAGTACTTAGAAATCCAAATAGATCCCCCATGCAATAACAATGGGCAACACTCTAGAGTCTAAAGAGTATTGAAGAGGTTCAAGGCCCCTCACTGCAATGGTAGCTTTTAAGGTTACCACCAACTAAGACACCACTTTGGGTGTATGAAACCACCCTTTAGACGTCCTCAATGGAATTGTTTTCCACTTACCTTTATATCTTTCAATGTCTAAACTGTTAGGTTTTGACCTTATGACCAACCTCCATAGTAAATTTCGAACCTGCCATTAAGGAAGCCGGGAACTCTACTTGAAATATGCTAAGGTTGCGGTGTAAACATTACAGGTGTGACCATGTTTGAATTAGACACCCGTACAAACAATATTCTAAACAATTAAACAGAGACAATCTTGTTTTTTAGTGACTTTCACAGTGTGTGCTCCATGTGTGTCTTCCGGAATTAACTGCATGGTATTTACTTTGACCAAGGTTTCAAGTCCTTGTGGGTATGTCCTAGGATGCTCCTTCAAGAAAAAAGCTAACAATTGTTCCATTACCAATCATCCGAGTTTTAAAAACTATGCAACTGATACCAGAAAACACACATGAAGAAACGTACTTTGATAGACATTTCATCTTATTTGAAACTATAAAAATGAAACCCACAGTTACCCCACAACAGCATGAAAGGTGCCCCATAACCTCACCCAGGACATGTGAAGAAATAAAACAAGTAATTTTTTTGAGTTGACTCAACTCGAATAAAACAGAACTTCTTACATACTCGAGATTATCTAAAGAAGATTTTGACATGTGCACAGAATTAATTAAACAAACCGCATAAATCAAGGGATGCCCTAGCAAATACCTTTATTTTCGTGAATTCAAGCTCTGCCCACGACGAAAAATTCCACTTTGAAGGGAATCAACTGCAGCCCATGAAAGTAAAACCTCTGATCCAAATTGCATCCATAAACAAATACCAGTATAGGTGAGAATGATAAGCCAGATGAAAATAGTTCCGAAAATTGGGTTTCAATTGGCACCAATTAAAGAATAAGGCTGTACTTGAAGATTCAACTGAATAAAAATAACAAGCTGTGCTCGGGAGTTTGAATGCAGGGGAGAAGCAATTAAACGCTGGATAAAGAAGGATGTAATTGGCGTTGAATAATCGATATTAAAAGAACATCCCAACAATGGCTTTGCTGTTGGATAAGCATGGAGTCCGCCTGTATCGATATCTTAAATAAATTTATCTTTAAAAATATATATATATTACACTTTTAAACTATTTAAAATTTATTTTATTTTATTTTATTTACATGGTTTTTATTTAGTTAAAAGCTATTTTATTTATTTTGTTTATATTGTTATTTTATTTTATTTATTTTGTTTATATTGTTATTTTATTTTTATGAAGAGCGTTTATTTATTAAGATAGAACTATTTAAGTATTATTTTATTCTTTTTACATCATTTCTCTACTCTAAAAATTGCTACCGGTTCCGTCACAATAGAGAGCTTCTTTGACTGCCACTCGAGGTCACTTGAACTTCCATTCTTTGGAGACATGCATTTTTTCCTAAATGCTTATATCCGCATGACAACTCAAATATAATCAAAAGTATGATTAGGTACACATTTTATCTTTTATTTTCATTTCAATAATAATTTATTTTCATTGCAATTTGTCACAACCAGAATTTTGAACCATGTTAATCATTTTGATTTTAGATTAGTTATCAGTTTAAATGTTTTTATGTGCATTGGAAAACTATGATTATTAACTAGTGATTAGAAATTGAAATGGGTGGATGAATCTATTTTAATTAATTTATGCAGAAAAGAACATGATTTTAATAAATGTATAAGATTTATCTTATTAAATTGTTTTATGATTATACTACTGTGGTTATGGACTAACTACTTTGTTTTGAAATGAGGTGGATGCAGAAAAACAATTCCTACCCTTCCAATAAAAGAGGGAGAGTATCATCGGAGAGAGAGAGAAGAGGATTTTGAGGAATGAATGGAACAGTATGCCTATAGGACACACACACACTAGAATTGCATGGTGTTTCATCCTTTTTATACTTTTCCTATGATTGAAAATGATAAATATGTTATGTTTGTGTCTTTGAGACTGATTTGACTAGGTATTTGTTTGTTCTATCTAATTGACAAATAAATTATAATTAGTGACTACTTGTTGATTTGGTTGATATTATCTTACTGCATTGTTTCTTATGGTTGTATACTAAATCGTTCAAGATTCATGATAGTGTTCTTAATGAAAGTGATTCAAAAGCATATTTTATATAGTTGAATCACAATTGTAATTTATATTAATTTGTAATCGTTCACATATATCTATATGTATATACATATATAGGTATATATATAGATATATACATATATACATATATAGGTATATATATAGATATATACATATATATACCTATACCTATATATATGTGTGTGTGTGCGAATGTATATACATGTATATATGCATATATATAAAATATCCACATTGGTATCTTTACATTTTTAAAAGGTTTGAATTCTAATGTTCGAGCTTAAAGTAACCTCCACAAAGTGGAGTTAATAAGCAATACAAATGCTTTTAATGCATTTAATGGTGCAAAAAACTGCAATTTGAGGGAAGTCTATGTTGGTAGGTGGCGACTGATCAGGAAAGTACTGTATACTAGCCATGTATCCTCGTCGGGGTTCAGGGCCGGGCCGGGCCCCGAGCGGGGATTCGGGGGTGGCAGCCCCCGAGAAGCAGGAGTTCGGGGGCGCAACCCCCGGAAAAAAATTGGGACCGACATAAAAAACCCTATTTTGTAACCAACATAAGGCTTCATAAAAGCGGCTAAGGGTTAGGGTTCTTTGATAGATTGTATTGTAGCATTTGCAACGGTATTGAGTTGCAGGGATTGCTGGTTGTAATCGGTTTGATTTACTGGATAATAATATTGGACTCTCTGTTGATGGATGTAGCCCGAGTTTGGGTGAACCATGTTAAAACTTGTCTCTCGCTATTATTATTTATGTGTATTTCCATTCCTCTGTTTAATCTTTATTTGCATTTAATTGATATCTTCTACCGGCTAACCCTAACAGTCTCATCGAACTACTTGGAATCAATCACTCCACTACTTCAGTTGGGGAGTTATGGGCGCAGTGCAGAGCAATTTTTGGAGGAAAATGGGGTTCAGTGGAGAAAAGAAGGGAAAAAAACAAGGAATAGGAGTGGGGATGAAAGGAGAGAGTATGGTAAAATAGAAATCAGTGAGTTTTTGGTGGCATTATGAGAAGAATAGAGCTCTACAAATCAAGCGAGGAATTGCTCAATATTCCAGTATGTACTATCGTTACATCCTTGATGTTGAAATATGAATAAATGATAGGTAAGGATTTATATTATTTTATAAAGAATAGATGATCTCTACTATCCTTCTTAATACTTTGGGGTTTCCATAGTTTTTGTTTTCTAGCACTAAGGGTTTGAATAGTTCATGTTTGAGTTGTAGTTTTTATTGAAACCCTGTAAGTCAAAGTTATATGTCTTGTCGAATTGTTTAAAATACTTTAGTGTGTAAAATTTGTTTGAATTATTTCGTATCATTATCCCTATTTAGGACATGGTATAAAATGTACTCATAATAGTTTATTTCAGTTGTAGTATTGTCTTACCAGAAACCCTGTCAGGTATGTGTTATGGCAAATAGAGATGGGTTCGGGAATAAATTGTTAAATGTGACTATTCCTTATGCGACAGTGTTTAGTTGATGTCGAGAAGATTCTATTATTAGAATAGTGATAGTGTTGTGCCATCATTTTTTACCTTATATCTCTGTTGGATATCACATTATTATTGTAGTCATCCATACTCTGTATCCTATCAAATTTAGCTAGTCATTGAATACTCTATATTCTTATTGGGGAGTATAACTATTATGTAGTCTTTATACTATCTATCCCTTTCGAGAAGATGAATAATATTTTGTTAATGAATACGCCGTGACTCTAATAGGGACAAAGATCATTCACAATTTATTGTATGCTATGTATCCTCTCAGGATAATGGATAGTGAAGTGTGGCTTTTATTCATTATGATATTATATTCTAAGCATAGAAATGTTCAATGTGTTATTTTAGTCAAAGCACGGGATGCTCGATATGATATATACAGGAGTCTTTCCAAACATAGAAGACCAAATCTCCATAGACAAGTAGAAATAGACTACACCAACTTACATACAAAAATTAGGTGAGCAGAGCAAATTACACGACCCTCTCCTCATATTAAACAGTCTTTACATAACTACGGACTAAACAAAAACGATCTAAATAAAGCAACTACTTATCTCCCTTTCCTAGAAGATCCACAACATCATGAGCATCATCACAGGCACATGAGTACACTGGTCGAGCATGATCTAGAACAGGCACACCCAATTTCTCTGCAATACATCAATCATCTTACGAGTCTCCACCACACCTAGTAGAATATCGTGTAGATGACCCAACACCACCTCATGGTTTTCCCCAGACTGCTTAGCAGAATCAATCATATCTTCATGAGCCAGCAAAAAGGCGGCAATAATGCTCAACATCGTGGCCACAATAAGGAACTAAGCAGCCCCGAAAACATTCCATCGCCCCCGAGAGGTGTTGGGATCCAACAATAAGTTAGACATGGCCTCTCAAACATTTACCCCCTTCTGTCCATCCACTTCCTTCGCAAGCTTAAGCATATGGCACAACCATTCCCTTAAAATGGGATTCCTTACCTCGGCCTCTATATTATTTAGGAACCCCGTCATTGCCTCCTCACCAGACATTTTCTTCAATCTTTTCTAAGGCATATACCTCCTCTTCATCCTACCTCCAATGATTGATCTACACTTCTGCTTCACTTGCCTCTAAGGCGGCTCCTTGGCCACCACCTTGCCTTTTCCTTTGTCTCAAATGCCGCTGCCACCACCCATACCAACCAAACAATCCAACGCACCAATCTCTGCCATAAGGAAACCTATAATAAAAGCATGAGACACCTCAGTTCGAGGCCGCCAGCCATCAAAATAGAAATAAATATTTCCCAACCACACTTCACCACCCATAATGATGAAGCCAGTATGTCACTATCACCTCAGCACGTATCCAGCACTTGAAAAGACTAATATTTACTGCCAACCTATTGAACTATCCCATTATCGGGTGATATATATATATACACACACACAATGTGGTATTATGGTCTGCGCACGTAATGCTTAATATATTATATTGTAATCAGGGCACATAATGTTCATTAAGTTTTTATTGTGATCTGAGCACAAAACTGCTCAAATGTGTTATATTGTGATCAGAGCATAAAATCTAGATCAATTATCTAGAAGGCATAGTACAAAATACTTGAAAACATTATATGGTTGAGTACAAATTGCTAGAAAACCATATTTAGAATAGAGCTTGAGAATCTCATAATCTTGTTATTGTGAGATAGTGGAAGATGAAGTGGATAGAACAAAATTGTCTTTAGAGTTGTATGTGAATGAAGAATTTTATTATGACATGTAGTTATTTATGCACATCGGTGTACTTTTATATGTATATATGTTAATTACATATATACATATAAATAAATATAGTTTCCTTTTGATGAAAGATAAGATTCTTGTAAGTGGAGTATTTTTTGCAAGTTTGTATTCAGGATGAAAGATATTAGTAAAGTATTATATTTGAATCTAAATGGTATCATATTCGTGTTTATTTCAAGATTGAAAAATTGATGTTGAATCTGAAAAAAACTATAAGGTCCTTTGAAAACAAGAACTTTATATAATTATGACAAGTCTGTCAGGATGACAGCAAGTTGAGAATGCATGGATGCACAACAATTTACTATTTTGTGATTGAAATGAGTAGTTAAACTACCCTGAACTTCGCTATTGAAACTATATATGAATCTAAGTCAATTAGCCAAGTTTAGGATAGATGAACTTGTGATTAAAGGTATCTATTTTTATCTGATTATTATATTTACATTATGAGATGAAATGAATGTTGAAAACTAGTTTGAGATTGAGGTGTGTGAACATACGACACACATTACCGAATTGGGGCATATATTTTTTTATAAATCTTTGGCCAAAGTAATGCAAAATCACTTCTTGCATTTGTCAATTCACAGTGTATTTGATTTGTAATTTAGTTGGATAAGTCATACTTAGCTAGAAGGATTCTAGAGTTGTACGGCTGATTGTTTGTAATTTAGACACAACACTAGTTCTCAGATGGCATATTGGATCTTGTTGATTCCCATGATCCACTACTCTCATGAAGGGTAGGGCCACTTCCTTTTGGAAGGTGTGTGGGAGACTGTTGGTCTGTGGTTGGAGGAAAAGCATTCAAGTGATGCTCACCCTCTTGTAGTTGAAGATTACCGAAGGCTTTGTTATTCAAAAACATCATTGTATATTATATGATTATGTATCTATATTATTTGAAAATTGTAAAAGCATCAGAATGAAGATGCCATCTTGTAAAAGAATTATATGGATGTGAGATTGTACATTATGACAAATAATTATGAAATTCGAAACAATTCTTGTAACCTTCTGTTGGTAAACAGATTGGTTGCTACAAATATCACCTTGAAAATTAACTCTGTTTGCCCAAAGAGCAGCGACAAACTGACCAACAGTTGGAGAGATCGTGATAAAGCAATGATCTTCCTCTGCATTTGAGAGGGGCAGCTCCCTTGTATTATGGGGATATTTGTAGTTTTTGTGTACTTTTAACCTAAAAGTAAATAAAGGAGAAAATGCAAAACTAGAGGAAAATAACTAATAGAAATCCCAACAATAGACATACGAATATCAACAGAGATTTCACAACGGATATGACAAATTACAAAGGGGTTTTAACAGAAAATATGTTTTGATGTGCAATGACAATGAAAGAGAGATGATAAACCTCAACATACGAAAATATATGCCACCTCAACACCTTCAAACCAAGATACCAAGATATGAACATTATTCATTACATCAATCACATAAAATACTAATGGTTTGCACAATCACATAGAAGGATTACTAATTTAACATACGAGAAATCAGCAATGACAACACATGAATACATTTAGAACATACGAACCAAAAGCATTCTTCATTATCTCCTTGAAATTATACAATTCCAAAAACTCTTCTATACATAGTGTCAAGCCAAAAAGTCTTCATACAATCTCTCTGAGTAGTTCTCCAAGTTTTCCCCTTTTGCAAAAAGTCCCCCCAAAAGCCCCCTTTGACATATGAAATAGTCTTGTGTTTATAGGCTTCTCCTAGTAACTACTTTGCAACTACCTCACAACTACCTAGTAACTACCTTTTTGAAATATAATAATTTTAAAATAAGCTTTATTCTAGTTAGATTTTACCTAATTTTTCTGGAAACAAAGCTCATTTTTTAACCCTTAGTTACAACATGTGACATAAGTCACTTTTACAAAAAGGTAACGTGAAACTTGCAACTTTCAAGTTGTGGATTTGGCTAAGTTACTCTCCATCTTTATCTGCTCCATGTTAGTGGTCAAACCTCACTGGATGTTGACAACTCCTCTGGATACCTAAATCTTAGACTCCTGTGTTTGTGCATACAAAATATGGACTATGGAAATAGTATGCCCTTTACACAGATTGAATAATGTTGCACATTTCCCCGCTCTAATTACAATCATAAATGCCATTGTCATCCAATATATGTCAAGATGTTCCTCCTTTCGCATTTTGGTGAATAACTATAAGCAACTCTGAAACTTCGATTCATGGAAGGTGAGAACATAACAAAGATATGGAATAGCATTCAAGTTGTGACAAAGTTTTGAGAACCTTGTCAAAAGCTAATGTTAGTTTTACAACTCTTGTAAGCTTCTGATGAACATATAACATTACCATGGTGAGCCACTATGAATTTCTAAACATCGAAACCTTATTTACACACTCTTCGTCCCAAGATTTTGGCAATTCATCTATGACTATTATCTTCACCTTTGACATAGCTCCATCATTAGGCTTAATGGAAATCTCCACAAATACTACCTTTGAACTCTTGTGACAACCCAACATAATATCTCATTTCTGCAAACGTCTAAATGCATTCATAGCATTTTGATGTGTTCTAAACTATAAGGATGCAAACCCACATTTTTGTCCTTCATTTTCGATGCCATCAATTATGTTTTGAGAGACCATATCACATCCTTCATTTGTCTATTAATATGTGGATTAATCTCCTTGACAAGATGGGCACTTCTTGACTACATTTTGTGCTCTCAAGGAGCAACTACTCATACTAGTATGATCTCTTACACCTTGTTGCCTTGCAAACAAAACTTTTATATAGGATTTGGGTATGTGCAGGATCATTGTGGGCCAAACAGTGGCAATGGAAAAAAAAATCGCATCTTTACTTAGCCAAATTCGCAAATTGGTTAACTTTGACTTTCATAGGCATGTTAAAAATATCCGTTTTGGGAATATTCCAGAAACAGATATCTATTTCCTGGAACTATAAAAATGGTTTTTTTTTAATTCTTTTCATTGGTTTTTTAATTCTTTTCATTGGTGCATGTCATGGTATGATGTCTCAAGGAATGGGAAGAAAGGATGGTGATTCATAAGATAATATGAAGAATGATGGTAGAGTGAATTGGCATTGTGGTAACTATAGCATGTCATGTGGTGAATCATGCGTTAATATAGGTTGTGGAGTGAGAAAGGGGTGGTATGGGTATGGTTGAATGGAGTAATGAGGTGATTTAATTAGTGATGACCTAGGTGAAGTGATGGGTAAGGTGTCTTATGTGGGATTGCTAGAAAGTGTGATTGGTAATGGTGGGGATAGCTAAATGTCATCTTCTAAGGGTTCAAAGGTGAGGAAAGTGTAAGATGGGGATATGGGATAATCCATGGTTTAATGATTATTCAGGGGAGATTCCTTAAAATGATTATCAATGATGGTGTCAATAGGGGGAATGGAGTCTATGAATGTAGGTGTGGGAATGTGAGCTATGAAATTGGGATTGTATTGGATGAATAATAGAAAGTAGGGGCACCTGTCTAGTGATGGAAGGAGCCACATGATCAAATGATGTTTGGGGAAGGGTTTTTCTTAGAAAAGTAAGGATTTGGGTGAGGGTCTAGGGTTTGGTGGAGAAGAATTTATGGAAAATTTAGAGGTCATTAAAATTGACATGAATAGAAGAAGTACAAGACATGGCTGAGGATAAATGGTAGGCTCAAAATAGGATAACTAGGACTATGATGATGAAGACGAAAAGAAAAGTCAACAACAATAGTATGATATAGGGATAGGATTAGAAAAAAAAAAAGTACTACAACTAGCAAGAGGAAAGTGAGGACATAATGCAAAGTTAACATGGCATGAACTCTCTTGGAAGGCTAAGCATGGACTATAAGAAGATTGAACTAGTTGGATCTGTTAGGCTCACCAAATGAAAGAACCTTAAAGGTTAACCTTAATTAGGTAAATTTTTTTTAGTGTGGTTGTTTGTGCAACAATGTGTAAATTAATGTTACCTAAGGATAAATCTAACTATACTAACATTTTAATATCCATGAGAGTTAGGTCTAACAATTAGACTAAAAACTTGACAAACAATACAACTTGGACACATGTAGGACTTGAAAAAATGGAAAAGAATAAGTATTAAATGTGGAAAACAATGAAAAAGTCATATTAGTTGCACCTATGTAGAGAAGTGGTCTTTATGAAAGATGCTTAGAAGTATGCTCTATATCTATTTGTGAAGTTTGGAGGTGATTGGACCTAAAGGATATGACCACCATATGCAAAATAGCCTACCTAATGGGTATGTGCTCACAGAGAGAGAGAGAGAGAGAGAGAGAGAGAGAGAGAGAGAGAGAGAGAGAGAGAGAGAGAGAGAGAGAGAGAGAGAGAGAGAGAGAGAGAGAGAGAGAGAGAGAGAGAGAGAGAGAGAGAGAGAGAGAGAGAGAGAGAGAGAGAGAGAGAGAGAGAGAGAGAGAGAGAGAGAGAGAGAGAGAGAGAGAGAGAGAGAGAGAGAGAGAGAGAGAGAGAGAGAGAGAGAGAGAGAGAGAGAGAGAGAGAGAGAGATGTCCAGAGAGATAGGGAGGTAGAGGAATGATAGGGGAGACAGAGGCAAGAGATAGGGAGAGATAGATAGATAGATAGAGAGAGGAGATAGATTGGGAGAGATAGAGGAGACAGAGGGAGAGATAGGGAGATAGAGAGTGAGAGAGATGTTTAGAGAGACAGGGAGAGAGATTGAGAGGTAGAGGGATGATAGAGAGAGGGAGATAAGGGAGAGATACCTGGAGATAGGGGTTTAGGGGTTATGGGTTAGGGATTAGGGGAATTATTTAGGGTTGAGGGATTTAGAGAGAGAGACTTCTTTTGACATGCAATCATAAACCCTAAATAATGCCCCTAAACCTTAAACCCTAACCCCTAAACCCTAACCCCTAACCCTAAACCCTAAACCCTAAATTCCTTACAACACCTTTTCATTTCATGATTGCATTGAAAATTTGATGAAAATTGCATGATTTAAGGAAGGGTTTTTCACTAGCTTTTCATTGCTTATCTTCACAAGACTACTCTACAAGCATGTTGTAACAGAATTTGTGACTTTATCAAACTTATATCAGACCTATTTACTGTTTCACTCAGTCACATCCTTTACAACACCTTTTGTTTGACACTTTTGCATTGAAATTTGATCAAAAATTGCATGTTTTTAGGCTTTTTCACCAGGTTTGACTAGTCTACTCTCTACAAACACTCCAAAGGCATGTTGTGTCTGATTTTTTTCTCACAAGGTGACTGATTACATGGTTATTATCTAATATCCATCATAAAATTTCACACAACACCCTTTCTATCAGTTGTTTGCATGCTTTTATTGTGAAAAAATTGTATATTTTGCTTGATTTTTACTAGGGTTTGACTTGCAAACTTGTTAAACTTGCATGGCATGCGTGTTGTGAAGGATATTATTGATCTAAGTGACTGGTATCCCCGACATACTCTTCTGCACATCTTAAATTTCATTACAACACTCTTTATTTGGACATTTACATTGTTTATTTAGGGTTTAGGGTTTATTGTTATTGTTTAGGGGTTAGGGGTTCAGGTTTAGAGGTTTAGGGTTTAGGGTTTGTAAATTCTGATATAAAATTCAAAAATTCATCATCAATTGCTAATTTGTATTGCATTTTCATTGTCCATTGGTCAAAATTGCTTGAAATTGTGTGTTTTTATGAGACCTAGTTTGTGCATGAGCTAGGGTTGGTAGCTAAAATTTGGTTTTAGATTTTTCTACTATCCTTTACACTCTTTAAAGTCTGATTTTGACTTGTAGCATTCCATTTCATTGCATAATTTCATTTAGATCTCATACCTAGGGTTTGAAACTTGCATTTTCATTAGGTTTTGCATTAGATTCCTCTCTAGGGTTGCATTCTAGGGGTGTTGTAGTGGATTTTGTGGACTTAGAGGATTGTTATCAGACATATTCCTCACTGCCCTCTGATAAATTCCCTACAACACTTAGAGGATTTAGGGTTTATAGAGATAGGAATGATAGGGAGATATAGAGGAGTTCAAGGGGAGAGATAGGGAGATAAAGAGTGAGGGACATGGCCAGAGACATAGGGAGAGAGATTGAGAGGTAGAGGGACAAAGGTGATAGGGAGATAGGGGAGAGATAGGGAGATAATGGTTTAGGGTTACTTGGGTTTAGGGTTTAGGGGTTTGGGGTTTAGGGTTTAGGGTTTCTCAGGTTTAGGGGTTAGGGGTTAGGGTTTAGGGGCATTATTTAGGGTTTAGGATTTAAATTGTTTAGGGGTTAGGGGTTAGGTTTAGAGGTTTAGGGTTTTGGATTTAGGGTTTATAGAGAGAGAGGAATGATAGGGAGATAGAGAGAGGAGACTGAGGGGATAGATAAGGAGATAGAGAGTGAGGCACATGGCAAGGGACATAGGGAGATAGATCAAGAGAGGTAGAGGGATGATAGAGATAGGGAGATATGGGAGAGATATGGAGATAGAGGTTTAGAGTTGATTGGATTTAGGGTGTAGGGGTTTAGGGTTTCTCAGTTTTGGAGATAGCTAGATAGAAAGAGAGAGGAGACAAATAGGGAGAGATAGAGGAGACAAAGGGGAGAGATAGGGAGATAGAGAGAGCGAGATGTCCAGAGAAATAGGGAGAAGGATTGAGAGGTAGAGGGACGATAGAGATAGGGAGATAAGGGAGAGATAGAAGATAGGGTTGCTCGCGTTTATGGTTTAGGGTTTAGGGGTTAAGGTTTAGGGGCATTATTTAGGGTTTAGGGTTTATGGTTTAGGGGTTAAGGTTTAGAGGTTTAGGATTTAGTGTTTAGAGAGAGAGGACCAATAGGGAGATATAGAGTGAGGGACATGGCCAAAGCATAGGAAGAGAGATTGAGAGGTAGAGGAATGATAGTGATGGGGAGATAGTGAGATAGGGAGATAGAGAGATAAAGGTTTAGGGTTTCTTGGGTTTAGTGTTTAGGATTTAGGATTAGGGGTCTATGGTTTCTCAGGTTTAGGGTTTAGGGGTTAGGGGTTAGGGGTTAGGGTTTAGGGGTTATGGGTTAGGTTTAATCATGCGTTTAATTATTATTCAAGGGAGTCTCCTTATATAATGATTATCAACGATGGTGTCAATAGGGGGAATGAAGCCTATGAATGTAGGTGTGGGAATGTGAGCTATGACATTGGGATTACAGCCTTAGATGAATAATGGAAAGTACTTGGGTACCTGTCTAGTGATGGAAGGAGTCACATGATCAAATAATGTTTGGGGAAGGGCTTTTATTAGGAAAGTAAGGATTTGGGTGATGGTCTAGTGTTTAGTGGAGAAGAATTTATGGAAAATTTAGAGGTCATTGAAATTAACATCCCTCCACCTCTATCTCCCTATCTCTCCCTTATCTCCCTCTCTCTATCATCCCTCCACCTCTCAATCTCTATCCCTATCTCTCTAGACATCTCACTCACTTTCTATCTCCCTATCTCTCCCTTTGTCTCCTCTATCTCTCCCAATCTATCTCCTCTCTCTCTCTACCTTATCTATCTCTCCCTATCTCTTGCCTCTCTCTCCCCTATCATTCCTCTATCTTCTTGTCTCTCTGGACATCTCTCTAACTCTTAATCTCCCTATCTCTCCCCTTTGTCTCCTCTATCTCTTCCTATCTGTCTCCTCTCTATCTCTCTGTACCTAGCCATCTCTCCCAATCTCTCTATCTCTTGCCTCTCTCCCCTATCATTCCTATATATATCAGATCTCTCCTCTCTATCTTTCCCTCTCCCTTGTCGACGAAGGAAATGGAAACAAGAAAACTAGGACTCCCTTTCTCAGGTTTAGGGTTTAGGGCTTAGGGGAATTATTTAGGGTTTATGGTTTATGGTTTGGGGGAATTATTTAGGGTTACTTGGGTTTAGGGTTTAGGGGCATTATTTAGGGTTTACTGTTGCATGTCAAAAATAGTCTCTCTCTCTCTAAATCCCTAAACCCTAAATAATTCCCCTAATCCCTAACCCCTAACCCGTATCTACCTCTCTCCTGTATCTACCTCTCTATAGATATCTCCGTCTCTCTATCTTGCTCTCTCTATCGACATCAATCCAATGATGTTGAGGATGTGCTAAATTGATTTGTCACCTTTAGAAAATAAATGACATCAATCCAATGATTGTCTTGGAATTTGAATAGGTATAGAAAAATGAGAGGTCGATCCCGAGTGTCACAAGTTTGATCTCAATTGTTGACATAAATATCATCTAATATGTAAGTTATATGAAATGATTTGTTAGAAATTACACCAAAACTACTTGCTTGTACAATTTTTTTATGACAATTATCTATTCAAAAGTGCCTTTGAAATACTATGAGATACCTTAGTATAAGTAAATCATATAAAAATCAAATATATATATCATCATAATCCTATATAAATTTTGATAGTTTGTCCAAAATCTCTCCTTTCATATGATACAGTCTTTCTAAAATTTGGATTGTATTTTATAGCTAAAATGCCTAAATACTAAAATTGCTAAAATGCTAAAATACTAAAATAAAAAACAATGAAAACAATTGGGAAAAAGAAAACGGATATCCGTTTTGAAAAACATAAAAAGCTTGAAATTGTGTGTATTTATGAGACCTAGTTTGTGCAAGAGCTAGGGTTGGTAGCTAAAATTTGGTTTCAGATTTTACTACTATCCTTTACACTCTTTCAATTCTGATTTTGACCTATAGAATTCCATTTCATTGCATAATTTCATTTAGATCTCATACCTAGGGTTTGAAACTTGCATTTTCACTAGGGTTTGCACTAGATTCCTCTCTAGGGTTGCATTCTAGGGGTGTTGTAGTGGATTTTGTGGCCTTAGTGGATTGTTATTAGACATATTCCTTTCTTCCCTCTGATAAATTCCTTACAACACCTTTTCATTTCATGATTGCATTGAAAATTTGATGAAAATTGCATGATTTAAGGGTTTTTCACTAGCTTTTCATTGCTTATCTTCACAAGACTACTCTACAAGCGTGTTGTAACAGAATTTGTGACTTTATCAGACCTATTTACTATTGAATTCAGTCACATCCTTTACAAAACCTTTTGTTTGACACTTTTGCATTGAAATTTGATCAAAAATTTCATGTTTTTAGGCATTTTCACTAGGTTTGACTAGTCAACTCCCTACAAACACTCTAAAGGAGTGTTGTGTCTGATTTTTTCTCACAAGGTGACTGATTACATGGTTATTATCTGATATACATCATTAAATTTCACACAACACCCTTTCTATCAGTTGTTTGCATACTTTTATTGTGAAAAAATTACATATTTTGTTTGATTTTTACTAGGGTTTGACTTGCAAACTTATTAAACTTGCATGGCATGCGTGTTGTGAAGGATATTATTATAATTGACTTATATCCCTGACATACTCTAATGAGGGTCGTTGCAGTCCTCATCATTTAATTTTAATAAATATCAATCCAAGGCGGTGTCCATGGCTGTATGCAAAAGGGAAAAGGAATAACTTGCATGGCAGTCTTTTCTACAGAAGGGATTTGACAACAATTGCATGAAACAAACTGGGTTTAAAATCTGCTGAAAAAGACAAACTAATTTAAGGAAAGCAATAACTTGAACAGCTGATCTACTTCTGGAATAAAGGAACAGCTAACGGAATTCTGAATAAACAAATTGCATAACAACAAAGCAACTAAACAAACTAAGAAATGTAGTCTCTGCCCTTCGATTGGAGTGGGCCCTTGCTCCTTCCTCCGGAGAGACTAATCAATTTCAGCAATTAGAAAATAGGTAGAACAACTTCTTTATTCAAAAACCTTCAAGATCCAAATTACATGCTGCTGTAAAAAATAGAGTTCTTCTTTCCTTCAATGAATCCTTTTACAACTTCCCTTTTTTCTATTCTACGCCATAGTTCTCTATATATAACTATGGTTATTAAATTCTAATTGAGAGTCTCTCTAGAGTAGAGAACTTATTCATGCAGCTAACTAAACTTATTTATCTAGTTAACTAAACTTATTCATTTAGTTAACTGATTATACAATTGCTGATTACAAGGCAAAACATGCAGTCTTTTAGAAAGACATGCAATGACACTAAGTGTGTATTCTTTGCATGGAATAATTACTCATAATTAGATCCATTAATTTAGGAGTAATTATAGTCAATCTATCCTTTAGAAAATCTCGGAGTGTGTGTTGGTAGATTGGAAGAATTCGCAGCAACTTCATAAAATATTTCTGGAACATCTTCGGAGCTTGTGGAACAGTCAACTTATGTCATAAACTACTCATTTAATTTACAAGATCTCCTTAAATTATTATTGGGTTTTGTTCCCCTAACTTTCATCTTTCCATATCATTTTGAATTTCTAAATTTTGTTAAGAAACGAGAGAGATATTGCAGTTTTACTGAAACTAGTTTTCTTGACTTTTTTGTTCTGGGTCTTCGCGCTCTATAACAGTCAACTTATATCATTAACCGTTTATTCATTTTAATGAATCTCTTCAATACGCCTTCATAGATTTGTTCCTCTCTCTTTAAGCTTTCTGGATCATTTTAAAATTCTAATTTTCGTTAAGAAATGAGTGAGATATTACAGTTTTACTGAAACTGCATTTTTTACTTCTGCATCTCCGGCGCTCTATGCATCTCCGGCGCTCTGTACATCTCCGGAGCTCTGTCCATCTTCGGCACTCTGTCCATCTCTAGTTCTCTATGCATCTTTGGATCTCTATTCATCTCTGGAGCTTTGTCCATCTCTGGCGCTCTGTGCATCTTCGGAGCTCTATCCATCTCCGGAGCTCTGTCCATCTCCCACGCTCTGTGCATTTCCGGAGCTCTATGCATCTCTGGAGCTCTGTCCATCTCCGGCGCTCTGTGCATCTCCGGAGCTCTGTGTATCTCTAGAGCTCTGTGCATCTTTGGAGCTCTGTCCATCTCCGGCACTCTGTGCATCTCTGGAGCTCTGTCCATCTCCGGCGTTCTGTCCATCTCCGACGCTCTATGCATCTTCGGAGCTCTGTCCATCTCCGGAGCTCTGTAATTCTGAAACTCTACAACTTAACATAAAATAGACTTTCTCTTCACTTTATTGATAAAATAAATGTTGATCTCAAAGTGAACATGTAATATCAAGATAAACTCATGCATGGCATTGATTGTTGCATTTAGACAAGTTTATTTGATATTTAGCTGCAAATCTTCAAACCCATACTCAAGTGCACTTCAAAAACTGATTTAATGAAGAGAAAATATATGTTTTTATTTGACTAAAGATGAGACACTTTATGGTCTCATCATACTTTGTTTCACATCTTAAATTTCATTACAACACTCTTTATTTGAACATTTACATTTACATTTTGTGAAAAAATTGCATATTTTTGCATAATTTCACTAGTTTTTGGACTTACAATCATTTAGGATTGCATTCAAAAGTGTGTTGTGAAGCATATCTCTGATTGAAAGGACTGATATTTCTGTTATTTACTTATGCACCTCATAAATTTGATCACAACACCTTTGCTTTACATAATTCACATTGAAAAAAAAAGGCATAAAAGTCTAGCATCTTTACTTCATTTACATTCATATTTCAAGCATTTGATTGCTTGCATATTTCATGGATTCCTCTTTTTATTCAATGGAAGCTTTAGTTACATACATTAGGGACCCTGAGACCTTTTGCAAATTCATCAACATGAATCCTTGGGTCCTGCAACAAATAGGGAGAGATAGGGAGATAGAGAGTGAGCGAGATGTCCAAAGATATAGGTAGATATAGGAATGATAGGGGAGAGAGAGGCAAAAGATAGGGAGAGATAGATAGGTAGAGAGAGAGGAGATAGATTGGGAGAGATAGAGGAGACAGAGGGAGAGATGGGGAGATAGAGAGTGAGTGAGATGTCTAGAGAGATACGTCCGAGAGAGATTGAGAAGTAGAGGGATGATAGAGAGAGGGAGACAAGGGAGAGATAGGGAGATAGAGATTTAGGGTTGCTTAGGTTTAGAGTTTAGGGGTTATGGATTAGGGGCATTATTTAGGGTTGAGGGATTTAAAGAGAGAGAGACTTCTTTTTACATGCAACCGTAAACCCTAAATAATGCCCCTAAACCCTAAACTCGAACAACCAGAAACCTTTAAACCTTAAATAATGCCCCTAAACCCTAACCCCTAACCCCTAAACCATAAACTCTAAATAATGCCCCTAAGCCCTAACCCCTAAACCCTCAACCTGAGAAACCATAAACCCCTAAATCCTAAACCCCAAACCCCTAAACCCTAAACACTAAACCCAAGCAACCCTAAACCTCTATCTCACTATCTCCCTATCTCTATCGTTCCTCTACTTCTCAATCTCTCTCCCTATGTCTCTCGAGTAGCCCTAAACCCCTAAACCCTAAATAATTTCCCTAAACCTCGACCCCTAACCCCAAGCAACTCTCTCTCTCTCTCTCTCTCTCTCTCTCTCTCTCTCTCCCCTCTATCTCTCCCTCTCCCTTATTGACAAATGAAATGAAAACAAGAAAACTAGGACTCTCTTTCTATCTATCTATATATCTATCTATCTCTCTCTCTCCTAAGCAAATTGGAAAGGAAAAGGAAAGCTAGGAATAGGATTTAATTGAGAGAGAGAGAGAGAGAGAGAGAGAGAGATCCGAAAAAGTAGAAGTGTAGAGTCAAGGTGCACTTTTGGCAACTTAATTTTATCTTAACATTCCCAAAGTCTTACATGATTAAAAGTAATATTAATCTATTTGGTGGAAAAGTGGAACCTTTGCAAAGTTTTAGATGGAAAACATGACTCCACTTCCCAAAATCTCGTAAGTATATAAATGAAGGTTTTGAAAATAATTATGTATCATCAATGGATAATCCTAATGCACTCATCCACAAACTTGTAAATTGCAATGAAGTTCAACATCCCCATGCCTCATAAAGTTCCACAATGTTCATTTACCAAAAGACCAACTATTATGTGTAGACTTTTCTTATGTTTACATACATTTCAAAAAAGAACTTACAAAGTGCCAACATTACAATGCATAACATAATGAAATTTGTTGAAAAAGTTAAAAAAATCTTCAAACAAATGTAGTTGACTTGTATATAGCCAAACTCCATGATCTTTTCTACTATCTTATTTACTTACACCAATGGAATGGTACATGGGCATCCATCAAAAGAATAATGATAGGGGGGTTCTTATCAAATATTATATTTGGTAACTTTCTAGTAAATATTTATAAAAACTATGGAAACACAGACAAGGCATTGCTAACTATTTGATAGAATGCCTCAAAAAAATGTGATTTCATAGATTAACATGATTATAGGAAATGCAGAAAATGAATCTAAAAATAGACATTACAATTTTATTATCAATGCTCTTTACAAAACTTAGAAAATAGACAAGCCTTTGCGATCATAGATGAAATTAGATGCAATGGTCATAAGAATATGGCGGGATATCGATAGACCACCTTTTTAGCATTTTACACAAAGCTAAAGATGAATACTTATGACCATTGCGGGATATTGATAGACCACCTTGAGAGAGAGAGAGAGAGAGAGAGAGAGAGAGAGAGAGAGAGAGAGTAACATATAGGGTAAAGCAAAACAGATATTCCTTTTGTAAAACATAAAAAAGGAAAAATGGTATTTTACCAAAGCAAAATGGATATCCGTTTTGCTTCACTTTTGCCTTGTATGTAGGCTTGGGGTTGTCATAGTTGACTTTCCCTCAATTCTAACATTTTTACAGGTTTCACTCTCTTTTTCGAACTTCACCCTTCGTGCTGATGACTTTTTTTTATGCAAAATTGATAAAACGAAAAGGGTTTATAGAGGAAATTGTTATCTTTCTAAAAATATAATATTTTCTTGATTATCATTTTGTTAAATAATTATTAATAATTTTCTATATAGTGTGTGTTTGAAATCCTGATGGATACACTGATTGAAAAACATTAATAACTTTCAAACCGTTTCACCTTTTTCAGATCTGAAAGATGCATCACACTCTATGCTCCATTGGCTACAGGTTAAAAAAAAATTGAATTCTGATTTTTTTTCATCAAGTTAGGTTGGTTGGAAAATTACTCTTTAGTTTTTTAAAAAAGTCATAGTAAAAAAATCATAACTAATTATTTTATTGGAAAAAAATTTCAAATAAATATGCGTCACATCCGAGCATGAGTCCTCTACTTATTTGAAAGTTTCAATATATATATATATATTTTTACTCATAGTTAGGTTGGCTGGAATGACACCCACTTTTTATTTTTTTCTGAAAAATTTAATAGCTGTTCATTGAAATATTCAATTTTCACTAAGTAAATTTAGTTTAAAAAAAAATAGTAGCCTATAAACTAGATTCAATTCTCTACAAATTTCGTTCTTACATCTTTTTCAAATTGCGTAGATAATCCATTCAAATTTTCACATGAACTTGATAAAGTCTGATTTTTTGTATTTTCATTGCCACTTAGAGGTATAGTTTGGCCCATCATGATCATGCACATACCCATTTACAAAAGTTATGACAACATGGACTAGATATGGGAAAAGTCAAAAACATTGTTGTAAATAGTGCAACTAGACTCTTTAAGTAACCTATGTTGTATTGTCAAGAATTGTCTATGTATATCTTTACTCCTTTTTCCATCAGAAACCAATCTTTTGTTCGCGGAACCGAGTTTTCTGCTTGTAGAGGGTCTCACATCCTTCCCCATCATTCATCGTGGCCACAAACCCTTTCTTTATTGTCATGTCACTTAGACTCTACTCATAATTACTATTATGCAGGGTGACTAAAACTATAATCATCGATTCTCCTCGATAGCACAACAAATTTACTAAACAACGATCATTAGACATTAGAGATTCACTTCTTATCCCATGATCAGAAGTTACAAGCAAATCTATGGTGAGATTCTCATCTCCAACTTCCGGTTGACTCCCCCATCTTCACATGTACAAACAAAATAAACATCATATAGGAAGGTGGCACTTGATAAGCTGCACCTGCGAATTGCATTTGCTTGAAATCTTGAAAATTATTTTCAACAAATCCATTTTGTGTATATCTTGCAATTATTGTAGTCCACGAGAATACATTTCTTTGGGCAACTTTGTCAAACCGTTCAGGCGTCCTGCTTGTGCTTTCACATTATGCGTACATCTCTATCAGAGCATTTCAAACTATAATATCTGACAAAGATCATTATTTTGATAAGCTTTGATGAATGTCCATACCCAGTTTGAGGGCTCCCTTTTTGGCACGGGCTGAGAGTATACTGGCTGGTAGTAGTCGTAGAACTTGGCTTCAACACCTTCGAGTTGCACTTATTTTAAAGTTTCTAAAGCCTTTTCAGCAAATACATTTTGCGTTGTAATCTTTGCATAGTCGTGAGATAATAGGGCATGTGTTATGTCTATACTTCAACATTTGAGGACACTTGTAACTGCAATCATTTGACAAAACTCCCATTCCATTATTCTTTGATGGATGTCTATATTCCTAGAGTGCAAGGAGGATGCTGAAGGAGATTGCAGAATTTAGCTTTACACCCACCAATTGCATTCAACAAAACTATTTTGTGCATGCCCTGCCATCATTGCACACCATTCAACCTCATTTTCTGGCTTCTATATTTGCATATTTGTCATGTAGAGTGTTTGCAATTATAATATGAGACAGAAATCTCACTTCAACATAGGCCGAGAGGATGCTAGTGCAAATTATGGAATAATGGCTTCACAACATCAAATTGCATTTTCTTGAAAGTTTTGAAAGTCTTTTCAATGAATTCATCGTTCCATGAGACCAAATATCTTTGAGGTGCGCTGTCAAACTGCTCATGCACTTTGTCTGTGGCTCCACATTATGCTTTAATGGATGTCAATACCCTCTTCCAAAGTTCTCATTTTGATCCAGCCTGAGTAGATGTTGAAGAAGGTGATGGAGTTCAGCTTTTCAAGTTAATTTTTTTTTTATTATTTTTATGGTTTGCCAACAAGTACTCGGGTAGTTATAACTACCTTTCTGTTGCTCCAAAATACACGGCTTATCTATGCAAAACAACCTTAATACGATACAATCTTCCTTCGTCGGTGATTTAAGGTGCTTTCCAAACTTTAATCAGCGGCCGATGAAGGTTATAAAACCAAGTTGTATAACCGACAAAGGAAGAAATCACATTTAAAAGCCTTTGTCGGTTATTTAAAGTACTTTAAAAACTTCATCGAAGGTAAGTAATACTTAGAAAACTACTCAATTTCCCCCGTAAAAGCATGAGTTTCCTTGGTCGGTGCTCAAAACAAGATTTATAACCTTTTATTTTGGCCGATAATAGTTTTTAACTATTTTTGACATAAGAAGTAGCCCATAATCAACAAGAGATGCATTGCGTCACGTTCCTGCCGTTAGGTTTGTGATTTGTTAATTGTTGTTGAAACTAATATTGGTAGCAATTTAAATTTGTCAAAATAAAATTGTTAAAACAACTTATAATACTTCAATTATAAGCATTTCCACTACAATTGTAAACATAGAGGCATGATATGCAATGGTAGCTAGAAACAAATATCAGATAAAGCTACGGGTGAGAGCGACTTTGACAACTTTTACAATTGGTTGGTTAAATGATTGTGCAACACAACTTTTAGGTTGGTTAAATGATTGTGCAACACAAGTTTTGCACGATCTTAGTCGTGGTGGTAGTTGTATATATGATGACACATCTTTAAAAAATATTCATTTCTCTCTTTGGTTTCTGCAAAATCCAATTAAGTGTGTAAACACTATAAAGCATTGATTCTATTTAAGTGACAGCTATTCAGTGATGGGGAAGAATCTATTGAGGTGTCAAGTAAGGCTGTTGTAAATTGTGGAAGAGAATGAAATAGCAGAAATATTTAATGAAAAAATCAACTACAGACAAGTCTGCACACACAGTTAACAATGGTATATAGTTAGTTACAAGTTTCAATTGTGTGTACATTTTGGGATATGCAAACCTCATTCTAGTGCCTCTAAGATTGGTCTGGGGAATTATTGGCATGGTTGTTTTAGGTGCTTTCTCACTCTATGCCAATTTGTTGCTTGCAAATTTGTTTCCTCTGCAGCTGATTGAAAAAATTGAGATAAATTTTATAAATTGTTTGTTTAAGCTCAGCCTGATGGGACTTGCCAAATTTATGATTCAAATGCAGTTGAGTATAATGTGAATTATCTATCTTAACTATCTAAACATTTTTCCAATAATAGTATTTGAACATATAATAGATGCTATTTTAATTTCATAAGATGAACTTCATATTTAACCAGCTTCCTTCAATGATTTTGGAACACTTAGAACTATAGGCTATTTTTTGCAAAACTAGCAGTGGTGGGATTGTATATTATTTACCATGCAAGGAAGAAAATGCACTATATAACCTGGGCTATGCAGTTTGCACATGCCATAGTCTGCAATATGGGGTTCCTACTACTTTCTAGGAGAGCTCTTAAGGTACTCCATTTTGGCAGAATGATACATTAAGTGATGATAACTCAAAGTAGATAGAAGGCTTGTTCAATCAATCCTGGAGATTACTAAATTTTACTATGATTTACTATGATCTTTTTCGCCTTGTCCATGGTTCTATGTTTCGCATACATGTCTAGCAGGGTAGTTGCAACCACAACATTTGACATAATTCCTCTATCCTTCATGCTTTGATGGATGTCCATACCCTGTTTCAAAGCTCTTATTTTGGCACAGGCTGGGAGGATGATGGCAAAGGTTGTAGAATCATTTGATTGTGCATAAAATCTTTCATATCAAATTTGTTACTCCCAAACTTTTGTGCTTTACCAGCTATGACTAAAATGTTATAGCTTATGCAAGACATGATTGTGCATAGAATCTACATGAAATCATATAAGGAAGCTAAGATCAATCAATAAATTGCACTTGTTCATAGAATATCATTGTTAAACATATTCTCTTGTTTCGAAAGATAGTGATTAATTATCTAAGACCTCACTCGCATTTATGTTCAGCTTTTCTTTTGGTGCTAAATTTAGCAATTCAAGATGACTAACACCTTGTTTAGATGTACAACAATTCCCACATAGACAAATGTTACACCTGATTAACACAAAACAATGAGTAAATGAGGGCTCTTGTGATTCCTACAAATCAACGGTGGGTCCCAGGTTCAAATTATGGTAGTCTACATACGCCAACCAAAAAATAAAATAAGTATTTATATTTCTAACTAAATAAAAAATTGCAACAAGCGATAGAATAAAATGACGAGGGCTATACGGTGTAAATAATACTCATTTTAATAATGGGAAAGGCACATTGATCTCAACATACACAAAATAAATTAACATGGAAATGATTACACATAGGATTTTGGGAAAAATCATCTTGGATGGGATGGCTAGCCCTGATCCACCCCAAAAAATAGATGTTTGATCAGATCCATGAAACTTTTGGGGTCTTTTGAGAGCTTTGTGGAAAAATTTGGTTTCAAACCTTTGTCAGATGATTGCAGAATTTCAGTCTTTGGCTGTGTGTTTAGACTAGTGACTTTTGGTCCTTGTTGCTTTCATTTGGGAAGCTCTTTTGTTGTTTCTTGGTTTTGTGGTAGTTTATGTTCCTCCTGCTTAGCTTTGTCTGAGGTTAAGCTTGCCATAGTCTTTTGGTCCTGCTTGTTCTTAATGCTTTATCTTGCAGATGCATGAAGTTTGAAGTCCTTCCAAACCTATTTACCATACTCAAAAACAAAATCATTTTTGAGATGCACATTCTCTATTATTCTTAAACTATTAGCTAATAGCATCATTTGAGACTAAATGTAATGGAGAGGAAGAAATGGTAGCAAAGATTTCATTGGAAAGTGAAATTGCTGAGTAAAAAATTTGAGAAAAGAGAGTTGGATATACTACTCTTAAGCTCAATTTCATGCATTGGCCCTTTACATTGGCTAGGCCAAAGTCATTCCTTAGTGAATCACTTGTTAATATCGATTCTGATGTTTCTCTTCCATTTGGAGTGCTTGAGTTCTTCCTAAGGTGGGAATTCCATACCTAAAACCCAACATGGTTATGACAAAAGGTAAGAATGATTTTATATCTGATAAGCTACTTCTACATCTTGCCTTGTTGTCTTTAGAGTTAAGGTTGTAAGATTTACTGCTCTAAAAATCCAATCCTGATAAAATAAGGACCACATCCTATCTACTACATCCATGCATGATGTAGGGCTAGACTTCATATCTTTTCAAACTTATTAATAGTAAAACACATAATATGATTTGATGTACACGATCTTCACAAATTCTCGCATTTTCCTAGTCAACAACTTTCTAAATATAAACCATTGCATATTTTTAGTTAAACAATGCAGTATAAATGCAGGAATGAAAAAGTGAAACGTGGTAGATCAACTGTTCATGAAGTAGAAGTCGAAGAAGAGGGTATCTATTGCAATGGAAAACAGATTCCATTTTCTGCAATCAATTGCCTTCATATTCTTTTGTGTCTATATTTCATTAGAATACACTGGTGGGCATAATTTGGAAAAGATCACTATCAGTTGCTCTAATGTTCATAATGTAACCTTACAATCCCAACATTCATTGAGCGATTTGATTCAAAACTATGCATTCAAATTTCTTATGCATTACAAAACAGGCATTATCTATCATGTCAAAGTGCCTCTTTTAAAGCGTGGATTTATCGAAGTGAATGCAGTAAGGTTGAGAAGTGGCTTGTATTTGTCTATCACCAACTTGGAAATGGGTTCTCTAATTATTACAGTAATTCTTGGCTAAAACTTTGTTTTTTATTATGGTAAGTTGCAAATAAAGGTGAAGATCCCTTTAATAAAAAAACCCAAGAGCCACCAAAACATGTCCAATAGGCTACCAATAGCTAACCAGTAGCACCGTACCCTGGCTATAACTCTATTAATTTTTATAATTGTAAATACTTTTGAATCCAAATCCATGAACTTCTATTATTAATTAAGAAACACCACTGCATTTAAATCAACAAAACTTCTTTGGAAAAAGAGACAATGGAGAAGACATTAAATTCACTCCAAAATTGACCAAATCCTTGAAATAAAAACAATCAAGAAGAGATTAACTTCATACCCAACACTTGAAGATGAATACAAATGTGAATGTAAACACCAAAACCAACAAGCAGGTAATCGCTGATCCTCTTAATACTTTCATTTTTATGTAATTTCTACAGCTTTTCTGGTAGAATACATAATATAATTGCAGCTATGTTTTGTTAAGAAGTTGCTCAGCTATTGGAATATTTTTTAAAATTAAAATTTAGAAACTTACTTTTATAAATACAAACGCTTAAATTGCTTAAGTTTTAAGTGGTTGCTTTGATTGCTTAGTTTGTTTCCCTTAAATTCTATCTATCCTTTTGTTCAGTTGTAATTGTTGGTTGATTCCCAAGATTAATATTAAAAAATCTTATTGACATTTAAGTATGGGTCTTCACTTTCATTAGCCAATAGGCTTTTATATGTGATCGTTATAATGCTCGAAATTATCTCACGCTATTGAAAAGTTTTCTAAATTCATCAGTTGTTCCTATTGGCGTATTCGTTGAACCTCCTATAACTTTGCCATAAAAGGACTCCATTAATAACTTAGTCATTTTTTTAACGAAGAGGGTCAGAGATGACTCACCTATTTCATATCTTACGAATAGTGTAAAGTTGTTAAAAAAGAAAATGAAACAAAAGAAACTTAAATTTTATCGAACTATGGCCGTCATTGTTAGGTGAACATCAACTTCTACTTGAATTACGATGAATTTACATCTTTAGTTTTGCAAAATATAGTTTTTATTTTGGGAAAAAAATTCTAACCTCTAATTTATTGATAGGTATAATTGTTCTAGATCATATTTGTTGAATATGTCCATGTGTAATTAGATGATATAGCTCACACCTTCTTCATAGATTGAACCAAAATAGTGTCTATTTTGGACATATTACTTTGAGTAGAAGTTGTATGGATTTGAATTTATGTAGAGGAAATTCATTATTGCATTGATGCCACTTAAAGGAATTTCTACATAAATTCCTGTAAGACCTAGAATCTGGATGCCATACATATTTAAAGTCAAAATTACAAGTATTGTAATTTTCTTCACAAACATCAGTAGCGACAAGAACAACATGGTTCCATTAATCCACATCACAAGATAACAATCCGATTTTAAATTGTAGCTAATTTGCCTTATAAAAGACTTACAAATAGTGTGGGTTCACACATAGTCCTATAACAAGTGTTTAACTAATAACGAATTAGCTATTATAAAATACTTGCAAATAGTGTATGCTCACACATGATTCTCTAACAAGTGTTTAACTAATAACAAACAAGTAAAACTTACTACTTTATATTGCAAATTCTTGAGCTTAAAAACCTTGTAGTAGAATTTAATTGCTTAAATGAAATTAACTTAGAATATTTTTGAAAGATAGAATAATTTTTTTTTTTTAAATGTTTTTAAATCTTAAAATATAAGATTATCTTGAATATTTCTTAATTTTAAATATATTTATTTAGAAACTTACATTTGATTGTAATAGTAAATTTGTATTGTTTGTTTTGTGTAAATTTTAAAAGTAACTAACTAATTGTTGCTCTTCATTCTTTTACAATTCTTCTATTTTCTTCATATTTACAAATTTATAATTATAGAGAAATAATAAAAAAGGACTAGATAGTAACTTGTAAATAATGATTTATCTAGTCAATTTTTTATTTGACTCATTTCTAGAATGTTGGCTTTTTTTAAAACAATATAGTAATACCCTAGAATATATTTTAACCCTTTAAAAAATATTACTCCTCCTTTTTGTTTTAGATATCACTATTAGATGCTCCTTATACAAACAAATTTCTAAAAATTAATTCTCTATACTACATTTCATATTTTTAAAAGTGTTGAAAACCAAAGTATTTTTATTTATTTTTTGAGTGTGAATGTATACTAATATGATGAGGCATTCAAGAAATGTACACAAGTCACTATTCTTTCCATATGCTCTTTTGATTGTCATAGACTATGGAAGACCAAAATCTGTAAATATTAACACTTTAATTGTGAACAATAAATGCTTGTTATGTAATATGTGAGATTTGATTTGATTAGATTAGTATATACAATTGCCAATTATATAGTTTAATACTACAGTAGTTATGAGTGTATGCATGATTTCTAAAATGTGAAAGTTTCTAATATAATTGTTTCCAGATATAAGTGGTATATAAATAGTCTTACCATATTCATTTCAAACAAACATTTATTTAGATGAAGAAATATTTAATACTTATGATTAATAGGACTTAATAAAATATTTTTATTTATATATATATTTTAATTAATTTTGATAAATTGAACATTTTTTTTTTACAATTTATATATTTTTTTAAACATCAATTGAAAGGCACCACACCATTGTGGAATTTCACTCTACTTAAATATCATCTTGTTCAATAGTTAAATAGTAAATAGCAATTTCACACTTCATTCATACTAAAAATTGGTAAATATTTACTCTTTTTTTATTGACCCAAATTGACATTTAACTTTGAAATGGATGACATTTAAGAACAGCCATAGAATTTTCATATCACAAGTAAAGATCATCAAACTATAGGCCTAGTAGCACTATTTTACTCCTCCTATAATATGGAACTTTATTATAGCAACAATTGTGCTATACTTTTTAAAAAAACTGTTTTAATTTATTAGTAAGTTTCTCTGTTTTCTTTAAAATATATAGATTTTAGTTTTGAGTGATACTATTGTGTTTAACTACATAAATAGTGTAACGATGGTAAAAGAGCAATTGTAATTGATTATTCACCGTTTTTTAAATTTTTTTTACTATGATTTGTATGTGTTCAAAGATTTAAATTATGTGCCATTAAAATCCAAAAACATAATTGCATAGGTTGTCACAGCATTTGTTTCACATGAAGTTTAGACGATTTAGGATTACATTAATATAGAGGCACCCCTTTCGATGGTCATCTAGCAAATGAAGTATTTCGCTAAAAACTTCACAAGCATGGATTATCCACTATTAATCACAATACTCAGGTAAGATGCTATAATTATACTTTGTAAATCCCAAAGCTTTCAATACTTTTAATTGACATAACCATTGTTGCCAAAGAGCTAAAAATTGGTTGATCATTTTCATATCATGCATAAATAAATCAGATATTGTGAGAAACCATCTACATATTAGAGCAAATGCAAGAGTGATAGTCTCAATGTAGTCCACAGGCGGAGAAATTCGATTTAAACAAATTTGTGTCTCACCTGGATACAAATATATTTATTATTAATTAATTTGATCATTGAAACTATTCAGCTAACCCTAATAGAAAGTGGTGTCAAAGACAGCTTGAAACTCTAAAATATCTACATAATCACTAGATCATACAAGCTGATCCTAAACATGGATGGTTTCAAAATTGTTATCACGTCTTTCTTGAATCTTTTTAGTATTTTTAAAAGCGGGGTTTTAAATCACCCATTTGAATTTCTGCATTGAACATTTGGAAATAAGATTTAACTCCGACATCAAGTACATTTATGCCTAAAGATTCAAAATTAATTTAGTTAGATATAGTTTGCATAGAAAATTTATATATGCCTATATGAGATATATTAAATTCATTTCTAATTGAATAAAATGCACAGGATGAAATCTATTATTATTTGTTCATTTCGAAGAAAAAGAAACTTATAATGGACTGCGAGGAAACACTATAACTCATGCTTAAAGATTTTTTGGGGACTATAGTTAAAATAGTAAATTAACAATAGATGTTACTAGATTGAAGGTCCATATTGACAAATAATAGTGTCTATTGTTGCATGGCTCTGAGACACGTCACCTTGTATTAAAATACCTGCAGTGAGAAGCCGCTTTTCCCAAGTTTTATTTTGGTGATATACACAACCAATATACTTAGGGTCCCACGTGTTAAATGAGCAGCAGACGTGTCGGATCGGAGTGAAGGATTTTCTTTAGAACAGACAGATGTGTATATTGTTGACTTGCCTTCAGTTGTTGTCCCTGATGATCAAACCACCACAATTCAGTTGTGTGGCTCTTTCATGGCTCATTCAGTTGTGATGGTTCAATTGGTACATATTCAGTTGACCATGTTGTTTACAGTTTAAGATTTGATCATGATGTTTACCAGTTGATATAGTTCTCAATTGATATGGTTCATTGATTACATTGATTGACTTTGGTATGGTACCTTTGGCATAAACTTGACACATTTGCATCATGATGTGGTATTATGTATCAGTGGCAGTGATGTTAAACATGGAGCTTGGTCTTGCTTGGCATTCAGTTGATACATCATATGATACAATTTGGTAAAGTTTGATGCTACTTGTTGTTCAGTTGTTATATATTGATGAGGCATTCATTTGATACAGTTGTGATCTTCTAACAGGTAGTTTGATCCTTTAGTTCTATGACATTTTTGGGCAGTTTAAATCTTTGGCACTATAATGTGGATTCATGTTATTGTTTTTGGTACTTTGTGTATCCTTCCTTTTGAGAAGGTGAGCTTATTCAACAAGATAATTATAATCTTGTATGCACAAATGTTTGGTGTTATAATATCTGAAGGGAATTAAAAGGCATGTAATATTTATTAAGGCTAAGGCATGTTTAAAGGTGTTGACCATGGTCTTCTATTTTTCTAGCGGGCATCTCACAAGTTTCAAGGGTTACAATCTCATAAGTTTCAAGGATTACAATGTTGTCATAATGTTTAACCTCCCGAACAGGTTAATGTGGATTTAGCAATTCAAAAGATGAGTATTACTCACTGGATCTTTTGAGTTTTACTGAAGGCACCAGTCATCAGATATTTACTGGCAAATGTTAGGGTTTTGTACTCATTGTTGCATACTTTTCATTTTTGGTCTCCAACGGCACATGGAAGGGTTTCACATAGCTAAATCATCATGAATTTGCATGGAACTCTGGTTTGTTGAAAGCTCATTGACCCAATGCTGGTAATCATGGAGAATAGTTTGAGAATCTTCAAATCTGATGTGATAGAGCTCAATTACTACTGTGAAATGATGAAGAGTTGTGATAGCGAATTCATGAAAGATTGAGGAGAATGAACAATAAATACTATTGCAAGAATGTGAATCAATGCGACATTGACAAAGTTGATAATTTGGGTTGCAGTTTTTTTGACTCCAGCAAATGATTTTTGTGGTCAACTCAATAGGTGATATTATTATTTTTCTTAGTATTTTATGTTGCAATCATATACAAGGTTTCACGAAGGTATATTTGTGTCCTTCTTCACAACAGTTTGTGATGGTCAAAAATGATTGATTACAATCATGGTATTTTCTTTATTCCTGTTGTTGATTTTTGAAAAATAAAAGGCTTTTCATAGTTGACAAAAGACCACCATAATGAATGGTGTCTAGGGTTTCTGTTCAAAAACTTAATGAGGGTTTTAAAAAATGATTTTGCTGGTCGTAATACCCAATATGATATAATTAGATCTATCAAAACCCATTTGTGGGTATGCAATACACTAATGAAAAACTATATTTGCTCAACAAGACTGCTTTCTCCTTCATAGGTATATAATATATTTCAGTTATTTGGTTCAGTTGTGCACAGGTATTTTCGGCAGTTAAAGAAGAGTCTTCTTTAACCCTACACATAGTTTGAACATTGTTTTATCATGGATAAAGAAGCAGTTAAAAAGAGTTATGGGATATAACTACTCTGTTAGTAATGAACGACCCCAGACAGTTATGCTACTACAGTTATGCTTCTTCAAACTGTTTGTAGAGAGAAAGAATGACTTTAACTGAAGATATATTTGACTTTGGTTAGGTTAACTTGACCCTACACTATGATTTGAATTTCAGTTATTGCTTAAACTATTTTCATGAGAAGAGGAAGATATTATGAAATATATAAAAAGGGCTTTGAACATAAATTGTGTGTGGTTGTGTATACACTTGATGTAATGTTGAGGATAGATGACTGAATGCATTATCAATGATGTTAGATCAGAGTTGTTGTATTGGGATTCAGTGAAACAGAGTGTCTCTGTATTTGTTTTTCTTCATGATTGAAACATGTATTGAAAGGTCAAGTCAGTGAGACAAGAAATGACCTTTGCCAGTGAGGCATTTTGTGTAGCCAGTGAGGCTCTGCCAGTGAGGCATTTTGTGTAGCCAGTGAGGCTTTGCCAGCGAGGCATTTTTGTAACCAGTGAGGCCTATAATCAGTGAGATTCTTTTATTAAGCCAGTGAGGCACTTTTTCGAGTGATTTTTATGTCCCAGAGGGTTTTCCACTCAGGACAATATCTGTGTTATGGTTTTTCATTGATGAGTTTGATTCTCATGTTTATTTGCTTATCATGTGTCATTTGTTTTAAAGTCATTTAATTTACTTTGGTCTATATGAACACATACTTGTCTTATATCACTGTCTGAAATAATGATGTTGTGCATGTTTCATAGTTAGTCTCTATGTGTTAAGGTTTATGATAATGAGTCATTATTTTCAGTCCCTACATTGAGTTGATGCATTTTTTACTTTGATCAATCTATTTTAGTTGTCCAAATCTTTCATGACGTCATCTACAGTCAATGGGAATTGTTTTTGTATCAAAGTTTTGTAATATAGATTTTAAGGTCACTAAGTCTTGTTAAAATTTGTATACCATTGATTCACCCCCCCTCTCAGTGGTATTGTACTCCAACAAGTGGTATCATTGCGTAGGTTCCTTATTTGAAGTCTAATTGGCTTGGGTAGGTCCTGATAGTGGAGTATCATGGGAAAAGGTAGAAGAAATAAGGAAAAGAAAGTTGTCAAGCAAAAAACTACCCTGGTCAAGTTTAACAATGAGTCACCCCTGAATGTTGGTACAAAATGTGATAAAGAAGATGATTTTGTAGTTGAAATTGATGATGCAGAAGAAGATTTCTTTGAGGATGAAAATGGTCAGGAGTTTGCCGAAGATGATTGTGTTGTTGATTTTGAAGGAGAACAAGAATATAATGATGAAGAAAGATATTTCTTTGAGGATGAAGAAGATTGTGAAGTTGATATTGAAGGAGAACTTCTGTGTGCCCTAGATATAGTCAAACAACTTAATGAAGAAAACTGAAGATTAAAAGACCAACTTCGACAAGAAAAAGAATCCAAGGATAAGGTATGTTCAGATTTTGAAAAAGCGTCTTTAGAGTTTGAAAATGCTAGAAATCAGATTGCAGAATTAAAAAGTCATGTTAATGAATCTGATAAATCGATTATTAGTTTAAAAACTGAGATTGAGGAAGCCAAAAGAATAATCGATATGATTAAATCTGATTTTGAAGTTAAAAGAATAGAATGTCTGAAGTTAGAGACAGAAATAGTCTCTTTAAGAAAGGATTTGGAAAAGGCTTCTTCTAAACTTCACAAGAATATTCAATTTGACAAGAGTACTGGATGTTTGAATGAAATATTGAGTAGTCAGAAAAACTAAAAGGATCATTTTGGCTTAGGATATGAAAAAGGGGAAAGCTCTGGTGTTAAAGATGAAGATAAAAGGGAAATAGTTTTTGCAACATGAGATAGGAAGAGTTTCAAGGTTAGGCAGACTCCTAGGCAGAAGATAGATCTGAATTATCATTCTGCTATTTCTGATGATGACAAGAAGAAATCAAAGGATAAAACTGTTGATATTGGGAGAAGAAGAACTAACAATTTTTCAAGACCTTCATCTATTAGGCAATATCATTCTGTCAAATATAACTACTCTCAATTTCATGGTTCTTGTTATGTCTGTCATAAGTACGGTCATAAAGCTAGAAATTGTAGTTATTATGGTTTGTCAAATCAAAACTACAATGTTATTTGCTATAACTGCAATAAGGTTGGGCACATGAAAAAAGACTGTTGGATGCATTGTAGAAATTCAAGAAACAAACATCATTATTCCTCTAGCAATATCATATGTTATAGGTGCAATAGGATTGGACATAAATCACAATATTGCTGGAGTAATCCTGTAAGGTCAGTTAGATATAACGAAAAGGTAAGCACTATGGACAAGCAAAAGAAAGAACCTAGGAAGGTTTGGAGAAGGAAGCAAAATCAGGACAAGAAGCATCCTAAACTTGTGCATGTTGCACAAGCTACTTCACCAGTTGCTTGAGAAGTGACATGTTTTTAGGGGGAGTGATCCAATGTTTTATTTTCTAACCCCAAGGAGTCTTAGGATGTAGTGGATTGATATTTGACCTGAGATATTGTTTGCTCTTTATGGAAGTTTTGCATGATACTCTCTCTGTGATTTCTGTTGCAGTCATTTGATGACAATATCAAGGATGTCATTATGTTTTTTAATAAGACATCTTTGGAACAACATGGCAATAGTTTTGATTGTTCTTATCAGATACAGAATTCAAGTTTCATTTCAGTATGCATTCTTTGAGGAGCATTCTTCAATAATAGGGCACTTTCAATTTCAGTGAATATTTCCAGTGATCTTGGTGTCCCTCCTTTGTGAGTTCTCAAACACTATTTTATGCAAGACAATGCCTGCATGATAATTGTGGTTTGGTGACTTAACATGTACAATGCCAAGTATAGTGCTCAGTTCCTTGAGTGTATTGAAACAGTGTTTGGTGTTTGATGTTTTAGCAGTGACAGTAGTATATGCAGTTTCTGAGTATCCTTAACAAGATCTTTGATGCCAGATGGTTAAACTACCTAATAATGTCTTGCTCTTTTTTCAACATGTTTCTATTCTTAAAAGCTTCATCAGGATAGTGGTGTGCAAGACATGTTGGTTTCTTCAAAGGGCTTAGGAGGTTTATAATTGACAAGTAACTTGAGATGCCAAATTAGCAAAATGTTTAAAGAAGGTCAAAGGTGAGACATCGCTGAGTTTGATTATAATATCATTAACTGCTACAAGTGTTGAATCATCTTGATATTCATGGTTAAAAGAGGATTTCATGATATACATATTGCTCTTTAGGCTATCTTCATAAATCTCAACAAAACAACATGACTTGAGTCAAGATTGGCAAATGATCAGGTGTACACATTGATACATCTTTGCTTTATTGTTTTGGTGCTTAGTGACTAACATCTACGTTGGTACTTAGATATTTGATGCATTTGGAATCTATGAACCTTGGTATTTTCTTAGCACATTTGTATCATTATGTTCCTTTTTGTGTTGTCATTGTTACAACATCATGTGTTGAGTAGACTTTTATGAGATCACAGTGTTTGGTCAATGGCAATACCTTCAGCTATGACAGTGATGGCATAAAGTAAAGCAAGTATGTTTTGTGATTAATTGTTACAGGCATCATCATTATACTGTTATGAGAAGTTAATTGTAATATATCACTCCAACAAGTGATATCAGTAATCAGGGACAGTCTTGAATCACATGTTTTCTTTCTCAGAAAACAATAGGTCAACAATACTCTTTGTTTCAGAGGAGTAGTGCTAGTATTTTTGACAATGATATGTTTGTACACAAATTTTACTGCTCTTAGTCAATATGTGACAGTATTGACAGTTAACAGCTTGGGCAGAATGATTGGTTGGGTAATACAGTGACAAGTATCTTCATTAATAGTGGTTTCATAACAGTGCTTTGTGGGTTGGTTTTAATGCTGTATGAAACTTGATTTGCATGACACAATGATCTATACCTAATGCTCTTATGGAAGTGGTAACAGTTCCTTTATAGTATATTCAGTGAAGTCTTAGTGGTCTTGACAGTGAAGGATAGTACATAAACCTTGAGTGTTAATTGTATTGCATATTTATGATCCCTGATAGTTTTCAGTATCTTATGACAGTTAGCATGGTTTCTAATTGATGATTGGCATTATTTGTAACAACATCCTCAGTTGTTTGTCCATCTTTGTGCTCATTTTGGTGCTGACATTTCAATTTCTGTTTCAGATGTTCTGGATACTTCTCATTCATGGGACAATCTTGGTATGGTTGCTATGGTTTTCCATTTCTAATCTTGTTTCACATTTCAGGCTTATATTGATCTTTATGTATCTCTTGGAGACATTTGCACACTTTGATCTCCCTTTGCCTTGATGCCAAAAAGGGGGAGAGGAAGTTGTGTTTTGCCATCATGGACAAAGGGGGAGTTTGTTGACTTGCCTTCAGTTGTTGTCCCTGATGATCAAACCACAACTTGGTACATGTGGCTCTTTCAGTTGTGTGGCTCTTTCATGGCTCATTCAGTTGTGATGGTTCCATTGGTACATATTCAGTTGACCATGTTTTTTACAGTTTAAGATTTGATCATGATGTTTACCAGTTGATATAGTTCTCAATTGATATGGTTCATTGATTACATTGATTGACTTTGGTATGGTACCTTTGGCATAAACTTGACACATTTGCATCATGATGTGGTATTATGTATCAGTGGCAGTGATGTTAAACATGGAGCTTGGTCTTGCTTGGCATTTAGTTGATACGTCATATGATACAGTTTGGTAAAGTTTGATGCTACTTGTTGTTCAGTTGTTATATATTGATGAGGCATTCATTTGATACAGTTGTGATCTTCTAACAGGGAGTTTGATCCTTTAGTTCTATGACATTTTTGGGCAGTTTAAATCTTTGGCACTATAATGTGGATTCATGTTATTGTTTTTGGCACTTTGTGTATCCTTCCTTTTGAGAAGGTGAGCTTATTCAACAAGATAATTATAATCTTGTATGCACAAATGTTTGGTGTTATAATATCTGAAGGGAATTAAAAGGCATGTAATATTTATTAAGGTTAAGGCATGTTTAAAGGTGTTGACCACGGTCTTCTATTTTTCTAGCGGGCATCTCACAAGTTTCAAGGGTTACAATCTCATAAGTTTCAAGGATTACAATGTTGTCATAATGTTTAACCTCCTGAACAGGTTAATGTGGATTTAGCAATTCAAAAGATGAGTATTAATCACTGGATCTTTTGAGTTTTACTGAAGGCACCAGTCATCAGATATTTACTGGCCAATGTTAGGGTTTTGTACTCATTATTGCATACTTTTCATTTTTGGTCTCCGGCGGCACATGGAAGGGTTTCACATGGCTAAATCATCATGAATTTGCATGGAACTCTGGTTTGTTGAAAGCCCGTTGACCCAATGCTAGTAATCATGGAGAATAGTTTGAGAATCTTCAAATTTGATGTGACAAAGCTCAGTTACTACTGTGAAATGATGAAGAGTCGTGACAGTGAATTCATGAAAGATTGAGAAGAATGAACAACCGATACTATTGCACGAATGTGAATCGATGCGACATGACAAAGTTGATAATTTGTGTTGCAATTTTTTTGACTCCAGCAAATGATTTTTGTGGTCAACTCAACAGGTGATATTATTCTTTTTCTTAGTATTTTTTGTTGCAATCATATACAAGGTTTCACGAAGGTATATTTGTGTCCTTCTTCACAACAGTTTGTGATGGTCAAAAATGATTGATTACAATCGTGGTATTTTCTTTATTCCTGTTGTTGATTTTTGAAAAATGAAAGGGTTTTCATAGTTGACCAAAGACCACCATAATGAATGGTGTCTAGGGTTTCTGTTCAAAAACTTAATGAGGGTTTTTAAAAATGATTTTGTTGGTCGTAATACCCAATATGATATAATCAGATCTATCAAAACCCATTTGTGGGTATGCAATACACTGATGAAAAACTATATTTGCTCAACAAGACTGCTTTCTCCTTCATAGGTATATAATATATTTCAGTTATTTGGTTCAGTTGTGCACGGGTATTTTCGGCAGTTAAAGAAGAGTCTTCCTTAACCCTACACATAGTTTGAACATTGTTTTATCATGGATAAAGAAGCAGTTAAAATGAGTTACGAGATATAACTTCTCTGTTAGTTATGAACGACCCAAGACAATTATGCTACTATAGTTATGCTTCTTTAAACTATTTGTAGAGAGAAAGAATGACTTTAACTGAGGATATATTTGACTTTGGTTGGGTTAATTGACCCTACACTATGATTTGAATTTCAGTTATTGCTTAAACTATTTTCATGAGAAGAGAAAGATATTATGAAATATATCAAAAGGGCTTTGAACAGAAATTGTGTGTGGTTGTGTATACACCTGATGTAATGTTGAGGATAGATGACTGAATGCATTATCAATGATGTTAGATCAGAGTTGTTGTATTGGGATTCAGTGAAACAGAGTGTCCCTCTGTATTTGTTTTTCTTCATGAATGAAACATATATTGAAAGGTCAAGTCAATGAGACAAGAAATGACCTTTGCCAGTGAGGCTTTGCCAGCGAGGCATTTTTGTAGCCAGTGAGGCCTGTAATCAGTGAGATTCTTTTATTAAGCCAGTGAGGCACTTTTTCGAGTGATTTTTATGCCCCGGAGGGTTTTCCACTCAGGACAATATCTGTGTTATGGTTTGTCATTGATGAGTTTGATTCTCACGTTTATTTGCTTATCATGTGTCATTTGTTTTAAAGTCATTTAATTTACTTTGGTCTATATGAACACATATTTGTCTTATATCACTATCTAAAACAATGATGCTGTGCATATTTCACAGTTAGTCTCTATGTGTTAAGATTTATGATAACGAGTCATTATTTTCAGTCCCTACATTGAGTTGATGCATTCTTGACTTTGATCAATGTATTTTAGTTGTCCAAATCTTTCATGATGTCATCTACAGTCAATGGGAATTGTTTTTGTATCAAAGTTTTGAAATATAGATTTTAAAGTCACTAAGTCTTGTTAAAATTTGTATACCACTGATTCACCCCCCTCTTAGTGGTATTGTACTCCAACATATATATCTCTCGATTCAAAACTCAGCGTGTGCCAGCAGTTTGGTAGAATGCCGTGTAGATAAGGACTATTGATTCTAAGTGTTAGGGTGACTATTTGAGGAAGGACGAGGGTTTGTTGTTGTTGAATTCTGCAAAGAAAGAAAAGAAAACTTTTTTGTTCGCATCTGTATTTTGTCTGTAAAGCCTTTGTAGCACATTTTTCTGAATACATATCATCACAGATTTACTTAGTTTTGCCTAGCCCGAAACAAAAATGTAATGGCCAGAGCACTAATCAATAAGAGGAAGAAAAAGAAGGAAGATGACATTACAATGAACAAATCCTCACACAATCGTAGTAGTCCAATTAAAAATTATAGAAATTCTCATAGTTTAATCCTCATGCTCCTAACAGGTTTTATGTTATGTGGGCTCGTAATAATATGAACTAGGGCTTAGTGAAACCATCAGTAATTAATTTAACATAAACAACACTAACAAAACAACAATAAATTTGCATGGCACCTCTTGAATGGAATGTAATTTCATTACTTACAAATTTTAACTGCTTTAAATTCCCACTTTCATTAGCTGTTAAAATTTGACTTTAGAGAAGGAAATTCTTGAGATTCAAGAAACAATGAAGGATACACTGCATTTCACATTTGGCCTGTTTGGTAAATTAATTTCTCATTTCCATCAAAATTAACTGCAGTGATACGCAGATACATGATATTAAATTTGAAAATCTAAATCTCTATAACATTTCTGAAAGTTACTATTACTATTTTGCTAATGTTTGATGGAATTTCAGGCAACATGACGGCTTTGGCCTTGTTTCTGGCTCCAATTTGAGTATTCTTGTTTTACAAGTTTATTTATATATGTTGCTTTTGACTGCATCCTTAGAGTTAAAATATGAAACATGTATATCCTATCAAATCCAAACTCAAACTGACCTTTCGATTATGATATAATCATTTGTATGAGTTAGCTCAGAAAAACTAGTAGTGGGTTATCTTGTGATGGTCAAAGTAAGGAGAAGCTCTACAGAGGAATTCCCAGGCATTCCCTACGCCATTAGCATTCTAAACTATATTCTCTACACCTGGTATGGCCTTCCCTTCATCACTTCAAACAATATCCTCATCACAACAGTGAATGCAGCAGGAGCTGCTCTGGAATTCTTGTACGTTTACGCATTCTTAATATATGCCCGCCAAAGCCTAGGTTACATCTCAATTTTCATCTTTTAACAGCTTCTCTTTTAATAGCTTTCCTTAGTCTCAGTTTGTATTGTTGTGGTGTTGCAGATCAAAATACTGAAAATCCTTGCTGGGTTTTTGGGATTGTTTACCAGAGTGGCAGTTATCTCATTATTAGCGCTGCGCCATCATAATACAAGGAAATTGTTCGTGGGGTCAATTGCAACAGCCATTTCTGTGTGCATGTTCGCCTCTCCTTTCTCAAGCATGGTGTGTAATAAACCCTAGCTTCTCTTCTCAATTTCCTTTCTTCTACTTCCTCCCTATTAATAAAACTTGTTTTTCTGTTGTATTTTTTCATTAACAGAGAGTAAAGATCAGAACAAAAAGTGTGAAGTATATGCCATTTTTTCTCTCCCTATCTATGTTTTTGTGTGGGACTTCGTGGTGTGTGTATGGTATACTTGGCAAAGACCCATTTGTTGCTGTAAGTTTTAACTTGATTTTTTTGATTGAAAACTTCTTGACCTTATCCATTGGAGTGTTTAATTTGGAAGGGCATTGTATTTGCAGGCTCCAAATGGAATAGGAGGATGTCTAGGGTTCGTACAATTAGTGATGTATTTCATCTACAGGGATTCTGGCCCGACCAAATTTGGGAGAGCTGAAAAGCTAACATTGGAGAATTTAGTTGAAACTTCTGGTGACAAAACCCTTTACATAGAGGGCAATATTAGCATACCAAATGAAACTTGCTAACTTCTGACTGGTTGGCATTTCACACTTACATACTTACGAGGTCTTGAACGAGTGCCCATATGATCCGAAAGCTTTTACACAGGCAAGCATACCTAATTTTTGCAAAAATATTCTTGGGCATATGTTTCTAATTTTGTTTTTTTTACTGTAACTTTTGAAAGCAGAATCAAAAGAAAATATAAATATTAAGTGATCTAGTGGTGTAAGGGCAATCTTGCATCACCAAAAAAAAAATGTGTTTCAAAATCGTCGATGTTCTTTCCATTTATTTTCAAAATTTGTGGTTCTGGTTCTATAATCGCTTGAATAATGATGTAGAACTTTCAGCTTTTCCAAACTACTAAAAATAACAACTTACTATTTTATGAAAGTTTGCATTGGGCACAGATTGAAGCGAAAATTTACAAGAAGCTTCATAACTGAAAAATAAGACCTTTGGCGAATAAAATCACGCAAAGATCATTTGCGAGTTGAAAGATATTAAAGTTTTCGTTTCCCGAAAAATGCCAGAAAATTATTCAAACTCAGGTTTGAGGCACTAAATGGCCCCGTACGGGCCTGAAAATGGTTGAAACTAGCAGAGCCGATCTAATTCTTAGCGTGTAAAGCACTCCACGAGCTTTCTGACGCATAAAACGGTTCGTCAATCGGACACTCAGATCAAAAGTTACGGCTCCTGAAAGTTGACCTATTTTTATACAGAGATGCAAATTTTGAAATTAGGTTGTTGGCCGCCAAAAAGGCTATTAATAACCATTTTTGGGAACCCTGGGTAGTAGTAGAGTTAAGGGGGGAAGTGTAGACTCAAGAATAGGCGGGAAAACAGAACCCTGAGCTAATTTGGGGTTATAGAAGGAAGAAGATTCCAGACCCTGGCGATGTGTAGCGGTAGTGTGTTGCAGCCTATGGAGGATTGATTCCTCTGATTGTAATTGATCTTCTGTAATGTAATGAGCTGTCAAAATCAATAAAAGAATATTCTATTTTCTATGTGCCATTTCTGTTGTTGTGTGTTTTATGATTTACCCCCTTTATCAAACTCCTATCCCGTTGGAAAATGAAAGACGAAGCTGATGAATGTCACACTTAATTTCTGAGTTTTTTAGCCAAAGTCTCATCAAGTAGAGACAGTGGATAGTTAAACTCGGTGAAAAAAATAACACCAGCAGAGAGAGCATCGTTCGATAGAAAAGTTTCGAAGAATAGTATTGCAGACGCCATACATGGCAGAATTTCTCTATCGCTTCAATGACGATTGTCAACATTTAGCTATTTATAAAGAAGGATCTAGCTCGGGTTTGTAGGGTTCTACGATATAAATTTTATAAGTTTAGGGTTTATAATTCGTTAATGCAGTTTGCTTAAGGTATTAACATTTTTTCGGCGGGTACCCAAGATCTATGCCGGCCCATCCGATTAAAGTTAATAAATTTAAGGTTTAGAGTTTCTTGTTGTTTTAGCCAAGTTTTTTTTTGAGTTGGTGGTGTTTTAGTCCTTAGGGGCTAGCCACAGAGAGTGCCAAACAACCACTAACATATCCGAATGAGTTCAACTGCATATTAGTACATAATATTCTACTTTGCAGGGGATTTGGGGAGGGGAGATGAGGCTTTGCTTTTTTGTGATTGTATTGTAAATTTGAAACAAGAGAGTAAAAAGAGAACCCAACCTCAACAGATACATAGCCAAACTTCTGTGAACTTCATACTAGCATATTTATAAGTTTCAGAAAAATTATTCCCACAAACAAAAGTATCTTCCTTAAATCATCGTAAAAACAAAACTATAGCCCCAAATTACTACTCAATGGAGGAAAGAAATATTACCAATAGTTGGAATTGTGGTGACGATCTCTCCTAGCCTGAGCTTGTACAAAATGGTAGTCTTACAGTTGCATCAAGCCCTACCATTAGAATGCGCATCTCCTTCTTGGCAAAGAGTCATTGGAAAAGCTTAGTAAAAGTCAGACCCATCTTGACAGCTGCTAAGATAACAAAATCATCAACAAGGGTCAGACTTTCTTATAGAAATTCAGTACTTAGCATCAGGAAAAGAAACAATTACTAAAATTTAGAATTTTAGATCCAGTAAAATCAGAAAATCATAGGTTCAAAACAACAAAATCATCAACAAGGGTCAGCCTTTCTTATAGAAATTCGGTACTCAACATCAGAAAAAGAAACAATTACTAAAATTTAGAATTTTAGATACAGTAAAATTAGAAAATCATAAGTTCAAAACGATACATAGGGTTGGGTTGAGGGAGGCTATGCTGCCTATTTTTTAGTCAATGTGGCCCAATCAAACCTCCCTAACATAACTACAAAATGTGGAGTCTTCATCTAAAAACCTGCAACAGTTTTTGTTTGGAAGAGCACATTGAAATGGCAACAGGGAAAAGAGAGCTGGAAGTTTGCACTTGTTCAAATACTTAAGCAAATATTTTGGCCATATTCCATCTGCCTATCACACAACTTTTTTATTTCTTGAAAACATGAAGCGTCATAGATACTAGACACATTCTTCTCAAATTTTCTACATAGACCAAAATTTAAAATATAGAGGTACAATTTCATTGAAAATCACTCAATTCCTAGAGCAAAACCAGTTTTGGAAACACTGTAAGAAAACTGTGTTGGTCTATAGTGAAACACATTAACTCCGGCTTTCTTTCTTGTGGCTAACCCAATAGTGGTCTACCACCGCTTTGAAGGCCCACTCAAGTATACTGTCAATCCCAAGGTAAGCATTCATGATGACTAAGATTTGATCACAGATACGCCAATATGGAAATCTACAAATCTGCGAAGGAATTAAATAGCTATTAAGTATATTAAATATTCATGACATTATTTTTATTTTTGAAAAAAGAAATTGGTTTTCCTCCTTACTGTTTCTTATTTAAACCAATAGGAAGAAAGAAAAATAACATTTAAATAATTAGTTAAAATAAAAATTAAATTTCAACTATAGGATTTTCCTACAAAAATTTTAATTCTGTGTCATGATTGGTTGAATAAAAAGGAAAATTGCATCCAACCGATGCAATAGTAACCTGCCTATGGCAGGAACTAATAAAGCCTCATCGATATTTTTAAAGCTATTCAAAACTTTTATAAAGAGCCAACCCGAATTGTACATCCGATAAAGAAAGAGATGACCTTTTAAAAGGCTTCGTCGACATTTTAAAATGCTTTTGAAATATCATGTATTCTCCGATAGAAGAGACCCCGATCTCATTTTTCGGCATTTTGAAGGTGCTCCATAACTAACAATGAATTATCTGGAAAAAAATAACACTTTCGAAATAATATCTCCATAATCCAAAATATAATCTTTCTTTACTAGCGCTCTAAAAGCCTTTGGAATATTAGATTTAAACTCCAACTATTCCCTTTTTCAAACTTTCATCATTGATGAACTAAGATACTTTTAAAAGCATTTCAACAAAGCGAAACTTCCTTTGTCGGTGCTGAAACCAATTTGTAATCTCTTAATATAATAAGTAGCTGCTATCATCAAAGCCTCATCGACATTTTGGGTGACTTTATAACTTCATACGTGCCAATTCAAAACTTTTGAAACTGATTGCATTGCTTCGACGTTACTTAGAGAAAACCACCTGATTGGTCTCCAAGCGTGAAGATGGTGAAAGATGCATAATTTTCAATTGGAGTGGCAGATTATCATGAAATCTTGACAAAGCATCTGTAATGATATCACAAGGCCCGATATAAGAAGATTCCTTTCAAACTTCAAGAAAATTGCCTTTTTAATTGTTTATGTGAACTTCACGCAAGAAAAATGAACTTTTAAAATTTCACAAACCGTGAGGTGTATAGCTCCAAAAAATTGCCACATCTAGCGAAATGAACTTAGTAACATCCCTGTAAGAGGGTTTCCTCCCAGCTACTATATATCTTCAAATTTAATTATTTTTGCAAAATACCTTGAATTGGATAGGTGCACTTGAAAAACTAAGTGAAATAATGGTTAATCTTCCTTCAGAATGACACCACTATACAAAGTCCAATGTAGGGCAATAACATGAACAAAGCAAAATACAACACCTTGATGTTGAATTACAACCATGACTGACACATGAAGTGTGTGAAACTGACAAATAGCAACCGAAAAGGTGACTTGATGAAGGGCCTTGATGCATGATTAGACTTATTATTTTGATACAAAAGTTTAATTTTGGAGGTATCGAAATGGGGTCAACACCTTCATAGTTCTGAAATGATTACAATTGCTATATGTTATTTTAAAAAATGTGTGAATGTAGTTAAGTTATGGTTGTTTAAGTTAATGAACACGTGTTCGTTACACAATTAAATCCACATGACATCCCAACTTGTCATGTGTTTGCACAAAAGGAGTAAGTAATCATAATTACTAAAATCAATAATTACCTCGGCATACCTAGACATAGGAAAGTGGTAGTGAGACACCAAAGCATTAAATTCAAATCTTGCACATTTACTATCCTACATACATACTTTGCATGTTGCATATAAGTAATTATGCATTCATTACTGCCACTTCCTTCCCACGATCTAGAGTTTCCCATACCTCATTACCCTACAAATAATATTTTCACCATTTTCTCATGCAAACATGAACCAAAAACCCTTGTCAAGCTAACACAGAAACCCTCATCCAACCAATAACCCATTATGCATTACTCTCATCCCATCACCCCACTACATACAACTTAGAAACAAGCAATGGGACAAAAGCAAAAAGGTGGGGCCAGATTCAACCCAGTCATTACTAGAGAATGAAGAAATAAGAATAGGTTGGTTGAATTTTCTCTAGAAATTTGAAGGCTATAATGATGAAATTGTTGAGGAGTTCATCCAAAATTTTGATAATTCTCACTCCACAGTCTACTTTAGAAAAATTAAGATAAATCTCACCACTATTGCTTCTATATCAGAATTACATATTGAAGGACATGACATTTTTCATACTAGGATCACTTCATATAATGAATTAATTGGAACTTTCCACAAGGAAGGGGAACCCATGCCCCAATTAATGGTAGCAAAGAAAGGGGTATAAAGTAAGGGAATAAATAGGGAAAGTGTTCAAGAGCCATAGAGAAGTGCAGTAATGTGGATCATGAAATATTTCATGTGTGAAGACCAATATGGCACTATCATTGGCCCTGCCATGTGGATGCTAAACCACCTCAAGCATGGTGCAGAGAGGGAAGAATTGAAGGTGAACCTACCTGTGTACCTTCTTGCCTCTCTTAAAATAATGGTTAACAAACATAACAAGGGTTGGGGCCACTAAAACACCATGGCCTCATCCAATTGATTTACAAAAATCACTTTCTATGAGGCCAAAGAGAGGGAAAATGGCACAAATTTTTAGAGGGAAAATAAAATACATAGAAGACAATTTTCCAAAATCGTCAACAATAGCCACAAGTATTGTCCCAAAGCAACTACTTTCAAAGGGTCAAGCTTCAAAAGAGCCAATAGAGGACATAAAATAATCCATTATACTAGACAATCCACCTCCTGTAGAGCCACGAGTAGAGAAGTTGTCAAAAGAAACAAGAAAGCAATCATCGTCTGGAACTCAAACAAGAAGAATTGAGGTCATCATTTCAATATCTAAGGAGGAAGCAAGGTAGCTAAAAGAAACCAAGAAAAAATTCCTTCCACTCTGGAGGAATAGAAGGCATCAATTTAAACTACCACCTTCCACTACCTTCAGAAAAGAATAGGCAACCACTAAAGCCATTTGGAGCTTGGCACAATCAAGTCCTCCTAAGGAAGCCTCCAAAGAAAATCATGTTTTTTGAACAAATGCCATCAACTTCAAAGATTCCATCTCCTCGTCAAAGTAGCCCAAAAGGAGAAGAGGTGCCTCTCCAACCTCTCGAGTGTTAGGGTTAGTTGGCAGAATATATCAATTAAATGCAAATAAAGATTAAACAGAGGAATGAAAATACACAGAAATAATAACAGCGAAAGACAAGTTTTAACGTGGTTCACCCAAACTTGGGCTACATCCACCAACAGAGAGTCCAATATTATTATCCAGTAAATCAAACATATTACAATCAGCAATCCTTGCAACTCAATACCGCTGCAAAATGCTACAATACATCAACGGAAACCCTATACACAAAAATAATAACAGCGAGAGACAAGTTTTAACATGGTTCACCCAAACTTGGGCTACATCCACCAACAGAGAGTCCAATATTATTATCCAGTAAATCAAACATATTACAATCAGCAATCCTTGCAACTCAATACCGCTGCAAAATGCTACAATACATCAATAGAAACCCTATACACAGAAATAATAACAGCGAGAGACAAGTTTTAACGTGGTTCACCCAAACTCAGGCTACATCCACCAATAGAGAGTCCAATATTATTATCCAGTAAATCAAACAGATTACAACCAGTAATCCTTGCAACTCAATACCACTGCAAAATGCTACAATACATCAACGAAAACCCTAACCCTTAGCCGTTTTTATCAAGCCTTATGTCGGTTACAAAAATAAAGTTTTTTTATGTTGGCCAATAGAAAAATAACTCCCGACTCCTTAATAAAATAATAAAAAATGTTGGAGGTTTCGGGCGCGCTACCCCCGAGCCCTCGCGAGGGCGTTGCCCCTCGACCCCACCCTGTATCGCGACAGGGAGCGCGCCAGGGGCGCTTCCCCTGGACCCCGCAAGGGGCACTGCCCCTTGACCCCGTTAAATAATTTGGGGGGAAACTGCACCGATAAAAGGGGTAAATTTAACGTCCGAGTCTGATTAGGCTCCATATAACAACACCGAGAGCCCTCTATACTAGAGCCCAATGAAAGGAAAAGAACACTTGTAAACATCTAAGTAGGTTCTAGAGCTAGATGCCCCTACACAAAGTTAGGAGATACTTGAGGTATTAGCTTTGTCCAAGGATAAACTTTTGATTTCTCAATAGCAAGAAGAAATAGATAGATTAAAGCAATTGCTTGCTAATAGGTACACTATCATTCTTGTTAGGAATTTGCAGGTCTAATTAAACCAATTCCACATAACCAATAGGAGAAACAAGATGCAGAAACAACCATAATGCAAATATCAAATGAACAAGCAACAAGGGAACACAAGATATATTATGAAAAAACCCTTTTCAAGGAAAAACCCAGCCTCCAAAAGCATCCATGCTCACATGTATTATTCAACAATGAAACGTTACAATACAATCTCTGAGCCTCCATGAATACCTCTGAACCATCAAGCACCTCCAATGCAACCTCCATGTGCACAAGCATGAATCCACACATCCCCTGCCATGCTTCACAATCTGCACTTACAGGAGAGAGCCCAATACAATGACAACCTCTCACAAAACCCTTGTTCACCTACAATGAATAATCCAGCCAACCTCAAATAATAACCTTGTGCTTGCTTTTATAATATAAGCTCACACATTACATTGAGAAAACCATGTGCCCCAAAACCATGGGTAACACAAACCACTTGACCCCACATTTGAATATTGGTACTTACTTTTCCCCATTAATCAAATAATACAAATAATATCCCAATGTTAGAATACAACATAAAGTGGACCCAAATAATTACCTAGTGTGATTAACCACACCACCTAGGTGCATCACAACTAAATGATTATTTAATTACAACATTATAAAACATATCAAAATATGCAATGGTGTACAACACCATATCCCAACAATTCTTTCACCACAAGAAAAATATTAGAAAATAAACAATCTAAGATTTTATTGAAAAATGAAAATGAATCAAAAAAATGTAGAGATAGAGTATCTATAGGAATCTATCTCTATGGGAGATGATAAGATTGAGACACTCACCAAGAATTTGGTGAGTTCTCTTAAACTGCCTCCCATGAGAAGATTCAAGAAGAATACTTTAAACTATAACAAACAACAAAATTTTAGATTTGGAGGATGAATTAAGATAATGGTAGGTTTCCCCTACCAAAGAGGACAAGATGATCCGAACTAAACCTCTTAAATTTGAATATTTTAATGTACATATTCCCTAAATTTTGTAGACTGAGATAGCTCGATGCCATTTTCTCAGGCATGTAGGGTACAAAAATACATGGTTAAAAGAACAATTGGTAATTTTATAGATAAGGAATAGGGAGTTAGAGAAAAAAAATGGTTGAAGCTTGTAATATAGGAGAACCTCTGTTAAATTGCAGAAGACCCTCTAATTTATACACTGTGTTCCTCAAAGAAAAATTTTTGAGATAAAAATTACTGAGGATACCTATGGACTACCATATGACCTTGTTGATGATAAACAATTTTTACAAGCTTATAAGCTCAACTCCCCTAAAAAAAAGTTTGTTTTGTGAATTTTTCATTTACATGTTTATATTGGGACCTATCAAAGACTTCATGGTCAGCCTCTTTGTAGGGGAGGTACAACTTAGGGATTTTATATCACTATTGCAAACCCTGATTGCCTAGAAGGATATAATGAATGAATTTAGTGCCCAAGAAAATACAACATCCCTATTGAAGAGACATGAACACCTAGAACTGAGTGCAATCATGAAAACATTTACAAGTATTGCTTACCAACCTACTATGCAAGAAAAATATGTTGAAAACTTGAAGCAATGTTATGAGGCACTCTAGTAAGACATAAAATAAATTCAACTTGCTTATGCAAAATGTTTTGATAGATGGGGTAGCCTTCAAATTCATTTGAAAAAGAGAGATTTTATATCCCCTACCCACCTACAATAGGGTCTGTGAAGAGCTAAGGCCTTGGTAGAGCTTCTAGAGAAATATAAACACAATTGGGTGGGTATGAGATTCAGACATCCTCTTCTTCTTATCCCAATTCCTCCTTTAAATGTTACAACAAAATAACATTTACAATCATTTGAGATATGGAAGGCTGTTGTCAACAAACACAAGGGGCATACAAGCCCAACTAGAGACAATTGTGACTCTTCTATGAGAGAGTATGATTGCAACACCATTTGGGAGAGATTGAATAGAAGGAGAGAGTGGGAGGTAGTAGCGAGGCAATAAGCACAATCCTCCCAGTCACGAAGGACAACCAAAAGTTAATCTATAAGAGATCTTGCAGAGCCTTGGGTGTACTGGAGTGATGAGTCCATAAAATGCTTCATTTTCATATAGAAAAGTAATTCATTTTTCCCTTTTTCTATGCCCTTTTATGTGGATTTAGGAGTAGCTTAGGAATTGTTACTTAAGATAGAAATAAGATATGTATGCCAGTGTAATTCTAGTTGATCATTGATGTTTGATTGTTGATATTCTAACCCCCATGCTTAGCCAAAAGTTGTTTTTTAATACAGATAGAGCCAATTTTGGCATATAAAGAAAAGATACGAAAACCAACACCGAAAAGTAGCTTTATGAATAACTCTTAAGTTGTCATTGAGATAGGCCACAAGATAGATCTAAACTTTTTTTTTGAATACTTGGGCTCTAGAAATCATGGTCTTGGACTTTAGAGAAGCATAAGGTAACACTAGAGAACACTAGTAGCCACTAGTTGCATGATGAGAAGTAGTAAAACCCTATTGAGTGATTTTCTAGCCCCATAATTATAGTGGAATCCCTATTCAAAATCAATCAATTAGTCAAGGGATCAACTGCCAACATTCACCCACAACCAAAAGAAATGAGATGATAAATGTAGTTTGCCATTGAAGAATCACCCCCACCTTCTATGGATCATCAATAGATTGTTTATTAGGAGATAACCACTTTTTAATGTTCAATTATAGTTTAAAACTCTAGAGTCCAAGTAAATTAAAAGCATCATAATGCATGAGCACAATTGCTATATTATAGGAGTCTTATAATGTTTAGGAGCCTTCTAATGGAATTCAAAAAATCTTCCTAGTAAATAAGCCTACCGAATCTGAATCTAAAAGTTATTTAAGTTAGCAAAAGTTAGTAACATTTTTGCAACAGACTTTGAGACAATTTATGTAATATTTTTCAATAAATAGAAATAGAAGCATGGTTTTGTATTCTTTACTATTTTTTCATAAAACAAATGAGTATATGAGTTTTGAATCTAATTGGTAGCAATAGTTGCATTCCTCTGAAGGAGCAAGGACCACACACCTAAAGGAATAAAGACATAAACGATAATTTGTAATTAATGTTCGTGTGGTTTCTATTTTAATAGTATTATTGTGCAATTATTGTTATTCCATAGTTCATGTTGTTGTTTTGTAGTTCATGTTATTGTTTATTTTTATAGTTTTTGTTGCAATCATCTTACAAGTGTGTTAATTATTTGAGTGGTTTTCTTTTATAAAGTTCTCTTCCAACTTATTTCTCTTATTTACAAAACATTATTCAAAAAATGGTTTTAAAAGAAATTAAAAAACAAAGAGAAAAAGGAATTACAAATTTTCTTTGATATTTGTAATTTAGTTTTACTTTTCTACAATCTCAATTAGCATAAGCATTCAATTTTGTAGATAGTCTTTCCTTCAATAATATTTATTTGACACAAGCATTTAAATTCCTAGATTAGTTTAAATTCAACTATTTCAACTCAACGTGTGTGTAATTTCATTTTTTAGGATAGAAGCACTCCTAGTTTAGGTTTCCAACCCTTATTGCAGATCGTCTTAGGACATTGCCCTGGTTTGACAAGATAAACCATCTATTAAAGTGGAGGGTTCAAGGACACCTCATCAAAAGGCACAAAAAGGTGATAAAGATAGTGGGGTTGATAGTTGGTGAAAGAGGAGTGTTGTACAAGGTTGGGATAGTGTTGTGAAGATTAGTAGTGATAAGGATAGTGTGAAAGTAGGTAAATTAGGTGTTGGGGTAAAGTAAAGGAGTGTTGTATAGGCTTAGTAGGGATGGGCACTTATGAGGAGTGGTATAGTAGGGCGAAGTGTGCTAGGAAAGGGTCTTGGGGGAAGGAAAAAGGTGTGTTGGCTCAAAAATAGGGTTACATAAAACTAGTAGGTCCTAAGGTTTTGGAAAGGTGAAAAATAAAAGATGAGAGAGGGAAAAAAGTGATGAGAAAAAATAAAAAGGAAATGGATAGGTGGTTGGTCTACACATAAGGATCTCAAAAAAAAGCATGCAAGGTTATGGGATCACCAAATGAAATAAAATAAAATATTACCTATCCTTTAAATATGGTAAATAACATTTTTATTTCTTTCTAATGTAGTGACTACCTACAAATTAGACATTTAGCCCTAAAACTATTAGATTTGATTTATAGTAGAGAGTACAAAAGTTGGGGATTGGAAACATAGACATGGAAATGATTGTTGGAGTTGAAATAAGGGAAAATGATATGAGCACTTGATATAAACTAATTATGAGTTTGGAAACAAATTATAAAAGACGAAAAGTACTTGTGGGAGAATTTTGGGAGCTATCTAATGATTTTTTTGGAAGAGGGGCAATGTTGTTATGAACTTAGGTACTATGGCTATGAATCTAGGGTGAAACTACCCTTTAGGGATGCAAGTGACCTTGTCGCCCCAGTGATCTACATTTTGGGGGGTCCTTCACCTTTAACGCTTAGCCCTTTTCCCACTTACAATTAGCTTATGTGACCTCTAGATAATGATATATTCAAATTTGAGCTATGGGAACATAGAAAAATGGTTGTGTTGCTAAGCATACTACCTTAGTCAATCCCTGTTGAGTGAAATTGGAAAGTGTGTGTATACCTAGTGATGGTGTGTAACAATAAAGGTAACAAAACAAAAACCATGAGTCAAGATCTTTACCAAGTGGGGTGTGTTTTGATGGAGGACAATTAGGGAGATGAAAAGGGGTGATCACAAATGACAAACAAGAGGGTTGAAAAGCTTTATATCTAAGGAAAATGGCAATAAAGAGTTTATGCAAATATAGGGAGATTATAATGAAATAAATAGGCTTAGAATGATTTGGAAAATGGAATAACAAGGGAAATAGATTTGGTAGAATGAAAGAGGAGAAAACTAGAAATATTCCATGGCTTAGCCTAATCAAGAGGGTTCCACGACTTCGTATCTTCAATTCTATCTTGATACTCTTGGTGCTCTAATGTTGGTAGGGTAAAGTCTAAATTTTGAAATGTAGGGGAAATGGGAAAGTGAGGATGACGTAGAGAGGTAGACAAGTAAGGGAATCCCTAAAAGATCAAAGCACAAAGGTGCAAGGAACTATGGATTGATGGAAATGTATGCCAAGGATGAGAGAGCTTGGAGGTATGAAGCACGAGGAACCAGATGATTAGGGAAATGAAGAAAATGGCACCAAGTTAAAAAGGAAAACCCAAAAACCTACCCAAGCCTAGAAACTGACCCAAGCATCCTCATACTTAGAAATTTTAATATTTTTTAGGCTTAGGCACAAGACAAAGAAAGATTTTGTAATTTTAGAGCAAGTGGCAACGGGTCCTAAAAAGGGGGACATTACAATTTATTATGCTATGACCACCACACATTATCATTTCCAATAAAATAATTGAGTCACATTTTGTTTTACCAACCATTGAAATTTTAAGTCAATAACAAGACATGATCACCCCTACCATAAGTGCTAATATTATGTATTCTCCATTGATAGCACATCCATTTCAAGGCACAAGGATTCTATCCCAAACTTGTACATAGTCAGTGCTTAGTTACTATGTAGTGCTAACTACCACTTTACTCCACTACAATGTCACAATCAAAACACAAAGACATAGTACATAGACTATTCCATTATGCCTATACCACAGTCCACAAAATATCACATTATCACCATGTAATTGTCACCAAACCACAAACATAGATACATTGTACAAGAATATTAGTTAGAGTCAAAACTACATATATTCATTGTCATAGTACTATACCATTCACTACCATTGGAAAGGTTAAAGTCCATGTATACCCTAAAATGTCCACAATAGGGAGTTCACAATCAAAGAGTAATATCACAATTACCTTGCAATCCACAGTGATAACTTGCCAAATTGAAATCATATGTTTGAAAGTTTATGCAAGAATTTAGGACTCAAATACATTCTCAGCACATTAGGGTCTTCACCTAAAGGATATCTTGGTTGCTAATGCAATGTACAAGTAGCATTAAAACAATATGAAGTATAGTTCAGTTTGTTGCTACAAAATCCTCAAAATATGCAATTATACAAGTGTAAACAATATGGAAAAAATGTCGATCCCCACCCTTAGGGGAGAGGAGCTAGTGGTTAAGCAGGGTCCTATTGTTGATATAGTACTTGTGGTTATAGGATTTAGTCTTGCAACATATTTATACTATATATTTTCAATAATTATTCCACATGTAAATAAAAAATGACCAACTGTTAATCAATATGGACCCTTACATGAACACATGAGAACTTATGAATGTCATGTAAAAAATCATAAATACATTTACTCACAAGTGTAATAAATATTTTTTTGTTTTATATAAAATATCATAACTAGCCACTATAAGCGTGTTATTTATAAAATAAGGTGCTTATGTAAACAAGTATTGTTGTTATGTGAACGAATACTATTCTTATGTGCACAACTACTCAGTACGGTGATAATGTAAATGCATTGGAATACTTCATATTATATGTTTATCTTATAACAAATGTAAAAGGTGAGTATAATAGATATCTTGTAATACTTCATATTATATGTTTATCCTATAACAAATGTAAGAGGTGAGTATAATAAATATCTTGTATTTTGTCATGAAATGTAAAAGGCTGTCAGAATTTTTTATGATCATTTAAAGTTAATATAAGTTGTATTTTAAATAAGAAAGTGTTGTTTTTATAACTATAAATAGTATTTTGTGTTCAACTATTAGGTCATTTGTGTTGGATATAAAGGTTAGAGATAACAAGATTCGTGGTTATCAAAAGGTATTGAGATCATTAAGGTTACATATATGTTATATTTTAAATAAGAATATAATGTTCTAACAACAAATGATTTTTTTTGTTCAGCTATTAGAGATTCCATGACAAAATTTTGGTCAAATCTTTAAAAATTCATTCTTACTAGACATGCTATGTAGTGAGTTACCTGATGAGTCACACCTCCAAACCTTAGTTGTAGATAGATAAGAATCCATATCACATTTCTTTAAAAAAGGAAGTCCTACAATATTCCATATAACTCTGCAAAATTAGCCCTAAGGACCACTGACCCCTGCCTCCTAATATTTTTTAAACAAATAACCTAACTACGTAGCTAGTTGAGAGCGAATTGCGTATACCCCTGACTTTCCATGCAATCCTAGTTAAACAGTTCTTCAAGTGCTTGAACTGTCACACCATCTTCAAATGTCTGCAAACAAGGATACTCTATTGCAGGCCACTAAGATTTTCAATCTTGTTTTGGAGAGGGGACATTCACCCAATGTTTTCTTCTCTCACACTCTTATTGAAGATCTCTATGAGAATGGAAAGGTTGAGGAAGCACAAAATCTCCTTATAACAATGCTGAACCAAGGACTAAACCTGGATGCAATCATCACAAATACACTGGTACACTACCGATGCAAGGAAAGCAAACCAGAAAAAGCTACAAAATTCCTAATGTTAATGCTACAAAATGGACCTGATCACCTTAAAATCTCTGATAGACTGTTTCAACAGAAACAAAAACGTGCAGGAAGCCACAAGCCTTTTGCAAGAAATTTTAGATAAGGGCCACAAACCCAATTCTTTTATTTATAGTATGTTTGTGGGTTGTCTTTGCAATGTGGGGAAGCCTGAAGAGGCCACTACTCTCATACAATGCTTGTTAAACAAGGGATACAATAGGACGCAACCCTGTCTTAAAAAGCAAGATCCTCATATCCGCTTTTGAGTGTAAAGTGGGCCGTTTTTCACATACGGTGTGCTTAATGCGAATATTTATGTACTTTTCACTGTAGTTAGTGCTTACGAATATTCTGCTTAACAAGCTATCCTCTCCTACAGTGTTGTTACGTGTCCGATTTCTATGGTCGGATTTCTAGAGTAGTTTATAATTTTGAAGTCCGCTCGGACTTATAAATAAGGGGTTTTTCTTCCTCATTAGGGGGGGCTTTTAGGTAAGAAGCACAAAGAGTTTTAGCTCTTAGGATCATAGCAAGATTATGCTCTTGTCCTGCGCTATACAGCGATCTGGACAATTAGAAATTGCTTTGTAATATTCATCAAAGATTAATGAGAATTCAGTATTTGATTTCATTTATGTTCCGCTTGAATTGGTATCAGAGCCATGTGTTGTGAAATTTGTGTCATTGTCTCTTGAGCATTTCTGAAAGTTTTGCTAGTAGCATGCTGTAGTACCTGTGGAAGTCGAAGTAAGACCCTAGTTGAAGGCTGAAGGAAAGAGCCGTGTGAAGGGCAGTAAAGTGACTAAAGTAGCAGGGAATATTGTGAACGAAAATCAGTAAGTTCATTCTCATCATGGCACTTCGCAGATCTATCAATGCTAGTTCTTCCCTATCTCAAGTCTTGCATAATTATTTCCAAGATTCTGATGATAATGCTGTCGATGAAAAAGGCAATTTTAAGTTTCTTGATTTAAAGATTTCAAATTTTTATCCTGAAAAGGGAATTAAAGCAAAATTTTGTGACTCTATGCGTCAATCTGAAGTCAATCTTTTAGTTTCTGGTACTGGTATTTGTCCTATTAATCTTTCTTTTATTCTTCCTGAAGATGCTTCCCGATGGAGTGATAAAGGGTTTTTTCATGTCCATTTCCCTCATGTCGACATAATTGTTCACCCTCACTTCAACTATGATATTAAGGCTGAGTTTTTTGCTACCTTAGTTGATACTCGCTGTCAGATTTGGGAACAAGCTGTCATTGCCCAATTTAGAAGTGTCTTAAGTCCGGAGAAAGGAGATGGCCGCATTTCGGTTCAACCTAATTTCACCTTCTCTCTTTCTGTTAAGTTTATCTCTTCTGCTTTCTGTCTTTTATTGCAAGTTAAAGGTGTTTCCCTCATGCCTGGTTCCGTCTATTCCACCATTGGAGGTCGATGCGTTTATCGCCTGTTAAATACTGTCTCTCCGCCAGTTTCTTTTCCCACGGGGGTAGGTTTTGTACAAGGTTCGTCTAACCTCCTTGATTATGGCCGTTTTATTGACCACACTAGCTTTGAGATTGGTTTCCCTATAATTGAGCAATTATTAAATAAGCAGAAACCTTAATTTGTAGACCTTCCCATCCAGAGGAATAGATTCTCTGAAAGACCTTACTTCCAATCCAGAAGAGTTGCTCCTATTACTTTACAGACAGTCCCAAATCAAACTATCCTAGAACATCCAATAGAACAAGAACAGTCATCTAGGCCACAACATTTACAGAGAAGTTTCTCCATGGGCCATGCATATGCTAGCACAAATAGAAAACCATATGTGGATTACAACCCGGAAGAATGCTCTACTTCTAGCTGTTCTCGCAGATTCCAAGCATCCTAATCCATAAATCCATCTAGGTCATCTTTTGCGTCTGCTTCCGATCTGAGCAATGATCCTGTACTAGTTGAAAGATTAGCCAGACAAGTCAGTTCAAGACTTCATCTTGCTCCAAGACAAGAAAATGATCAAACGGATCACAAGCAGAAAGGGATTAAGATCTCTAAAATACCTAAGATGCCTGATCATGCTTGCATGTTAAGAGAACATTTACCCCGATATGGTGCTAAAAGAAAAGAAAAGAAAATCATCCAAGTGGATCCAGCTACTGCTTTAGAGTTAGAACATTATATACCTAGTAGATGGCCAACTCAGAAAAGTTTCACTGTTATCAATCCTGAAAAATAGTTATGGGGAAAATATGAGGCTAGACTGCACAGTAAAGTAGGAAGTAAATAGAAACCTTCTGAAACACAAAGAAATTGGCAGTCTCAATGGATGTTGTCTGCACAAGACAATTTTGACGACATGGCTGTAGACACTAAAATAGGTGTCAATAGAATTGTGGCTACCCAAGAAACCCTGTCTCAAGTTCAGAGTGTTGTTTTCAAAACAGAAACGGTAGTTGATAAGATTGATAAACAATCTACTTCTTTGTTGAATGATTCTGGTTCTATGAATTATAGTATCAAAAATATTCAGTCTCAGCAAACTCAGGTTTATAATCTTGCCCAAAGAATAGATTCAATGGCTACCATGATCAATGAAAATGTAGTCATTTCTGATAATAAAAAAAAAACTCAAGCCCAAGAGCAAAAAGCTTTACTGGAGCATGTTGCCCATAAGCTGGAAAAAATTAGAAAATATGCTAAGAAAATCAAAGTTTCTCAGAAGGGTAAGGATAGTTCTGAAGAAGAACCTAAAGAATCAAAGTCCCAAAAAGTTGAACCTTTTACTAGGCCTAAAGTCTAGAAAGGAAAAAGAATTTCTTTCACAGATGAAATTGAGGAACCAGAAGTCAGAACTTCTCAAAAAAGAAGTAAGTCAGCTCCTATGCCAACTAAGTTGGTACTTCCCAAATAAAAGGAACACATGATGCAAAATGTAGAACCCTTGAAAGATTGGTTAGAAGAATTGCATCTAGATCAACCAAATGAACCCATCTACATAGAAGAGCCTGCAGCTGCTATAAACCCAGAAGAGGAAGTTTATCTTGAAGAAGAATCCTCTAATTCTTCGACAGAAGAAGAAGTGGTAGAGTTTCATACTCCTCCTCAAACAAATTTGGTTGAGCTTAATAATGCAAAAAATTGGGAAGAATTTTATTTTGCTAGTCAAGAGTCTATTTACAACAACTTTGATGTTGAAATGAAAGAATCTTTGTCAGAAAATCCTAGACCTGAAAATCTTAGAGCTTATGCTACATCAGGTTATATTCTCAATGTTGACAAACTTGTAGATCCTTATGATGCTATTTGCACATGGTGTGACACTTTAGAAAATTATTTTGATACCAGAGGATCTCCATGGAATGATGCTAGCAAAGTTTTGTATGCTGTAAGATTAATGTCTGGAAAGCTCAGAAATTGGTGGAATTCTCTACCAGATAATGGAATCATCTCCTTAGATCCAGACACAGGTGATGAATATGTAAAAGAAAAAGATTTAGGTAGAAATGATATTTCTGCAGAAGGGTTTTCATTATTAAAAATGACTCTGATTGGTTTGTTTGCCGAAAACAGAAAGAATGAAGTCTTGGAAGCAGAAAAGATTTTGTTTTCTCTCCAGCTAAAAGACTTAGGCAAACTAAGAAAATATAATTTGGTCTTTGAAAATTTCATGATAGCAGCCCATAAATTGCATGATCCAACAACCAAAAAGTATTACTTGAGTTCTCTACCTTGTGGTTTAGGTGAATATGCAGAAGATTATGTGATGAATAAGTATAAAACCACGGTAGACAAATATGGTTTTGTTGATTTGAGAAATCTAGTTACTCACAAGTTGGATAAGGGTTGTCTCACCAAAGCTCTCAATGATAATAAAGACCAATATAATTCTTCTTGTAACATGAAGGATTATTGTGACTTACCACCTCTGAGTCAGTTAAAAGATTTTAAGCATGTCAGAAAATTTAGAAAATCTTCTTGTGGTAAGCATTGCAGTGGTAAAAAATGTAAAAGATCTTATGATGATGACAACATGGAAAAATCATTCCGTCATAAGCATCATAGGTTTAAAAGAAGATATAGATTAGCTCCTGTACATAAGCAATCTTTTAAAAAGAGATCTCCTCCTAAGTTTTTGTTCAGAAGAAATAAACAGTCAGGTGGGCATAGATCCGTTAAATGTTTCATTTGTAAAGGTCCCCATTATGCCACTGATTGCCCTACAAAAAGAAAGCAAGATAATAAAGTCTATGCTTTATTTGCTGAACAATATGTACACAATAATTAGGATATTGTATATAGTTCTGATGCCTTGAATTCGTTTGTAGATCATGAGTTTTTTGAATTGGTTGAGGTTCTTCCAGATCAGTTGAACATGGCCCAGGACAAACATCAGAAAATTAGCTCTTCCAGTAGCAGTTCACACTCTGAATCTAGTTCTTCTAATGAAAACATCACTGTCACAAGTGTTGTTAAAAAGGCTGTCAAAGATTTAGATTTCAAGATCAGTATGGCTAAAGCCAAAGATCCTTACAGATTACCTGGTTCCACTAAAGACAAAAAAGCTGCCGCCAAGAAGCAAGCCAAAGACATCAAGCAATGGAAGCTGAACGAGATTCTCTCTATTCTCAGCTTAAGAAAGGTAAAACTCCTTTTACCCGCTCTTCTAAAGATCATGTTTTGTCTCCTCCCCGTTCTAGGCATTCTAGATCTCATGGTTATGTTGCACCATCTTGGAAATCTCATAAATCTTCTCGCTCTCATAAGTCTCCCTCGCAGTCACCATCTCCCTCTTTAGATCGTTCCATGGACACCATGGCTATCAAAATTGACCGTTGTCATGAAGAACTCATTATTTTGACTCGCCAAATTACTTTGCAGCAGAAAACTCTTGATAAACTCACTTCTACAGTGGGGGAATTGTGTGACATTATTCTCAAAGCTGAACATTCCAATTCTGAATCTGCACCATCTGAACACTCTTCACATTCTTCCAAGACCAGATCTAAGCTCCCAAAGTATGAACCTACAAATGCCTTATTCATTGTTGAAAATTGCACATACATACGCATTAACCTCCAATTCCCTGGTTATAAACCAATACCAATGGATGCTTTTGTAGATTCTGGATCCTCCAGAAATTTTGCCAATACTAACGCCATTCCTACAGAATTCTGGAAACCCAGGCCTAAAATACCTGCTGGTGTTGCTATTAATGGTCAAGATGTACAATATGGAAGGTATGCCCAAGATGTTCCTATCGAAATCCAAGGCAAAAGATTTGTTACAGACTTCATTGAGCTCAAAGGTCTTAGAGGTGATGTTCTCCTAGGTTTTACTTTTCTGACTAAATATCAACCATTTGTATTAAGGGTCCATGAGATATCCCTTCGTCATGAAGATGGCCAAATCAAGATCCCTGCACTAAAAGTTGTAAACCATAAGTTCCTAGATAGAAAACCTGGAGAAAAGAAGTCACCAAGAATGAGCAAAAAAGAAAACATTAACTTGCAAGTTCAGACACTGCCTTTATTAGAGCCAGTCAAAATCAGATTTGAGCAAGAATGTTGCAGTATGAATCCTCTGCAATTTTGGTCTAAAAATCATGAAGAATGTGAGATAAAGATTAAGCCAGAATGTTCATCTGTAATTCCTTTTGAACCTGCTTATCTCATGAGTCCTACTGAGGTAAAAGAGATTGATGAACATTTGCAAGAATTGTTGGAAGGAAAATTCATCCGAGATAGTAAAAGTCCATTCAGTTGTCCAGCCTTTCTGGTAAACAAAAGAGCAGAGCAAATCAGAGGAAAGAAAAGGTTTTGTATCAATTACAAACCTCTGGATGATATCATACTTCCATTTAATTATCCAATTCCATTCAGCATAGATTTAATCTTGAGAGCAGCTTCCAAAAAGATATTTTCAAAGTTTGACTGCAAATCAGGTTTCTGGCAGATCAAGGTAAAAGATGAAGATAGATATAAAATTGCTTTCTTAGTCCCTCAAGGCTTATTTGAATGGAATGTGATGCCCTTTGGCCTAAAAACTGCTCCAACTTATTTCCAGAGAAAAATGGACCAAGCCTTAAGAATTTTGAAAGATTTTTGTGCAGTATACATTGATGATATCATTGTGTTCTCTGATGATCTGACCCAACATTTGCAACATCTAAAATCTTTGTTTAATACTATCAAACAACATGGAATATGTTTGTCTGCAAAAAAGATTGTTATAGGCCAAGAAGAGATTGATTTCCTTGGTTTAATTTTGTCACATGGAAAGATCAAATTGCAGCCTCACATATTGAAGCACATTAGTGAATTTCCAGATGTTTTGATAGGGATAAAACAAATTCAGAGATTTCTAGGATGTTTGAATTATGTGTCTCCTTTCTATAGTGGCTTGGCTAAGGATAGAAAAAAGTTGCAGAAACAGCTGAAGGAAGGTGCAGGACCATGGACTCACGAATTAACAGAAATTGTGCAAAAGATCAAACTTAAGTGTCAATACCTGCCAACCTTACATCTGCCTGAAGAAGGTTTTCCTTTGATTCTTTATACTGATGCTTCTGATGAAGTTTGGGGTGTTGTGTTGTTACATGAAATTTCTTTAAAAGGATCTCAAGTGTGTGGTTACAGTGTAGGTACTTTTACTGACACTGAATGCAGATACACAATCTATGAGAAAGAGATTCTAGCAGTAAAGAAAGGAATTTAGAAGTTCAAAATCTTCCTCAAACCAGCACATTTCATAGTTAGAACAGATAGTCAACCTATGAGATCTCTTCTCAAGAAAAAACCTGATAAAGATCTGGCTCATGGACGCATTGCTAGATGGTATCTAGATTTTACAAGCTATGATTTTGACATAGAATGGATCCAAGGAGAAAACAACCCTCTTGCATTGGAGAAACAATTACAAGAAAGGATGGAATTGAAGTCTACCAAAGTACAGATGACAAAGAACAAGATATTTGGGTACCTCAATTGCCTGCAGAAATTATCTCTCCTATTCTTGAAGTGTTTATTTTGAATAAATGGCTAGATGAGATAAGGAATAAAATAAGAGAAACTAATGAACTAGGAATTCTTACTCCTTCTGACTCATATAATTTCCTTGAAAATTTTGGTCTTGAAGAATCTCAAATTGATTTCATGCTGAGAAATGGGTTGCAGATGGATATATGCATTACCTCACTCCTTCCAATGCATTGGACATACCGGGATAAGAAAAATTTGCTGAAAATGGCAAAATTTGGTTTCATTAACAACATTACAATTTCACAGACTGAGTTTGAAGATTATGTTGATATTTTCCTTGGTATCAATAATAGAATTTTGCAACCAGATATGAATGAATTCTTTGATCATATTTAGAAGAATTTTGGTTGGTCTGTTGAAGAAGGATTATGTGGACCATTTGGATATCTTGTGCAACCTCATGGATACTGCCTTCCACAGGTAGAATATTATCCATTAACACATAATTGGTTTTCAAGAGCTGTGTTAAATGATTTAATTCCTTCATTACATCCTGCTTTAATGGCTGCAAGAACAGAGATGGATATTGCCTATCCTGATCAGATTGAAAAGATCATATATTCTTTTCATCCTCGCAATGATGACTTGGATATGATTTTCAAACCTCTACCACGAGATTTCTTACCACCGACTGATATTTCTGGTTTGGGCTAGCACATGGGCTTGTCTATGTCGTGACGTCGGCCACGTTAGGCTCTCGACAACAGGACGCAACCCTGTCTTAAAAAGCAAGATCCTCATATCCGCTTTTGAGTGTAAAGTGGGCCGTTTTTCGCATACGGTGTGCTTAATGCGAATATTTAGGTACTTTTCACTGTAGTTAGTGCTTACGGATATTCTGCTTAACAAGCTATCCTCTCCTACAGTGTTGTTACATGTCCGATTTCTATGGTCAGATTTCTAGAGTAGTTTATAATTTTTAAGTCCGCTCGGACTTATAAATAGGGGGTTTTTCTTCCTCATTAAGGGGGGTTTTTAGGTAAGAAGCACAAAGAGTTTTAGGTCTCAGGATCATAGCAAGATTATGCTCTTGTCCTGCGCTATACAATGATCTGGACAATCAGAAATTGCTTTGTAATATTCATCAAAGATTAATGAGAATTCAGTATTTGATTTCATTTATGTTCCGCTTGAATTGGTATCAGAGCCATGTGTTGTGAAATTTGTGTCATTGTCTCTTGAGCATTTCTGAAAGTTTTGCTAGTAGCATGCTGTAGTACCTATGGAAGTCGAAGTAAGACCCTAGTTGAAGGCCGAAGGAAAGAGCCGTGTGAAGGGCAGTAAAGCGACTAAAGTAGCAGGGAATATTGTGAACGAAAATCAGTAAGTTCATTCTCATCATGGCACTTCGCAGATCTATCAATGCTAGTTCTTCCCTATCTCAAGTCTTGCATAATTATTTCCAAGATTCTGATGATAAGGTTGTCGATGAAAAAGGCAATTTTAAGTTTCCTGATTTAAAGATTTCAAATTTTTATCCTGAAAAGGGAATTAAAGCAAAATTTTGTGACTCTGTGCGTCAATCCGAAGTCAATCTTTTAGTTTCTGGTACTGGTATTTGTCCTATTTATCTTCCTTTTATTCTTCCTGAAGATGTTTCCCAATGGAGTGATAAAGGGTTTTTTCATGTCCATTTCCCTCATGTCGACATAATTGTTCACCCTCACTTCAACTATGATATTAAGGCTGAGTTTTTTGCTACCTTAGTTCATACTCACTGTCAGATTTGGGAACAAGTTGTCATTGCCCAATTTAGAGGTGTCTTAAGCCCGGAGAAAGGAGATGGCCGCATTTCGGTTCAACCTAATTTCACCCTCTCTCTTTCTGATAAGTTTATCTCTTCTACTTTCTATCTTTTATTGCAAGTTAAAGGTGTTTCCCTCATGCCTGGTTCCATCTATTCCACCATTGGAGGTCGATGCGTTTATCGCCTGTTAAATACTGTCTCTCCGCCAGTTTCTTTTCCCACGGGGGTAGGTTTATTGCCTGTTAAATACTGTATATCGGCCACGTTAAGCTCCCGACAACAGGATGCAACCCTGTCTTAAAAAGCAAGATCCTCATATCCGCTTTAAATACTGTATATCAGCCACGTTAGGCTCCCGACAACAGGACGCAACCCTGTCTTAAAAAGCAAGATCCTCATATCCATTTTAATGTGCATGTTTATCACCTGTTAAATACTGTATATTGGCCACGTTAGGCTCCCGACAACAGGATGCAAGACCTTTGAGCTCAATGAAGTCTGTAACAAATCTTTTGCCTTGGATTTCGATAGGAACATCTTGGGCATACCTTCCATATTGTACATCTTGACCATTAATAGCAACACCAGTAGGTATTTCAGGTCCGGGTTTCCAGAATTCTGTAGGAATGGCGTTAGTATTGGCAAAATTTCTGGAGGATCCAGAATCTACAAAAGCATCCATTGGTATTGGTTTATAACCAGGGAATTGGAGGTTAATGCGTATGTATGTGCAATTTTTAGCAATGAATGCATCGACGCAACGTTTATCACCTGTTAAATACTGTCTCTCCGCCAGTTTCATTTTCATCAGGAGATCGGTTATATGGTCATATTTCTGAGTCGCATTATGGGCTGCCCACAATCGGCAAATGTCAAGTCCTGGATGTTTTTCTTCATCGAGGAGATTATAAGTTGAAAGAGGATGATTGATTGGGCTGAAATGATCAGCAGCAATATCGATGATTAGCTCAAGAATTTGCAAGAGACTAAAACATTTTACATGAGCTCATATGTAATATACATGCTTGCCAAGAACGAGAGATACTTAGGACTGAATTGCAAAGGGAGAGTTGGAAATGGAGATGGGCAATTCAAAATTTATGACTGCTATCCTCAGTTGCACTTGCATGCTATATCTCATTACAGGAGGTTTAATGATGCTTTCTCTATGTACATTGTCAGATTATTGCAAGGCAACACATGCAGGAGATTGTCGAAAGAGGCTATGAATTTTGTGGAAAAGTACGGAAAGTGGTTTATTCAATTTCTTAGATTCACATACCTCCATGTTGAAAGATATTCATCATTGCCCTATCGGTTGCCAAGATATCCTACAAATAGGATGGTGTTGTTGGAAATGACAAGACAGCTGGTAGCCTTCGACAAGATTCAAAGGAAGAGAAAGAAAACTACAACTAAGTTTCCAGTTAGCATTGGGAGGCTGGAAACTTGTTTGTCATTGCAGGTAGCTGAGAATTCGGAGACAGAACTGCAAGCTTACAATTTAGTGCGCCATAATGATGCACGCAACAATTTTGATCCATTCAATACAGTCAGGCAAAAATTTGGGAGTAAATATGAGAACAGACCACAGTTTGAGGATCATTGGGATGGTGCACGTGATGACATGGACATAAGGAAGAAAAGATGCTATAGATTGTCTTTGGACCTGGTTAGAGCAACAGGAGTAATTAACATTCCAGATCAGCTTGAGGAGGATCATAGAAGGCTCTCACATAGTTCATATGATCAGGAGAAGAACAAACCTTTCACCATCAATTGATCAGAACAGGAGGTCACGCGTAATGATGATTTGATGATACCAATTGTAGCACATACAAGAAAATATGTAGACTTCCAAGTTCGAAGGCTTCAGGAGAAAAATGTTCAGTTCACCTACAATTTGATGGGAGGAGTTAGTGCGCATCAGTCCAAGGATACTTCGAGTAGTGAGTCAAGTGGTGACTCTAGTGATTCTAGTGATTCAGAAAGTGCAGGTGCTAATTCGCAAGAGGATATTCAACCAAGTAAGAAGGTGAGAAGTAGTGACCAAAATGCAACCAGTACCTCTTCAAGGCAAGAAGACAATAGTATAATAGATATTGAGGGAGATGAAACAAGCCCTGTTGAACATGTGGCCTTGAATGTACAAGCTGGGAATGATAAGCATGAATCTTTGGAATCTAATATGCAAGGGAATCAGATTGACGAAGTCTTGTCAAATCCACCAAAGGAGCAAAATCAAGTCCTGATTGAGATAGACGCAAAAAATCAAGATGATAGGGAGATATATGAATTTGATGAAGAAGCTCTTCCTACTATTCAACAAAAGAAGATTCTGGAGGAAAATCAAGAGGATTTGTCTTACTTGCCAGAGTGGCTAAGGGAGAGAGTTAAAGAAAAATCTATTGTTGAAAGAGAGCCCATCTTAAGCTTGGAGGATTTGCTAAGTTGAGCCAAATCCACAGTGATAACTTGCCAAATTGAAATCATATGTTTGAAAGTTTATGCAAGAATTTAGGACTCAAATACATTCTCAGCACATTAGGGTCTTCACCTAAAGGATATCTTGGTTGCTAATGCAATGTACAAGTAGCATTAAAACAATATGAAGTATAGTTCAGTTTGTTGCTACAAAATCTTCAAAATATGCAATTATACAAGTGTAAACAATATGGAAAAAATGTCGATCCCCACCCTTAGGGGAGAGGAGCTAGTGGTTGAGCAGGTTCCTATTGTTGATATAGTACTTGTGGTTATAGGATTTAGTCTTGCAACATATTTATACTATATATTTTCAATAATTATTCCACATGTAAATAAAAAATGACCAACTGTTAATCAATATGGACCCTGACATGAACACATGAGAACTTATGAATGTCATATAAAAAATCATAAATACATTTACTAACAAGTGTAATAAATATTTTTTTGTTTTATATAAAATATCATAACTAGCCACTATAAGCGTGTTATTTATAAAATAAGGTGCTTATCTAAACAAGTATTGTTGTTATGTGAACAAATACTATTCTTATGTGCACAACTACTCGGTAGGGTGAAAATGTAAATGTATTGGAATACTTCATATTATATGTTTATCTTATAACAAATGTAAAAGGTGAGTATAATAGATATCTTGTAATACTTCATATTATATGTTTATTCTATAACAAATGTAAGAGGTGAGTATAATAAATATCTTGTATTTTGTCATGAAATGTAAAAGGTTGTCAAAAATTTTTATGATCATTTAAAATTAATATAAGTTGTATTTTAAATAAAAAAGTGTTGTTTTTATAACTATAAATAGTATTTTGTGTTCAACTATTAGGTCATTTGTGTTGGATATAAAGGTTAGAGATAACAAGATTAGTGGTTATCAAAAGGTATTGAGATCATTAAGGTTACATATATGTTATATTTTAAATAAGAATATAATGTTCTAACAACAAATGATTTTTTTTGTTCCGCTACTAGAGATTCCATGACAAAATTTTGGTCAAATCTTTAAAAATTCATTTTAAGGACACTTCTTACTAGACTTGCTATGTAGTGAGTTACCTGATAAGTCACACCTCCAAACCTTAGTTGTAGATAGATAAGAATCCATATCACAATTCTTAAAAAAAAGAAGTCCTACAATATTCCATATAACTCTGCAAAATTAGCCCTAATGACCACTGACCCCTGCCTCCTAATATTTTTTAAACAAATAACCTAACTACGTAGCTAGTTGAGAGCGAATTGCGTATACCCCTGACTTTCCATGCAATCCTAGTTAAAGAGTTCTTCAAGTGCTTGAACTGTCACATCATCTTCAAATGTCTGCAAACAAGGATACTCTATTGCAGGCCACTAGGATTTTCAATCTTGTTTTGGAGAGGGGACATTCACCCAATGTTTTCTTCTCTCACACTCTTATTGAAGATCTCTGTGAGAATGGAAAGGTTGAGGAAGCACAAAATCTCCTTATAACAATGCTGAACCAGGGACTAAACCTGGATGCAATCATCACAAATACACTGGTACACTACCGCTGCAGGGAAAGCAAACCAGAAAAAGCTGCAAAATTCCTGATGTTAATGCTACAAAAAGGCTACAAAATGGACCTGATCACCTTAAAATCTCTGATAGACTGTTTCAACAGAAATGAAAACGTTCAGGAAGCCACAAGCCTTTTGCAAGAAATTTTAGATAAGGGCCACAAACCCAATTCTTTTATTTATAGTATGTTTGTGGGTTGTCTTTGCAATGTGGGGAAGCCTGAAGAGGCCACTACTCTCATACAATGCTTGTTAAACAAGGGATACAATCCCAATACCATCATCACGCCCAGCAGTTTCATAGATAGTCTATGCAACGAAAAGAAGTTTGATGATGCAATGCGTATGTTCCAGATGATGCTGAATATGGGTCACATTGCTAATGTGACCACCATTAATAATTTGGTTGTGGGTCTTTGTAAGGACTGTAGGACAAGGCAGGCTGCAGATGTTCTGCACAGAATGCTGGAAAAGGGCTACGACCCGGATGAAATTATATATGACAATGTTCTGTGTTTTCTTTGTGACGAGGCCAGGATTCATCTAGTCCAGGACCTGGTGTATAGTATGTTGTCAAAAGGCCATGGCTTGAATTCTGTTACATGTCAAAACTTGGTAGAGAAAATCTGCAGGAAAGGCAATTCAGAAGAGGTAACCAAGATTTTAGATCAAATGTTGGAAAAGGGGTTTATACCAAATGTTATCACATATTCTATAACGACAGTCTGGTTGTGCAAGCAAGGCAAGCTGCAAGTAGCGAGGGATTTTCTTTGTAGCATGCTAGACAAGGGTTACTACCCTGATACCATTGCCGTCTCAGTTCTGATCAACTGCTTTTGCAAAGAAGGGCTTTGGGATGCAGCAATGGAGCTATTGCAGAAGATGGTGGGGAGAGGATCCATTATTATGAATGCCCCTGCATTTGTTGCCCTGGTGAATGGTAACTGCATGAAAGGTATGTCTCATGAAACTAGGCATCTACTCATGCAAATCCTTGTTGGTGCTCGTGGACATGATCAATATGTTATGTATAATGCTTTAATTTACAAGTTTTGCATGTGTGGTAGCATGTACGAGGCAAAGTTTCTCCTCAAAGAAATTGTAGAGAAAGGTCAGAAGCCGCCTGTTATGGCATATGCTCACCTGATAAACTGTCTATGTAATTCAGACATGGTTTTGGAAGCCAATAAACTCTTTAGTGAGATTGTCGACAATGGCTATAAACCTAGTACAGTAACATACAACGTTTTATTGAATGGCCTTTGTAAGCATGGTATGTTGGATGACGCCAAGGCACTGATCGAAAAGATGTTGGAGAGAGGACATAGTCCTTATATTTTGGCATACAGGGCACAGATGGATGCTGCTTGCAAGGATCAGAAGTTAAAAAAATTAGGGCTTTTTGAGGAGGTGTTAGAGAAAGAACAAGGGTTAAGTAATCTTACATATAAAACCTTGATGGATGGTATTTACAAGGCAGATAAGTGAGCTTGCAATATATACTTAATATTGGAAATGGTAGTGACGAGATTTGGTAAGCAATGACTATAATGGATCGTGTGTTATTGATATTGCAGGATGAATATTCGCAAATGATTTAGGTTGGACTGTTCATGTTGCCTTGCTTCATCTTACAAGATGAAAGATTTGTTGGTCGCCCTTATCTCAAGATCATTTGGATGGATATTGACTGCGTTGCTTAGGGCTCTACATGGTATCTACTCATTCCACAGAAAATATGCAAGTCTATGCAGAGAGCTCACCGTTCTATCCTAGTTGCTTGGGAGACATTAGTTTCCGGGTCAGTATGTTCTGCATCGTTGTACATAGTTCCTTTTTCTATCGGATTTAATGTCCTAATTTAGTAATTTGTGTTGAATGAGGAATCAGTAGTTCATTGTTTTGATTAAGGGTTAACAGAACAATGCCTGAATATCTTTTGAGAAGTTTCATATTTGGGTAGTTTTTCTCTAAATAACAACCAGATAAACCTCCCCTTGGAAAGCTCCTGAGCGTCGCTACTGACAGTTGGTGGAGCTCCATTTTTATAGGAACAGAATCACCAGGGTGCCAATCAAGCTCGGATCTCCGTACATCATACACTGTCACAAATGGAGGAGAATGTAACCCCAATTAATGCTGGGTCCACCTGAATGTGGGGAAACCTGTCTTTGCCACTAAGGTAGACCTGCACATTTGCTTACTTTATATATTATCATAAAGTATTACTGCATTCCAATCTCAAGATATGTTATACAGGAAAAACAAGGTATATGTGATGATTTTGCTCAAATGGGATGAGGTTCCAAATGACACTGAAATGCCACCTTCATAATATTAGTAACATAAATTCTAGCTGTATTTGAGCACAAATATCTCTTTGTATATGGAGTTTGCTATTACAAGCCTAGGAACTCTGTTCTGGATATCAGTTAGTAGAAATCTAAATCTAACAAAGATGACAATGTATGAAAAGTCATTTGAAGCCAACAAAGACGCGGAGAATTTGCAGATTAACAATAATTGGTAACTAAATTGACTTCTATTCTAACTGTCCTTGCCAAGCATGAATGCTTGAGTTATGAAGCAATCCGCTCACCTGATTTATCGAAAGTACCCCAGTAGTCTTCCACCTGACAGTTCTGATTGGATATATATTTTAGTTGGTCAAAATGAAAGTTGCACCATGTTTCAATTTGACACAAAATACTCATTTATTTTTGTATGGATGGTCAAATCGTTATCTCTAACTTTCTAATATTCTAATAAGTTTCACAGCAGATGATGAGAATTTCAATCTAGCTGTTGGATGTGGTTCAGACAAGTATGATACAACAATTTCAATGCTAGACAACGTAAAAGTGTGGTACAACAATTTCAATGCTAGACAATGTAAAAGTGTGAATATTATTGGAGAAATCATCCCAAAACAAGTGCTCGAAATCTGATACAAGTACAACCTTAAGACAATTTACTAAGTAGATTTAGATTCCTTTGGACATATGTTTGATTATACATACTACATAGTGTGCAAAGCATTTAGCAGGGGGATGTATGTACAGAAAAATGTATAATTTTTGCCAGGTCACAATATATTTGTTTCAGGTGGAAAACGTTTGATGCAATAAACTATGTAAATTGTTCAGAACAGAAAGCTTGATGCTATTGCTCTGGTGAAATTTATATACACATAGTACATCAAGTTAGTGGTGAAGCCAAACTGAGAGTTCAACAAGAGACCTTGACATGAGGAGTTGGGGACTAAGATGAAACCCTCATTGTCGATGCCATTTTGCGATCGTGGGAAAGAGATTAGAGCTCCAAGGAAAGCCAGACTTGCAACCAGAGAATTGCCATATAGCTTACCTGCCTATGATATTTTTGGCAAGTTTTAGGGTGCTAGATTTATGGAATAAAGAAAGGAAATCTAAGGCCTAAGGAACAGGTATTTTGACTGTTGATATTTAGCCAGTTCTAGGTTAAGAGCTAGAGGTCCCTTAGTAGCAAGCTGGATGGTCTTCTGCTAGGACAAGGTAATCTGGAAGCCACTTCAGATTTTTTGGCAGAACAGTTATTGCAGAGGTCATCTTTATATATGCCCATTATCTAGCCATACCTTCATCCTTTTTTACTTATGTCATAAGCCTGATATGAGCAAACAGGTTGCCCTAGGGAACTCTTGCTGGAAGTTGAATCTTGTGGGCCACAGATTTCCCTTTCATTTCACTGAAATTAAATGAAACTCCATTTTGTATCCTTACCATGTAACGTGCCGTTTAAATTCCATGTAATTGTCATAAAATTTTGCAATAAAAATGCTAGACAATCGTTGTTTATGTCCTGCAGTTGTGATACCTGTATTTACAAAAATTCGTGGTATAAAATTTACTGCATAATTTCTTTTGGAGATTCCCTCCTGAGCTGTAAAATTCCTGTTTCCTGTATGCATCTGACTTCTTTCGGGGTTTGGATGCATGGCATGAAATCAAGTTTGTGAATGAAGAGATGCTAGCCTAAAAGTAATGTGAGATGAATGTTGCAAATTCAATGAAGTTCCCCATAAATGTTTGATAATGTGATGGAGAAGACTCGATAGATAAACCCATCACTCAGATGCCGTCCAGGTGAGTGTTCAATAAATTGTAGCAGAGGAACCCGAAAGAAATTAGCGATTACATTAAATAATCCATGATTCCTTGTTTCCTTCTAGATCATAGTTAAGAGGGCAGATGTAAAAGAATGCCGTGCTATTTTACCGAGTAGAGAATCTGTGTGCTTGTAAAAAGAAGAATACTTTTAAGGTGGCGTGAAAACTTAATGACTTGTTGAATGGCGCGTGTAGGGCTTTGAATACTTCTTTTAAGCAAAAAGAAGTAATGAAACACGAAGAAAGGAATTGTTTTGATTCTCATTCACATTTATAACTGTTGTGAAATTGACGCTCATGCTATAGAGTCCTGAATTTTATGTCAGTTCAATAGAGCTAATTGGGCATTTATAAAATTGAAGCTGGTAGGCTTGTTCATAGACATTTGTTGGAAGATCTATTGCATGGAGCATGATCTCATTCCTGCATTTTGCAACAAGATAATGGAGAGTGGTGCTTTTGTAATCGCTGGCTGGTTTCTATATGGGTTTTTATCTACCTGTTTTGTATCTCTATTAATTATCTACACGCTCAGGTATATGAGCAGGGTGGGTAAGATTCTGAAGAAACAGCTCTCCAGATGTTTGCGCTCCTCACTGTATCGAGTAACTTCAATTGATAATAATCTCTTGCAGGCCACTAGAGTTTTTGATCTGATCCTGGAAGGGGACCATTCTATGAATTTATTCTTCTCCCACACACTTATTGAAGATCTCTGTGATAGTGAAAAGCTTGAAGAAGCTGAAAATCTCCTCCAAAAATGTTGAACAAAGGACTAAACCCAGATGAAATCACCACCAATAAATTGGTACACAAACTTTGCAGAGAGAACCAGCCCAAACAAGCTGCAAAATTTCTGATGCTAAATACTGGAAAAGGGATATCAAAGTGAGCCCATCACCTTAAAATATCTCATAGACTGTTTCAGCACAACGGGCAACATGCAGCATGCCGCTAGGCTTTTGCAAGCAAGTCTGGATAAGGGCCACAGACCCAATCCTGTTATTTACAGTGCAGCCGTGGGTTGTCTTTGCAACGGAGGAAAGACTGAAGAGGCCACCGCCCTTATACAATGCTTAATGGATAAGGGCTACAATCCCAACACCATCATTACTCTCAATAATTTCATGGACAGTCTGTGCAAGAAAAAGAAGTTTGATGATGCAGTGCAGATATTCCTGATAATGTTGGATAAGGGTCACATTACCGATGTGACCACCATTAATAATTTGGTCGTGGGTCTTTGCAGGGACTGCAGAACAAGGCAGGCTGCAGAGGTTATGCATAGAATGTTGGAGAAGGGCTATGTGTTGGTAGGTGGCGACTGATCAGGAAAGTACTGTACACTAGCCATGTATCCTCGCCGGGGTTTAGGGCCGACTTAAAAAATCCTATTTTTTATAACCGACATAAGAAAACCCTAATTTTTGTAACCGACAAAAAGGCTTGATAAAAAGCGGCCAAGGGTTAGGGTTTGAGGATTGTATTGTAGCATTTGCAGCGGTATTGAGTTGCAGGGATTGCTGATTGTAATCAGTTTGATTTACTGGATAATAATATTGGACTCTCTGTTTGGTGGATGTAGCCCGAGTTTGGGTGAACCACGTTAAATCTTGTCTCTCGCTGTTATTAATTCTGTGTATTTCCATTTTTCTGTTTAATCTTTATTTGCATTTAATTGATATCTTCTGCCGGCTAACCCTAACAAGTGGTATCAGAGCGAGGTTGTGTTCGATTATCGTCTGCAGGAAAGTCTCACGGTTGAGTGGGAGCAATGGCGGACGAGGGTAAAATGAAGGTTGATAAATTCAATGGGCAGAACTATCAGTTATGGAAGATGCAGATGGAAGATTACCTCTATCAAAAGGATTTATGGAGGCCGTTGGAAGGAGTAGCCAAGAAACCGGCAACAATGTCTGATGAGGATTGGAATCTTCTTGACAGAAAGGCACTGGGAACCATTCGGTTGTGCCTGGCACCGTCGGTGGCATTCAATATAACGGAAGCGAAGACAACAGATGGTCTGATGAAAGCTTTGGCTAAATTGTATGAAAAACCCTCAGCCTCAAATAAGGTATTTCTCATGAAGCAGTTGTTTAATTTGAAAATGGTTGAAGGTGGATCTGTGACAGGTCATTTAAATGAATTTAATACGATTGTCAGTCAATTGACTTCTGTAAATGTAAAATTTGATGAAGAAGTTAGAGCTCTCTTGATATTATGTTCATTGCCTGAAAGCTGGGATAGTTTGGTAATGGCGGTTAGTAACTCTGTTTCTGGTTCAAATACCCTAAAATTTGATGATGTTGTTGGTGTTATTCTGAGTGAGGAAATTCGTAAGAAAAGCTCAGGTGGATCCAAATCAGGCAGTGTTTTGAACGCAGAAAGCAGGGGTAGATCAAAAGAGAGAGGAAAAGGTTCTGGAGGTCATGGGAAGTCACGAGGAAAATCAAAGGACAAAAGATCCCAAACCAGAGGACAGAAGGATTGCTGGTACTGTGGAAAACCAGGTCATCTGAAGAAAGATTGCTGGTCTCGGAAAAATAAAGAAGGAGACAAACAAGAAGGCAATAAGGAAGCAAATGTGGTAAGCAATAAGTCTGAAGATGATGCTTTGATTCTTTCCCTAGATAATGCTGATGATTCATGGGTTTTAGATTCAGGGGCCTCATTTCATGCTATGCCCCATAGAAGTTATTTCCTTGATTATGTCCAAGGGGATTTTGGGCTGGTTTATTTGGGAGATAATGAACCCTGTCAGATTGTTGGAAAGGGAAGAATCAAGATTAAGTTGCAGAATGGGAATTATTGGCTACTACAAGAGGTGAGGCATGTTCCAAGGCTCAGTAGGAATTTAATTTCAGCAGGGCAGCAAACTGAACAAGGTTGCACTGTTACATTTACTGATAAAAATTGGAAGGTTTCAAAAGGTGCCTTAGTAGTAGCAAAAGGTGTAAAAGTAGGCACCTTATATCTTTGTACAGGTCATACTGTTCCTTCTACTTTAGATTTTATAGAGGAAAAACAAACAGGTTTAGGAACAGTTGCTGCAGGTTTGCAGGAAGAGACTGAAAAAGTTGCTGCAGGTTCTGAAACAACACTGTGGCATAACAGACTTGGGCATATGAGTGAAAAAGGTATGAAGGTACTTCATTCTAAGAAAGTTTTACCAGGTCTGAAATGTATTAATATGGATTTCTGTGAAAGTTGTGTGTATGGAAAACAAAAGAGAGTCAGTTTTCTCAGAGATGGGAAGCAAAAGAAAAATGAAAAGTTGGAGCTTGTGCATACAGATGTATGGGGACCAGCTCAGGTATCTTCTTTTGGTAGCTCTCGGTATTATGTCACATTCATAGATGATGCAACTAGGAAGGTCTGGATTTATTTCCTTAGACAGAAATCTGATGTATTTGAAACATTTAAGAAATAGAAAAGCTTGGTTGAAAATGAGACAGGTAAAAGATTAAAATGTCTCAGATCTGATAATGGTGGTGAGTATTGCAGCAAAGAATTTGAAGACTATTGTTCCTTTAATGGAATTCGTAGGCAGAAAACGGTTCCAGGGACTCCACAGGAAAATGGAGTGGCTGAACGCATGAATAGGACAATAATGGAGCGTGCAAGGACCATGAGATTGCATGCTGGACTGCCTTTAAACATGTGGGCAGAGGCTGTCAACACTGCTGTATATTTAATTAACAGAGGTCCTTCAGTTCCTTTGGGCTGTGGTATTCCAGAGGAAGCATGGACTGGCAAGAAAGTGAGTTATTCTTTTCTGAAAACCTTTGGCTGTGAAGCATTTGCACATATAGATTCTGAAAATAGAACCAAGCTGGATGCGAAATCAAAAAAATGTACCTTCGTTGGATATGGCATTGATGAATTTGGTTATAGGCTTTGGGATTTTGAAAATCAGAAAATTGTGAGAAGCAGGGATGTTATATTCAATGAGAAGGTGTTGTACAAAGATCAGTTGCAGTAGCATGAGAAGAAAGAAAAGGATTATGTGGTGCTGGATGATACTCCAAATAGTGATGTTCCAGTGGCTCCTCATGCTCCGCAACAGCAACTAGAAATACCACAAATTCCAGTGAATGTTAGACGGTCAACAAGGATAAGTAGACCTCTTGAAAGGTTTTCTCCCTCTTTGTATTCTATTTTGTTAACAGATGCTGGTGAACCAGAAGGGTATGATGAAGCTATGCAGGTGAATACACAAGTTCAGTGGGAGCTTGCCATGCAAGAAGAAATTGACTCTTTGTTGAAAAATCAGACTTGGGAATTATGTAAGTTACCTGTAGGTAAAAAGGCTTTACCAAACAAATGGGTTTACAGGTTGAAAGAGGAAGATGGAGGTAAGAAACGATTTAAGGCCAGGTTAGTTGTAAAAGGATTTGCACAGAAACAGGGCATTGATTTTGATGAGATATTTTCTCCGGTTGTCAAGATGACTTCTATTCGTACTGTTTTAAGTATTGTGGCTGCTGAAGATTTGCACTTGGAACAACTAGATGTGAAAACTGCCTTTCTCCATGGTGATTTGGAGGAGATATACATGGCACAACCACAGGGATTTGAGGTCAAAGGTAAGGAGAAACAAGTGTGCAGATTGAAGAAAAGCTTGTATGGCCTGAAACAAGCACCTCGGCAATGGTATTTGAAATTTGATAGTTTTATGGCTGAGCAAGGCTACAGTAGGCGTAATTCTGACCATTGTGTTTATTTTAAGAGGTTGGATAATGACAGCTACATCATTTTATGTTTATATGTTGATGACATGCTTGTAGCTGGGTCTAACATGGATCACATCAGAGAGTTAAAACATCAGTTATCACAGTCATTTGATATGAAGGATTTGGGGGCAGCAAAACAAATCCTTGGTATGAAAATTTGCAGAGATAGGAAGAACAGAAAATTGACTCTATCTCAGGGTGCTTATGTTGAAAAGGTGTTGCAGAGATTCCATATGGAGAATGCCAAAGCTGTCAGTACACCTTTGCCTAGTCATTTGAAATTGACTAAGGAGATGTGTCCAAAGACACAAGAGGAGGAAGAGAAAATGTCCAAGATACCCTATGCTTCAGCTGTAGGAAGTTTAATGTATGCCATGGTATGCACAAGACTGGATATTGCACATGCTGTCGGAGTCGTTAGTAGGTATATGAGTCATCCCGGATTTGAGCATTGGAATGCGGTCAAATGGATTCTCAGATATTTGAGAGGTACATCTAATAAACACTTATGTTTTGGGGGCTCTAATACTGATTTAGCAGGTTATGTAGACTCAGATTTGGCAGGGGATATTGATACCAGGCGGAGTACTATAGGTTATGTCTTTACTGTAGGTGGAACATCAGTGAGTTGGATTTCTAGGTTGCAAAAGGTGGTTGCTTTATCCACCACAGAGGCAGAATATGTCGCTGCAACAGAGGCAAGCAAGGAGATGATATGGCTACAATCTTTCATGGAAGAATTGGGTAAACAACAGGCTAACAGTTCTTTGTATACAGACAGTCAGAGTGCCATACATCTTGCAAAGAATTCTGCCTTGCATTCAAAGACCAAACACATACAGTTGAGGTATCACTTTATTCGGTCGGTGTTGGATAATGGACAGTTAAGGCTGGAAAAGATACATACAGATGAAAATCCAGCGGATATGTTTACAAAGGCAGTGACAAGGGAGAAGCTGAGCTCCTCTACAGCTTCGATTGGTCTTCTAGACTGAACACAATAAAACTTGAACAGTAGAGTCCAGGGTGCTTATTTCCAGTGGGAGCTGCATGCGCAGCGGTGTCGTCTAGGATCAGTCTCCAAGTGGGAGATTGTTTTGGTGTGGAGCCTGATCAGTCTCCAAGTGGGAGATTGTTGGTAGGTGGCGACTGATCAGGAAAGTATTGTACACTAGCCATGTATCCTCGCCGGGGTTCGGGGCCGACTTAAAAAATCCTAGGGCCGACTTAAAAAATCCTATTTTTTATAACCGACATAAGAAAACCCTAATTTTTGTAACCGACAAAAAGGCTTGATAAAAACCGGCCAAGGGTTAGGGTTTGAGGATTGTATTGTAGCATTTGCAGCGGTATTGAGTTGCAGGGATTGCTGATTGTAATCAGTTTGATTTACTGGATAATAATATTGGACTCTCTGTTTGGTGGATGTAGCCCGAGTTTGGGTGAACCACGTTAAATCTTGTCTTTCGCTGTTATTAATTCTGTGTATTTCCATTTCTCTGTTTAATCTTTATTTGCATTTAATTGATATCTTCTGCCGGCTAACCCTAACACTATGACCCAGGTGCAATTGCCATTGATAACCTTGTGGGTTTTCTTTGTAATGAAGGTGAGTGTCATCTAGTGTTGAGCTTGGTGCATGATATGTTGTCAAAAGGACACGTCTTGAGTTCCATTACATGTAATATGTTGACAGAAAAACTTTGTAAGAGAGGTAATTCGGAAGAGGTTATGAAGGTTTTACATCAAATGTTGGAGAAGGGTTATAGACCTAATGTTATTACATATTCTATAATGACTGTTTGGTTGTGCAAACAAAGGAAGTTGCAAGAAGCTAGGGATTTCTTTTGTAGTATGCTAGACAAGGGTTACTGTCCTGATGTCATTACATCCTCAATTCTGATCAACTGTTTTTGCAAAGAAAGGCTTTGGAAAACAGCAATAGATCTATTGCATAAAATGGCAGAGAGAGGACTTATTATTAGCATTACTGCTCCCACTTTTGTTGCCCTGTTAAATAGACAATGCATGAAAGCCATGTCTCATGAAACTAGGAATTTGTTCATGCAAATTCTTGTTGGGAGTCATGGACATGGTCAATCTATTATGTGCAATGCTTTGATTCACAAGCTTTGCTTGCAAGGCAGCCTGTATGAGGCAAAGTTTATCTTGAAGGAGATTTCAGAGAAAGGCCAGAAGCCTCCTTTTATGGCATATGCTCACCTGATAAACTGTATGTGTAATTCAGGCATGGTTCTTGAAGCTAGCAAACTCTTTAGTGATATTTTGGATGATGGCTATGAGCCAAGCACGGTAACCTACAATATTCTATTGAACGGCTTTTGCAAGCAAGGCATGTTGGATGATGTCAAGGGACTGCTAAAAAAGATGTCAGAAAGAGGACACAGTCCTTATGTTTTGGCATACAAGACACAGATGGATGCCCTTTGCGAAGATCAGAAGTTACAAAAACTAGGAGCCCTTCAGGAGGTGTTAGAAAAGGAACAAGGTTTGTTTAAATAATCTTAAATATAGAGCCTTGGTGGACAGCCCCTATAAGGCAGATAAGTGAGTTTTGTTTATATATTTAAATTTTAATGTTAGAAATGGTGTTGGTGAAATCGTCTGTATTGGCAAGAAACAGCTGTGGATGGTGTCCCATTGATATTGCAGGCAGAATAGTTGTAAAGAAAAGTTGCTGGCCTATTCATGTGCATTGTGCCTCGATTCATTTTAAATTTTTAAAAGAAGGCTTGTTCCTCGCTGTTATCTCAAGGTTCGTTGGATGGATGTTGGCTGATTTGCTTGGGGATCAATTCGATATCTACTCACTTCTACAGCCAAAAGTGCAATTGCATGCATAAAATGATTACCATTTGTAACCTACGTGCTTGGGAGGCATTAATCTCCTGGCTACTGTGTTGTGTATTGTGGTACATATTCGGTGCTTTCTCTACCAGATTTAATGTGTTGATTTGTGTGAAATAAGGATTCAGTAATTTATTATTTACATTAACAGGGATTGTTAAAAAATGAACAATGCCATAATATATATATTTTGAGTAGACTCATCTGCCTAGTTTTAGTCTTGTTAATTGTTACTTAAAACCAATCTCAACATATGTTAGATTCGACGACAAGACAGATGAGTCAATATAGCATTAGATGGAACGATATCTTAGATTGGAATTTTACCTTCTTAAACTTGATGTCATACATTCTAACTATATCTCTTTGCAGCACATGGATGCCGCATACTGGCAAGCCTGGGAATTCAATTCTCATGACTGGCAGAAGTCCAAATCTACCAAGATTGGCATATTTGTATAGAAGTTTGAACTCAGATTTGTTAATTAATCAGTTAATTGACTCTGATTTTGAGTCATCTATATTTAGTAATCAGCTAATTCACACTAATTTCAACTTTTTTTTTGAGGCTCGAAGGCTTGGCTTATGAAGAAATTGATGCCAGCTGTCCTCTAATTTGTTAAAAGTATACTAGCCCTCTCCTAGATGACGGCACCTATATATGTAAGTTTTGTTTTTAGAGAAATTAGCTTCATGTTCCAGTTTGTGAACATAATCAGTTCTTGTGTGCATATTTCAAGAAGTGATGGAAGCTTCACAGCAGATGATCACAGTCTTAATCTAATTGTGTGTTTGATATGGTGCTCAAAATCTGGTCAAACAATAAGGAAAAATTGTGATAGAACAGTATCAACTTTGGGAAAGAGAACAGAGCTTCAAGGGAAGTGATTCTTGCCACCAGACAACGTGCCTTCCATATGAGATTCCATGGAAGCTAAGGATTACTTGCATATGAATTTTTTAACCAAGAGTTTCAGTAGATGGGTTTTATGGAAGTGAGGAAAATCTAAGGCACGAGCAAAGTTTAGTTTTCCAGTGGCGGAGGGTTTTCTAAAGGGAATCAAACTGTGGTCATCACACCACCTCATTTGGTGCCCCTAGGGCATTAAGATTATTCCAGAGCTCGTCTTTATACTTGTCAATCAAGCCATGTCTGCATTGTTTGCTCTTATCATGTCATATTCCCTGATATGGGCAAGCAGGTTCCAATGGAACTGTCTCCGGGAGGTCAATCTCACTGAGAGCTGAAGACGTTTCCGCTTTACTGCATGCTGCCAAGTAGATTTGGTGTCTTTGTATATAAGGCAATGCTACCATGTTGTATCCTTGCCATGTGATTTGCTATATGGCAATTGTTGCCAAATTCTGCCCTTCACATTGCAATATAATGCTCTTTTATTTCCTGGAATTCTTGTCAAACGTGTATTGTGTTTGGTATCTGAACTTTTCCTTACGTATTAAGAAGTTGCTGCATAATGTTTCGGTGCAATTCACGCAAATTGTGGAATTCCTATTCTCAAAGTGGAAAATGCTTCCTTTGGGCTTCACAGGTTTGACAAGAATCAACTCAAACAAGTGAAAAAATGCAATCTAAAAGGAAAACAATTTGGTATTATGCAGGATGCCGCTTCTAATCCTGGGAAGGTCCATGTCCTAGAGACTTCAGTTATATGTGAGGTTATATTTCCATGCTTGGGCACTTGTTAGTAGAGGTGTATATATATTTCTAGAACAAGGAATGTTAGATGTCTGCTATTCTGAAACTGGTATTCTTCATTACTTGTCGATCTTCAACGAACTTTTGCTCCAGTTAAGACCTCTTTTAGTTTTTGGAGAATTCATTTAAAAAAAATCAAGTTCCAGTCACCGTACAATCTATTTTAGCAATGTGAAAGGTATCAAATCTTATGTTTCATTCAGCGTAGGGATTTTTTTTTAAAATTTAAATTTTATTTTTTTGACAAATCTTCTGTTTGAATAAACTATTATAGATATCTTAAATACATTTTTGAGGATTATAGAATTTGTTATATAAGATAGATAGGGACCTCCAAACTGAACTCTCTGGGACATTTAAAAAAATGCATTTAAGATATCTATGCTAGTTCAGAATATACATATTTAGCCGATAGGCTTTTAGTTGTGAGCATTATAGTGCTCGGAATTGTCTCACGCCGTAAAAAAAAGAATTCACGGCGGAAAAATTTCTTAACTCGTCAATTGTTCTCTTGTCATGAGCATTATTGTGCTCGGAATTGTCTCACGCCTAAAAAAAAATTTACGTAGATGAGCTTTTTCTCTCAGGTGCTCTGAAAACTGTCTAACGCCGAGGTAATCCAACATCTTGCACTAAATGCACAAAATTTGGGTCGATCTATTCAATTGCCTTGGTAGATAGGATAGTTGTCTTTGCAGTAAATGCATTTAAAGATAAAATCCAAATTCTTTGTAGTGAATGCATATGCTGGCGGCCATTTACTATACTGCCTTTGATTATAGCCAAGGTTTTACTATACTTCCTTTTATCACCGCTAAAGGTTGTGTATAAATAGCCTCCAATAGAATGTCAAAATAACAAGCATTCAGTCTGTTTAGATTTGTAGTATCACACTAAACATGGGTCATGGAAAAGAGATTACAAAAGGCAGCGCCATTGCCAGGGTTATTCTTGCCCAGCTTGCTATGGGTTTTTGCAAATCATCTCCACCCTGCTGCTGTAAAACGTGTCTTGACATAATTTAAATTGTAGCATAGATGTTTTTTTCTCTTCTTTTGAATTTAATATTTTTTCAGTAATTTGTTTTCGTTTTGTTAATTCGAAGTTCCAAAGCGGCCCCTCAAAATTCAAATGGACATTTTTATTTGTTTGTTACTTGAGCACAACAGGGCAATTTTAGAAGGTTACTTGGAATTTGATAGATTAATTTAAGATTGTGCTTCATTCGTTGGATTTGACCTTTGAAGGGCACTCGAGGGTTCATGGAGTTGAATGAGACGAAGTGTTACTGGTACATCGACGGCAAGGGCGGATGCTTCAACGGCATGAAAATTACTTTGTGGTGTTTTTTGAACATGCATTAGATGCAAAGTTGTGACCCATGTTTTTGGTATTCAAAATAGGTGGGTTTGTGATTTATATTGTCGGGTATCAATAATATCCAGGGACTATAGCAATTTAGATCAATTAAAATTTAGGGAAAGCGTTAAAAAACTCTGCTTTGGAATGCTCCTATTTTTGAAAAAGTGGGCATACAGTAGCTTTAGAAAATTCTTATTTCAGATACCCATCTTTGACAAAGTGGGTGTACAGAACCTTTAGATAAATTTGCTGATGAATGCCCATTTGTGGAAAAGTAGGTATACGCTACTTAAAGTTATCATGTACACAATGATTTGCCTCAGTGAGATTTTGAGTTGAATTTTGTTTTCTTGCGGTAATTGTTTCCGTTGGTATAAGAACTACTTTAGATTCGAAGTTTTTTATTTTTTGGTTTTTTGGAGATTAGAGAAGAAGACTTGTGAGTTTGATTGCTCGAAGCTGGTGGATTTAGGGAACTAGCATTAGTTTATATTATCTGAGGCTTAGGGGGGGCATACAAACGATCTACACTGAAATTGCTAACTTTGGAAAACTTTTTATATAATTTTTTAAGAGCCTATGTGCACAACAAATTTTTAGAAAGTATTTTTGGCCTACGTTTCATTTTTGGGGTAATTAGTGTCAGATTTAGTATAATGCTTGCGTTATATTCAAAGTTGTGATACATGTTTTTGGGGTTTTAATCATGTGGCATGCGATTTTGATTGGAATTCAAATGGACAAGGAGATTTGGCCCCTAGTCTCTTCGGAGTGTGGGCAATACTTTTTGCAATATTCACAACAAACATGTGATAAAAAATATTTAAGTTAAAATATGATTTTTACTATTGATAAGTAAGGGTTGTATGTAAGAATCCTTCTACTCATAGAAAAGGGGTAGAGTCATAAGCACAGAGGTTGTCAACCACATAATTTATTCAAAAGACTAAGTTAGAAAGCAACCGCCATGGCCATGGTCTTACCCATGGGTGCCATAGCACAACTTGGATCCAAATTCAGAGCAATATACAAGATGAAGTCTATTAACAGTTCCTACTCACACATTCCAGTTGAAAATGGCACTTTCTATTCGAGATTTCATTTACTTCTTCCATTAAAATTAGAGCAATATACAAGGTGAAGTCTATTAACAATTCCTACTCGCACATTCCAGTTGAAAATGACACTTTCTATTCAAGATTTCATTTACTTCTTCCATTAATTGCTGTAATAGTTGGGAGTCAAGTGTATGTCCTTCATTACTCTTACATGTGACATGGGAACTACGCCTTGGTGGGCATCCTCCTTTTTATGGCTTTCCATCTCCCCATCACAAGCACAAACTGAAATGCCATCTCAAAATCAAGCACAAGCATCATGGGCATCTCAAAATCAAGCACAAACACCATGACCATCTCAAAATTAGATGCGAACATCATGAGCACAAGCATGGAGGAGAGAAAGAAAGGCACAGGTTCCCCCACTGCTCCCGTATGGATTTTGAAGCACCCCTTGGCTATAGATTCCATCATCATGGTCCTCGTCTCATCCTCATGGTCATTCTCATCATCATCATATGAAGCAGAGGCACCATGGACACTACTGCTCACATGGTTACCAGCACTTCTCCACTCACCCAATGGGTGGGCCTGTGCCTGTGCCTCCCCCTCATAATTAAGATTTTGCTCTTACTACAGGGTATGATATATGCTTTATTTGGGCTTGTCAGTTGCTTAGAATAAATGGCCACCAGGTTGATCTGCATGACCAACTATTTGCTTATTATGTATCTACGTAGTAGCAACTGTGATGTTTGCCTTTGGGTTGTACTGATTTTATATTGTGGGAATGCGTTATATGAAGATACCACCTGATTACAAGTATTTTTGTCATTATAGCTCTATTTGGTCTCCCTCTCTCTCTCTCTCTCTCTCTCTTTCTCTCTGTGTGTGTGTGTGTGTGTGTGTGTGTGTGTGTGTGTGTTAGTTTTCAAATTTATACATTCCATATTTATTTTCAAGCTGCCAATTATTGGGCAGAGATATTTCAATTTATTTGTTTACAGGTGTTCTCTCATGCTTGAAAACTGGTGCTACATGCACTACTTTAATAAAATATTAAAAATGTTTTCACCTGAAGTACTTGAAGCAAGCCAGAGAAAGCACAAACAATTTCAGCTTTATTTGCCACTGAGATTCAGTTGAAATATTTTAGTTTAATTATACATTTCTTTAAAATTGAAAGAGGTTATAAGATGCACAACTTTAATAAAATGTGCTCTCTTGAGAGGCAGACTTGAGTTTAAGAAAAACACCCATGTATGTGAAAATTCTAATAAAGATGTAAGTAATCATCAGACCATAAAAATGGACCTCAAGAGTGGTGTCAGCATTCTCTGGTTTGGCTTATCCTACTTATTTCCTGTTGACCTACAGGAGACATTGAATATTTGTATTCTCCAAACAAAGACTAAATTGATAAGGCTCTGTTTAAAGATTAACCAAAAGCTGAAAATGGTGAAAGTTTGGCAATCTCAAGAGATGAAAAAGTCCAAAAAAAAAGCAGGGGATAAATGAAAAATGCATGTTATTGAGAAAGAATAAAAATCTTGGGGTAAATAAATAAACTAAGAGTTGCAAGGCAGTTTAGTCCCTTGTGTGAAATTGTAAAGTGAGTTGTGGAAAGAAATATCTGTTTCAAATGTAATTATCAATTTTTTTTGTTTGGGCATATAGCAGGTAAACTTTAATTGCAAGCAGTTTCAAATTTGTAACATCCAGAGCCCTTCAAAATGCTCTTATGTCTTTAGATGTGGATAAAATACAAGTCAGCCGTCTTTTTTCTAGCTCTATACATGTGTTAAGAAGAGCAATGCAATGTTCAGGTAACCAGTTATCTAAATGCATTGTTTACAATCAACAATTAACAGAACACTTGAATTGGTAAGTTTGAAATATATAAGAGCTCAAGATTGGGGTTAAAATGTTAGTTAATTTAATATACCTAATGGTTGCATTTGGAAGTAACAGATCTAGGATTGAGCATAAATGGTGTTGAAATATACCAATTAGCAAACAAAATTGAAATATGCCCACATTTGCAATTGCTAAATTGTGAGCATATCTCTAAAATATGATTTTATTGGCAAAATTTAGCCATCTAATTCCAAAAGGAAAAATGTGATTGATAAAATTTTGGAAAGGTCAGAACATAAAATCCCGAATTGTGTAATGCAGATACGTGTCTATACCATAACACCCATCTGAATATTTTTTTCCTATTAAGATAAATGTATCCACTTGCAACAGTGCTCATGACTCCTGCGAGCATTTCAGCTTGTATATGTTGCAAGTATACATGGGGACAAAGGCAGCTTACTGGAATTATTTTCCCTCCCTTTGCAGTCGATTCTCTCAAAAACCTAAAGAATCTTGATTGCATTGTGTTCAAGGTCTTTTGAAAGAAGGAATTCCCTGCCAAAGGGCTTCTTATTTGTGTAGCATAGTTGGGAAAGACTATTTGTAAATTCCATCCATTTCAATAGTCAAAAGTCAATTTTGACCAATAAAAATAGAACAAATATTTACCACTTTTTATTGTGAATGAGGTGTAAAATTACTATGGATTGTTTCACTATTGAAGTGGATGATATTTAAGTAGAGTGGTTGGGAAATTGATGAGAGGAATTGTATTTTCTAATAATAGCAGTTGTTTGTAATTGTTTTATTTTTGTGGGAAAGGGGAAACAAGTGTCATGTGATGGATGAACTTGATCTTTGGAATCTAAAAGAGTTGAATTAGTGCACTTCTATACAAAGTTGTTTAGTTATATAGGGGCTCATTTGGTTAGAATTAAGGTAGATTTTAGATGATATATAAATTTTTTTACTTTTCTAAATTAAATGGATATTCATTATATTTTTCTATTTGTTGTTAAAAGGTGATTATTTATTGTATGTTTGGTTGTTATATTCTTCTTTTGTTCATTGTGATTGATTATTTATTTAGTGTAAGTCAATAGTTTGGAAAATAGAGAATAAATGAGTGTATAATTTTGGTATCAGAGCAAACAAAGATGGCTTAGAGAGGAGTTTCCCTGAACTAGGAAAGAAGAGGCAAAAGGAATGTAGGGCCATAGAGGAATAATGATGAAGAATGGTTTTAAGAGATTATAACCCTTTAAAGATGGATTGCATCAGAAAGAAAGAAGCTCGCCTACAACTACTCTCACAACGATAATTCTAGGTATGTACAATTACTTGCAAGATTACTCAAATAAGAAATAATGAAATTTTTTCTAATATTTGAATATCCTCTTTTTAAAAACATACAAATACGAAAACTAACCAATTACATTGTTTATCTTACATAGGTCAACAATTGATGACCAAAAAAAGTAAAACCTCAAGAATTGTCCACCTACTAGAATTTATTTTTAATTGCTTGGTTTTCATTCATAAGAAAATGAATACAAATTGTGATTTTGGACTAACAATATTATGTTTTTGTACACAGGAATTACAACAATTGCAAAAGAGAATTTTGTTACAAAGATGAAAAGAAACACTTATGAAATTTAGCTCCATGCAACATCAATACTAATCTTTGATCTTGCAATGACATGGGACTGTTTATTTTCATAGAACTATTGTACCTATTACAAATGAATTTAAAAACTTGTTGAATTACATCTTTAGTTGTACTTAAAGCATGTATAAATTTATTGTTATTGTTGTCGATTATGATTGCACCCTTATGCAAAGTTGTGAAAACTTTGCAATCCTTCGAAACATGGAATCAAACTCAGGTTGTGGGTGACCTATGGTGAGCTTGAATCTCCATATGGGTTGGTTCCCTTGATAAAATGATAAAATTTGCAGGAAAAAGGGTAAAAAAGATATAATGGAATCACTAAAATTGAAACTGTAAATGCGGTGATGTACCTAATTTTGATGGAAAACTTGCAAATCTGACTCACAATACATCTCAGAAATCTATTCACACAATCCACTTTTGGCAATATAATCACAAAAATATTTCTAAGGAAGGCTAGAAATTATCTTCTTTATGAAGAAAAAAGATTTTTCACAACATGGAGGAAAAAAGACTTCAGTAGCACAACCTAAGACTTGTGATATCACTATTTTTAACACTAGCAAGTAAGAATGAGACAATAATTTTAAAGGTTTTGATATTTAAACACAATCAAATTTCATCAAATCACTCATACAACTAGCATTAATGGAAAGGCAAACACTTGATTCCAATGAAAAATAAAAGAAAATATTGCATAAAATACAAGAAAATGGAACTTGTAACCTGTTGTAATCTCTATAAAATCTGTAATCAATGAGTTACAAAACTTTTTTTTTCTCTCAAAGTGTAAAGAACAAAAAACAAGAACTCAAAAAATGAGTTACAAAACACTCTGTCTTTCAATGTTTAAAAGAGAAAAGAATGCAATAACTAGAAAAACTTAAGTTTTTCATACAATATATAGTTTGCTCTCTCTAAGAGGTATGAAGAAAAAATTGCAGCTAACTGCCTCTAAAAATAACCTCTCCAAGTTGATTCTCGAGCAAATAAGAAATCCCCTAAAAATAAAGGCCAAAACTACCCCAAATTGAGCAAACATAGCTCCAAACTGATCCTCTCCATGTGTTTGATCAAGAAGTTGACCAAAACTCTCCAAATTGTCCTTCAAATCATGTAAAAGTCTCCAAATAGCCTCAGTTAACTTAGCTCCTCCATTTTGCATGATGATCATGTGGAAAAATTAATAAAGAAATCATTTGCATGACTTACTTTATTATGAATCTCAATTTGTATAATTTTCTCCAATTTTACAACTTGTGACAAAATAATAAAATAATTTATAAAATATTACTTTATTAATTTGTTTACATGATAAATAGTTGTAAAAAATATGCAAATGGAAGAAAAGAAAAACTCCTTATCTCCCCAACTACATTTGCCTAATTTGCACAATTTTGCATGATTTGATGCCAAAATTAGGTCTTAATACATGAAAGATAAAAATAAAACCCTCATATGCCTCCATGCAAAAAACAGGGCATTCGCATGCAAAAATGATAACATGCACAATGACCACCTTATTACTCCATTACATTGCAAACAAAGGAAAAAAAGTTTGCATTATATATCCACCAAGGCATAAAAATACTCCTTATTACTCCATGCAATAATCTCTTTATCTTATCCACACTACCATCATCTCAATCTTTGACTTGCATGTTTTAGTCATATCTCCTTGTTTATGATTTTGACTTTGAGTTTACATGCATTGTTCATACAAACTGCCACCTTGCATTTCATAATGCATTACCTATATATCTTGTCACCCATATTACCTTTGTCTTGCATGCATCACCTTGTCTTCATATGATGTTCCACCTTTGACCTTCGATGCATTAAGAAATATATAAGACATGAAAGAACCTTTGATCACACTCGGCCATCATGTATGAATATGAGGAATCTTGGATCTCTGATCTATATTGCATATGATTACAAGGCATCACATATAGGGTATTTTTTACCACATAGAAATAAAGGAAATACAAGTTTATAAGGCATTGAGCCTCTCCTTCTAATGATGTCGACCTTTGACTTTATCAAAAATCAGGTGCAAACAATATTGTCGCCCCCTCCTTGGCATGATCACTAGGTATATTCAAGACTAAAGTCTTAAACCCGTTGGATAAGGTAATGATTTGTTTTTTGTTTTGCAAAGTCAAAAATATGTAAAAGAAGACTCCATCGAACAAAATAGGATACAAAGCTTAAAAGGTCATTTCATTTTTCACTTTGCATTCTCCATTTTTCAGCTCTGCAACTCCATGGCTGCCGCTAGGGTTTGGCTTTTTTTATTTTCTTTTTCATTTCTACGGCTTCTTTTGTCGACTCTTTGGCATTTCCATGTCAAAAACAAGATGCAGGAATAAGGTAAGCATTATATCGAACCCTAACTGGCATTTTCTTTGTTAGTTTCTGTAGCTTTTCCTTTCATGGTCGCGGCTATGATGATTGTGTATTCATTGCAACTCTTAACAATCTTTCTCTTTGTCCTCTGTCTTTGACTTGCAACTGTAACTTTGTATTTTGGGAGCTTTAAACAAAAATGAGGCCGCGGCCATGTAGATCTCTCTATACAAGAAAACAAGGTAAATTTTGCTTCTTGTCTTTCCTGTAGCTTCATTTGTCTGCGGACTGCACTGAAAAATGAGAAGGGTTTTGAATTTCTGAAGTGGGTATTGCATTTCTTTGAAGAAAATGACCTTCCCTTTTCATGGCCGTGGTTGAATATGCTTTCTCTTTAAAATTTTCTCTTTGTAGATGCAAAAGAATGAGGGTTTTAAACATTTACAACAAGGGTTTTACCATTTTTAAGAATAAGAAGCTTTACTGGCTACAACCATGCTTTTATCACTTTCATGTGCTCTTCTTGACTCTGCAGACGAAAAATGGCACTAGGGTTTCAAAAGTATGAAGAGAGTTTCAACATTTCTAAGAACAAGAAGGCTTTCTCAGCTATGGCTTGTCATTTCTTGCATTGTAACTCTCATCTTCGACTCTATATATGAAAAACTATAAGGGTTTGAAGGATTTGAGATGGGTTCGTTCTTTTTGCACAAAAATGCCTTCTTCTGGCACAACCATACTTTTATCACTTTTTCCCTTTGACTGCAACAAGAAAAGAAACAAGGGTTTCAAAATGATAAAAGGGGTTTTTAACATCTTTTGCCTGAAACATATCTTCTTGGTCACGACCATGGCATTTCTCCATTTTGTAACACTCTTTCATTTTCTCTTCCCTTCTGTGTTTTACATTGACTGTAAAAATTAAAAAAATTGAGACAAGGGTTTTAAAAATATGAGAAAGTTTTGACATTTCTGGGCAATGAAGCTTCTCCTGTAACTGCTATAACTTGTCTTGCACATAGAACTTTGTTGGCACATGCTTGTATATCATTGTCTGATATTCTTTAGATAGTTTGACCTATTTCTTTTATGGTCAAAAGTGACATTTAGTTCCTTATATTGAAGTGTCCCTGACCTTGAGGCCCTGAACATTGTCATGGTATGAAAGTTGTTTCAATATTGTAGCATAATCTGACTGTTACTGGCTCCTTTGATCTATTTCCTGTAGCATAGCTTATGACTGTATGATACTGTGATTTTCCATACTGAAAATTCACATGATAGTTTGTCATTTACAATGGCTCTTATAGCTTTCATTCTATGTTGATCACATTCCAATGAGGTTATTTATTAATCATTTTCATGACAGTCTTGGCATAGCATTCTCAGTTGATTATCCATTACACTTTTTGTACTTCTATGACATCTAAGGTTTGATTTCAGTCATGTATAAAAAGATATGACATCTATATGTTGAAACACCACATGATTTTCTAAAACAACAAAGTCACTTCAATTTATATTAGAAATAAAAGGAGAATACCTTTTTATGACTGCAATCACTTTTCTGATCAACGCATTTGTACTCGCATGGCACTTAATAAGGATCACTATTTCTTTTGTAACATGTAATGAAGCATTTTGAATATGTCTGATCTAATTTAATCAACCTGTTTGTCAAGTGGGCATAGTTTATAGGAGCAACTGCTCCTTTTCACCTTTATCATGATAACTTCACTCTTTTTCAAATTGACTGCTATGATGCATAATATTATCTTGAATGATGCATCCTGCCTTTTACAATTTGATATCCTTTTCAAATGAATAGAAAAGGAAAACATGCTGGGCTCAACCCTTGTGGGAGGCACATTTTCTCCACATGTTTTAATGTCTTCAAATCAACAACATTAATTTTCCTATACCTACACAGTGAACAAACAAGTTAGAATAAAAACATACCTCTTGAAGTTGATTGATCTTTCTCATGATGATCTGATTTATTGCACATGTCTGATTTGATCCCTTCACATGAAATGCATACTGTCTGTAAGTTGATATGTCTATTGATAAAAGCATATGATAGTTTCAAATACCTAGAGCTTCTAACAGGACTTTTTCCCAATTTTTTGCAGGTACACTGACATGACTGGAGCTTGAAGATATGACATGAAGACAACCACAACCAAAGGGCATCAACCTTCAAACAAAAGGCATTGATGGATATTTGATATTCTCATATGTTCTTTTCCATTTCCTTTTATCATCAGATCTATAGCTTGCATATGTTTGCATTGCTCAGTTTAGTCACTCCCATGGCTTGTGTGGGACACATTTAAACATTTCTTTAAATATGATCAATTACTTTACCTTATGCAAATGATTTATGTATGTTTCTTTTTGAATCAATGCATAAGAAAGAATAACTGAAACTGATATGAAACATATGTTCAAAATATGATATGAAATGACAGTTTTATAAATACCTTTTTTTCACACTGAATTGTGATCACTTGAATAACTCAATTGTCTCATAACTGAAAGATAAAACCAATTAGATTATCTATCTTTCATTATCTTGCCATTAGATATTCATTTGTCATGATGGTTTGACAGTCCTGATTGGACTGTCAAATTATCCTGTCAACTGATCCTTATTTTCTCTTGTTAAGAAATCAAACATTCACTGATTACAATACTTAAAAGTTTTCTTTTACTCCTTTTGAAACAATCTGCAAATCAGGTCTAACTAAATTAGGTGTGAACATAATTTAGTAACAGTTATACAGATCTATTTGTGTATTATTACATTCATTGACTCTTCCCATGAATATCCTATTGGCATATCCCTTGAACCTCCAAAGGGTGCAAGTGCTAGTATTATACATTACTTCCTCATTTACAACATGATTTGAAATTTGTATGATTGTGTGTATTTCTTTAATTAACTTAAATTAATAAAAAATAATAATTTTCCTTTACAATATTTCTATGAATATTAGTTTTAATATCCATTAAAACTATTACATAAATACATGGATACAAATAAATAAGAAAATTCATATATACTTAAAAATTATTTTATTTAAATATTGTTTACATTATTATTATTATTTTATTTAAAAAATATTTTATTTTTCAGTTGTAATGCAATAAATCATATTAAGCATGCTCAAATTTTCAAAAAATAAATGAAAACAAATTATTTATTAACTTTTACTTATTTTTTATTTTTATTTTTTTTTGATCCATAATAGCCTTTGTATATTAATAAATTCAAAAAGGAGCTACATATCATCAGCCTTTCATGGCTGGCCAGAGATTAACAGTCTATCTACAATAACAGAGAAGCCTAGGAGAAAGACCACACAGGGTCACCAAACTTATTTATAGAGGATAAGCGCTATAACCTAGACTAACAATGCAAAGCTCCGACTATACAAAATGGAGCAGAAGGAGTAGATAAACACTAGATAGTTGCAGAAGCAAGTAGTTTCTTGAAATCGTCCAACCAGTCCAGACCGTCCACCATCTCTAAACCTAAAGCCTTCTTGATGAATCCGACTGCCAGTGTCGCTTGATCTTTTAGCAGAATCAGATCAAAGCCTCTGACATCCAAGATAAACGGATAGAGCTTAATAACAGCACCAGGGTCCTCAAACTGGTTCCAATCCTTTGGCTGCAGAATACCAGACCCCAAACTAGCCATCTGCAGTGAAATCTCAAGATCCCCCAGATGCTCTGCATTGAAGACACCCTGCATTATAGACTTCACCAATTGTTTGTCCAAGCCTAATTCGAGCAACATCGCCAGAGTCTTGGAAGTAATGTCTGTATCCACCGTGTAGTGTTCTCCATTTTCCAGAAACAACCTACCCAAGATCATTTTCATTGCCCCCAACATCAGTGCGTCAGGTCGTCGCAGCATTCTTTGTAACCAAAGGTCCATAATGGCTCCAAGGAAAGCCATCTGCCGCTTCCGGCTGGTAAGTTGCACTGGCGTATCCATACCACCACACCGAATAGCATCTGCCGAAATGGTAACAACAAAGTATGTAGGCATTTGTCTTAAACCGGGGAGGATTAGTATGTTACCTCCGCCGTCTGCTTATGAAGAAGCTTGCCGAAGCTTCCCGAATTCCAGCCGGGCTCCCAACTCATGCCTAATCTGTCACTTACCTTCATCAATGCAACATCCCTTCCACTCGTGCCTCCCTGCTGCAGCTGCAAACCATCATTGGCACCTTTCCTGTCTCAGCCTTGCCACCCATCATGGGATGGCAAGGCTCCCTCCCAACCACCCACTTAAAAAAATTATTATTATTATATAAATATTATTTTTATATCTATCTAAACTATTAAATAGATGGAGACACATAAATAGATAAGTAGATGGAATAGACAAGATAGTGACATTATTTATTTTAACATTTATTAAGTACTATTTTATTTTGAAAACAAATTAATTACTTTCACTCTTTTTTCAATAATACAACATAAAGGATTCCTAGATTTATTCATAACTCTAAAAATAGCATGTAAATAAATAGTTGTTTCTCTAAAATTAATATATACAAATTCTCCTAAATTCTCAACAAACCTAGCAATACGAGAAGAAACTTCTAGTTGTCCCTAATTGAATGGTGAATTCGTTTACACCGTTCTCCCCTTCTTAAAATTTTGAATCGCTTGGTTCAAAGCTAATTTATTCAAAGAAAATCTAACTTGTAAGAAAACTAAATGCTGAGAAACTTAAGAAGTCAACTACTACTACTTTTTCTTCTGGGTGATGCAAGGTCACTTTTACCCTAGGATGCTACTGCATTTAGCTAAGAGTTCAGGCTAGATGGTAGAACCATTCTTTTGACTTGAAAACTAATCCATGATGTGCCCTTCCACCAAGGTAGATACCTTTGTAATTTTTCAAATTTTTTCTTCCTCTACTTCTAGCCTTTTGTTGGATCACATATTGTCCTCTACCAATTTGTCCTCTTTCTCTTTTCCTAGCTTCTTGTGGGCTTAGTGGTCGTCCTCCACCAAAAGCCATTATGGCTCTTTGTATCACTTGTCCCACCTTTTGTTGCATCTGCATACAAACCTTAAATCAAATTAAGAGAATCAAAATTTTCCATAGATGCTTCCTTCTTCTTTGCATTATGCCATTCAGGCATGCTTTCCAATTCTTTTTTTATGAGGAGGTTGTCATTTCATGGCTCTATGTGATATCTATAAAGCTTTGATTGCTCACAAGACAACTCTTTCTTTGCACTGTCCTCCTTTGCTACAAAACAAATATATATGTCTTCTTCGTTCCTTCCCTCAATCATTATCATTTCTTCTCCAATAAAGAGATGGTCTTCTTCTCTCTTTTCATTAATTATGGGATTTTCAAGACATCCCTCTCGTTGCTCCTTGTTTGTTGTGTTCTCTAAAACCAATAAGACTTCATCAAATAGGGGGCTCCCAAAGATATCCAATTTTGCTACAATTTCATCTCTAATGTAGACTACTTCCATCCCTACAAAATCTTGGGCCTCCTCTTATGATAGGTTGCATTCCTTTTCATTGCAGCCTTCGAACTCTTTTTCTCTCCTATTGTAATCCTCAACATTTTCACCTTCTTTGAGTTAACACAATTCAACATCTTAATTCCACTCATTCTCTTTATATTCATCCCATTCATCTATCTCCTCTCTCAAAATATTTGTAAATCACCTTTAAGAGCTTTCAATTCACTAATAATTTATGTCAACTCTTCAAGGGACTTAATCTTTCCTTGTTCTAGCAATTATTTCATGGCTAATCCTAGATTCTATGGCTTCCGTTTCTAAAAAATGCTTTTGCTCACAAGGTGAGTTTTTATTTTCACAATTCTTCTGTCTTCTCACAACCCTTAAAGGCCTTTGCTACAATCTTCTTTTCCTTTGTTTTTCTATTATTGCATGTCTCATATTGCTTCAACATCCACCATAACTCCTCCAATTCAAACTCTTTTTGCAAATCTTTTTGTTGGTCTTTTATTTTTTTTGCCTCTACGTTTGTCTTATCTTTTCTTCCAACTTGGTTATCCTCCTTTTTACTTATGACACAATCCCATCTTTACATCCATAGCCATAACCATAGTTGCCCATTACATTATCAAAACTCTTTTCACAAAGTTTCCATTCCCAACATCTTAAGATGTTCTAATATCAAACTAATGTAGACACTTTCAATTGGTGCATATTAGTTTCACTAAACCTCACATTAAAAATCTATAAATACTTTATTTTTGCAATTTAGTCTCATAAAATGAATATGTTCAAAATAGATTAAAAAACAAAGAGGGGCATTCACACTCAAATAAATATCCAAGATTAGTTTCACTAAACCTCACATTAAAAATCTATAAATACTTTATTTTTGCAATTTAGTCTCATAAAATGAATATGTTCAAAATAGATTAAAAAACAAAGAGGGGCATTCACACTCAAATAAACATCCAAGATTAGTTTCACTAAACCTCACATTAAAAATCTATAAATACTTTATTTTTGCAATTCAGTCTCATAAAATGAATATGTTCAAAATAGATTAAAAAACAAAGAGGGGCATTCACACTCAAATAAACATCCAAGGAAGCTACAACAAGACCATTTGTTAATTTCTAAGCAGTCATATAAGATAAACATAGTGCCCCAAAATGCATTAGTCAATAAAAGACTCATAGATTTACTTATAACTCTAAAAATAACATGTAAATAAATAGTTGTTTCTTTAATCTCACAAAAGACTGAGCAATTATAAATAATTGCTAAAATTAGTAATTACAATTTGCCCTAAAATTTTTAACAAACCCAACAGTTTGTGAAAAGTGTTCTTTTTCATTTTTCTTTATTTAAAAGAGTGATGCTTGATTATTACATCTGTTGAGTTTGGTATTTGTTAAATACCAGGATATCATTAAAACAACAAATTTGAAATATTAAGAATTGTTAATGTCACTTGAAATAAAGGAACTACACAATTTGGAAAAGGTAACCATGCAAGTTTGGGATTTTAGATATCTATGCATTTGCACAAATTATTTATTTTTAATTCACTTACATAATCATAATGTTTCGACATTAATGATTTCAATTAGTCATGGTTTCTATCTACTGTAAGATTGTTGACATATGGTTTTGATAACATAAATTTTACCTAAATATGTTTAGTTTTAAAATATTTGAATGATTTTGAACAACTAAATATAAAAATGTTGAAATCTCAAATACCCATAGCAATAAAAATAGATCTGTAGCTAAATCCACCCAAAAATTAGACATGCACTGCCATGACCCAAACAAATTGATTTCTATTATGATAAAATGTTGATACAAAACATAAATTATAGCAGCACCAATAAAATTGAGAAATTACAAACTAAATATGCAAACTAACTATTCCCTGTTTCATAATATTGCTACAATCTTCATAACTGGGATCCTTTCTATACAAATGCAATCTCAAAATGAAATTGCTTCAAGAAACCAAAGATGTTTCATCCTTTGATTTCTACATCCAAGGAGTTTTGTCCTCAAATGGATAGGTGAACACAAGGCTCAAACTATTTTGATAAAGTTTTAGTATTATAGACAAAGATGCCAAAAATGAAGAAATTACCTCCAATTTATAGAAATTTTAGGGCCCAACAATTCCAATGTCCCTCTCCATTACAAAATAATAAAATAATATTATTTTCAATAATTTCCCTCCAAAAATTCCCACCTAAAGATTTATCATAACCACCTTCTTGATTCCTAATTATTTTAGGCAATAAGATGCTCCTCTTATACTCACTCACAGCTTGATAAAAAAATGTCATAAATAATTTTGAGATGCTCCAACATGTAAAATAATAATATTTTATTTATTCAAAATGCTTTCCCAAATAAATTTTTTGTAACTCTTTTCACTAATTGGCAACATAACTTGGGGGAATACACTGAGTGGCGAGGAGCGAGGGTTTGCTCGTGGTCTATGTAGCAGGTGTGGGTGCTGTGAAGGCCGACGTGCACCTTGCCAGGCTGTGGACCTTTGTGTAGGAGCCGGTTCTCCTTTGGGTTGTGCTTGCCCGTATTTATTTGTTGTTTTCATTTTTCTTTCTACCCTTTTCAGGTCTGTCGTGTGGGCAGAAGCTCGGGGGATGGAGGTTGATGGGGATCCCAGGGAACCCCCCTTTATCTTTTAAAGGGGTTGTTTAGGGGGATGAGCCTTCCTCATTCAAGCATTTTGAAGCCATAAATAACCTCATGCATGTTGTTGCAGCAGCTAAACCTGATCATCTTTTTGGATCTCAAGAGCCTCTGAAGGCTTTGATTATGGATAATCGCCTCAAACCTAATGGGTGTTTGACAAAAAGTGAAGATCGCCCAGTTTTGGTTATTAAACTAGATTCCATTGCGGATGAGGTTTTGTACCTGACCGAACTTGCTTTGATATGTAAATTCATGGGAGTTCGTATTTCACTTCCTTTCCTAGAGGCGTGGGCCAGAAAGAATTGGAGCCCTGAGGGGGACATGGAAATTATTATGGCTACCAATGGGTTTTTCTTTGTAGTGTTCTCTCGTATCATCGATTGAAACATTATTTTCGAAGGAGGTCCCTATTTTCACAATCAGGTAGGTCTTTTTATTAAGCCTTGGCACTTAGGGTTTGATCCAGGCAAGGAACTTCTAGCAAGTATTCCGATTTGGATAAGGATGCCCCATCTTCCCATGGAGTTTTAGCAGTAGGATGTTTTGCACTCGATTGCTGCTGTTCTGGGCAAACCCTTGGGTCTATCTTCTTGAGGCCATATAAATTAGATTAGGTAGCATGAGTTGGATTCAACAGGTTGATTATGAAGCTCTTCCTTTTCGTTGCCATTTTTGTCATGAATATGGGCACCTTCAGAGGAATTACCCTAAAGGGAGGGTTGGATCTCCTCATCTGATTTCGGTGACTCAGTTAGCTAGTGCTAAAGCAAAAGGAAAATCTCTGGGTCAGACTAGTGGGTTAGATTCTCAGGGTTTCATCCAGGTGAAATCTAAGGCAAAGGCAAGGATGGGGAAACGCTATCTCAAGGCTAACCCTAGGGGAGCCTTCAACAACATATTTGATGTTCTGGATGTTGGAGTCTAGGACAACACTAAGAGGGGGGTGAATCAGTGTTGTATAAATTTTCAAACCTTTTTGCAACTTTTAGCTTACATGACAAAGAGAGAGGAAGACATCAATGATTTGTTAAACACATATGCACAAGACTGATAATGAAAGGTGTGAACAAAACCTCATGAGCAAAGCATTAATATACACACACACACAGATGAAGCCAACATGAATCATGACACAAGTTTTTCACGAGTGGAAAACCCTCCTGGGGTAGAAAAACCACTCAAAAACTACCTCACTGGCTTATTCAAAACCTCACTGGTTACACAAAGATCTCACTGATCAAGAAAGCTTCATTAGCTTTACAAAAATGCCTCATTGGCATACATTGTGCCTCACTAGCTGATACAAGGCCTCACTGGCATAAATTTACCTTACTGGTAAATACAATCTCCATTATCAAACAAAGTGTGCAAGAAATGATTACAAGTCAATCTGATTTGCACCATTACATACTCTGTGTTTCATCACTCACAAAAATTCAAATATAATCACTTAAATTATCAAATCACCTGCAACATATATTTCAATCATCTCTCTCAATCCTCTGACAATTCATTTTTGAAATCACCTAATTCACCTGTGATTCCTCTATCAAGAACATCTCACAACAAAATATGTCTTTTACACTACATATATTGGTTCACACACACCCATTCAATGCACCTGAAATATTATTATGAATGAAAAGACCCTGGATGTTCCTCTTCTCTACAAAACAACTTCCATCCATATCCATTCATGACGAAATTGTAAAATTAAAAACATATCCGTCCTCTTTGTATGACTATTCATCTTCCTCTATCTGCAAAATAAAATCATATACATATATATTTCTTCTTTGCATTATTATTTTTATCCTGTAAGAAAATAAGACAAAAATTTTATATTGCAAGACCATTTCAAATCCTCTATCTCTCTGATTCATTTTCTTCTCCTTTGCATGACCATTCATTTCTCTTTCTCTTTGAAATCCTTCTCCCTTAAAAAAAACTTTTCAATATTCTACAACCTGCAAAAATAAAAATAATTCTATCTACCCTATCAAGAACAAATAATTTCTTTCTTTCTTCAAATCCACTACCCAAAAATCTTCTTAAAAAATATTAGAGGAGAAAAACAAAAAATCATTCTAAATAAAATCTCAACAAAGAAACTTTTCCTCCTTAGAAATTTTCATTTATTTCTTCCATTGTCACGGGAGTGGATAATAAAAAATAGAAAGAATTTTCCTTTAAAAAATGCTTTAAAAAGCATCAACAAACTACCTTTAATAACTATCTAAAAATAGCTCTTTAAACTTTATTTCTGGAGTTACAAAGCATCTGACACTTAGGAGGCCGTCAAATGTGAATCATGGTGGCCGAGGTCTTAGTTTAAACATCATCCATAGATCATACATTGCGCGCCCACTTTAAATTTAAACTTAACCATTGATTTTATCTTTCGCACCCATCACATGTGATAGCAACCACTTAGAGAGGTAAAAGGGGTCGATTGCCCACGTTGCATACACCCTTCTGCAGGTCATATTTAAGTGAAGTGACCTCTATTTATAGGTCAACAATAAAACATAACATAAAGTGCATACTTTATGATACGGGCAGAGAAGGGCATAAAAGATGTGTTGTATAAACAACACATTAGAGTTTAACCCTTAAGCTTCAACTAGGAGAACAAAATTAGAAGCTTTAAAAGAACAAGAAGATTTGCATCTTATGTCAATAGAATCAGATGAAATTTCTTTGCAACTATCCACATAAAGAAAAAATAGCACTTGCTGTCATAAAACATAGACCTCATCTTGCATGATTGATAATAAACCCTGAAGATAATCTCATTTTCAAAAGAGAGCTTAAGATATGCTTCAGATTGTGCAAACACCTGAACAAGAGCAACCAAGATACTATGATCTCATCACCATGACAATCACTTGTCACTACTAATCATTTGAATCAATTACTTGTGTCTCAACAATGAGACCACCATAAGCTTGTGCAAGAACAAATCTCCTTCCATAATCTTGTATTATCAAGAACTAAATGAATATTCATGTCCTCTACTTGTTTCCTTATGTGACAAACTCGTGATAAAATGAACTTGAATATCCTGCAACACTTTCAAACTTCTTATGCATTATAAACCAATCCAATGAATTCTTAAATACTAGCTTACTGTTCCAAATTCTTGCCATTTTATAACTTCTTGAAATATGATGAAAAATTCTGATCTGACTGAAGGTATGGGAATTAGCATAACTTTTCATAACTCAACAAACCTCATCTTCAACAAACCTTCTTGAGTCCAACCTTGTATCATCATGACCTTTGATATCAACTTTACTATATCCATCTCATGACTATGCATACTATGAACCTTGTACACCATTTGCATGAGAGATACCTTCATTTTCTTTGACAACAACTTAACATCCTGTAAACATCAAGAATGTAAGTCCAACACAAACAAGTTAGCAACAATATCTTTGAGCATCAACAATTGATGTGATCAAACTGATCAAACAAGTCCTGTGGACATGAAAGAAAATGATGATCAATCAACACAACATCATCATCATAACATCATGATCAATTGATCAACATCATAACACAAAACTGAGAACTCCAAAGACCAATATGATTACCAAACATCAAGAACATGAGTATCCATCCTGATACAAACTTGAAGATATCCTGAACAAACAGAAACATCTCATCTCTTACCACATTTGCATATCTGACTACACGGATCTTGATGTCATCAATGAAACTGAGAACTCAATACCTTTTTGACATCAATGACAATCAATCTCCATCACTGGATTAGTTTGAGGAGATGGAGGTACGAAGATGGAAGGCAATTTAGTCGGGTAGGACATGCAGTTTTCGGGTCCAGTTGTTACTCCTCCCCCAGAGCAGGGCCCATCTTCTAGGTTGTAGGTAGCTACAAGGGAGGGGGAGGGACCAGAGCAGGGTTAGATACAAGATATGGTTAGGGAGCAGGAGGTGAGAGTGGTAGCCTCAGAGGGACCAGGCACTGGTCTTCTAGTAGAGTCCCATATTGATCCTCAGGAGGTTCCAGAGAGGGTTGGCCCTTTGCATGGGAAAGTTGCCAAGGAGGATGGTAAAAGGAAAGCTCCTCCAACCCTGGGGTTGCAGCAGAATCCATTAAGAAAGGAGGGATGGATAAACCTTCAAAGGTAGGGTGAAAAAAATGATCAGGAGAAGGTCCAACTTTTGGGGAGTCCTTGGCAGAGTCTGGTGTTATTAGGACATTGGACACTCACTTCAGTACTCCTTAAAAATGATTGTTATTTCTTGGAATGTAAGGGGTTTGGGTAACATCCCTCAACAAAAGGCTACTCAAGACCTAATTCGAGATCACAAACCTGATTTGGTTTTCCTCCAGGAGACCAAACTTTCAGTGGAGGATATGAATTACATAGCTTCTAAGATTTGGGGCAGGGGGCTATGTCAGTGTGTTGGCTCTTAAGGGGCGGCTGGTGGGGTTGCTTGCTTGTGGGATCCTTGCAAAGTCACATTGGTTTGGTGGATGGGCAGTAGGAACTCTATTTCTCTATTGGTGACTTTCTTTGTGTCGGGAGAAATTTTTCTTTTCACTAATGCTTATGTGCCCATTGTTTTCCTTGGTAAGGTTCTTTTTTGGTCTCAGAGATATGTTCGCTCTTTGGCCCTAGGTTTCCCTTGGATTATGGCAGGGGACTTTAATACTATTTGTACTCTAGAGGAAAAGCTAGGAGGAGTGGGGTGTTTGGGCCCGACTTCTTCTCTGATGAATGCTAATGTTTCTTTTCTTCATTTAGTGGATATGAATCCCTCTAATGGCACCTTTACTTGGCATAATAGAAGGTGTGGCTCAGAGTCTATTTCTGAATGACTGGATAGGTTTTTGGTGTCTAAATCTTGGATTAGTAATCATTGGACCACCTTGACGAAAATTTTGGGGTGGAGATGCTATGACCATTGGCCCATTAAGCTTTCCTTTTCCTTGTTCTCCTTGCCCAAAAAGCCCCCTTTTTGGTTTCAAATCATGTGGCTTCGGGATTGTGAGTTGCACAAATTTGTTGAAACTTGGTGAGGGGAAGCCAACTTTTGGGACTGTTATTTTCTTCTTTTTCAAGCGGCTCCAGTTTGTTAAATTTAAGCTTAGAAGATGGAATAGATCCTCCTTTGGTAATCTATTTCATATGAAAAGATTAGCGCAGGTTAAGCTTGATGAAGTAACTTTCTGTATTAAGGAAGGATTGTCAGAGGAGTTGTTGCGAGAAGAAGTTAGGTGGTCTAAGGAACTATATGAGTGGGAACTGCGGGAGATCTTTTGGAAACACAAATCTTGAGTGGATTGGCTTCAAGAGGGGGATCGAAATACAATTTTTGTTTTCATCAATCGGTGAAGGCTCATAGAAGTGGGAACAATTTGGTCTCTCTCATCTCTGCTCAGGGGGGAAAACTAACCTCATTCCAAGCGATTTCTGAGGAAGTGGTTCAGTTCTTCTCTTCCTTGTTTACCAAGTCGAGCCTGGTGGCTACTACTGAAGAGAGAGGTTCTTGGTTGTATCCCTTCTTTGGTCACTAGTGACATGAATTCTTCTCTCGTGGAGCTTGTTACTTTAGAGGAGATGGAGAGGGTGGTTGTTGGAATGAAAAAAGGTAAGGCCCTAGGTCTTGATGACTTTCCTATTGAATTCTTCTAAGAGTTTTGGGATATTATTAAGTTTGATATATTAGAGGTGGTTAGAGAATCCCAAACTAACAAGCAGATGCTTCGTTATATCAACTCTACTTTCCTTGCTCTTATCCCAAAAAATGAGGGGCCTATTTCTCTCAATCATTTTCAGCCTATTGCTTTGTGTAATATGACTTACAAGCTAATCACTAAGATCATTGCTGACAAACTCAAACAGTGGTTGCCTTTGCTGATTTTTTTCAGAGCAAGGTGGTTTTATGCAAGGTTGTTAGATTTTGGATGGTATAGCCATGGCTGTTGAAGCTATACACTCTATGTCTTCCTCTAAGGAGAAGGCCATGTTTGTTAAGTTGGATATATCTATGACAGGGTCCGTTGGTCCTTCCTTTGGCACATTCTGTTGGCCTTTGGATTTTGTTCAGACTGGGTGAGATGGGTCATGAGCTGTGTTGTCTTCTTCCTTCTCTATTCTCATCAATGGGATTCTGTCCTCTCTCTTTTCTGCTTCCCATGGTCTTTAGCAAGGGGATTTGTTCATTTTGATGGCTGAAGGCTTGGGATGCTTGTTACTACGTCATAAAGAGAGGGGCCTAATAAATGGCTGGAGTTGACCCTTAGGTTTGGCCTCTCATTCTCACCTCCAGTTTGTGGACGACACTGCTCTCTTAGGCATGGCAAGAATGGGGGAGGCTACTAGTTTCAAGAAAGTTCTGGATACTTATTCTCTTGCTTTTGGTTAACGAATCAACGAGGAGAAGTCTAGTATTTTCTTCAATACGCCTGAGGTGATTCAACATAGGATTGCTAATGTTTTGCATTTTCAGATTGGTAGTCTTCCGATGGAGTACTTGGGTATTCCCTTAGTTGCGGGGACTTTGAGGAAACTTCATTGGAAGAGGATCCTAGAGAAGCTCCCGTTAAAAGTCTCTCACTAGAAATGTCGGTGGTTATCTTTGGTTGGCAAACTGACTCTCCTCAAATCTGTCCTTCAGGCTCTTCTATTATATCAGTTCTCCCTTCTCACGGCTCCTAGGAGTTTTTCAAGGAATTAGATACTATTATGAGGAAATTTTTATGGTCTGGTTGACTTGATCATAAAAAATGGAGTCTTGTTAGTTGGGACCAAGTGTGTCAACCGAAAGAGGTCGGGGGTCTTTGGATTAGAAAGTCTGAGCTCAATAGCCGAGCTCAATAGCCAAGCTCTCGCTGCCAAGCTTTATTGGAGATGGTGTACTTCTCTAGACTAGCCTTGGGCTTGAATCCTGAACCACAAATATTTGGGGGGAGTGGCTACTTTGGATATTCTTTAGATGGATCTTGCTGGGAAGGGGTCAATGATTTGGAAAACTCTGAAAAGGGCCGACGCTTATTAAGGATGGTCTCTTTTGGATTATTCACAAAGGTAATGAGGCCTTGTTTTGGTCTGAATCGTGGGATGGAAACCCCCCTTTACTTTCTTCTTTTCTTCAGCTGCAGTCGTTGAGTGCGATTTTTGTGGAGGTTGGGTGGCTTCAGGTTGCTGATTACAAAGTTGTTGCCTCGGTGGGGAGACTCTTGACCAGCCAAAGGCGGGATCGTGTATGTTGGCCCAGTGGAGGGTCTTAAGAGGATCAAGATACTCTAGCCTCTATTCTTGTTGAATGTCTTAGTTGTGGTTTAGAGGAGGTTGATAAGTTGGCCTGGGGGTTCAACCCGAAAGGTGTTTATTCTCTCTTCGGGCTACTCTTACCTTGTCCAACAGAATATGGATTTGAGAGGCTGCCCTTGGTGGAAGCGTGTTTGGAATTCCTTTGGTTGGCCAAAGTGCAATCTTTTTATGTGGCTGGTTAGTTGTGGCAAGTGCCTCACTTGGGACAATATCAGGAGAAGAGGTTTCTTTGGGCCATCCTTGTGTTGTCTTTGTGGGTGTAGTGAAGAGACTATTAACCATCTCTTTTTCTAGTGCACCTTTTCAACGACTCTTTGGGACCTTTGGTGGAAATTATGGAAGCGTCCAGTTGTTCAAGCTTCATCCTTGTTTGAGTTCTGGGAGAAAATGGGAAGGCTGTCGGCTTCTGTTGCCTTCCTGGTGGCAGCCTAGGAATTTGGCCCTTCCTTTGTGGTATGGCAAATTTGGTTGGAGCGTAATAGACATATTTTCTAAGAATGGCGGTGTGGGGTCTTGCAAATTTGGTATAAGGCAAAGAGTATGCTCAAGGAAACTATTGAAGCCAAATATGTTTTAGAGGAGCCTCTTTCTTCTAATGATGCTCAGATTGCTTCTCTGCTTGATCTTTCTACTCCCTCAGTTCAGCAAGTGCGTCCCGGTGTCCAAAGCAACTTTCTAAAAAGGTGAATTGTTTAGGTAGGTGGAGCCCCCTCCCTATGGCTTCTTTAAGATCAACACAAATGGGTCAGCTCGAGGAAGTCCGAGGGCTGGATAGGGGGTGTTGGTAGATACAACAGAGGAATGGTAGCCTTCTTTTTCTCCACTTTTATGGGTGTGCAGTCAAATAATCAGATGGAGGAATGGGCAGTGCTCAAGGCTATGGAGAAAGCCTATGAACAGGGTTGGAGGAAGGTAATTTATGAATATGATTCTATGATCCTGGTTTCTGTGCTGAATAACCAGGATCCTCATAATGTTTCTTGAAGATTAGCTTTGATTGTTCAGCAAATTCTTCAGGTTGCCACTTTGTTTGAGTCTGTTTCCTTTGTTCACATTCCTCGGGAATGGAACAAAGTGGCAACAGTTGGTTCAAGTTCTCCAAGATGATAGTGATTTGTAGCTTTGGTTGGTGGTTGGTTGGGTTTGCTTTGGTCTATTCCTTTTGTATTGTTGGGTTTGTACTGGGGAGGCTTGGTTGCCTTCCCATCTGAATTCCCCTTGGCAGTGGTATTACGCTGGTTGTCATTGGTTGGACTAGTACTGGGTGTATTATTATTTTGCTTTTTTACCCCTTTTAAAAAAAAAAATTGGCAACATAACTCTCCAATTATGAGCTATCATGGAATCTATCATAAATAAAGATGCCAATTATTTTGCAAGTTACATATACCCTATTTATGGATTCCTACGCTCCATTTAACAAATTAAATAATAATTTAATATTTATGTGACCTATATTCCAAATATGAAAATATATAATTAATAATGGAAGTGAAAAATTACTAATTATTTCCAATAACACTTCCTTGATCCAAAGTTCATTGATCCACATGGTACATTACATTGGGGTCTTATTGAGAATATATAATTGAATTTAAGTTGTGTTGATCACATATAACAAAATGCCATAACAAGTGTATGTTGTACTGAGTGCGAGAAAAGCATTGGCTGCAACTTAAAGTTAAATTTCAACCACTAGAAATTTAGATTGAAAGTGCTTCAAAGTTCAAACTAGAGAGATCTGTAGGGTATTGTAAATGGTGATAATATCGAGGAGCTCTCCTTGCAGTGCAGGTATTACAAATCATCTACAAAAATAATTGTGGGGTCTTATTTTTCTTTTTTTTAAAAGAGAAAGGTGTAAGGTCACCCATAAAATTTATTGAATAAAAGAATGTTTACAGAGATTCGCAGAAAACAAGGGATTGTATCCCCATCCAAAACAGTAGCAGGGGCCCATAAATTGTGGGGTCTTATTTTACCTATCATGCAAGTGGTGCTCTGCAGGTGTGACACTTGGGACAGCAATACGTCTAATTTGGAACAAGGAATCATTCAAGTCTTGCAGTGTGGTTGAGAGGCTTAGGACAACATTCATCTAGCTTGAAATGGGGGGCAAATATTTACAGCAAAGTTTAATCATAAGCAGTCGAAGATCAAAGCCTCAATCCTCTACAAGGTTACTACCGAGTCACTGACAAGAACAGGTGTGTTTTCTCTAGAGGCAGCAGTTATGATTCCATTATGGGTCTGCCTGCAAAATGCAGCTGAAGACTAATTGGTGAGTGGCCTGTAGTTGGTAGTGGGAGGAGTTGAGAAGAAATGGAAATTGGGTGAAAACGAGTGCATGGATATATGGGTCACTAACTTATGCAGAATCCCAAAATATATTAAGAAGTCAAAGGGCATGTGAGAAATATTCAGGTTAATCATATGGGCAATGAGACTTGGGAGTAAATAAAAACACTACAATGAATTTCCTTAAAATATGGGCACCATCAGAATGCTTATATGGGGAGAGAAATCAAGCGGAAACAAAGATTCTGAAAGCCCAAATGAAGACTATTTTACAGATGATATGAGACAGAATGGTATTGATCTCAAGTGACATTGGAGCTGGATGTCCTTGCACATGGTGAGTTGACCATTTTGCCATTTCCTCCTTGGCGAGGTCAGATTAGCATGGGCAAATGGAATCCACTGAAATTAATCCTAAAAGATCCACTCTTGACAAGAAAGAACAATGTCTGCAATCTTGCCTTTCTTATATGATTTGTGGTCTCCCTTTTATAAATCTGCATTAGAATGTTGTTGCTCCTTTGTAATTAAAAAAATCCTTCATTTCATAAGATCTTGTTAAGTTGGAGGCATTAGATTTTTGGTGAGGCTAAAACCTTCTGGATAAATTTACCAAGTCAGATGGCACTAAAATGACTTACTTTCTATTATTAGAATCCATTTATATTTTCATCCATGAAAAACAAATGATGAAGCAAAAAGAACAGACAAATCAAATTGCTTGTGATTACATTATCTCTATTAACAGATCCTAACAGCAATTTGTTTATTTCTATGGAATACAATTTCCTGAAAAATTGGTACACAACAACCGTGTCTATTGATTCAAACCCACCAATATTTAATATTGACATAATCATGCATATAATGTTGACATTCAGACACTAGTACACCATTATTCTGCTTGTCTGGTCTTATCAGCCCGCTCACCAAGCCAATCATAAAATTCCCCAAAAACCTTGTTCACATCCTCATTCGATTCACCAACCAGCTGGTGCCACATGCCCTCATAAATCTTGAGTGTCTTATCCTCACTCCCAGCCTTCTCATACAAAGCCCTGACACACTCTGGATCACATACCACATCATCTGCTCCATGCACAATCAGCAGCGGCAATGTCACCTCACTGAACCTGTTCTGTAGCTCACCACAAATCCTGAGGAGCTCCAGTGCTGTGGCAGCACGCGGCCGTGACATAGACCTGTGAGGATAATTTCAGTGGCTAATATTTGTCAATTTTTCTAAAAATTAAATAAACATACCCTTTACTGTCCACAACAATATTCTGTCAATTAAATACAAACATTGGCTGTTTGCCCAAAAGAATCCTCCTCCTCTTTAAGAATCCAATCAACAGAAATGAAAATTTGCCTCAATTTCTGCAAATAATATTCCAAATACTAGAAGTTTGATGGAAGGATTCGCTAGTTCATACAAAACAAATTATAAATTGTAAGCAAAGATATGCCTCAAGTTCTACACAATTGTCATTAATATAATTTTTTCCTTCGAAAATAAGAAACTGTAAAGAAAATTGACTGCAACGGTCTGTATATAAAAGAATTCATTATTAACCGATCAATTGAAAGGAAGATCGAGCTCAATTCCTATAAAGTAACATCTTAAAAAATAATTTAAAAAGAAAAACTGACCTAAATTTCTATAAAACAATATTTCCTTTCTTTAAGAATTTCAGCTAGATATTGAATATAAAAATTAACCTCAATTCTCCTTCATAAACATTTTTCTATCTGAAAGGCCTCAATTTCTGCAAAACAATAACTCATCTGACAAAATTCTTAGAATATGACTCGCCTGTAAATTTTTATCCCGTCGCTCAGCCATTATGAGGCAACCGATTCTGTAATAATAAGTAAGGCAGCTCAAACGTTGGAAAAACTCTTTTTGCCAGATGTCTTCCGGCCAAAGAGTTCATAATAAAACATTTTGTCTCCGAGATAGCCTCAGCTCCCACAAAATAGAGATTTGCCTAAATTTCTACCAGTATCCATGGAGGAGGGGTGAAGGTCAAATTTTAAGCAAAAATGACCAAATATTTGTATTTGTATCCAGCTTGGGATTTTTAAGTTACTGTAACATAAAAAGACCAAATTCGTATTTTTCTAAATTTTCTAAAAAAATATATCACTTAAATGTGGCGAAATGACATTAGAAGCTTCCTAATAATCTTTGCAGCCACTACAAATTTGTATGTCCAAACAGCTAACAGCGGCTTAAAACCTTCAATTCCAAGAACAAAACGAAAAAAAGATTTTACTGCGAGCTTGCTATCATCATTTGCTCTCTTCCTGATAATGGCTGGCCGATTTGATCCATATCAACAAAATTCACACAGATTTTTCCAAAAACTCCCACGCAAACGAAACAATTGCACAACATTTTTAAGATCCAAATTTACTATTCAATAAAATGCACGGGACTGCCTGTGCCACAAAAGTAGGCAACCTAGCCCTAGCCCCTTCCATGAGATCCCGCCCTTAATAATCCTTTCCTTTAAAATTCGCCAATGGGAAAGAATCATCACCTCGATTTCTCAAGAAAACATAGCCTCAATTTCTCAAGAAAACGAGGCCGATTGTTTTCTGTAAAAATTCAAGACAAGATTCACTCAATTTCTGTAGAAAACATCGCCTCAATTTCGCAAGACAAGGTGGATTGTTTTCTGTAAGAATTTAAAACAAGATTCACTCAATTTCTGCAGAAAAATCGCCTCAATTTCTCAAAAAAAAAAACAAGGCGGATTGTTTTCTGCAACAATTCAAGACACAATTTCTCAACAAAACAAGGTGGATTGTTTTCTGTAAGAATTTAAAACAAGAATCACTACATTTCTGCAGAAAACATCGCCTCAATTTCTTAAAAAAAACAAGGCGGATTATTTTCTGCAACAATTCAAGACAAAACTCACTCAATTTCTGCAGAAAAAATCGCCTCAATTTCTCAAGAAAACACACAATTTATACATAAAATTAAAAAAACTTTGCTAAAATTGATAAAACAAAATGTCGACCTGTGCGGATCCTTGATAGCCAAGCTGCGCTTCCACTCCAGTTTAAACGAAACCGTAGGCAAAGCCTTAGTAGGCACAACCTGCCACGTCGGCGCAGCCCACGCCACGAGCGACAGCAGGTGCTCGAGCGGCCAAGGGGGCTTAAACTTAGCAGAAATCCCACACATGGCACCATTGAGCACCGCACCAGCCCACACATATTTCTGCCTCAAATGAATCAGCAGCGCGATGGCAGCGCCCAGCGATTCCGCATACAAGAAGGCCGGCAGGCCCGGGTTCGAAGCCCGGGCAGAGTCAAAGAACTGCACACAGTCATCGACAACAGGGTTTATATCAGGAATATGAGCCCGCAGGCCTTCGGAAAAGCCATGGCCCTGGTGATCGAGAGCATACACGCAGAAGCCCTGCTTTGCAATGGCGATGGCAGTGAGCTGCACAAGCCAGTTTGTGGAGCCCGTGAAGCCGTGAACGACTCCGATCAGACCCTTCAGCGGGAGAGCGTGTTTCGGGTGCCATGACTGAGTGAAAATGTTCATTCCGCGCTTGTTCTGCATCAGAGATTCCTGGTGGATTACGCCATGCTTTTCGTAGAATTCTTCCTTCGTTAGCCCGCCGAATAGACTCTCTGCATTGGCCTCCTCCACAGGATGCGTTTCTCCCATTTTTTGCTTGCTTGCATAATGCTAATCTTTCTCTGTTCTTGGTCGATTCTTATAAGGGAGGAGGGGCATTTGCTTTCTGTTTCTTGCTGAACTTTGGTTGATTGGTTGTGTGACAGAAACGATGAAGGACGTGGGCACGGGGTATGGGATGGAATCAATGAGGGGTAGGGAGAGTTGTTGCAGGTGTGGATTGCGTGGGAAGGTGTGTGGTCAGAGTTGTGGGTAATAAACGATGAAGTATATGGGCAATAAAAGCCAAGGAATGAGGCAGTAGGTTTAGGACATTTATAGTTATACCACACTATCCATTTCTTTAAATGACCACGGCTTGACTTTTATGTTTGTTACCATAGTATTTGTGTTAGGGGAGAGGATTAAGTTGATGAGTGCCATGTAATTCCCAAGGAAACAATCAATTATATGGAAATGGAAATGGATTCTTTTATAGCTTACGATGTCCCACCACCTCATTTTTGGTCCACAGGTGGCTTATAACATATGAGACTACCACATGAGACATACATATACCTCTTTTTCAAGAGGGTAAGTTTTTCACCAACATGCCAACTCTGTATAAGGTGATTGGTAATACATGCATTGAGACACAGGTATCTGTCTTACTCTTTTTGAGGGGTTTTTGGATGACTCAATAAAGATATAGCTAATGTAGTTACATTTGATGCCAAGAATCTCAAACAATAGATTTAAGCTTTTAACTCAATTTTTCCCAAAAAATAAACTTGGGAAGTTAGGACACATGATTATCAAATCCTCTGCTCTATTTTATTAGTTCTCCAATATCAACCATTCAAAATGTAAAATTAATTGCATTATTCAAGTTTCTAATTTCTTTTTTGTTAAAAAATTTATTTATTTTTAATTATTTCAAATTTATCAAAATTCAATTTATGGATTGCTCATTGGCTATCATTTATAGTTATTATTTGTAAGTTTTGTTGTTCTCCAATTTCGAGGAAAAAATATTAGTTTGGGTGTAGTGACTAATGTAAATATTTCCCTACTATCAAACATTAGAGACAAATGATTAATTATAATAATGTTCTAGATGTTAGAGTTGGCTATGATTGGAGCCACACATGATCTAGGACTTCATGAAAGCACAAGAGAGAAAGAATAATGTTATTCTACCAATGAATGCAAAAGATTGCTAGATTACAAGAGATTGTGTATTACAATACATGAAAAAAGCCTTGCTTATGAAGGCAAGGTGAGAGCTAGAAAGGTGGAGTGGAAAGTGGAGATATTCTTACAATATGTGACAATTAAAGGATGATAACTAATTGCACATGTGGAGGATAAGACAACTCACTCTAACTATCAACAACTCAACACACAACTAGACATCTAGTAGACTCGCTAAGTCAACTTAACATGTGTGAATTATGTGTGATGTGTGAATATTATTTAACTAATAAATAGTTAAATAATGTGAATTATCCACACAAGGGTAAACCGGTCAGGTGATAACCCTGTTCACACTAACACCCCCCTTAAGTGCAACTTAGGGAGTAGCTAACTAAAGCAAGATGAAATGATGGATGATGGGTCCCAGCTACTAGGCCATGTTAGGTACCCATGTACAAACAAATCTCAACTGAAGAAAAAAAGAAAACCTCATGGGAAAAAACTCCTCTCCAAAAGTGAGAATGCATGAAACATGAAAGTGAAAAAAGAAGTGATAGTAGGACTCAACATGACCCCCTAAGGACAACTTCTATCACATATATACAATCAATTACCCCCCATAGGAGAGCAAGTGTGAGACTATATGGTGCAGGAGCACCCAATCTACAGGAGCCTTCATGAGGCATTAGCTATTTTAAAGTTGTTTTATGTTTTCAATGAAGTCCTAAACGGACATTAAATGTAATAAGGTCTGAATTGACCGTGCTTTGCTATTTTTAGATAGTTTGTTAAGAGTTTGTTAGAAAGTCTGTTAGTTTGTTAAGACAGCTGTAACTCCCAGCCGCTGGGAGTCATTTTTTGTACTACCCCGTGAGGGGATAAATATGTGAGATCTGATCGATCTCAACACAACAAGGAGAAGAACAGTGTTAGGTCAGAAAGATTGTAAATCAATTTGGTGAAGGAATAAAAATAGTTTGTGTTCTGGTGTAACCGCAGGGGATATCGTTCGGGGTCATTCCACTGGTGGATTTCTTTGAAATCAGTGGAATGACCTCCGTATCTTTGAGTTTTATTTCTATTCTGTAGGTTTTTGCATTTTCCATGTGTTGTTCGGTTAAAATGGTTGCAGGGGAGGAATCGTGCATTTTATGCGTATATGTCAAATGTATGTGGTGAATATTTTATGAGTATCCTGCAGTCGCATATTAGGGTTTGCATAATTTGAAAGGAGTATCGGGATAACAAGTATGAAGTCTACTGACGAAGAGTATATCGGCATGAGATATGCCATCGGTGGAGGAGTTTAAAGTTAGGCCGATAGTCATAGTCTGGCTGACGGTGGAGTTGGCGTTTGGCATATCGGAGTGACAAAGGAGATCGGCAGGAGACTCAAGGAGTTCGCCGATAGTGGAAGTCCCGCCGATAGGCGAAAATGAGATTCTTCATCGGCAAGAGGATAGCGATCGGCAGAAGAAGTAAAGGTGGTGCCAACGGGAGGATGTGTTGCCAATGGACAAGTGAAGTGGAGCGTCGGGGAGAATCGGTGGAAGTCTTAGTGAAGGAAGACTCATCGGTGTAAGTTTGTGCATCGAGAGACAGATAGAAAGTTACACCGACGGTGTAAGTCTGAGCGATGGGTTCTATTTCATCGGAGAGAGATGACTTGTCAGTGAAAGAAATTAAGAAGTGGCCGATAAGGTAGGTCAGGCCGATAAGGAAGGAGAGGTCTAATTCGGTGAGACGATAGATGTTATCTTGCCGATAGGAAAGTGAATGCATATTTTGACATTATATGGTCTTTATGGAAGGGGTTTGAAAGGAAATGAAGTATAAACCCTAGGTATGGTGGGTTTTCATGGTTTTTCACTCTATTTGTGAGCTTCTACTGTGTTGCTCTGCATCAGACTATAGGTCCCCCCCACAATGAAGTAGCTCCTGTGCCGATGGTGAATGCCTGAAGATGAACGCTGGAAAATGTCCTGTACTTGCAAACAACATTTCTCCCCTTAGGAAGAAACCAATCCAAAGGTTAATGTCAAAGAAACTCCATCTCCAAGAAGAGAGATGAGGGAAGAAGTCTCATGATGGATGTCTCTAGAGACTATTGAAATGTCCACATATCAGAATCGAAGAATGGCACGATGCAATGATGTGTGACCAATCCAAAATCTTGGGTAGACCCATGAAAAACAATCTCCAAAGACGAAGTAGATGGGATAATAGTTGTGTTATAACTGTCATCAAAGATGAGAGATATCCCCTCAAGTATGTCCTCCAAATCTGCAATATGAGACTCACAAAACAAGTTTGATATACATGCCAAGAAAGTATCCCACAAAGCTGTGTCTGAAAGACTGGAATGATCCTGCCCTACTGAAGTAGAAGAAACCACATCGATGTCGATCTCTAAAGAAGTAGGAGGTTGAGGTGATGGAAGCTTAGCACTAGTCTCATGAACCAAAGTGGGTGAAAGAACACTAAGGTTCAAGTGACCAAACTTCTCCTCGGAAACTTGATTCAGACTTTATGCATGAGTGTGAATATCAATCAATGGATCTACATCATTAGAAGAAGCAAAATGGGAGAATGTCTACAAGTGAGATGCATGATCAGCCATCCCAACAACAATGATATCTTTGCTCTCCAAGTCTCATATGATCATTGAATTAGGAGTGAACTCAATTGTCTTGCTTGCACCACAATGAGTCATCTAGTAGATGGAAAGGAGATTGGTTGACAAGGAAGGTACACACAACACATTGTTGAAAGTGCCCTCACCAATATCAATAGTCCCTTTATAGTTGCATGCATGTATGTATTGTTACCCATCAAGATAGGTGGCGAAGTACATGACTCAAATGAAGAGAACATCCCTTGTGAAGATGCCATATGATGAGAAGATCCAGAATCAAGAAACCATCTCTCTGACTGAATACTTGTAGAAGCAAAGAGTGTTTGTCCTTTTCTTTTGTTTGTCCCATTGGCAATGCCTGTTGTCCCTGTATGTGTAGATGATGATGGTGTCGAAGAAAATGTACTAGATAATGATGATAGCATTTTGATATTATGTTTTTGAATAATGTGAGTCAACTCATCAATTTTCTTCTCATAACACTTATGCTCATCATGTCCTGGTTTCTTGCAATATGCACACTTTGGTCTCTCCTTCTTAGATGATTCCTCCTTGGGAGAGGATGAGGACTTAGGTGATTTGGTTGATTCCTTTGCTTGTTCATTGTTCTTGAGATCCTTATTTTTATGTTTCTTGCCTTTGCTAGTTGAAGTCTTTTGATCCTTGGTACCTTGATTTGCAAGAAGAGCTTGAGGTTTAGGAGACTTCAATTTGCCCATGTGTACTAACTTAGCTTGCTCCCTTGTGAGTGATGTAGTAAACTCATCAAGTGAAGGCATTGTGAAAGCTTTCCCAAGTACATCTATAGTAGCATAAAAGGTAGAAACAAAAACTGAATAGTTAGGACCAAGCTTGGCAAGAATTGAAAGAATCTATTGAGTGTCTTTTTTATCAATTCCACATTGTTTAAGCTGCAATCTAAGTGACTTTAGTTTTGTGAAGAAGTCTTGGATGCTTGCAAAGTTGGTTGGATTCAAACCAATTAATTCATTCTCCAATTTGAAACCTCTCATAGTATCTTGTTTACCAAAGAGATTCTCTAAGGTAGTCCACACTTCATTAGATGTACAAGATTCAATATGAAAAAGAGTGTTCCATAGGCTTGATCACATCTATTGTACCACTTTCTCTTTTCTGCAGCTACAGTTGGTTGTTGGTTCAATTTCTGTACCCATTGTTACTCTATAAATTTTCAAACTTCTTAAATGAATCTCTATTTTAGTTTTCCACTCATGATAATTATATGGTGTGAGTAGAGGAAGTTTGTTTTAATCCATGATGCAAGAGTACAAAAAAAAACACAAGAACACCCCCTGTTACTCAATCAAAGAGATCACCCCCCAAAAAAGAATGATTGTGGCACTTTATACTTAGTGCGATTTACAATTGCCCTCAAGGGACCAAAATGAGAAAACATGAAAATATCTTAAAACTAAGATCCAAGGGTGATTACAATTACTCACATTGATTTACCACAGCAAACAAGTCCCTCCAAAACAAGTTTCACTTCCTCAAGTGTCAAAATACTCAAGTTATCACTCAAAAGCTAAAAAAATGACAAATAAAATAAAATAAACTTGGAGAAAAATATGAGAAAAGTGCATGGATGGATTTGAAGAGCTCCTAAATACCTTTTCGATGCCGCAAGAATCGCAAAAATTAGAGATCGTGGTAGAAAGTTGTGAGGTCAGAAGCCGAAAATGAAGATCTGTCTTCAAACTACTGTAGCAGTCACCTGCAGCATAATATTAGAAAATGACTGATGCCACTGCGAAGTGTTCTCTGTCATCTTTCCAATGATATCTCGTTTGTGTAATTTGACCTATGTGGGAAAAAGTTATGCAAAAAAGAAAAAAAAGCCCCCTTTTAGGGCTTTGAGGGGCAAAAATGGCCCGTCGCTAACATAGTGTTGACGCCAACGAAATATTCCCTTTCATCGAAAAAGCAAAAAAGGCCAAAAACCACCTTCTAATGTCAAAAACTATTTTTGTTGCCGTGAAATCACCGTTGACGGTACAGAAACCGCCTATGGTTGGCAAAAACTGCCGATTTTAGAAAACCTCGAACATCAAGGAATATGTTGATAGTACAACCGACGAGATTAGAAAACCGCGGTGTGAGATTTATTTATGGCGTGAGACAAATCCAAGCTTGTTTTCCTGATGCTAACCGCCGATTACTGGATGAAAGATCCGCCAGAAACAAATACCTAATCTAGACTGCCTTGATTAATCATATCTTCATCATATCTTGGTATGTCGCGATGAAGTATGGACTGGGGCATGGTCATTAGCTTTCATATGCTGTGTTTATGGGATGATCTTATTCTCCTACTATGCATATGGTATCTTGTACGTGTTGGGATTAGCATCTTGCATATCAATATCTTTTGCATCTGAGAAGCTAAACAGTCTCTTATGCATTAAGACTATTCTATGCTAAGACTATTTTCCATACATATAACCAACAAGGTTTCATTATGTCTAGTGGAAAATAAGTTCAAACCATTGCTTGCAGAGTCAAAGTCCATCTCAGATCAGCTAATATTCATATCTTGTGTATGCTGGATCAACATCTTGACCTCATACGTTAAACAAGGTTGTAGTATGTTGGGTGCCCAAAACACATTGTCACCTTGGTCTTCTATACCCTGGTGCATAACATCTAGTGCTATATCAAACATCATGATTGCTCACTTTCATTGCAGCATAATGCATCATTTATTTCTTCTATCCATTTCCTTATCTTTCCTCCCTAACCAATCCCTTTCATTTCGAGAGCATACTTGTGTTTGTCCAACCTGCCTATACTCTCGAGGGGGTGTCATCATCCTATCTTTCCACCATCATCATCATTTTCCTCTATCCATACCTTAGCTTCTTTAAAATGATGTTACTCAACATAAAGCTTATCATCTTGAACATCATCTGAAAGAGGGGCAAAATGTAGACACCCAAATTTGTCCATGTCTTGCAACACCTAGTCAAAAATATTATTAGAGACATCATGTAGCATTTTGTCCTAATACCACTCCTAATTCAATTTATCCCATTAGCCAATTAATTAAATAAATAATTAAAATCCCATCAAAATCCCATCCTTATTTAATTAGTTTTCCAACTAATCCCCAACTAATTCAAATAAAATAAAATATTTGAATGAGGTCCTCACCTTTCACCACATTCCAACACTTGTCCACCTCTCAATTGAATCATGTGTGGTAGTACAACTTTCATTTAATATCTTTCATATGCACAACTAATAAATATTTTTGTGTGTACATGATCACACAAATTTATTAAATAAAGATTTTTGTGTACATGATCACACGAGTCTTATCCTCCTTTGTACATTTGTTACATGACTACAACTCAATTTGAAGAGTGGGAATAACTAATCAATCCTCGCAGTCCACATTGTTCATTTAGCCTTTCAATTTTAACCATCCATTCAAATCAACCCTCTCCTATAAATCAACCCTCTCACAAGCCATTTGATAATCCACATTTCAAGCATCCTTATGCTGCCAAATTTTCAATATAATTCACATTTCAAATATCCTTATGCTGTCAAAATCATTCTTCAATCTTCTCATCTATTATCATCTATCATCTTCATCTTAATGTTATGTTGTTAAATTGAGCAATCAACATATCAAATAACTCAATCAACCAATCATGTATGCATCTATCATTCTATCTATTTGAGGTATTGAAGATTTGGATCAAAGTAATGCATTTCATTGTTTTATCATTTTTATTTATCTAAATTTTTCGTATACAGCACCCACTACCTCAATGGCTATGCTCAATGATTTTGATAGATAGAGATATGTTGATTGCTCTATAAATCTGCAGCATAGCATTACTTTCTTGTGTGATGATAATGGCTTGATTAAGGCTAGATTTATAGATTCTTGATAAGGATAAGGATGGAAGATTCATGATAAAGATAAGCATAAGGATGGAAGCTTTTAGGGCTTTCTAAAAAGACAAAAAGATAAGATAATAGATAAATGGATTTTTATGAGATAAAGATGGAAGTTTCTAGTTAGTCATGTGATGAGTTGGATTCGTTTTTAAATTTATTTATTTATGGTAAATGGATGAGGATGAGACATGTGGAAATAATTAATTAAATATAATTATTTAATTAATTATTGGAGAGGGAGGATATGTGAGGATAAAAATAAATAAATTATTTAATTAATCATGACTATGGGGAATAATGGATTTAAATAAATATAATTTGTTTAATTAATTTAGGAATTATGATACAAGGATTTAATTAATTCAATAAAATTTATTTAATTATTATAAGGGTAATGGAGAAAATGGATAATTAACTAAATAAATACAATCTATTTAATTAATTGAGAAGAGGACATGGTAAAGGGGACATGCTAGGATGAAGGTGATGTTAGGATAGTGTTAGGATGATGTTGAAAGTGATGGTGAAGGTGGAGTCAATTTTAGGCGTCTACATAAACTATTTACCAATTACTAAAGATTTTCAACTAAAAATTGCTAGTAGTGTGCAGGTGACAAATGCCATGAGTTATCCGTCGTATCCTAGGGACTAGTCGGTTATCACTAATAGCACGTAGGTGATGGATGCCAAGAGCTGCCCATGGTATGATAGGGCTTAACTAGCTACACCAACAACATGCAGGTGAAAGACGCCAAGAGCTACCCCATACCAAGTTGGACCAACTTTCACTAGTAACATGCATGTGATAAATGCCAGGATCCATCGAATCAAAGGTTCAATGAGTTGTGTAAAATTATTAATAATCATGTGTTGTGCATAGTTACACTTACATCCTAGCTAGTGATGACTACAAGTAGTATGGAATACTTGCTTTGTCATCATAGCTAGCAACAAACTAGAGATAGGAAGGATCAAAGGTGTAGTATGGGATGCACCTTTATTTCCTTTTTCTAGTCAAGATGTACTTAAGGGAGGAGGGGTAAGAGTTAGTGAACTAGGTAATGGGGATAAAATTTGTTGTAGGGTTGCATTCCCATCCTATTAGCAGTTGGTCACATTTATGAGTCAAATCACTATAGATATAACCTGGTAAGCTTAAGAACTAAGTAGAAGTTACCTCGAGTACCTTGGGTCATTGACAATATGATCTCCTTTATTGACAAGCTAGCATAGTCCACTTGATTAGGGTGGATAGGGATGGTTGGGTTGTATTGCACCCTTGCACTAAAACCTAAGATTTTGGCAACCTTATGAAAGGATTTGTGCAACTCAATATCATCATCCATGAACAAAGTACTACTTATCTACATTGTCCATGTTTAAGCACTAGGCATATGTTCACTATTTATTATGTTTTATTGATAAAATGCAATGCTAATGTCATTAACTTTTGGGGTGCAATATAGTTGGATACCTCACAATTTATGAAATGAACCGAGGTGAGATTTCTCTAATTGGTCATGCAACTATTATGAACCGATCATGATGCCCTAATGTAACACTAGAGTGCCTACATTGATAAATAGGTACTTATATGTTGCTAACATAAGATGTATGTATCCCTCATTTAGCTATGTCGTTAATAGGGAATGATTCCGTCTTTTGAGTGTTATCATTGATTATATGTGATTAGAAGGTAATAGTTGTAAACAACATTGTAAAGATTATGATTGTACAATATAATTTGTGAACCAAAAAAAATGTAGTAGCCAATGCAGGTTATTACACCTCAATCCATCGTAAATAACGAAAAAACAGTGACGCATTGCATTAATTCCTTCGAGTTTTTTGACGAGGATCTCTTTTTTATGAAGAGATCAATGTGTTCTGTAAGTATTCCAAGCACCACGTAATTGGAAGCCTCGCTTTGAACAAATTATTCCAGTCCAAGAAGGGCGGTTAAATCCATGTTAACATGGAACATGTGGATAGGCGGTGATCTCTACTTACCATACGCCTCCAAAACAGGCGATGCCTTCAAAGCTTTTGACTAGAAAAGGAATACAATGAAATGTCAATTTTATCGATGTTAGCGATTCAAGACAGATATAGGGGAAAAGACCCAATAGGTGAGATAGTTCCAATGCTGAGAAAGTATATGTGCATTTAAGGCTTAATAGCTTTTAAGTTTAGTATCAGTATATGTGCATTTAAGGCTTAATAGCTTTTAAGTTTAGTATCAGTATACGTGCATTTAAGGTCCAATATTTTTTAAGTTTAGTACTAGTAATTGTGACTTTAAGATTGTTAGTGTTACTGTAAGTACCAATAATTGAATGAAATGTGCCATTTAAATTTAAAAAGCAACCAATCATGTGATGCCACATCAGCCCACCAACAAAACATGACTTAATGCACACCTATTGGTCCACCCTTTTTTTTTGGAACTATTTGACACCTCAATAAAAAACATGCTGATGTGGCATCATATTTGATGATGTGGCCCTAAAACCTTAGTTATAAGCAGGGGCATTACCAAATAAGCTACTGTAAAAATTTTGGAGTGATTCAAAATTGCCATGTATGATTTTGAAAGGCGTAAAGTTAGGGTGCACCACTACCGGGTCCTCCCCCTAATAAGAAGATTCAATTTAACATATGGTACAGTTCCTATCAATGGGATTACAAAGCCCATGACGATTCCTATGCTGGTGGTCTGTTTTCATCGTCTAGTAAACAAGGCAAGGGATTCCACATATATAAATGAGGTTTAGGTTTCCATTGTTTACAAACTCATGGGTTGTTTTTTTTATGTTGCAGGTTAAGGTGGATCATCATCAAACACTTGAATGAATATCTAATTGATGGAGGATCATACAATTCGTCTGGCTTCAGATTATTTTAAAAGCAGCCAATACCCAAGATGGCTGGATAGGACTTTGAGGATTCATGTTTGCAACCCAGTTCAAGGTGTTTAGATATTGCCTCGTACTGTTCTGTTTCCTAATTTGATTTGGGATTTTGACTTCAATTAGTATGTATTTCAGGTTTTTCTGGGAGGATTACAGAAAATAGCATTGTGGAGACGTTAACAATTCCTGTATATTCTGTCACCTTGACCAAAGAGTCAGAGTATTTTGAGAGACTGTTTGGAAGTGGGTTTAGAGAAGCTTTTGGTCATGTTGTGGATATTTACATCTCTGCCAAAGGTAATAGGTTTCCACTTGTCCGCTTTATGTTTTTTTTCTCTCTATTGATTAAGTTTTAAATTGTTGTTAGTTATTGGGTTGGTTATAGTTGATGCTGTTGGATGATTTATCATCTACTTTCAATTTAATTGTTTCTCCCCTCACCCTGAGATGACAGATGTAATGAGTGCCAAGTGGGTTTTTGAAATTTGAAACACACTAGATATTGATTCAAGATAAAATTTAAGGCCAATGCAAAATTGATGAGAATGAATGGTATGTTAATACAGGAACAGTTAATCTAACAAAATGGCAAAATGATGCTGTAACGCTGAAACTTTCTCGTATCTTTCATAAACATAAAGAGTTAAGAGAAATATTCCATTTTCCATTGGGATTTCAAATAGTATGCAAGGAACTTCGTTATTTATTTAGATCTTGGGCAATTTTTTTTAGGCTTTGGAATTCTGAAGAAGAAAGAACTTAATAAATTAAGAAGATCGCATGACTTGATTTGGAATTTGTCAGAGCCTTCCTACAGCTCAGAATTAGATATAGAGCATACTTAATAAGTTAAGAGGATCGTATGACTTGATTTGGAATTTGTCAGAACCTTCCTACAGCTCAGAATTAGATATAGAGCATAAGTTTCTGCCTTGGTGTAGGATTCTAACCCCAGTGGTTCTGCAATATATCATACAAGAATATGATATATAACATGACTAGAAACAGGGGATTGGAGATAGTTTGGCCTAAGACATGTATTTATGTATAATTATCTATATACATTTTAATTTTTTTTAAAATTATTCCTATCAATTATATGCAAGTTACATGAGAAATATCTCAATAAGTTAAGCGTGAGCCAACCTGGACCTCAGCAAAGAGTTGATGTGTTACAAGCTTCAGGGGCTATTTTTAAACATCATCTACTTCAACAGTCAAAGGTCAATTTTAACCAATAAAAATAGGTGTAAATTTGTTATTGATTGTCTAACTATTAAAGTGGATGATATTTAAGTAGAATGGCTTGAGGATGAGTCCCTTTGATTTGTTATCATCTTCCTGTGCAGGGAGCCTGCTAATTTACTATGACATATTCTTAGGACAATTTTGTTCCACATTGATAATCTCTACCTCTGAGTCTTGTCAGACTGAAAAACATGTAACTAACATTCAAGAATTCATGGGCAGCTAGAAACAAGCAATTTCTCAAACAAGACTTCGCATTTCTTGCAACATATGTTGCTAAAGTAGTGGAGAGAGACTCTTTTCTCTACGGAATGATGGGTAAACATAAACGCAAAAGTTGGCTTCGTCCGGAGGCTAAGAATCAAATTTATTACAGGGTAGGGAAACAGGGTCTATGGCTAATCAGTTAAATAAAATTCTCAGTTAAAGTTTGTTGTTTGGCATATTTCTTAATGTTTTTAATAAAGATAAGTAGGGATTTTGAAAGGGCCCAGACCCTTGTATAAAAGAGTAGATATAACAATGAAGTCCAGCAAGACTAAATAGAACCAGCCACAGACAAACAGTACAATAGGAGCAAAACAGTTAGAAAACCAGGCACAGGGTCCAACACCCTAAACCAACAAGAAACCAACAGAAAGTCAAGGACGTTTGAAACCAAATTGCTCCAAGGAGCTTTGCATCTTGATCTTGAAGTCCTTGTTCTCAGATCTCATCTTCTTAGGAGAGCTAGGGTGATTCAAAGTTCCACTCGTGGTCCCATTATCACATTGCACCTTCCTCTTGTCTATGAATCTGACCTCCTTCTGCTGCTGCACAATCGTCAAAGGAGTCTTCATCATAGCATCCTCCTTGTCCCTACTTGTCTCCTTCGACACATCTTCTTTATTAACTTTGCAAGCACTGTCAGCTGTTTGCATCTTTTTCCTCCACACAGATTGGTTAATGTTGGATCCCTGGCAAACATCAGCAGCATGACCCACTTTGCGGCAATGATCATAAAGTAATCTGAGAAGGGATTATCCTATCCTACTCCACAAAGACACAAAATCTGGCGAACAGCAAACGTCTCTTGAATTTAGTAACACCATCCGCCTCATTGTACTGTCCAAAGGCACTGGCAATGCACCCAAAAACCTTCTCATCCCAATATTCTAAAGGAAGCCCAGGCAGCCGAACACAGAGCATATTTCTTAATGTTATTGCTTGTTCCATGTTAAACTTTTCATGGACCAGATAGGAGTTAAATCTAGGACTTTCTATTTACTGGTGAGGTGCTTTACCACTGAGCTACGGGCTCTCTTGGTGATCAGTCCTCCTTTGATTCAGATGTGACTCATTTTCCAACATTCCAGTGTTATTTGTTGTGGTCCTCCTGTTTCATTTCTGGAAATTTCTGTATTGCAATGAAAATATTTATCTTGATAAAAAAAGGGCTTCTGAAGAATAAAAGGTTAGTACTAAAAGATATCCAGAAGTCTAGGCACAGTCTACAGACCAAATTCTATAGACATTAACACATGATTTCTAGGGCAACACCTAGACAGACATAGATATAAACAGACGTTTTCATAGACATTAACAAATGATTTCTAAGGGAACACCTTGACAGATATAGATAGATATTTAACACATGACAGACAGACACAGATATAGACAGACATTTTCATAGGCAAAACCAAAGAAGACAGGGAAATTTAGATACAATAGTTCTTACTATAGCCTCGCAATGCTTCATGAATAAGTTTATGTGAGCAATTACTAACTTGCTGCTTGTTTTGATTTACGTCTTAAGGTTTCTAGTTAACAAGCAATCTTGAGGTAAACATTAAAGTGGCCATATAAATTCATAAGCTGTTGTCATAAGTTCTCTTTTATACTATTAAAAAATCCCTAAGTATATTGTTTGAATATGCAGAGAAAGAGGCATTCCAGCAGATTCTCCTGCTATGCACAGATGCCAGTGACATATCACTCACAGACGTCGAAGAGCTCCTAACGCTATGGAGTTTGTCAGACAGGTTTATGTTCAAGCGCTCATGTTTATACTCTGTCAAAAACCTTACGAACACCTCACTAACTTGGCAGCAATGCATAAGAATCATAGAGTATTCATCCCAATTCTGTAAGAAACAGTGCCCAGCAGAAGAACTCGTTGAAAAATGCACTAGAATATTGATAGATCATTTTCAGGACCTACACTTCTTGAATTCTCACACTGAAGAAGACCAAGTCCTACTGAATGAACTCAAGGCATTGCCATCATCTGCTCTGGAAGCCCTTCTTTCATCTGATCATCTTCCAGTCCAAAGAGAAGAAGTAGCATTCTATGGCATGGCCATGTGGGTTCAACACAATGCTGCAACTAAAGAAGAGGAGCAGCAAGTCACGACCAAGATGGCTGCTCACATCCGCTTCCCATTCATGAAACCAGAAGTGCTAAGTACTCTCACAGAGGTTTGTGAGATGGGGAATCCAATCTGTCAGCAGTTGTTAGTAGAAGCTCTCAAATACAAGGCTGCATCAGATGAAATGAAGGAAAAATACAGGTCAGAGGCAGTTGGGCACAGCAGATTCAGATGGAGAATAGGTTATTACAAGCCCATCAAAGTCATCACGCTTGAGCATCCAAGAAAGCAGGCAACAGTCCACATGTCTGTATCATTTGATGAAATAGAAGCCATGAATACAGATGGGGTTTTGGAATTTGAATCATTTAACCTGTCTGGAAATAGGTTCTGTTTCAGGATCATCCAAACATCGTCATCATGTTTAACAAAGAAAAGAATTGGGTTGGAGATGCTGTTGAAGAATAATAGTTTTCCAAGAATAAATAGTGAAATCAAAGTGTCTATGTGGTCTCAAGTGCAGATGAAATTTGTCAACAAATTTCGTGAATGCCATACATTTGAAGCAGAAAATACTGTGTTCAGCTATCCTGATTTGTTGGGCAAAGATTGGAAAGACTATACCCAAGGCATGGATGTTGAAAGGAAGATCTACATCTATGTTGAGTTCCTGGTATATAATCTAGGTCAGACTTACAGCTAAATATTCTATATTTGTTGTGTAATTGGTTGATTATTGATATTGTTGGATTGATTGATTCAGACTTATCTTATGGAATTTGGCAGATTAGCTGGATGTCCAAATAATCTACCATGGAGAGAAGAGCAGCTCTAGCAGATTCCCTGGGGTATTCCTCAAAGACTATACAATGGTGGTTAGGGATGACTGTAGTTAGGATGATCTGACTCGTCTGATGGTTCTTTAGGTTATATTGATTATCCATCAAATCTATTCATTAGATGGAAGAGTATTTGTGAGGGTGCTAAATTCTAGGATAAGTTTTTAGAATTTTGTTTGATTTAAAGTTTCTTTTGTATTATTGTATTATTAAATATATATAATATAATTTAAAATCATTATAAAAATATGTTCATCTGCTATTTTATTTAAATTATGTATAGTAAAATCTCTATGTTCTTAATTTCTCACACAATTTTAAACAATTCCATATAAAACTTTCACATTACCTTTTTCCCAATAAGAAAATTGAGTACACAGAACAATCCATACACAGCAATGAGATGAAAGGAGGGAAAAACATCTGATTTGTATTTAAACATGCCTTTGTATGTGGTTTTTTCAGTACATTATTTTTAGGGCTGCACATATATTTACTTAGATGAGAATAAATCAACTTCGAGTTTTGTTCTCAATATTCTAAATTTTTCTACAGTATGTTTTTAATAGAGAATCGTTATATGTGGAAGAGCTTAAAGAGCTGTTGTTTGTTACCCTCTTAAAAAATCATTTCCTGGGCAGGTTGAACATTAAATTTAACTTATGTATGGGATTACAAAATTCCTTTTATCCATTTATCATGCACATTTCCCATACTTAATAGTCTAAAATATCAAAATTTCATGTGTAAAAGTGTTGCAGAGTAAAATTTTAAAATATACTTTAAAGGCCGTTTGTTTTTTCTTATAAGTAAGTAGTTAGATTCGTTGATATAGAAAGAAAAAAAAGTGGATAGAAATAAAAACAGGGAGTTACAAAGACAGATAAACGTCCTTAAGGAAACCAATTATTCTTGATAGAGATGGGATAATTCTTATACTTAGCAAACATTTTAGCATACATATAGCATCTAGCAAGAAAGCTCGGTTATTCATTATATTATTTTTAAAATATTGACATCTACATAGCATCTTAGGTATATGGCATAATTAATTGTTGAAGGAAACTAATTATTCTTGATAGAGAGATGCAAAATTCTTGATACATAGCAAACATTTTAGCATACATAAAGCATCTTGTAAGAAAGTTTTGTTATTCACTACATTATCTTTAAAACATTGACATCTACATAGCATCCTAGGCATATGGCATAATTAATTATTGTCTTCAATCGTTGTACCTAGTTGTTAAATCAGTATCCTAAGGGGTTCAAGACCAAAGGAAGACATATTCCTAACCATTGACACATTGTAAACCACACAAACAAGTTTATATACATAGATTTAGAAACAAAAAGGATCTGTCAAACTTAAGATTTCAAAAACAACATATCCACAGTAGCATATTAGGTTCACACATAAGGGGCTAATATGCAGTTGCACAGATCATTTTCACAATCGTAGAAGTGACCCTCATTGTCAAACAATTTATTTATAGATTTGGATATATTTGATTGGCATAGACTAATTTTCTAGTGCATTGACAAATCAATTGGAAACAACTAGTAGAGTCAAACGAACATTGATCCAAGAGCTAACTAACATTGATTTAAAGTTTCTTTTGTATTATTGTATTATTAGAATGGGATTGTCTTCTCTGTTCTGAATCCTTGTGTTGGTTTTTCTTCTGAATCAGCATCAGGGTTTGCCAGTTCCTATGCACATGCAGATTCAGCCAACTAATACAGGAGGTTGCGTGAGCTGCCTCCCCTTCACTTCTGGTTTTGCCGCACCAAGGGGGGTGTCCCTATAACTCAAGATATAACCTTGACTAGCTCAAAGATAGAAAGATCTAACTTGACAACAACAGGCAGAATACTCTCATGTATGGACCAAGATCTGTATGATAGATCACAAGGTGGGCAACGTTCTTGGACATATATGTCTAGTTGGGTATGAGAGCATGCAGGGGTTTTCCTACTCCTAATCCTACAACTAACAGGTGGAACTGATGAAATGGGCGGACATAATGTCCGGGATGCAAGACAAGGGGTTTTGGCTCATAACTACTGATCCAGGAGCAGACTAGTGCCTATCCATTGGGCAAGGAGTCAACTAGACGTATACAACAGATGGTTTGCAACTTTCACTCAAGTTTCAGGGGTTGGACTGATGCTTGCCTTACAAACATCACCCAGGAATGGGTATCTAACTGCCTCTACTTACAGATATCCCTGCTGACATGCAACCAGATTCAAAAGAAAGAGAATAACATGCAGCAAATGGAGACAAGCAGATAGACACATGCAATAAGCATTTTTCATATAACATTAACACTGAAACTGAAAATATGTGCAAAATACATTCATGTTGCAACTCATAAACTCCAAAATGGGATAAAACAGCCAAGATCATGCCTTGTCCTTCATTATTTACACAAAAATGCCTCAGGCCTTCAACAACCTCAACAACGGTAACCCAGTCTGCCTATATCGGCCAGAAAGTGTACCACAAGCAATTAATTACATAGTTGACCAAAAATCCCGCCAGAGACACCGTATCAGAAAAATGGCGCTCAGAAGTTATTGCTGCAGCAGACAAGGGAGGCCTCGAGCCTTGCGCCGCCATCTGGACGTCTTCATCCACGATCAGGCAACTTCACCATTTGTACCATCGCCCATACGCCTGCTACAGTCGCCATTATTGCTCAGACTCATAAGTGGAGTGTACCTAAGCAATCATTTCATTAAGAATTATGAGACCTTCTAGACTAGGCTTAGCACTAGGATTTTTGTGTAGTCCATATTTCTTTTGATGATAGATAAGCCTTGAAACAGGATAGATCAATTCAACTAACTCTATAAATATAGGGGCAATTCCTCTTTTTCATCCATAGCAAAAACCTAAGTGTCATTATCCCAATTATTATACCATAGTTCGGATAGGTCACCTTTTTTATCATCTTCCTAAATAGAATTTCCACTTTCATCTGCTTCATCATGGAATTGGACCCCTTTAGGACAATGAGAAGGGTCATAAGCTTGGATACAAGGAGTACACCATGAGTATACTTCCATAAAATTTGTGTACTGGAAAGTATTTGGAACATTTCTCCTTTTGTCCATTGGTGTACTTATCTTGGTCTCCTATCTCATTGGTGATGACTGTGTGAATGAGAATATGGTGAGGCTAGTAACTTTGACACTTTGTATATCCTACTTGACATTTGAGAGAATGGTTTTATCATTTTCTTTAAATTTTTGACCAAGGCGTAATTAATGCCCCTACCTCTATATTGCCCCCTACTATAGATAGGTGGATTCTTTACTCTTCCTATGTTCTTTGGAATTTCTATCCCCTTTAGGTCTCTTTAACTCTAAATTGAGCATTAATCCATCTACAGTAGCTAAGGGAGCACAACATTCTTGATTCACATTCCTCTCTCTAGCATTCTTTTCTATGGGTCAAGCTTTCTATTGCTTTCTTAAAGGTTTTTACCCCTTTGTGAACTTCTCTTATTATAAAGAGGGGGTATCTACACCATAGATATTAGGGCTTCTCTAGTCGAGGGATATCCCCTCCCTATTATGATTTCAATTCCACCATTGCTTGTGCCATTCTAAGAGAAGTTTAGGTCCTTTTGGAAAACATGGGGCCACGATCGTAAACCATAGATGATCAACCACCTCCTCATAGAAAACCACAGGTGCTTGACCACCTATCCTTGCATTGATCACATCCTTGCACCTCTTAGTGTCTCTACTCTAGTTCCTTTTGGGTCTTTATCTAAATCTCGATTCATTGCAAGTGGTGGAGAAGTTGGGGTCAACAATTAACTCTACTAGATCTTCTATGGTTGGTTATGGGTAAAGATCAAATGAGATGAGGTCACCTAGTGTTCAACCTTAAATATGATACTTAGTCCTATTTCAATCCTAAACAAAAAACATGTTTTACACATGAACACAAAACGTGATCACATTTTATGTTCGACAAAACATACATACATGAATACATGATTTATAGTGTTTCCATACATACATACATACATACATACATAACATTATATTCTATTCAAATAAACATTAATTAATTATATATAAAGCATTTAAATATTTAAAATATATATTTTTACATTATAGAACTATTTTTTTTTTGGAACCTAAAACACAAGCGCATTTTAGGTTCCACAAAATGTGCACGTGTTTTTGTGGAACCTAAAACATGATCACATTTTAGGTTCCACAAAACGTGCTCATGTTTTGTGGAACCTAAAACATGAGCGCATTTTAGTTTTTTTCAAATTTTTAGCCCGCCTTTTTAGGCTTGGAATTGGCTTGGGCAACCAAACCTAAGGATTGGACCTCTATGATACCTCCTACAGGCATGTTTTTCATTGTCAATAACATTTTTGAATTGCAACTCCACCAGATTTACTCATTTTATAACAAAATTGGATGAAACCAACACCAAAACGATGAGCTAGTTCTTAGCTTTCCAACCATATATTTTTTAAAATGTTTGAATAAGATATTTATTTTTATTTTCTTTGAAGAGTGTCCTCATATTCTTCAATCATATATGTATTGATTTTTCTTTATAAGTTTTGATCCACTTATCGAAATTTAAAAAAATAAATAGGATTGTTCTATGCTTCATTCTTTATACATTCAAAAAAATCATATTTTCAAATATTTTTGTGCAAGTCATGTGACGTGCATGCTCAGTGATGCAGTTTTTAGGATGCATCTACTTTGAAAAATCACAAAAAAAATATTCAATAAAAAAAAAAAAAAAAATACACTTCTAATACTCACTCCTACATTTCTGCCAATTGGTTTTTAAAAATACTAAATGCAACAAAAAAATAGAGGGGCACACACCAGACACTATGTTATATTTTAGTGAGAAAAATAGGAACACTTTTGTGTGGGCTCAACATTTCACCATCTTAATCTTAACTATTTTTTTAAAACTTTAGTAGTTTAGAAACTAGATTTAGAGCACTACAATACTTGTTCTTTCCATATCTTCAAATTTTGAGTGCATGCATCTCAAATTACTCATCCAAGTTCAGGTTTAGCTGATTTTAGGAAAAAAGTGGCCACTTTTGACCCCCTTTTTGTATACCATTTCCATGCACTTACCCATGCAACTATTATGAATGCAAAACATTTTTTTGTTCTTTTTTGATTTTTGAATGTTCAAAGTACTACAAAGCAAATATGAATGCAATCTACGATGATTTTTCTTATGCAAAGTCTAACCTATGTTTTTTGTGTTTTCATGATTCAAGTTTTGCATCTAACTAATGAAAACAAATAATAACTATTTTAAAGAAATAAAGAAAAATTAACTAGGAAAGCAAATAGTGACTATGCTAAGCAATGGAAAGTGATTCTATTCTAATAAGGGTATGTGCATAGAAATGGGGGACCAAAAGGGGGTCATAAGTGACCACCTTTTTTTCTATAATTAGTAAAAACTAATCTTGGATGAGAAATTGAAGATAGCTAGACTCAAAATTAGAAGATGTGATAAGAACAAGATTTATATTTCTTGGAATCTAGTTTCTAAACTACTATTTTTTCTAAAAATGGTGGAGATTAAGAGGTTCAAATAGGGGGAGCATACAAAGTGCTCCTATTTTTGTGAGAAAAATATAATATAGTGTCTAGTGTGCTCCCCATAAAATGTTGACTTTTTTTAGGTATTTCACAAATCACTTCAGTGGAAAATTAGCTAACATCATGTAGTTTATGCCTAATTTTTTCTGTTAATTTTTTAATGAATATATGTTTTTTATGAATTTTCAAAGTGGACACATCATGAAAAATAAAAATTTGAGCATGTTCCCCCCTATTTATTTGAAAACTAATCAAAAATCAAAATTTTTTTTTTTCAATGTGTATAGAACTGAGTCTGGAATCTAAAAATGTAATTTGTTTCAAATTTTGATATAAATGCATAAAAAATGACACCAAAAATACTAGACATAGGTTTTCCGCAAAAATAAAACACATTAGCAAAATAAATTTAAGATGGAAACCTTAATGTTATTAAATTTTTGAAAAAAATACATGGTTATAAAGCTAATAAAAACTTGAAGTCATCCTGACATTTTTTCGTATTGACATTGAAAAATGTGTAAACTTGATGCGGAGAGCACGCTCAAGATTTGGTTTATTTTTTCTACTTTTATTGAAAACACATCCTTGGCATACAAAAGGTGCGTCCAACCCTTTGGGTTGGATGCCCAAGAAAAATCCAACCCTTAGGGTTGGAATTTCCCAAAGCAGTCAAAAGTGTGTTTGCATTATAACACGAGTGCGCTATAACGTGAGCTCACTATAACACACTCATGTTTTGTATCTGTTGAATTTTTTTGCATCTCTCTCTCTCTCTCCAGGTATATCTCTATCTCTCCTCTCTCCCATCTATCTCTCTATCTCTCCCTCCCTCTATATCTCTCTTGGTCTCCCCCTCTCTCTCCCTATCTCTCTCCTCTATCTCTTTCCCCTATCTATCACTCCCTCTCTATGCATATATCTCTATCTCCCATCTCCCCCATCTCTCTATCTCTTTATCTCCCTTCTCTATATATCTCTCCTCTCTTGCTCCCCATGTCCCTCTCTCCCCCACTCTATCTCTATCTATCAAAACCCTGTCTATATCCCCACCTCTCTTTCTCTCCCTCCCTCCCTCTATATATCTCTCAATCTCCCCCTCTCTCTGTTGCATATAGGTTTTCATTGATGTCAACAATGGTATGAAGTGTTGTGGCATGAAAGAGTGGTACATGAGATGACAAGGAGATTGCAATAGTATGATAAGTAGTATGATGATCAATGAAGATAGTTGAATAAGTGTTATGAGTTAGACATGTAAAAATATGAATATGTGCGGAGGTACTCAGAGGAGCAGATTGAGAATTATGATCAGTGAATTGTAAAGGAAATGGATCAACAACATCTATACACTATCATACCTTATCTGTTGAAGCTCATATGTAAGCTAACATTTCTTTTTGAAGACCATGGTTAGTTGTGTTGGGTTTTTCCTGCATCATGAAAACATGAACTCATAATGATTGACACCTAATGGATAAAGTTGCAAAATTTGAAGAAGAATTGGTCAAGTACAATATATGTCAGGAAAGATGTTACAGGCTTGGAAAAATGTACCGCACTCTACCACATCTGGAGATATGAGCCTGCGGATAGGAAAGATGGATTGGTATTACTCTCAAGTATCAGTTTTTCAAATTTGAGATTGCAATTCTTACTACAAAAGTGTTTAGGAGATAGGAGAATGAAGATAGTAAAGAGATAGGGCAAGTATAGTCATAGAGTGACTGGAGAATGCTTCACATTTCTTCGCAGATGAAGATATGAGGATGCGGTTTGGAGGAAAGATAGACATGAGTAACAAATATGTACACTTCAAATTTCAAGAAATAATTTGTACCACAGATGGTTTTCGGAGTTAAATGTACATGAAGACATGTCTTGGTGCTGAGTTGTGTGAATAGAAGAAGAGAGTTAAAAGTTACCACAGTACACCACACGATGACAATTGGTCTTGTTGATTGAATAACAAGTTCTTATGATTGGGAGGTATGCGATAATCAAGTTTCAAGTAATTGTGTTCACTGCAAGTATTGTCTTCATAGCCTTATCTTAAGACTGAGCAAGCAAAAGTTACTAAGAATACTAGCATCAGAGACCTAGTGTCTGCGCTAGAATGAAACATCTTGATATAACAAAAGAAGTATACATGAATGTTGTACAAGTCACATAATGGTCAGCAAGTGTTCCACATAATGTAATTTTGTCTTCTCTGGTATCACATTGTGTTTAGAGTCAAGTACAAGGATGAGTAGTTGCTAAGGTGTTGACTTGGTGGATAATAACGACTTGTTGAGTGTAATGGATGTACGCCAACCTGGAAGGGTGTGTCAAGGCCGGATAGGACCTGATTATGCATTATTCTTGAGCCGCATATGTTTGGGAGCCGACTGATATGGCCTCTACACACTTCTTGCTACATGTTTCATCTTGGTCGACCAAGGAGAGGGTTTTTGATGCTTGCAGAGGATATATATAAAGAATAAAAAGTTGTTGAAAGATAGAAAAAGTTGGTAACAATAAGGAGAGTTAAAATTGTGCAAAAATACTTGCAGCAGAAGCAGATATGATGATGAAAAGTGCCAAGGATCAATTCATGTAATATAACATAGATGTAAAAGATATTGTGATCTCTGCAATGATAAAGAAGAATTCCTGAATATGTTTGATGTTGTGGAGATCTATATTGTTGTTGTAAGGAAGATAGATAGTAGTGCAGAAGCTGAAGTGATCAACATTTTGTAATATGCTTTGTAAAGGTGTGAACTGATTAGGGAGTTGCAACTTCCTTTGGGTTGTAGCCCATAAACAATATTGTAATCATGTTTTATCCTTATTTGTGAGGCTAGATTTGGATAGTAGATCCAAGCAGCTTGCTCACCATGGTTTTTCCCTTCTTGGACTTTCCACGTAAATCTGGTGTTATGATTATGTGTTGTTGTATTTCTGCATCTCTCATGTTTTGAATGGTTGCATTAGTTTGATTGCTACAGAAAATATGGTAATTTGATTAAGTACTGATTCACCCCCCTCTCAGTACTTCTGTGTGTTCAACAATTGGTATCAGAGCAAGGTTCCTTGGATGTAGCCTAACAGCTGAGGTAGATCTTGGTGTGGAACACATGGGGCATAGGTAAGATTCATTGGGAAGAATCCTCCAAAAGGTGATATAAATATGACAACCTACAATCCTAAAGATTGTGTAGTTGATTATGAAGGAGAACTCATTTTTTCCCTAGAAGATTTGGATGCTGCAAGAAGTGAAACTAAAGACTACAAGATCAGACTCACCAAATCAAAAGATACAATTGCAAACTTGAAAGTTCAAATTGAATAAAGTAAGAAGGTTGCAGATTATCTAAATTTAAAGCTGAATGACAAATCAGTTGAATGCTCCAAGCTTGAACAAGAAGTTGTCTCTCTAAAGAAAGAATTGAAAAAAGAAAAGGAACAAATAGACATAGGTCTAAAACTTCAGAAAAGTACCAACATCCTTGATGAAATAATCAATCAAAGACCACTTAAGAACAAGGATAGCATTGGATTTAAGAAAGGTCAAAAATCAAAGATAGATGTACCTAAAGACTTCTTTGGAATTGAAAAGATCATGTTTGAAAGTGAGAAGGGAGAATCATGTTCTAAAGAATCTGAAGAAGAGGTGGAGGAGATAAACCATGACTTTATAAGTGTCAAGGAAGTTTTCAAGACGTCTCCTTCTAAACAAGCTACCTATCCCAGGGTCTCTCAATCCTTTAATGGCTATTGTTACTCTTGCTATAAATTTGGCCATAAGGCTATTGATTGTAGAACCATGGCAAGAAGAAATGACCACATAAATAAAAATTCATTTGTGCCTACAAGACATGATGTTGTGATCTCTCATTCTTTCTATCCATGGGTATTGTTATGCATGCAATATGTTTGGCCATAAGGTTGTTGAGTGTAGAACCAAGGTAAGGAGAAATAGTATGACTCTCAGAAACAATATGGTTTGCTTCAAGTGTAACAATCTAAGACATAAGGAAAGATTCTACAAGAATGGCATTGAGAAACTATCTGTTCAACACAAAAAGACAGAGGAAATTGTAACTCAAGAAAAGAAAGAAATGGCAAAGGTATGGAAAAGAAAGACAAAACAAAGTAATGAAAGGAAGGAGGAATGTGTGTCTCTACCTAGTGTAGAGGACTCTATTGCTAATTGATATAAGACATAGGGTTAGGGGGAGCTAATCAAGATATACTCTTTCTTTCCCCCCTTTTGGAAGTCATGGCATATGTAAAAGAAAGCCACTCACACAATCAAGATAAATGAAAATAATAGGAGAGGATGTTGATATGATAAGATAATATCTTTTTCCCAATTGTCTGGAGCAGAACAACCTAATGCAGAGGTTTTCAGAGAATCCTTGAGTCTCTGTGAGTTCACAAGGCAATCCTGTGGTAGTTTACCTACCAAATGAAGGAGCATTAATTATGGAGATTTAGGGCAAACGTAGGATACTTATACTTTTTTGGACAATCAAAATTCATTTGCAACCAAGTATTCACCCCCAGAGCTAAGTTGAGAATAAGTCTATCAAAGCGTTGGACAAATCTAAGTTGAAGGATAAATCTAAGGGTTCGCACAAAAAGGTATTTATCAAACTGCTACCTTCTAAAACCCTAGTTATCCTATTCTGAGAAATTGTGATGGTGACACCACAACTGTTCAATGTTTCCGAAAAACCTAGACCCAAATATAAGAAATGCTCATTTAAGGCTAGAGAGGTTGATATGAAAGGGGCATTTCCCCATATACCAGCTTATGTTGTTTATACAGAGGATGTTAGAATTTATGTTCACTCAAAGATAGATGAAATCAATCATGTGAAATTTGAGGAGGTCAGGAATCAACTTCTGGATGGTGAAGTTATCTACAAACCTAAATATACAAATGTAGGGACAAAACATCTGGATATCTAGAAAGACTACCCTGACTTTTGTGATGAGCACGAGTGGGTCAGATTCATATTAAGCATGATTCACGACGAATTCATATATCTTGGCAAACCCTACCAAATAATGAAAGATGCAATTAAGGATGTCACTGGGAAATGTTCCACCAAATCTATATCAGTGATGAAGTCAATCAAGAATGAAAAGGACATTGAGCTTACTAGAGAAAAGTTTGATAAAATAACATTGACTATGAATGACATCATTGATCTAAGTGTTCGATATGCAACCATGGAAATTGCATATAAAGTTTACTTCAGAAATAGAGAAGGCTCTGCAACCGGTATTGCTATTCATACTGCATATCAGATGGTCAAAGAAGGGAAAGATTTTGACCTTTGTGAAGTCATGAGAGAACAACTTATGAAGAATATAAGAAGGACAAAGGAAACCGATTACATTTTCAGGTATGGCACATTGATTATATGTCTTACATTCTATTTCTTAAATGAATTACCTATCTTTAGTCGAAAAATATGGCAAGAGCACATTTCAGTAGCAGCTCAAATTAAGAGTCATGTAAGGGGATTTAGTGATCCAAATCACTACAAAACAATTTACTGGGGTTTCTTTAAAACCCTTCAGACCAACATACATGCTAGAGAAAGAATTCCCTACCGCTCTATATAGTAATATAGGGAGAAGATTACATTCTTGGTTGATAAAGATTACACTTACATGGAGGCAGTTGAACCCAAAACTACATGGATTCCTAGACTTCCATATGAAGTCTTTGAAGAAGAAATAAAGTTTATGCTGACATTCTACTCAACAAACCCATAGATATCAATGCTGAAAGGTTCGAGACTTATAATGAAATCATGAACAAAATACATAAGAAGGATGTAGAAGAACACCTTGAGAAGAATAAGCCTAAACTGCATGAGATTTGGGGCATCTCATCTGGAACTACTTCTGAAGCTTCTGCTAAGGAGATTCATCATGTTCATGTTGCTCCATCTTTTGTACAAAATCTGAGGAGAACTAGGAGAGCTACTTCTGCTACTACAAATGTGTCACTTCCTTCTGGATCAGCACAAATGGGATCTACCAGAAGAAGAGTTGCTTCAGAGACCCAGGCACAAAAAAAGGTGAAGATAAGAAGCATGCAAGACCTAAACCTAAAGTGCAAGCCAAAAGAAAGAAGGTAAAGGGAGTTGTTATTGAAGAGGAGGAAGAAGAAGGTGAAGAATAAATTTCTAAGTTAATACTTGAAAAGGTAAGAATTCTAAGAAAAATCCTCCGGTGGTATCTACAGAAGGTCCTCTTCAATTGGATGTTGTTTTCAATGGGATTGCACAACATGGGCTACTAAAACATACTATTGAGTTGTATCCTGATGCTCCTCCTGAGGATCAAAAGACTATTGAAAAGGTAGTAGTCATGTATATGCTCAAATATAACTTGTCCATGATTGATGTGATTGAAAAAGTGCTAGAAAGTCTAGCTCAGGCCTTAAGGGAGAAAAGAGAAGAAGCCATTAAAATGAACAATGAGTTGAGACAACAAGTTCTAGAAAAAGTTGGATCATATATGTCTCAGGAAGAAAAAGACAAATTGGATCAAATGCAAGCCCAAAAATTGAGGACAAAACAAAGGGTGGACACACTTATGGGCATGAAGGAAAGTGACAAAGAGAAAATTCAGAATGAAATAGAGAATGTGATAGAAAAGATTGTAAGTGAGGTAAATGAAACTGAAAATATGGATCAATCACAAGTTTCTCCACCTCATAACATTGTTCCTCCACTGCATTTGACCACATCTCCTTCGCATATCACCAAGCATCAAGATTCTCAAGAGGAGAAAGATGAACAAGCAACAAAAGATCAAGAACTAGAGGCTCATGAAGAAGAGAACAATCCTCTGGATCATAATATTGGACATGATGATCAACCCCCAGAGAATACAGAGCAGCAAAACAACTCTGAAAGAGAAGATGAATAGACAAACAATGATTCGGAGGAGAATTTAGAAAAGGAACAAGACATACCATCCTCCTCCTCTCCGGTTGACTCTATCAAGGAGTTTCTTGCTCAACAAATGTTGATTCAACTGGTGGTTACTCTGCAGTTGCCTGTTTTAGATGGACAAGTTAACTTGTCCAGTATATCTCCAATTCACAAGCTATAGCTAGGAGATATTCTTCAATCCTCTGCTAAACAAGAAATCTTGCAGCAACAAGTTGAAGGGGCTGAAGTGTTAGAAGAGGCAATCAAAATATTACAAGAGTAACTACCTGAGGAAAAGAGAGATCCCATCTTGCCTCCTACTCAGCAGATGAAACTCATGTTGGAGTCTTTCAAGACTCATTCTTCTTACCTGGAAAAAAGGATGAGAAAAGGATAATAGAGCAAATAAATCGCAAAAGGTTGGCTGAGATGTCTAACAAGTGTGCAAAGGCACACAACAATCTACAAGAAGATTTGAAAAATATTCAGAAGAGCATTAAGAAAATTGAGATTTTGTATCAATTTTGTTTGAATTGGCCAGCTACTAAAAATAACATAAAGGATCAAGCTGACTCTATTGAGTCACAGTTAATTCAAGTGGCCAACGTATATGATCCTCTAAAGGATAAAGATGGAACCATTAGGGTTCAAATTGAAAATCTACATGTTGAAAAGGGCAAGACAACTGAGAGGGGGGGTGAATTAGTTGTAACCAATACTTCAAAACCATTAAAACATCAACCACTTAATCACTGTTATTGTATTTAACCATGAAAGCATGAAATCTGAAACTTAAACACATTCACACATTTAACACATGAGACACCAAATTTTTACGTTGAAAACCCAATAAGGGAAAAACCACAGTGAGTGTTAGCTCACAATATAATATGTAATAACAATACCCAAAATCAGAGGCTCACTACCTTAGGGCTCACTGCAAAAGAAGAGGCTCACTGCCAATGGGGTGGCTCACTGCCAGTGGGTGTCTCACTGCCAAAGTTGGTGAACTGAGAAAATAGCATCTACACTATGCCAGGATTTAGTTCCATTGAAGCACAGTAATTCTCCTCTGATTTGCTCTTCTCTTTCACTCCACACTCATCTTCACATCTTCACACTTGGATACATTTTCATGACTTTATTACAAGTATTTATACAATTCATCAACCTTGGAATGATCATCAAGGTCGGCATGACAATCATCAACCATTGGAACAATCTCCAAGGTCGACAAACACACATATATTAGAATAGGTCTAGACCTAAGTAGATTTATGAAAGAGAAAGAATGAACACGGACCAAACCACTCCTTAGCTGGGACTCAAATGCAGTCTTCCACACAACAACACGCCATGGAAAACTCCAAAGCACAATCGCAAGTAGTGAAAACAACCAAGTTGGCTAAAAATGGTGTTAACACTAAAAACTTTAAGAAGACACTTCATGCATGATCTAGATTACACTTTGTGGATCAATCAGAAAGTAGGAACATGATCTAGAGACATCCACAAGCATGTTTAATCACCAAGAACATCCGTACAACTTCTAAACACTTTATCCATAAGATTCTTCAAACCGGAGCATTTAAACATCACTGTCGACCACTGTCATAAAGGAAAGATCACTTGCGGACCACCAAATCATGAACCATTTGAAATGAAGGCACATATCCTCATTACAAACTTAATTCCAGAATCGTAGACTGTAAAACTTAAATATGGAGAAATGCGGACAATAATACATTCTCCCTGTCACCACTAAATGCACAGAAAAATAGTTTTTACTCTGGTGAACATAACTTGCTCAAATCTTCACACCGGAGGCTAAAACTTGAAACATAGCAACTACAGACATCCTTCAACATAACTTCCAAACTGTAGACAAAGATATTCAATATACAAGATATGTGGAGCAGAACACTGCACTGTTCTTCTGTAAGCCAAGATATTTTGCAACACACTGTTTCCATTAGGAGAGCAAATTTTCTCAAAAGCACTTGGAAACTCAGTATCAGGAACAATTTCTCATTATCTTCAACACTAATATAATCCAATACACAATAATTATCTCAACACAAGCAAGCATCAAAACAAGAGCACAGTTGGCACCAATGACAACACAGATATGTTGACATCAATGACAACACCGATAAGCACACTTGCAACAATCTCCCCCTTTGTCATTAATGGTAACTGTTGGTTTTTCTTCTGAATCAGCATCAGGGTTTGCCAGTTCTTATGCACATGCAGATTCAGCCAACTAATACAGGAGGTTGCGTGAGCTCCTCCCCTTCACTTCTGGGTCTGCCGCACCAAGGGTGGTGTCCCTATAACTCAAGATATAACCTTGACTAGCTCAAAGATAGAAAGATCTAACTTGACAGCAACAGGTAGAATACTCTCATGTATGGACCAAGATCTGTATGATAGATCACAAGGTGGGCAACGTTCTTGGACATATATGTCTGGTCAGGTATGAGAGCATGCAGGGGTTTTCCTACTCCTAATCCTACAACTAACAGGTGGAAGTGATGAAATGGGCGGACATAATGTCCGGGATGCAAGACAAGGGGTTTTGGCTCATAACTACTGATCCAGGAGCAGACTGGTGCCTATCCATTGGGCAAGGAGTCAACTAGACGTATACAACAGATGGTTTGCAACTTTCACTCAAGTTTCAGGGGGTTGGACTAATGCTTGCCTTAGAAACATCACCCAAGAATGGGTATCTAACTGCCTCTACTTACAGATATCCCTGCTGACATGCAACCAGATTCAAAAGAAAGAGAATAACATGCAGCGAATGGAGACAAGTAGATAGACACATGCAATAAGCATTTTTCATATAACATTAACACTGAAACTGAAAATATGTGCAAAATATATTCATGTTGCAACTCATAAACTCCAAAATGGGATAAAACAGCCAAGATCATGCCCTGTTCTTCATTATTTACACAAAAATGCCTCAGGCCTTCAACAACCTCAACAATGGTAAGACAGTTTGCCTATATCGGCTAGAAAGTGTACCCACAACAATTAATTACATGGTTGACCAAAAATCCCGCCAAATACAGACTCCACAAAGGCATGGCGCTCAGAAGTTATTGCAGCAACAGACAAGAGAAGCCTCGAGCCCTGCGCCGCCATCTGGAGTCTTCACTCAAAAATCGGGCGACATGATCACTTGTCCCATCGTCCATACCCCTGTACTATCGCCATTGATGGCCCAACAACCCGCAACCACCGGGAAAACTATCGCAACATTTCAAACAGAAGTTCCTGCCAAAAGTGATTCGCTCAAAGTTTGAAAATACACAGGTGAATAATCCCACATGCAAGGTGAGGAGATCACATCAGTAGTTCATAAACATGGTCGCACACATGATAGGTGTCGAGCGTTTTGCCACGCTCGACACACAACCCTTTCGCCAAATACCCATCGCTGTGACTCTTGCCGACACTAAAGACCCAATCGGCAAGACCAACTCCATCGGTGAGCCTGAAAATCCTTCCGCCGACATCACATGTTACGCCGATACAACTCCATCGGCCGGATCAAACACATCGATTGACTCTAAAATTCCTCTGCCGATATAACCACTCTCACCGACAAAGCCTCCGCACTCCCTTGTCAGCCAGACACCAACCATCGACGGACCTCTCACCAGCTTGCCCGATAGTCTATGTCACCCCGATGGTCACCTTCCTGAAAGCCTCAACCCAAACAACACGTCGGCGTGACCAAAACCATCGGCCCAACAAAAAGCTTCCCCACCGACCATACCACGTTACGCCGATACAGCTCCATTGGCCAAACACCTCTGTCGGCCCAACTCTCCATACTCTATCCGATACGCAGTGTCACACCGATAGCACAACCCATCGGCCAAACATAAGGCATTGGAAGAAGATCTCCCAGCCTCGCCAATGCAAGAAGTCACCCCGATGCACATCCTGGTGACGTCATCATCACAATTGTAAAATCACCCTGTCGACAAACTCCATCAATGAGAACCAATGCATCGGGCGAAACTTCTCCAACCATGCCGAAACCATATGTCTGGCCGATACCCTGACGCAAAGTAGCAACCGGATATCCTGACCCTCAAATATCCTTCTCATCGGGATATCACCCGATATTGAAACATGATGACCCTGATGAAACATCCGGTCAATAGAAAATGATAATGATGATGACCCCCTCCCTCAGAAAATATGATGCTGATGCTGGAACATGCTGAGGAGGCCCGAATACTTCAAACTTTTTTGGATTTTTAGGGAAGGTGCCTGCAAAATATATGCTTGTAACTTGACCGCTCATGCAGGCACCAACAGTGGCTTTGATTGGGGACGTACAGGTGCAAGACTGCAGTGAGAACCCCAGATCTCTGGGATGCAGACCAGTGCCTTATCCATTGGGCATAGAGTCATGAAGTTACCATGATCTGCATCACCCATCAAACTTGATGGCCTAAGGCCACCAAGAAAAGGAAAACCAATATTTCCCCTTGTCAAACACCTTGTTCTCATCTGCATACATTGGGTCAAGCCTGAGAATACTGCCATGATCTGACCACAAACAAACCTGGTCATCTGCACATTCAACCTTTTGATTTATTTTGTCACTGTCAACCCTATGCAAACAACCCTCAGCATCAGGCAGCAAATGGATGTAGAATGTATCAAGCAATGCATATTCAAATGGAATATAACACATGTTATCATTTGTATCAGCATTATGCATTGCAAAATGATCTCCTAGCTGGACTGAAAACTAAAAATATTCAAAGTCCACCATGCAGCTAGGAAAATTAGAGCTCATTTCATATGCTGGCCTCTCAAAAGAAAAGCTTTCAAATTCACAATTGTGCACATCATGCACACAACCAATAGTAGCACCGAACTGGAAAAGATCAGGCTCTGGCATTGCTTTCAAATCAGGCACATTTTCATAGCTACTTACCTGATGTATATTGTTTCCTCTTCCATCAGGATGAGAAACAAAATCCAAGTCAAAAACAATGTCTAGATCCCCACCATACTCAGACAGATCCTCATCATCACATGTGTCATAAATGGGTGACCCAGGTGCATCAGTTTCATCATAGTATGCCATTGGTTCATGGGCAGCAGAGCACGCATTTTCATCATCAATGGATTCACTCTGTGAAGGAGTATCAGCCTGTGTGTCATAAGCAAAACAGCCATCAAATGAAAAACAATCATGCTCTGCACCAGCACTTATTTCAATTTCTGACTGCTCTTCATGATCCCCATGTGTTTGAAAGGTAAGCAATGGGTCACACATAGGACTGTTTTTCTGTTTGCTTATACCTTCTCTGTCTTGAGTACAATACTCACAATTGTCTCCACAGGTCCATTCCAAAAGTTGCTCATTGCTGTCCACACCCTCATTGTTGTTTTCATGGCCAGCTGCCTCATCATTGCAATGGGAGTCTTCATTAGTTCCTTCACTGGCATCCTCAATTGGTGAACAATCCAGTTGAGCTGTATTGTTAGCATTATGTTCAAATATAGCAGTCTCAACCTCTATGCTTTCATTTTCATTTTTATCTACACATGATGCCTTAATCATTTAGTCATTTGCAGCTTCACAACTATTATTCACACTAAAGCCTGGGGGCAGGGATTTCAGCAAGTGCTCATTTCTGATTTTTTCTATATTTTCTACAAACTTGTATGCCATCTGCATATTTGTCACCTTGAAATCCCTCAGTAATGCACTAGAGCCCTCCTCAAAAGCCTCAAAGAATATGCCAACACAGGTTGAAGTGTCAGGTCTGAAGACTTCTGGGATCTGTGAAAGGGCTACTGCAAACCTATGACTGAAATCAATACATAGCTCCTTATCTTGTTTTCTGATGTTCATCAATTCTGCAACAAGATCAGCAGGTTCTCTTGCAAATTCCTCTTTAAAACAGTCAGTAAGCTCATCCCAACAGGCAAAAAATCTTTTTGGGAAGCTCAAATACCAGTCTTTTGCTTTTGCATCAAGGGACCTAACAAAAAACCTCATCCACATATCCTCATCTCTAAATTAATGTTTTCCCATGAACTCATGAAAATTTTGGATATGTGCATCCCCATCACATACACTGTGACCACTAAATCTGGGCATCTGACAGTATATCTTAGCAGGCATATTTTCTACTTTATAATCAACCCATGACAAATCTAACTGGTCATACAAAGGATCAAAAGGGCTGACAGGAGGTTTAGCTTTCTGACTAGCAGACACAATAGGGTTACTGCTTTTTAACCGGGCCTGCTTAGCCTCTAAGAATATCAACCTATTTTTCATTTCTTCTAATCTTTTATCCAACAAATCATTCCCCTTTTGACTGAGTATGGGTGTATACATATTTGGATTCCTGAAATTTCTATTTTTAGACATCCCTTGCATTCCTAAGACCTGTAACCTCCCCTGGCATCTAACCTATGCAGCAAAACAGCAAATATAAAGGGGAAGGAACAAAGTACCTCTCTTATACAGATGCTGAAGTTTGAACAGCACATTTTCTGTCACAACACACACATCAACTTTTCATGTGCACTTGAATTTTTTGCAGAGTCGCCACCTCTCCAAAGAGGACAAAATTTACAGCAGTTGAAAGCTCATCAAATATGTTTCTGAGTTCATTCCACCAGCAGAGCAAAACTTCACCAGAGACTGTAGGATATCACTTTACATCAACATCCCCAGTAGAGTCACCATTTTCTATTGGTGACTCGGATGGGTCACAAATATATCATTTCTTTTATCAGTCCATCCCCAGCGGAGTCGCCATTTTGTTGGTGACTCAGATGGGTCACAAATATATCACCAAGGATGACTAGATATTACTTTTGATCAATCACATCCCCAGCGGAGTCGCCATTTTGTTGGTTTTTCTTCTGAATCAGCATCAGGGTTTGCCAGTTCCTATGCACATGCAGATTCAGCCAACTAATACAGGAGGTTGCGTGAGCTCCTCCCCTTCACTTCTGGTTCTGCCGCACCAAGGGGGGTGTCCCTATAACTCAAGATATAACTTTGACTAACTCAAAGATAGAAAGATCTAACTTGACAGCAATAGGCAGAATACTCTCATGTATGGACCAAGATCTGTATGATAGATCACAAGGTGGGCAACGTTCTTGGACATATATGTCTGGTTAGGTATGAGAGCATGCAGCGGTTTTCCTACTCCTAATCCTACAACTAACATGTGGAAGTGATGAAATGGGCGGACATAATGTCTGGGATGCAAGACAAGGGGTTTTGGCTCATAACTACTGATCCAGGAGTAGACTGGTGCCTATCCATTGGGCAAGGAGTCAACTCGACGTATACAACAGATGGTTTGCAACTTTCACTCAAGTTTCAGGGGGTTGGACTGATGCTTGCCTTACAAACATTACCCAAGAATGGGTATCTAACTGCCTCTACTTACAGATATCCCTGCTGACATGCAACCAGATTCAAAAGAAAGAGAATAACATGCAGCGAATGGAGACAAGCAGATAGACCCATGCAATAAGCATTTTTCATATAACATTAACACTGAAACTGAAAATATGTGCAAAATACATTCATGTTGCAAATCATAAACTCCAAAATGGGATAAAACAGCCAAGATCATGCCTTGTTCTTCATTATTTACACAAAAATGCCTCAGGCCTTCAACAACCTCAACAATGGTAACACAGTCTACCTATATCGGCCAGAAAGTGTACCCACAACAATTAATTACATGGTTGACCAAAAATCCCGCCAAATACAGACTCCACAAAGGAATGGCGCTCAGAAGTTATTGCAGCAACAGACAAGAGAAGCCTTGAGCCCTACGCTGCCATCTGGGAGTCTTCACTCAAAAATCGGGTGACATGATCACTTGTCCCATCGTCCATACCCCTGTACTATTGCCATTGATGGCCCAACAACCCACAACCACCGGGAAAACTGTCGCAACATTTCAAACAGAAGTTCCCGCCAAAAGTGATTCGCTCAAAGTTTGAAAATACACAGGTGAATAATCCCACATGCAAGGTGAGGAGATCACATCAGTAGTTCATAAACATGGTCGCACACATGATAGGTGTCGAGCATTTTGCCACGCTCGACACACAACCCTTTCGCCAAATACCCATCGCTATGACTCCTGCCGACACTAAAGACCCAATCGGCAAGACCAACTCCATCGGTGAGCCCGAAAATCCTTCCGCCGACATCACATGTTACGCCGATACAACTCCATCGGCCGAATCAAACACATCGGTTGACTCCAAAATTCCTCCGCCGATATAACCACTCTCACCGACGAAGCCTCCGCACTCCCTTGTCGGCCAGACACCAACCATTGGCGGACCTCTCACCAGCTTGCCCGATAGTCTATGTCACCCTGATGGTCACCTTCCTGAAAGCCTCAACCCAAACAACACGTCGGCGTGACCAAAACCATCGGCCCAACAAAAAGCTTCCCCGCCGACCATACCACGTTACGTCGATACAGCTCCATCGGCCAAACACCTCTGTCGGCCCAACTCTCCATACTCTATCTGATACGCAGTGTCACACCGATAGCACAACCCATCGGCCAAACATAAGGCATCGGAAGAAGATCTCCCAGCCTCGCGAATGCAAGAAGTCACCCCGATGCACATCCTGGTGACGTCATCATCACAATTGTAAAATCACCTTGTCGACAAACTCCATCAGTGAGAACCAACGCATCAGGGGAAACTTCTCCAACCATGCCGAAACCATATGTCTGGCCGATATCCTGATGCGAAGTAGCAACCGGATATCCTGACCCTCAAATATCCTTCTCATCGGGATATCACCCGATATTGAAACATGATGACCCTGATGAAACATCCGGTCAATAGAAAATGATAATGATGATGACCCCCTCCCTCAGAAAATATGATGCTGATGCTGGAACATGCTGAGGAGGCCCGAATACTTCAAACTTTTTTGGATTTTTAGGGAAGGTGCCTGCAAAATATATGCTTGTAACTTGACCGCTCATGTAGGCACCAACAGTAACATTGATGTGAAAAACTATAAGAACCATCAAGACAAGATTCTACATTGATTATTTTCTCCCCCTTTCTCTTTACACTTCTGAATTCTTTCTCCCCCCTGAGTTTTTTCACATGATTTTCTCTCCCCCTTTGACATCAATGGCAAAGGGCATCACTTCTCTTCCTCTACACATACTTGCAAACTATTGCTCTAATCAAAACTAGAATTACTCTGTCAGCAACTCTGCAATACTTACTTCTCTTTATTAGGAACTCATATCAGCAACATCTACCTGCTCCCCCTAAGAGGTAGACTTCAAAACATCAATCTAGATCAAAGAATAAGACTTTGGACACCACTAGATTGATGCACTTCCCTTGCATCTTAGTTTAGAGAAGGAGGGGTAATAACCCCTAACTTTTCCCTTAGATACTCAAAAGTATCCTTAGGCAGAGGCTTTGTAAAAATATCTGCAATCTGATCATTTGTAGACACATATTCCATCTTTACTTCATTCTTTGTTACCTTTTTCTATCAGAAAGTGATACCTTATAGATATATGCTTTGTCCTTGAGTGCATCACTGGATTCTTTGAAATGTCTATAACATTTGTATTGTCACAAAAGATTGAAATTGGTTCTTCATACACAACTCTTATATCTTTCAATGTTTGCTTCATCCAAAGCACTTGAGTACAACATATTGCAACAATATATTCTGCTTCTGCAGTAGACAAAGAAACTGATTCTTGCATCTTGATCAACCATGAGACCAATCTATTACCTAAAAGGAAAGCACCTCCATTTGTACTCTTTCTGTCATCAGCATCTCCGGCCCAATCTGCATCTGTATAAGCACTAAGAGTGAAATCAGTATTTTTGAGATACCGCAATCCATAGTCTGAAGTGCCTTTCAAATACCTCATGATTCTCTTGACTGCCATCACATGTGACTCTTTGGGATCTTCTTGAAATCTTGCCACAAGACAGACTGCATGCATTATGTCTGGTCTGGTATGGGTTAGATAAAGCAATCCTCCAATCATAGACCTATACTTTTTCTAATCAGTCTTGGGTGATTCATCATTCTTGCTCAGCTTGCAACCAGTTACCATAGTACATACTAGCGTAGAATCCTCCATTCCAAACTTCTTGAACAATTCTTTCACATACTTGGACTGGGAAATGAAAATTTCTTTTTCTGATTGAGTAATCTGCAGTCCTAAGAAGTGTTGATAACTGAGAGGGGGGGGTGAATTAGTTATCCTAATTATTTCTTCTTTTGAACTTTCTTATTAATCAATGCAGCATTGAATCAAACAAACAAACATTACCATGAAATGAAAAACACATGACACAATTTTTTTGACGTGGAAACCCTGTTAAGGGAGAAAACCACGGGGTGATTAACCCAAAGATTATTCTCTGTTAGAAGAATAAGGAATTACAAAATGGCACTTGCCAATTAGGGCTCACTGCCCGAGCACACTGCTCACAAAGAGGCCCACTGCCTACAAGGAGACACACTGTCTACAAAGTGATAAGAATCACAGTCTTGAACTGATTGGAAGCATCTATATATGCTGGAGTTCAGTTCCGGTTAGGCTCAGTACACTGATCTGCTGCACTTCATCTTTCCTCTGTTCTTTATTCTGCTATCCTTTCACATACCAGATCTTTCTTACTACTTCTGCTCTGTTCTGCACTTATTCGCATACACCATCACACAATTACACCCTTCACAACTAAATCCATCCTCTATATATATCCGCACAAGTAATTTCATCACCTTTCTAGTCGACATCCGGAACAGTCTAGTTTCTTACAAACTCTGTTCTGTCGGCTGAATCCTTGCTCACCAAGCAATGCGGATCAAGCATATACTTGTAGATATCATTAATCATGTCGGCCAAACATGATTCATGCCTTCACAACCTTTACCATCAACAGTAACACATCCGGAAAATAGTCTGATACTCTTTCAGTCAATTCTTCCTCTGTTCTCACTGTCTCTCAGGAATCCGGTACTCAACTATTCATATCTTTTTCTTTGTTCATCACCAGAGGCTAAATCCTTGGAATATACTACTCAAGGTAGTCCTCTTGACTTCCCCAAATCCGCACTGCACCAAGACACTTCCTCTGAGAGATCCGGACCAATCTGTCGGACCTTGCCACATGCTCTGTTCTTGTTCACCGGACCACAACAATCTTCATTCTGACTTCCGGTAGAGACACACCATAACTTGCGGATATGTGGGATGACCTTTGTTGCCGTCAATGACAACAACCATGAATCCATATAGTGTCTCTTGCCAACAATCTCCCCCTTTGGCATTGATGGCAACACTTAGTGAAAAATGACTAAGTGTTTATACTACGCTCCCCCTTGGCTGATGCTCTATATACAATTTCCGGAACTCCCCCTTAGTTGGATTCCTCATTTTTCACTGCTCCTCACTCCCCCTTTGACATCAATGGCAAAGGGTAGGGTCCGCACACCAAAATTTTCAAAAATTTTCTATACATAGCCGCATATTTACATACTCACATATACTGAAGAATGTCTGCAAAAGATGTCTTCAGTTGGATCAATTCTGTAGCCCAACTTTGCTTCATTCTATCCAAAATTGAAATGTGACCACTCAACAAAAATGCAAATGCATCTGCCTTTTTTAGATCTTTCGGATCACTTGTCTGGGCTATGATTTGAGCTTCTGCTATGGCCTCATGCATGGCCTCTAGCTTAGGGACAATTAACCCCCTGAGCTCACTCAATCTGCTTATTCTATTTTTCCTTTCCTTCTCCAATTTCTTGATTTCACTCAAGACTGCAATAGTCTGACATTCTTGATTTGTTATAGAGGAAGAAAGAGGATCAAAACTTTGAGACAAGCTTACTAGTGTGTCCTCTTGCGCTTTGATTTTCTTCTCAATGTCCATTGTTACCTTGGACTAGGAGATACAAAATTTGTATATTTCACCGTCATCCTTAAGAGCATTTTCTAAGCTCTTTATCCCAATGTTCATGTTTCTCCTATCATTAATGATCAAACCCTGAACCTCGGAGAACCTTTTATCCAAAAACTCCTTCCGGACCTCTTCTTCAGCTGATTTTTCTAAAGATTCAAAATGTGTATTAACACTGCTGACTAAGGTTTTGAGATTACCGGAAGAGGAGGCTGCCGGATCTATCTGGACCGATGGCATAATCTTCTCAAGCACTCCGGAAGCAGCCTCTATCAACTCACAGTCTTCCATATGAGACTTTAGGAGCTTTTCATTTGCCTTAGCATTTGCAAATGAGGCTATCTTCATTGTCTGCACCGGAGAGAGGGAATCAAAGTTGAATGGGCCTTGTAGTAGCTCCGGTTCATCGATCTCTATTGTTTCTTTGCTCAAAAATTGTTGAACAGTTTGTGCAGTGTCTCTTGCCGGAGACAGATGTTTCTTTTCTTCTGCAGTCTTGGAACTGTCCTTTGGGATTTTCTCTCCTTCCACATTCTTACGACTATCAGTCATGGTCTTCTCTGATGGAGTCTTCTCTTTCTCTGCACCCTTGGTACTGTCAACCTCTTTATCTTTCACCACTGCTTCCTTCTCCTGTAATTTCTCTTCTTCTTTGGATCCAGAGACTGTAGGGGAAACCGGAGGAGAGATGCTAGCCTATTCATAGGCCACTTCTTCTGGAGCAGAGGGTTCCAAGTCCACAGCTGTTTCTGCACCTAAGTCCTCTACAACAGGAAGATTGAACCTTTTGAAGGCCTTCCGGAGGATCTCTTCTGTCTCTTTGGCCACCTTGTCAGTCTCACCAAGCATGAGTTGATTCATCCTGGCTTTACTTCTGAACTCATCTTTGTAGTCTTTGAATATTATGTTCATTGTCCTGGGATCAATTTGAGGATATAGCTGAATAGCTATCTGCTCCCGGATCTCAAGATCTTTTGCCTAAGCATTATTCTTTCTTATTTCTAATTCCTTTTCTAGGCTTTTAGGGATTTTAGAGATAATCTCAATAAAAGATTTATTGTAGATGTTCAAGTACCTTATTATAGCTTCTTGCAGGATCTTTTGATCTGCCTCGTTGTAGTCATCATAAAATTCAGCCACCGGTTGAAGGTTCCCATCCACAGTGACTGATTTGACTACACTGTCTAGGGATAGAGTGGGCTTTTCAGCAAATTCTTCTGCCATTTCTTCCTTGTCTTGGCCTATGGAGGGTTTCCCGGATCCTTTCTTCTTCTGCTTCTTTATTTCTTTTACTCCCTCATCTGACTCAGTTTCCTCTTCATCCTTTTGGCTTTCATAAGCCCTTGTGGCTTTTGTCTTAGATCTTTTACCAGATGCCTGGACTTCCGGTTTTGAACTTTTGGTTGTGGGAGGTGTAGATCTTTTTGATGATCTGGTCCGGGTGGAAGTTTCAACCGGAACACTTTCTTCACTTTTCTTTTCTGCCTCTTTCTTTTCTTCCTCAGATTTTCTTCTCTTTTCCCGGCTGGCATCAAGTGCCTCTTTTGAGATGCCTAGGCCTTGAGCAATGTGCTCTACTTCTTTTCTCACCTTCCTCTTTATCTCAGGTTCCCTGAGTTCTACATGGATCTTTACACTCAGCTCCTCAAAGGTTCCAAACCTTTCTGCCTTTGGGTCTTTGGGCTGACTTAGCATGTGTTGAACATGCAGCTCCACTATCTGTTCATCCACTTCATACCCCATGGGCATGATCCAGACAGTCCTTGGCTCCACTGCCTCCATTAGGCACTGATCAGTGTCCACCATAAAGCACACTGAGTCTTTGTATTTTTCAACAAGAGACTGGGGAATTCTTTCTCTTGCTTGCATCATGCTTTGGAAGTTTTTGAAGTATCCCCATAGGGCTGTATTTCTTGCTTTGGCATCCCCAAGCCCATGTAGATAGTCTCTTATTTGGACTGCAACAGGTTTGTCATTCTGCCATGCCCATCCACTTGATCCGGGCAGCTCATTCATGAAGTAGAAGAATAGACATAATATAAGAGTACCATACTTAAAGGAATTCTTCTTGTCCTTCTTGATTTTCTGTATATTTTCCATTAATTGGCTTAAGAGCAGTTCGTAGAGATCATATTCTGCATTCTTCCTTAGCATTTCATAGGCAGTATATACTGCAGTTCCGGATATAGAATTCTCCCTGCTGGAGTGATAGATCTTGTATCCTATTATCATGGATGCATACTTGATATCCGGATCAGAAATATCTTCAATGGTCATTGCCCTCTTATCAAATTTTGATCTGGTGGCCTCAGTTACAATGTTATTTTTGACAGATTTGAGGATAGGTATCCCTCTGGAAGAGTATAAACCAGTTACTGCTCTAATTGTCTCTTTTGTGATCTTGCAGGGTCTATCCAGCCATAGGAAGTTGTCATGCATCCTGCTCAGTACATACCGGACCCATTCATCTTCTTCAAAGCAGGGGAAATGAATGAATTGATCAAATTGTTTCTTCTGGATACCCTTATACTCTGGTTTAAGCTCAAAAGCATTGTCTATCAGTTGTTTGTGATAGAGATCTCTCAATTTGAATTCCCCAAATTCCTCAATGCTTGCATGTATGTAAACCCTAATGTCTTCTGTGTGTAAAACTCCGTGAGGAACATTGGAAAATGCTCCTAAGGGATCTACTTCCAATGACTTGTATGGATGTTTCTTAAATTCAGGTCGGGGCCTATCTGAGATTTTTACTATATTTGGAGTAGCCATTTCTTCAAAAGATTTGTAGCAAGATATCGAAAGTGGAAAATACCTTTTGCGTCTTCGGTTGCACGGAGTAGCTGGATTGATTTCTGTATGTAATGACTTCGGCAGGAGATCTTCGGTGTGCTTGATGAGTCTTGTTGCAGAGCTCCACTTTTCGCTTCTTCTTGAGTGCATAATGAGCAAATGATTTATGAGAAATCCCTTATATCATTTCGCAAACCCTAATATCTGTTTGCAATAAATGCTTCACCTATATTATTCCGGTTTGCCTTGTCTGGATAGCTTGGAGTATCCCGGATTAGTCCTGATCTATGAACATCATGCGGATCTTTCAATCATGGATAAATCGAGATGACACATTACAAGAACATCCCAAACATTCTGTCCAGTCCGCAGAGTAAAATAATGTACTTCCGGATCTCTCTGGACCCTTTTGTAGTCCTCTGTCATTCCGGAGCATCTCCCGGAATAGGTCTTTACTTGATCGATCACAACTTCTTTATATCTTCATGCGGACCTCTGAAATCTTGTCTGGATCATCTCAGGACTGGTATCTTCAAACCCTTTACTCTGCATCTTGTGTCACATCCAGCACCACTTGATTGGCTGGGGGAACAGGATTTTCTTTGAGTCTCCCCCTGAGCTAGAGCTCACTTTTTAATTTTCAGAAGAAATATCAGCACCAGAGTCTGGTGCGGATCCAACCTCTACATTCTCTGAACTTTTCTTCACCCAAATCTTGTTCATCTGATTCCTAACTTCATCCACATTCATCTTTTGTTTACCCTTGTCTTGATTCTGATTGTATACCGGACCTCTTTTGTCCTGATTCTTGCTTCTGCAGACTTTTGCACTATGACCGGACCTATTACAGATTTGGCAAATAACATTTCTTTGCATATTTGACTGATAACCTCTTGATCTGCATTGATTAGCCATATGACCTACTCTATTACATGTAAAACATCTACCATTGAATGATTTGTTTACTTGCATATTTCTGCATTCATGAGACTTGTGTCCATACCTTTTGCAGTTAAAGCACTGTCCGGAGAAGGATGGACTAGTTTGATTCATCCTTTTTCTGCACTGATTAGCTTTGTAACCAAAGTGATTGCAGCTGTGGCAGTATCCATTGAAAGATGGATATCTTTGAGCATTGGGCTGTCTTACCGGAGGTCTTCTAGGCCTATTCCTTGGATTTTCTGATCCAAAATTCTTTTGACCGGATCCGGAGCTTTCTCCTTTCTCATATCCCAAACCATACTTGTCATCTATCCTCTTTTGACTTCCAAGAAGTACTTCAAGTTGGGCAGAACTTATCTTGAATTTTTCTTTATATTCATTTGCTGTTTGAAGATCTCTTTTGAGAGAGACAATTTGATCCTCAAGTTTTTCTTCATTATCTTTGGCATCTTCAAGATCAGATTCAAGATGTCTGATAATCCTGTCCATCTGGTGGCATTCTTCTGATTTCTCTTTAAGAGATTGTCTTAGATTGTCTTCAGCTTTTCTTTTTTTCTTCAATCTCTTGAGTAAACTTTATAGTTCCTGATTCCATTTCATGTCTTAACATAATGACTTCTTTTGATAACTTTTCACATAACTTGGTTTTCTCAGTCAATTCTTCATCTGTATTGCTTTCTTCACTTTGTCTTGCCAATTGTTGGAGCAGCTCCTTTCTCTTTTTCATAGAGAGACTTAATTTGTCCTTTAATTCTCTCATGAATTCATCAGCCTGTTTGAGTCTTTCCTTTAATTCATTGACTTCAGAATTTGACTGTTCAAGATCCTCAAGGGCAGTCTTGAGTTGCTCCCTTAAACCATATGCATCCATTTGAACTCCCAGATCTTCCTCAAGCTGTTAGGCTCTATTAGGAGGAACCTTGCTCTGATACCAATTGTTGATAACTGAGAGGGGGGGGGGGTGAATCAGTTATCCTAATTATTTCTTCTTTTGAACTTTCTTATTAATCAATGCAGCATTGAATCAAACAAACAAACATTACCATGAAATGAAAAACACATGACACAATTTTTTTGACGTGGAAACCCTATTAAGGGAGAAAACCACGGGGTGATTAACCCAAAGATTATTCTTTGTTAGAAGAATAAGGAATTACAAAATGGCACTTTCCAATTAGGGCTCACTGCCCGAGCACACTGCTCACAAAGAGGCCCACTGCCTACAAGGAGACACACTGTCTACAAAGTGATAAGAATCACAGTCTTGAACTGATTGGAAGCATCTATATATGCTGGAGTTCAGTTCCGGTTAGGCTCAGTACACTGATCTGCTGCACTTCATCTTTCCTCTGTTCTTTATTCTGCTATCCTTTCACATACCAGATCTTTCTTACTACTTCTGCTCTGTTCTGCACTTATTCGCATACACCATCACACAATTACACCCTTCACAACTAAATCCATCCTCTATATATATCCGCACAAGTAATTTTATCACCTTTCTAGTCGGCATCCGGAACAGTCTAGTTTCTTACAAACTCTGTTCTGTCGGCTGAATCCTTGCTCACCAAGCAATGCGGATCAAGCATATACTTGTAGATATCATTAATCATGTCGGCCAAACATGATTCATGCCTTCACAACCTTTACCATCAACAGTAACACATCCAGAAAATAGTCTGATACTTTGTCAGTCAGTTCTTCCTCTGTTCTCACTGTCTCTCAGGAATCCGGTACTCAACTATTCATATCTTTTTCTTTGTTCATCACCGGAGGCTAAATCCTTGGAATATACTACTCAAGGTAGTCCTCTTGACTTCCCCAAATCCGTACTGCAGCAAGACACTTCCTCTGAGAGATCCGGACCAATCTGTCGGACCTTGCCACATGCTCTGTTCTTGTTCACCGGACCACAACAATCTTCATTCTGACTTCCGGTAGAGACACACCATAACTTGCGGATATGTGGGATGACCTTTGTTGCCATCAATGACAACAACCATGAATCCATATAGTGTCTCTTGCCAACAAGAAGAAATTCATTTTCCCAAACATAGACATCTCAAATTCTTTCTGCATTTTCTCTGTAAATCTCTTACACATACCTTCATTGCCTCCAAAGATAATATCATCAACAAAGACTACAACAATCAGAATTTAATCATTATTGATTTTGAAATAGAGATTGATGTCAGTAGAACCTTTACTAAACCCTAATTGCAACAAATAATTGTCCAATCTTGCATACCAGGCTCTAGGAGCTTACTTAAGTCCATACAAGGATTTCTTCAATCTGCACACCATGTCACCTTGATCTGATGACTGAAATCCTTCCAGTTGTTCAATGTAAACCTCTTCTTCCAGCTCTCCATTCAAGAATGCATACTTCACATCCATTTGGTATACTTTGAAGTCTTTGTGTGCTGTAAATGCCAAAAACATTCTTATTGCTTCAATCCTTGCCACAGGAGCAAAAGTCTCTTCAAAATCTATGTCTTCAACCTGATAATATCCTTTGCATACCAATCTTGCTTTGTTTCTTACAACTTCTCCATTTTCATTCATCTTGTTTATGAAAACCCATTTGGTTCCAATCACATTTTTGTCAGTAGGTCTAGGGACCAATTCCCAAGTTTGATTTTTCTCTATCTACATCAGCTCTTTTTCCTTGGCTTTTACCCAAATTTCATCTTTGCATGCCTCATTTACAGTCTTAGGTTCAATCTGTGAAAGTAAATAGTAGTTCACATGTTCCTCTGCAACTCTTTTCCTTGTCAATACCCCTTTGCTTTTGTCACCAATTATCTTATCTTCAGAATGATTAATCCTTACATACCTAGGAGTCTTTTCTAGAGCTTTTTCTTCTTCAAATTGATTGTCTTTTTGTTCCATCTTTTCTTCATTGACTGTAACAGCAGGTTCATCTAATTCATTGCCACTCAAATCTGATGTTATTTCCATGTCTTCATCAACCCTAACATTAGCACTCTCAACAAACTTTCTCAATCTTTTATTGTAACACCGGTAGGCCTTACTCTTAGTAGAATATCCAAGGAAAATTCCTTCATCACTCCTAACATCAAACTTGCCTAACTCTTCATCTCTTCTGATATAACATTTGCTTCCAAAAACTTTGAAATATTTTACTGTGGGAACTCTTCCATACCATAATTCATAAGGAATTTTAGTACCATTACCTTTGACTTGAACTCTATTTTGAATGTAGACAATAGTATGTATAGCTTCTCTCCAATATACTTATGGTAGGTTTGCCTCCATCATTATTGACCTAGCAGCTTCTTGAACTGTCATGTTCTTTCTTTCAACAACTCCATTCTGCTGAGGAGTTCTAGGAGCAGACAATTGTCTTTTTATCCCGTGTTCTTCACAGAAGGTATTGAATTCGTTTGATGTAAACTCTCCTCCTCTATCAGACCTTAAGCACTTGATCCTTAAATCTAACTCATTCTCAACCATCACCTTGAAAAACTTGAACTTGTCTACGGCTTCTGATTTATCCTTTAAGAAAGTAACCCAAGTCATTCTAGAATAATCATCAATAAGTAACATAAAATACCTGTCTCCTTGCCTACTTCTTATTCTTGTAGGACCACACAAATCTGTATGCACCAGCTCAAGTAGTCAAGCAGAAAATTGTTCCTTACTCTTGAAATTTGTTCTTGTCTATTTGCCCATCTGACATTCCTTGCAAATAGTATTAGCAAGCTTTACAAGCCTAGGCAAATCTCTCACATCTTGTACTGAGCTTATCTTCACCAAGTTGTCAAAATTGATATGACACTTCCTCCTATGCCACAACCAACTCTCATCTGTCTGAGACAACAAACAACAATCATTAGTTCCTCTCAAATGATAAACATGACCTCTAGTATTGCTACCAGTAGCAATCATTGTTCCAGAGTTTTCCATGATCTTGTAACCATTATTCTTGAATATCAGATCATACCCTTTGTCACACATCTGAACAACACTTAGAAGCTTATCCTTCAAACCCTTCACATATAGAACATCATTTGTGTTATGCTTACCATCAAAAGAAATAGGTCATTTTCCACAAATCTTACCAGCTGCATCATCTCCAAACCTAACGAGTCCTCCATCATACTTTTCCAAACTTATAAACTTACTTTTATCACTGGTCATGTGATGTGAGCATCCACTGTTATAAATACATTCATCCTTATCCTTCTCAACCTGAACAGACAAAGCACTCTCTTCCACTGGCTCTTCTTCCTTCACACAACTAGCAGGATTAGTAGACACAGGTTCTTCTTTAATAGCAATAAACAAGCATTCATTTATACTAGTATTAGCATCATTAGACTCATTTGTTACACCATCATCATCAAGATCTCTAACACTATAGCATTTTTTCTTGACTCTAGGTCTACTTTCAAATTTCTTCTTACCTCTCTCAATTCTCTCTGAACACCTGGAGGCATAGTGGCCAATCTTACCACAAGAGAAGCATTTGAATGGTAATTTGTCTTTGAACTTACTGGTACCTCTTTGCATTTTATCCACAAAGTTTTTTTCAATCTCATCAAGATCATCATCAGATTCCATAGAATATTTTTGATCTCTTAAAGTCTTTTTTGAAGTGTTGGCTTTGAAAGCAGTCTCAATCTTCGACAAAGCATCACCAAACTCTAATTTCAAAAGCAGTAAACTTGCCAAGCAACTGATCTTTTGAAACCTTTTGTACAGCCACAAGTTCTTCAATTGCAGACACCTTGTGACCATAGGATTTAGGTAATGATCTAAGAATCTTCATGACAACCTCATCCTTATTAACAATTCCTCCAAGACCTTTGATTCCATTGATAATTTCATCAACTTTCTACATGTAGATTGTTATGTTCTCATCTTCACTCCACTAGTAGAAATATGGCAAATAAATGACTAGGTGACTAAAACTTTTTGCAACACAGCTATAAATGACTAATTTGGTCATCGGGCAAAAAACACAACTAAAGTGGATAATTAAAAAAATATATTTGAAATTGAGGGAGTGGATTGTATTATAATATAATATAATAATAATATATTATATTACAATACAATATAATATATTATATTATAATATAATATAATATTATATTATTATTACATACATAATATAATATAATATTTATAATAATATAATATAATAGGGTTTAGGGTTTCAAGTTAGGGTTTAGAGTTTAGTGTCTAGGTTGTTTAGGGTTTAGGGTTTAGCGTTTAGGTTTTAGTGTTTAGGGTTTAAGGTTTAAGGTTTAGGGTTAAGGATTAAGGGTTTAGGGTTTAGGGTTTAGGTTTTAGTGTTTAGGGTTTAGGCCGGTTAAGGGTTAAGGGTTTAGGGTTTAGAGTTTAGTGTTTAGGGTATAGTGATTAGGGTTTAGGGTTTAGGGTTAAGAGTTTAGGGTTTCAGGTTTAGGGTTAAGAGTTAGGGTTTAGGGTTTATTTTTTAGGGTTCCAGGTTTTGGGTATTGGGTTTGGGTTTAGGGTTTAGGGTTTAGGGTTTAACCTTTTGGGTTTTGGGTTTAGGGTTTAGTGTTTTAGGTTTTGGGTTTTGGGTTTAGGGTTTCAGGTTTAGGGTTTCGGGTTTCAGGTTTCAAGTTTATAGTTTAGGGTTTAGTGTTTAGGGTTCAGGGTTTAGGGCTTATGGTTTAGGGTTAAGGGTTTAGGGTTTAGGGTTTAGGGTTTTAGATTTTGGGTTTTGGGTTTAGCATTTAGGGTTTAGGGTTTCATGTTTAGACAATATGAGATTAAAGTGGATAATTTAAAAAAATATTTTGAATTGAGGGGTTGTATTATAATATAATATAATATAATATAATAATAATAATATATTATATTACAATATAATATAATTTAATATATTATAATATGATATTATATATTACAATATATTATAATTTAATATTATATAATAATATAATATTATAATATTATAATATATTTAATTAAATGGGTGCCAAATTTAATTTTCACCCTATCATATGGGTGCCAAAATTTATAGTTGTACAACTGTCTGGCGTCATTGATTTTTCTTTTGAAAATATCCTTCGTGCCAATGCACCATACTTCCGGTCTCCTTTGTTCTTGCCGCTTAGTAAAGGTTAGTGAAAATGACTCCTGCTCCCAACTGAAGCTCCCACTGATTAAATGGAGTTGGGTATATGATTTGTGTTATTGATTTGGTTTGTTCTTGCTCAAGGAAAGAATGTCTTTGCGTTGAGATTGGAGGAACCCCAATATGCAGTGGTGCATCAAGAATCTGATTTCGAGGTGAGATTGTATAGAGCAATGACTTGGATGTCTGCGTCTCCTATTCAAGAAATTTCTTTTGAGAAGGCCACACTCGAAGGCTTCCATAGGTACCCATCTTCTCTTCTTTATGTGCACTATGCAACAAACCTGTAAAAGCTTAAATTAAGCACTTGGACGGTTTGTGCTCAAATGTGTTTTTTATCCCACAAGATGATTTTTTATTTTCTTTTTGATCTGGCCTCTGGCACTTTAAAATTAGATTTTGTTTGTTGGGCATTTAATGGTTTTGATTTTGGTTAGTGAAAATGGCTCCTTCTCCAGCCCACACTGGCAATGGCAATGTGGAAGCACCTCTTCTTCCATCCAAGGATGCTAAGAAAATCAAAGATGAGAAGAAGGAAGAAGACCTAGTATTTATTTGCCTAGTTTTTTTACTAATTAATCTACTCAGAGCTAGGGTTAGTGTTTTGATTAATTTTCCTTTTATGCTCTTTTTGTGGAAATAGTCGAAGGAAGATTTAGCTTTGAAACATCAATTAGAAGTATATGTCGAAAGAGTTTAGGATTCGCATCTGGGCTGCAGAAGATGGATCTCGAGAGCATGAGGTACGATACTCTATTGTTTTGCCATTTTTATTTTTTCGACCATTCTAGAAACTTAATCACATTTTCAGACTGTCAATTTTTTTCTTTTTCTTTCTTTTAGTATGGCAAAGGGTATGCTTCCCCTTGCAAAAATAAAAAGCATGGATGTGATTTGTCTCTTACACAAAAAGCATGTACCATTTTATGCCCTTCAATCCTACTGCATTTGGGGATTTTTTTAATTCCTCTATCTTTCATCAATCTCCTTACCTCACCACACCTGCCCACTTTTGGATAGATGTTTGAGAGAAGAACATAAGTTGTGTAGCATTTTTAGGATCCAAATCAAAAAGCAGTGTTGCTGTAAATACTCCTAAGCTTATATTCATATGTGATCTACAGGCAACAAGAAAACACATCCATACAACCACCACAGATTTAACAGGTATCTCAATGATAAAGTTTAGGGTGTCTTCAAGATAGCCAGCACGGGCAAGGAGGTCAACCATGCACACATAATGATAAATTGTAGGTGTAATGCAATAGGGGTTACAAATGTGATTGAAGTATGTACAACTCTCATCCACTAAACCTGCATGACTGCATGCACCTAGAATACAAGCAAAACTTACAATGTTAGGATATGTTCCAGAGTGCTTAATTAATTCAAAGATTTTGAGAGCGTCCTTGCAAAATCCATTTTGTGCATATCCTGCAATCATTGCATTCCATGAGATGACATCTCTTTGAGGAATTTTGTCAAATAGTTCACATTTTTTGTCTTTGATTCCATGTTTTGCATACATGTCTATGAGAGCATTTCAAACTATAATATCTCACAAGAATCCCCCTACCATTATGCTTTGAAGGATGTCCATACCCTATTCCAAAGCTCCCATTTGGGCACATGCAGGGAGGATGCTAGCAAATGTTGCAGAATTTGGATTTAGAGCTGACAATTGCATTTGCTTGAAAGTTTCTAAAGCCTGTTCAACAAATCCATTTTGTGCAATCTTGCAATCATTGCATTCCATGAGATGACATCTCTTTGAGGCATTCTATTAAACAGTTTGTGTGCCTTGTTTGTGCTTCCAAATTTTTCATATATGTCTATCAGAGCATTTCCAACTATAATATCTGACAAAAATCTGCCTTCTATTATGCCTTAATGGATGTCCATACCCTGTTCCAAAGCTTACCATTTTTATACAGGCAGAGAGGATGCTGACAAAGGTTGTGGAATCTGGCTTTACACTTGCCAATTTCATTTGCATGAAAGTTTCTAAAGCCTTTTCAACAAATCCATTTTGTGCATATAATATTTTCAAATAGTGAAAACTGATCAGCAGAGCAACACTCACTATGCATAAGACACTGGATCATTCCCCCTTTTATCCCCTTATTTAGTGGTGATATTAATGCCTAATAGGATAATGGAAGTTGATTAGATGCTTATTTTCTAGTTTGGTAAAGGAAGTTAATAATTTTACTGTTACATCATCACTTAATAGATTTCCAACTACCACACCGTTACTTGTGTTCTAGTCACACGAATGAGATACCTGAATTCATTTTCTACCATTTTCTATTCTCCAAGGTGATAAAAGGCATATTAATTACATTTTTCTCTAAAATATCTTTGTAAAATGTTTAGTTACAAGCTTGTAATTTGCAGAAAGAAAATGCTAATGCACCTTGGACTTTGCAGCCCAAAGTCTGCTAGTTGATTGATAAAGCTTTTAGTTCATGTAATGCCTTATAGTCCTTCCTTTTCTCACAATTATTATCATAAACACACACAATTTTTTTACTCTTTTGTATGTGTTGGTTACCAAATCTGCAGAGGGTTTGCAATTCCAATGCACAGGAAGATTCAGCCAACAGATTACGAGAGGTTGCGTGAGCTGCCTCCCCTTCACTTATGGTTCTGCCGCGCCAAGGGGGGTATCCCTATAGCTAAAGATGTAACCTTGACTAGCTCAAAGATAGAAAGATATAATTTGACAATAACAGGCAAAATACTCTCATGTATGGACCAAGATCTTCATGATAGATCACAAGGTGGGCAACATTCTTGGACATATTTGTCTGGTGGGTATGAGAGTATGCAGGGGTCCTAATCCTACTCCTATAACTAACAGATGGAAGTGATGAGATGGGTGGACATAATGTCCTGGATGTAAGACAAGGGGTTTTGGCTCATAACTACTGACCCAGAAACAGACTGGTGCCTATCCATTGGGCAAGGAGTCAACTAGACGTATACAATAGGTGGTTGCAACTTTCACTCAAGTTTCAGGGGGTTGGACTTGATGCTTGCCTTACAAACATCACCCAAGAATGGGTATTTAGCTGCCTCTACTTACAGATATCCCTGCTGACATGCAACCTTCCCCATGCTCAACCTAAAACAATTTAATCCACTCCTTGAATGGAAGTTAGAGATCAAACATGTGATACAGAAAACCATATTCTAGAACCTGAGAAACCCTTAGAAACCAGATTCAGAAGAAGGAGAATAACATGCAGCAAATGGAGACAAGCAGATAAACACATGCAATGAAGCATTTCTCATATAAAATCAACACTGAAATTGAAATATGTGCAAAATACACGCATGCTGCAACACATAAAGTCCAAAATGAGATAAAAACAACCAAGAACATGCCCTGTCTTTTGTTATTTACACAAAAATGCCCCAGGCCTTCAACAACCTAAAATGAGTGACACAACCTGCCTTTTATAGCAAAACTGTGTACTCAGCATTAATTACAAGGTACATCAAAAATTTGCTAGATACAATGCATCAGAAAAATGGCGCTCAAAATCATCAATGCAGTAGAGGGACAAAGAGGAAGGAGCAGGTGAGATCAGGATCTGGGCCACCGCTCAGGGACTTTCTTCATCAATCGGGTGGTTGAATCTGTCAACTCGACCCATACTGCTGCAACAATCGCCATTAATGTTTCACTAACCCACAGCCTCTGGAAATGTAGCCGCAGCAAGCCTCAGAAGTATTCCCGCCCAAAAACTGCCGCAGAAACTCGAGAAAAAACCCTCGTTGCAGGTTCAAAATGTGGTCGTCGATCAAAAACCTAGTCGCAAAGATCAACGACGTCAAAAGAATGCTGAAAAGTCACCCACCAACTAAGACATGCCACGTAGGCACTTCACACTTCCATCGCTGACTTTTCCGCTCCACCATTTGCTTTTCAAAAAGAGGACACGCGGCGGCCTCCGCAGCATCGGCTATCGGGACAGGTGGCAACCTCCGCGGTCTCCATTGAAACACAAAGAAACATCCTTTGAAACTTATGCGGAGGCAGCCACGTATCGGGCTCCGCAGTGCCCATTAAAACTGTGTCTTTAAATGAAGTGGCCTCCGCTCGTGACACTTGGCGCCTTCCGCCACATTCATGAAACATACTGTGTCAAACCTTAAGTGTCCCTCGCAAGTGACAACTGTCACAATCCACGGCATTTGAAACTTGAGACACATAAAGAAACGGGGCCCACAAACTCCCGCTCGCCACCGTAAAAAGGAAAACAGGGGCAAGTCCGCGGAAGCTGACACTTGTCAAGCTCCGCGGCCATCTCTTGAAACACAAAGAAACTTTTTGGAACCTTAGCGGAAGCTGACACATGGCGCCCTCTGCCCCACATGATACTTAATACAGGGTCCCACCTCCAGCCTTGTTGAACATTGCAACATGTAGAAACAAACGCGGAAGCTGACACTTGTCAGCTTCCGCAGCAACCACAAGGGACATGTGGCACCTTCTGCAACTACTTAGAGACTTTGTGAAACTTCAGTGAACAATGACACTTGGCACTTTCCGCGAGGCTCTTAAGTAACTTCCTCTGTGTCCCTCGGGTGCCTCCACGTGGTGCCTTCCGCGGCACTCTTGAAACTTTTAGAAACTACATAGAAACTTTGGCGGAAGCCGACACGCAGCGCCTTCCGTGCATTCTTGAAACTTAAAGGGGCCGCTCCCACTGCTGACACGTGGCACACTCCACAGGAAGCAATAAAAAACAAAGGCACGGCAAGAAACTGGGGCTTAAACTTGGCGGTCCCGCGGCACTGGCATAATAAGACCCTCTCAGCCACTGTTAGAAACATTTTAGAAGCTGGAAACTGTAGCCCGATATGCATTCTTATGCATTTGACCCATTTTTAACATTTTTCAGGGGCCGATGGAAATTTGTGACCCACCACTGCATATTTTGACCTGCACACAATTGATTTCTTGCATTTTGATAATTGTAGGGGCCAAAATGTTAGAATTTTTTGGATTTTCTGGGAAGGGGCTTGCATATTTAAATGTTTGAAACTTGAATGTTTATGCAGGCACCACCAGTGGCTCTGTCTGGGGACGCATGCCTCTTGCAGGCATGGCGAGAACCACAGAACTCTGGGATGCAGACTAGTCCTTATCCATTGGGCACAGAGTCGAATACTACACTGACCTGCATCACCAAACATACTTGATGGCCTAGGGCCACCAAGAAAAGAAAAACCTGTATCTCCCTTTGTCAAACACTTTGTTTTCATTTGCATTCACTGGATCAAGCCTGGAGATACTGTCATGACTTACCAACAAATAAACCTTGCCATCTGCATATTTAACCCTCTGATCTAGCTTGTCACTGTCACCCCTATGCAGACAACCTTCAGCATCATGTGACATGTGGGTGTCAATTTTTTCAAACAATGCATACTCAAATGGTATGTAACACTTATCATCATCTGCATCAGCAGTATGCATTGCAAAATGATCTCCTAGTTGGACAAAAAATTGGAAACACTCAAAGTCCACCACACAGCTAGGAAGATCAGGGCTCATTTCACATGTTGGCACATCAAAAGAAAAGCTTTCAAAATCATAGTTGTGCACATCATGCACACAACCATCAGGTACATCATGCTGGAAAAGATCAGGCTCTGGCACCTCTTTACAATCAGGCACATTTTTACAATCACTTACCTGATGTATGTTGGCTTCTCTTTCATCAGGATGAGAAACAGAATCTAAGTCAAAAATAGTGTCTAAACCTTCACCATACTCAGACAGATCCTCATCACCACATGTGTCATAAATGGGTGATCCAGGTGTCTCAGCCTCATCATGGTATGCCACTGGTTCATGGGCAACAGAACATGCATCTTCATCACCAATGGATTCATTCTGTGGAGTATCAGCCTGTTTGCTTACTTCTTCTCTATCCTGAGCACAGTACTCACAATTATCTCCACAAACCCATTCAAACAGATGTTCACTTCTGTCCACAACCACATCAGTATTTTTCAGAACCAGACACCTCAACTTTGCAATGGGATTCATCATTGATCCTTTCAATGGCATCCTCAACTGATATCTTCTCATTTTCACTTTTATCTTCACATGATGCCAGGCTCTCAAGGTCATACTAAGGATCAAAAGGGCTGAGAAGAGGTTTAGCCTTCTGACTGGCAGACACAACAGGGTTACTACTTTTTAACTGGGCCTGCCTAGCCTCTAAGAATATCAACCTATTTTTTATCTCTTCTATTTTTTTATCCAACAAATTACTCCCCTCCTGACTGAGTATGGGATAAAACATACTTGGATTCAAAAAAATCTCACTCTTAGACATCCTTTGTCTGCCTAAGACCTAAGGCTTCCCCTGGCATCTAACTTATGCAGTAAACAACAAATATAAAGGGGAGGAAGCTAGGTACCTTTTCTCATCCAGATGCAGAAATCTGAATATCTTTCATCAAATAACATACATCTACTTTTCATGTGCATTTAGATCTTTTTTGCAGAGTCGCCACCTCTCTAGAGAGGACAAAATTTACAATAGTTGAAAGCTACTTTTCCAGGTTCATTCCACCAGCAGAGCATCATTTTGTTAGTGACTCGGATGGGCCACAAATACATTCCTTTTTTTATCAATCACATCCCCAATAGAGTCACCAAAATCTGTTGGTTACCAAATCTACAGAGGGTTTGCCAGTTCCAATGCACGAGCGGATTTGGCCAAGAGATTACGGGAGGTTGCGTGAGCTGCCTCCCCTTCACTTCTGGTTCTGCCGCACTAAGGGGGGTATCCCTATAGCTAAAGATGTAACCTTGACTAGCTCAAAGATAGAAAGATATAACTTGACAATAACAGGCAGAATACTCTCATGTATGGACCAAGATCTTCATGATAGATCACAAGGTGGGCAACATTCTTGGACATATTTGTCTGGTGGGTATGAGAGTATGCAGGGGTCCTAATCCTACTCCTATAACTAACAGATGGAAGTGATGAGATGGGTGGACGTAATGTCCTGGATGCAAGACAAGGGGTTTTGTCTCATAACTACTAACCCAGAAACAGACTGGTGCCTATCCATTGGGCAAGGAGTCAACTAGACGTATACAACAGGTGGTTTGCAACTTTCACTCAAGTTTCAGGGGGTTGGACTTGATGCTTGCCTTACAAACATCACCCAAGAATGGGTATTTAGCTGCCTCTACTTACAGATATCCCTGCTGACATGCAACCTTCCCCATGCTCAACCTAAAACAATTTAATCCACTCCTTGAATGGAAGTTAGAGATCAAACATGTGATACAGAAAACCATATCCTAGAACCTGAGAAACCCTTAGCAACCAGATTCAGAAGAATGAGAATAACATGCAGCAAATGGAGACAAGCAAATAAACACATGCAATGAAGCATTTCTCATATAAAATCAACATTGAAATTGAATTATGTGCAAAATACACGCATGCTGCAACACATAAACTCCAAAATGAGATAAAAACAACCAAGAACATGCCTTGTATTTCGTTATTTACACAAAAATGCCCCAGGCCTTCAACAACCTAAAATGAGTGACACAGTCTACCTTTTATAACAAAACTGTGTACTCAACATTAATTACAAGGTACATCAAAAATTTGCCAGATATAATGCATCAGAAAAATGGTGCTCAAAATCATCAATGCAGCAGAGGGACAAAGAGGAAGGAGTAGGTGAGATCAGGATCTGGGCCGCCGCTCAGGGACTTTCTTCATCAATCGAGTGGTTGAATCTGTCAACTCGACCCATACCGCTGCAACAATCGCCATTAATGTTTCACCAACCCGCAGCCTCTGGAAACGCAGCCGCAGTAAGCCTCAGAAGTTTTCCCGCCCAAAAACAGCCGCAGAAACTCGAGAAAAAACCCTCGCTACAGGTTCAAAATGTGGCCGTCGATCAAAAACCCAGTCGCAGAGATCAACGGCGTCAAAAGAATGCTGAAAAGTCGCCCACCAACTAAGACGTGCCACGTAGGCACTTCACACTTCCATCGCTGACTTTTCTGCTCCACCATTTGCTTTTCAAAAAGAGGACATGCGGCGGCCTCCGCAGCATCGGCTATCGGGACAGGTGGCAACCTCCGCGGTCTCCATTGAAACACAAAGAAACATCCTTTGAAACTTATGCAGAGGCAGCCACGTGTCGGGCTCCGCAGCGCCCATTAAAACTGTGTCTTTAAATGAAGTGGCCTCCGCTCGTGACACTTGGCGCCTTCCGCCACATTCATGAAACATACTGTGTCAAACCTTAAGTGTCCCTTGCAAGTGATAGCTGTCACAATCCGTGGCATTTGAAACTTGAGACACATAAAGAAATGGGGCCCAGAAACTCCCACTCACCACCATAAAAAGGAAAACAGGGGCAAGTCCGCAGAAGCTGACACTTGTCAAGCTCCGCAGCCATCTCTTGAAACACAAAGAAACCTTTTGGAACCTTGGCGGAAGCCGACATGTGGCGCCCTCTGCCCCACATGATACTTAATACGGGGTCCCACCTCCAGCCTCGCTGAACATTACAACATGTAGAAACAAACACGGAAGCTAACACTTGTCGGCTTCCGCAGCAACCACAAGGGACATGTGGCACCTTCCGCAACTACTTAGAGACTTTTTGAAACTTCAGCAGACAACAACACTTGGCACTTTCTGCGGGGCTCTTAAGTAACTTCCTTTGTGTCCCTCGGGTGCCTCCACGTGGTGCCTTCCATGGCACTCTTGAAACTTTTAGAAACTGCATAGAAACTTTGGCGGAAGCTGACACGCGGTGCCTTCTGCACATTCTTGAAACTTAAAGGGGCCGCCCCCGCTGCTAACACGTGGCACACTCCACGGGAAGCAATCAAAAACAAAGGCGCGGCAAGAAACTGGGGCTTAAACTTGGCAGTCCCGCGGCACTGGCATAATAAGACCCTCTCAGCCACTGTTAGAAACATTTTAGAAGCTGGAAACTGTAGCCTGATATGCATTCTTATGCATTTGACCCATTTTTAACATTTTTCAGGGGCCGATGGAAATTTGTGACCCGCCACTGCATATTTTGACCTGCACACAATTGATTTCTTGCATTTTTTATAATTGCAGGGGCCAAAATGTTAGAATTTTTTGGATTTTCTGGGAAGGGGCCTGCATATTTAAATGTTTGAAACTTGAATGTTTATGCAGGCACCACCAGCATGCATGTTTTAGTTATACTATTTATGTGGTCTTGTAAATAAATTGGGAGCTTTCTTTTAACCCAGTCCATTAAACAGTTAATGTTACAAGCATATAACATGCATGCATATTCCTTGTTTGGTGAAGCACATGTTGATATATGCAAATTTGTGATTAGGGTTTCATGATTTTAGAGCCTACATAGTGCTGGAGTGACGCATTTTAAAACTAGTTAACTACTTGGTTCCTGAGTAAGGGATCTATTTGGAGGCATCACATTCATTTTATTTAGTGTATGAAGTGAATTGTTATTGTGTAGGTCAACTCCCTTTCTCATTTGAGCGTCCATGTTCTTTTCTTATACTGGAGTGCCTCATTTTTTCAATGTATACAACATTAGCATATAGGACAAGGTAACCTAAAAGGCTTATGCAATCAACATACCAATGGTATCTTGTGAGATTCAAAGTGTGTGACTTTATAGGATTTAAATAGTCTTTGAAACAAAACTCACTGATGCTTCTAGCAATTTCATTCCATTTACAGTGGAATCAGAAATATAGCTACAAGAAATTACATAATAACTTTAAATAAAAAAAAACCTATACTCATGAAGAAAAATTATTTAGACCACTTGAATCAACTATTGCTAATCAACAATCAACGATTGCCAATATTGGACACAACATTTCTAAACTTTGTTTCACTGCCCTTACTACGTAATTTGGAAGTGAAAGAAGTGGTGCAACTAACCTTGCTCTGGACTTTGAAAGTGAAAAGAAGGGGTGAGGTACTTTATATGTATAGGTCACAGAACTATTATCATCCTGAGAAATAAGGCTTCCAAGAGGAATTGCTTGGCTAGAAATGCTATGATCTAATATTACTCTGGTTGTTAGCCATGATAGCTGACTCTTGGCATTGACATAATCTCTAGTCCTTCAAGTCTGCCACCTTGATCTTCAAATGCTTTTCTTACCATTTCTCTCATCTGTTGTGCATCTTTGTTACTGACAAATGTTGAGCTATTATGGGCTTTCCTACCAAACTTCAAGTGCCTTTTCAATTCTTTGCTATTCTTAGTTACATTTTTCTCTAAAAGATCTTTGTAAAATGCCCAGTACCATTTTATGGCCTTCAATCCAACTACATCCAAGGATCTTTTTAATTCCTCTATCTTTCATCAATCTCCTTACCATTTGAACCTCACCCCAGTTACCACTTCTGCATATATGTTTGAGAGAAGAACATTGAAAGGAAGCTAGGTGTGCGGAAATCGCTTCCTACACTAATCTAATGAGGAGAGATGAGTGCAAATTTGATTAAATATTTATAGTTACAACAATGTTAACCCAACAATAGAGATATTGTAGCAAACACATACACAAGAATGTAAGACAGAAGAAGAGAGAGACAAGATATATGTAGGGAAAACCCTTACAGGTGAAAAACCCCACACTCCAAAACACAACTCAAATGTATTCGAGTAAACAATCAAGGTTACAATACAGTTTCAGAGCCAATGGTCTTGTAGGAGTCTTCGAAACTCATATCTGGAGACAATCTGATAGTATAGCAGTACCTGTCAATCACATAATACATCTCCTCTCTAAAGCACCTATTTTTATAGAAAATACAAGGCAAAAAAGGCTCTATCTTGAGATTGGTGTCCAACATGGCCTCATGGCCCAAAACCCACACCTATGGACACTTGTCCAACACTGTAGGATGTTCATGACACTTGTCAAGTCACCCCATCCCAAAGAGTATCCCAAAGATACTCTTACAACACTTACGACCATCATAGAAACCGTCATAGGAATCTGTCATAACCGTTTGGGTCAAGATTCACTTACACACTAGTCAAGATGCCGACACATGGCAGAAAACCTCTACCACAAAAAAGGGACGCCTATCTCCACATGGATTGTGTTGACCATCCTAGTCATCTTACAAGTGGAGTGACAACTCATCGTGCCACTTCACACTAAATGACAAAATAGGATGTGCAACAAAATTACAACATAGGCTAAGTAAATAAATTACATTACAATCATAAATGCAAGGAATTACCAAGGTTGAGACACCTTAATTCTAAACATTCTCCCACTTGTCAAACACCTTGTAAGAGCCAATAGAAATAACAGGATTTAACTGCTATAGGCTAAGAGGCCCATAGACTCCGAACACCATCTGAACTTCTTTGTACCCACTGGTTTTGTCAATGCATCCACAACATTCTTCAAAGTGTCTACCTTCTCCAAATTCACCTTCCCATCCTCTACTATGTCTCGTACGAAGTGAAACTGTACATCAATATTCTTTGTTCTGGCATGGAAAGTTGGATTCTTTGCTAGGCAAATCGCACTCTGACTGTCACAACAAATCATAATATGTCCTGCATCAACACCAATATCTGAACACAATCTCTTAAGCCAAATGGCTTCCTTACAAGCATGAGTTGTTGCCATATACTCAGCTTCTATCATGGACAAAGCAACCACAGGTTGTCTCTTACTCATCTAACTAATTGCACCACCAAACATAGTGAACACATAGGCACTAGTGGATTTCCTGCTGTCAATGTCACCCATCCAATCAAAATCCATAGATCTACGAATACAAACATAATCCGAAGGTCTTGTAACATTACCATGATAGCATATGGAATACTTAGAAGTATCGCTTAAATATCTGAAGACTCTCTTAACTGCATCCTAGTTTACCTGTCCAGGATTAGCTATAAATCAACTAAGGACTCCCACTGCTTGGGCAATGTATGGTCTTGTGCAGCTCATAGCATACATCAAACTGTCAACAACACTAGCATAAGGTACTCTGCTCATGTCCTCCACCTCACTAGGAGATTTTGGACAAACATTAACAGACAACTTTGTCCCCAATGAAATAGGAACACACAATGGTCTACAATTTGCCATGCTGAACCTATCCAACACGGTCTTCACATACTTACTATGGCTTAACCAAAGTTTTCTCTTTGCTCTATCTCTTCTGATTTCCATTCCCAGAATGTACCTGGCTACCCCTAGATTTTTCATCTCAAACTGTGCTGACAACTGAGACTTCAAATCAGAAATCATATTCTTACCATTCCCAATTAACAACACATCATCAACATACAATGCAATAATGAGAATGAGATCATTGTCAAATTTGTAATACACACAATGATCTGATTTCGATCTCAAAAATCCAACCGACAACATAAAGGCATCAAACTTCAAGTACCACATCCTAGGATACTGCTTCAAACCATACAAAGACTTTTTCAACTTGTAAACCAAATTTTCTTTACCTTTCTCTATGTAATGCTCTGGTTGTGACATGTAAATCTCTTCCTCCAAATCACCATGAAGGAATGTTGTCTTCACATCCATCTGCTCCACCTCTAAGTCATAAGCTGCTGAAAGAGATAACAGGAACTGAATAGATGTCAGCTTTGCAACGAGACATAAAATTTCACCATAATCAATTCCCTCCACTTGTGAATACCCCTTCGCAACCAGTCTGGCCTTGTACTTTTCAACACTGCCATCTGCACCAAATTTCTTCTTGAACACCCATTTGCATCCAACAGGTTTTTGTCCTTTAGGCAAAGGCACCAAGTACCATGTTTTATTCTTCTCCAAAGAATCCGTGTCATCTTCCATGGCCTCCTTCTAGGAACCTGCATCTTTCATGCCCATAGCCTCTTTCATAGTTCTATGCTCATCAGTGTTAGTAAGCATGGCAAAAGCACAACTAGAATCAAGTAATGAATAACCAAACCTATCAGGTTGCTTCCTTGTTCGTGTAGACCTCCTCAATGGCTAAGGTTGAGGTTCTACTTCTTCTTCTGAACTTTCAGCGCTGCTAGAGCTCTCCTCATCATCAGGTCTCATAGGGTCTATCGGTTCAGTCTTCTCAGGGGTAGAAGAAAACTAAACCGCATCTTCTTTCTTTTCTATTTGTTCTAGTTGTAGAACAACGGAAGAAGGTGTTAGATCTGAAGATAACACTTCTTCTATAAACACTTTTTCAGCCACAGGATCTCAAAGCTTGTATCCTTTCACACCAACTCCATAGCTAATGAAAATACACTTAACAGCCTTGTTCTCCAATTTAGACCATTTCTCCCTAGGTACATGTGCATATGCCTCACAATCAAAAACACAAAGATGTCTAACTGAAGGCTTCTTACCAGACCATACCTCCATAGGTGTCTTACCAACAAGAGCTGATGTAGGAGACCTGTTTACTAGGTAGCAAGCAGTGGCTACAGCTTCAACCCAAAACTTTTGTTCGAGGCTTGCTCCACTAAGCATACTCCTAGCCTTCTCCATCAGTGTCCTATTCATCCTCTTTACAACTCCATTTTGTTGCGGGGTGTATGGAGTTGTCTTATGTCTTTCAATCCCTTGCTCTTTACAGAACTTATCAAACTCTGCCGAACAAAACTCACCACTGTTATCAATTCTCAAACACTTAATCTTTTTACTAGTCTAATTTTTAGAAAAAGCATTAAACTCTTTAAACCGACTAAAGACTTCAGTCTTGCTTTTGATAAAATAAACCCATGTCCTTCTACTGTAATCATCTATGAAAGATACAAAATATACAAATTTGGAAATTGAAGGAACATTAACAAGACCAAACACATCAGAATGAATAAGATCCAATACACCAGAAGACTTGTGAGAAGTACAGTAAAACTGAACACGATTTTGCTTTCCATATACACAATGTTCGCAAAAGTCAAACTTGGGATTACAATCATTTAACCCCTCAACAAGGTTTTTATTTTTCAGGGTTCTAAGACCCTTCTCACCAATGTCGCCATATCTCAAATTCCATAACATAGTCTTTTCAGCAGGAAGTTTAACTTCTAAAGCATGTGCACTACCATCAGAATGTGTTACAATAGATTTCTTCACTGCTTGTTCAGATGGTGGGGATGAAGTGATTGCAGCTCTTTTCTTCGAGTCAGAAGAACTATTGCACTCTGAAGTGCATGCCTCCAGCTGAAACAGAGTACCTCTTCAAGTACCCTTCGCAAGCACCATAGATCCTCTAGTCATCTTGTATCCATCCTTTGAAAAGACAACCTGCACACTTGCATCATTCAACATACTTACAGAAAGAAGGTTCCGTGCCAAGCCTGGGATGTGCATAACCCCAGTGATCCCCTTCACTTGTCCATCAGGGAATCGGATTGAGACTCTTCCACGACCAACAATCTTCATATGAGAATCGTCACCCAAGTACACTTTTCCACCATTAAACTCTTCATACTTCGTGAACCAACTTTGATGCGAGGTCATGTGGAATCATGCACCAGAATCAATCAACCACACATCATCAGATGCATCGGTGGCCAGGGCTGCGATGAAGGCATCACCATCATCTTGTGATTTGTCAGAATCTGAATCTGGGACATTCTTTTTCTTCTTTTTCTTTTCTTCCTTGCATTCCTTTTAGAAATGCCCAATTTTTCCACAGTTCCAACAGAGAGCCTTGGACTTTCTAGGAGATTTGGATCACCCACGGGATTTGGATCTACCCTTCTCAGCTTTCTTGTCCTTCTTTTTCCTTTTCTCCTTGGGTCTTCCATGAACCGCAAGAGCCTCTTTGGCTACCTCAGAAGACTTTCTCCGCATCTCTTCAGATATCAGCGAAGATACTACTTCATCCATTGTGAATGTGGATGTGGTGCTCCTAATAGCCATAATAAGATGATCCCACGAGTCTGACAAAGAATAAAGCAAGGTCATACAACAATCCTCCTCCTCCATCTTCACACCAACTGATGTCAATTGTGCAATTAACATGTTGAAGGCATTCAGGTGATCTGCAATAGATCCTCCATCCTCCATCTTTAGAGAATACAACTTCTTTCTTAGAAAAAGTTTGTTCACCAGGGACTTGGCCTGATAAATATCTCCCAACTTCTTCCAAAGGTCTTTTGTGCTCTTCTCCTCATGGACATTTAACAAGACAAAATCAGCTAGACTGAGTCTTATGAGACCCTTAGCCTTTCGATCTTTGAGATCCCAATCAACTTGTGCCATTGCAACTGGTTTTACACTAGATACAGTTTCCCATAGGTCACGATCAACAAGCATATCTTCCATCTTAAGTTTCCATAACTCAAAATTAGTGCCATTGAATTTCTCCACCTCTAATCTTCTGGATGTGTCTGCCATCTCTTTCCTACAACAAGATTACAGAATGCTCTATACAAAGCTCCCACTCAACCTAATATTCGCTCAAAAAACCCCTACCCAACAACTAGGACCAAAGGTGATCAATCTCTGATACCAACTAAAAGGAAGCTAGGTGTGCAGAAATCGCTTCCTACACTAATCTAAAGAGGAGAGATGAGTACAAATTTGATTAAATCTTTATAGTTACAACAACGTTAACCCAACAACAGAGATATTGCAGCAAACACATACACAAGAATGTAAGACAGAAGAAGAGAGAGACAAGATATACATGGGGAAAACCCTTACAAATAAAAAACCCCACACTCCAAAACACAGCTCAAATGTATTCCAGTAAACAATCAAGGTTACAATATAGTTTTAGAGCCAATGCTCTTGCAGGAGCCTTCGACACTCATATCTAGAGATAATCCAGCAGCATAACAGTACCTGTTAATCACATAATACATCTCCTCTCCAAAGCACCTATTTTTATAGAAAATACAAGGCAAAAATGGCGCTATCTTGAGATGGGCATCTAACATGGCCTTATGGCCCAAAACCCATGCCTATGGACACTTGTCCAACACTATAGGATGTTCATGACACTTGTAAACTCACCCCATCCCAAAGAGGTTGCCTATTCCCAAGATGGGCAATGACAGATACTCTTATAACACTTACGACTGTCATAGAATCCATCATAGGGATCTGTCATAACCGTTTCGGTCAAGATTCACTTACACACTAGTCAAGATGCTGACACATGGAAAAAAAACCTCTACCACACAAAAGGGATGCCTATCTCCACGTGGAGTGTGTTGACCATCCTAGTCATCTTATAAGTGGAGTGACAACTTATCGTGCCACTTCACACTAAATGACAAAACAAGATGTGCAACAAAATTACAACATAGGCTAAGTAAATAAATTACATTACAATAATAAATGCAAAGAATTACCAAGGTTGAGACACCTTAATTCCCAACAAACATAAGTCACAACATTTTTAGGATCCAAATCAAAAAGCAGCATTGCTGTAAATACTCCTAAGCCTATATTCATATGTGATTTACAGGCACCAAGAAAACACATCCACACAACCACCACAGGTTTAACTGGCATCTTAATGATAAAGTTTAGGTTGTCCTCAAGATAGCCAGCACAGGCAAGAAGGTCAACCATGAACACATAATGATCGACTATAGGAGTAATGCAATAAGGGTTACTCATGTGATTGAAGTATATATAGCCCTCATCCACTAAACCTGAATAGCTGCATGCACATAGAACACAAGCGAAGCTTACAATGTTAGGATATGCTCAAAAGTGCTTCATTAATTCAAAGATTTTGAGATCATCCTTGCAAAATTCATTTTGTGGATATCCTGTAATCATGGCATTCCATGAGACCATATTTCTTTGAGGCATTTTGTCAAACAAGTCACGTGCCTTGTCTATACTTCCACATTTTGCATACATGTCAACTAGAACATTTCCAACTATAATTTCTGACAAAAATCCCCCTTCCATTATGCTTTGATGGATGTCCATACCCTGTTCCAAAGCTCCCATTTTGGCACAGGCAGGGAGGATGCTGGAAAAGGTTGTGGAATTTGGCTTTAGACCTGCCAATTTGTCCATATCCCGCAATCATGGCATTCCACGAGACTACATTTCTTTCAAGCATTTTTTCAAACAGTTCACGTGCCTTCTCTGTGCTTCCACATTTTGCATACATGTCTACTAGGGTAGTTGCAACTACAACATTTGATAGAATTCCTTTATCATGTATGCTTTGATGGATGTCCATACCCTGTTCCAAAGCTCCCATTTTTGCACAGGCAGGGAGGATGCTAGCAAAGGTTGTGGAATTTGGTTTTACACCTACCAATTGCATTTGCTTGAAAGTTTCTAAAGCCTTTTCAAAAAATCCATTTTGTGCATATCCCGCAATCATTGCATTCCATGAGATGACATCTCTTTGAGGCATTCTGCCAAATAGTTCACATGCCTTGTCAATGCTTCCACATTTTGCATACATGTCTACCAGGGAAGTTGCCACTACAAAAAATGACAAAATTCTTCTATCCTTCCTAGAGATGCAGTCCAGGATCTTCTCACATCACCGCGGGAGCTATCAAGGCTCTTCTCGCATCTTCAGGGCTTCATACCTCGCCTTCAGGTTTTGTAATTTGGCACTTTTTACAGAATCATCTCCTTCATATAAATTTTTCAACTTATCCCAGATGTCATAAGCAATCTTCAAATCCATAACTTTCACCAACTTAGTGTTAGATAAGGCATTTAATAGAGCATCTCTAGCTTTTCCATTTAATTCATACTGTTTGATTTCATCTTCATTTGTTGGACCATTTGGAGGAAGAGTGTATTTGGTTTCTGTCATTTTCCAAACACCATAACCAAGAGAAATGAGATGACTTTTCATTCGTGCCTTCCATAGGGCATAATCCATTCCATCAAACTATTGTGATTCCTTCTTATGTGCCATTCTAGATCTACCTCAAGCTGTTAAACTCTTTACCGAGGAACCCTCGCTCTGATACCAATTGTTGAAAAGGGAAAGACAACTGAGAGGGGGGGTGAATCAGTTGTAACCAATACTTCAAAACCATTAAAACATCAACCACTCAATCATTGTTATTGTATTTAACCATGAAAACATGAAATCTGAAACTTAAACACATTCACACATTTAATACATGAGTCACCAAATTTTTATGTGGAAAACCCAATAAGGGAAAAACCACGGTGAGTGTTAGCTCACAATATAATATGTAATAACGATACTGAAAATCAGAGGCTCATTGCCCAGATTGCTCACTACAACATAAGAGGCTTATTGCCAATGGGGTGTCTCACTACCATTGGGTGGCTCACTGTCAGTGGGTAGCTCACTGCAAAAGTTGGTGAACTGAGAAAATAGCATCTACACTATGCCAGAATTTAGTTCCATTAAAGCACAATAATTCTGCTCTGCTCTTTCACTTCACACTCATCTTCGCATCTTCGCACTTGGATACATTTTCACGACTTTATTACAAGTATTTATATAATTCATCAACCTTGGAATGATCATCAAGGTCGGCATTACAATCATCAACCATTGGAACAGTCTCCAAGGTCGACAAACACACACATATTAGAATAGGTATGAACCTAAACAAATTTATGAAAGAGAAAGAGTAAACACAGACCAAACCACTCCTTAGCTGGGACTCAAATGCAGTCTTCCACGCAACAACACGCCATCACAAACTCCAAAGCACAATCACAAGTAGTGAAAACAACCAAGTCAGCTAAAACTGGTGTTAACACTAAAACCTTTAAGAACATGCTTCATGCACGATCCGGATTACACTTTGCGGACCAATCAGAAGGCAGGAACACAATCCAAAGACATCCACAAGCACGTTACAATCACCAAGAACATCCGCACAACTTTTAAACACTTTATCCATAATATTCTTCAAACCAGAGCATTTGAACATCATTGTTGGCCATTGTCATAAAGGAAAGATCGCTTGTAGACCACCAAATCATGAACCATTTGAACTAAAGGCACATATCCTCATTACAAACTTAATTCCAGAACCGCAGACTGTAAAACTTAAATACAGAGAAATATAGGGCATAATACATTCTCCCTGTCACCACTAAATGCACAGAAAAACAATTTTTACTCTAGTGAACATACTTGCTCAAATCTCCACACCGGAGGCTAAAACTTGAAACATGGCAACTATAGACATCCTTCAGCATAAATTCCAAACTGCAGACAAAAATATTCAATATACAAAATATGCAGAGCAAAACACTGCATTGTTCTTCTGTAAGCCAATATATTCTACAACACACTGTTTCCATTAGGAGAGCAATTTTTCTCAAAAGCACTTGGAAACTTAGTATCAGGAACACTTTCTCATTATCTTCAACACTAATATAAGCCAATACACAGCAATTATCTCAACACAAGCAAGCATCAAAACAAGAGCACAGTTGGCACCAATGACAACACAGATATGTTGACATCAATGACAACACTGGTAAACACATACTTGCAACACTACATACTTAGTTGAAGTAGCTTCTGGATCAAGGAGAGAAAATCAAGGGAGAAACATGTCAGTTGAGAAAGGTTGTGAGTATGAAATTAGAAGCCTTAACCAATATCCTGATTGTAATAGAAAAAGTAGCTCAAAAAGTTAAAACATCAGCCACTTTAGAAGATACAGAAGACTTGTATATTCAGCTTGAGAGTCAATCTCACATCCTATCCTTTGCACAGAGGAACTGGGACTCAAGCCTTGCCCAGTTGAAGGTAATTTATAGAAATATTCTACCTTCCACATGAACAAACTTTTAGAAGGTATGACAAATTTTGAAGTTTGTATATATGTGGTGAATAAAATAAGAATATGCAGTGATATTTTGATATAAGGCACATTGTACATAGAATTTGGAAGAACAATTTTGCTACATCAGTTTTTGAAGAGATAAAAGCCACCACTCAAGGGGAGTTGGCTGATAAGAGGTGATAGAAAATATTCAAATAGGGGAAGCTTACTTATTTTTGAAGAAGACCACTAGTCCTTTGCCATTGATGTCAAAGGGGGAGAAATACATGGATATCAGGTTAAGTGTTGTCATCAATTACAAAGGAGGAGATTGTTGCATATAGGTTGTCATTGATGTTAATAATGGTATGAAGTGTTGCGATGTGAAAGACTGGTACATGAGATGACAAGGAGATTGCAACAATATGATAAGCAGTATGATGATTAATGAAGATAATTGAATAAGTGTTGAGTCAGACATGTAAAAAGATGAATATGTGCGAAGGTACTCAGAGGAGTAGATTGAGAATGATGATCAGGGAATTGTAAAGGAAATGGATTAGCAGCATATGTACACTGTCATACCTTATCTATTGAAGCTCATATGTAAGTTAACATTTCTTTTTGAAGATCATGGTTAGTTGTGTTGGGTTTTTGTTGCATGATGAAAACATGAACTCATAATGATTGACACCTGATGGGTAAAGTTGCAAAATTTGAAGAAGAATTGGTTAAATATAGTATATGTTAGGAAAGATGTTACAGGCTTGGAAAAATGTACCGCACTCTACTGCATCTGGAGATATGATCATGTGGATAGGAAATATGGATATGTATTACTCTCAAGTATCACTGTTTCAAATTTGAGATCACAATTCTTACCGCAAAAGTGTTTAGGAGACAGGAGAATGAAATAGTAAAGAAACAAGGCAAGTACAGTCACAGAGTGACTGGAGAATGCTCCACATTTCTCCGCAGATGAAGATATGAGGATGTGGTTTGGAGGAAAGATAGACATGAGTAACAAATATGTACACTTCAAGTTTCAAGAAATAATTTGTACCGCAGATGGTTTTTCAGAGTTAAATGTACATGAAGACATGTCTTGGTGCTGAGTGGTGCGAATAGAAGAAGAGAGTTAAAAGTTACCGTAGTACACCACACAATGACAATTGGTCTTGCTGATTGAATAAAAAGTTCTTATGATTGGGAGGTATGTGATAATCAAGTTTCAAGTAATTGTGTTCACCGCAAGTATTGTCTTCATAGCCTTATCTTAAGATTGAGCAAGCAGAAGTTACTAAGGATACCAACATCAGAGACCTAGTGTCTGCGCCATAATGAAACATCTTGAGATAACAAGAGAAGTATACATGAATGTTTTACAAGTCACATAATGGTTAGCAAGTGGTCTGAATAATGTAATTTTGTCTTCTCCAGTACCGTATTGTGTCTGGAGTCAAGTACAAGGATGGGTAGTTGTTGAGGTGCCGACTTGGTGGATAATAAAGACCTGTTGAGTGTAATGGATGTGCGCCATCCTAGAAGGGTGTGTCAAGGCTAGATAGGACCTGATTATGCATTATTCTTGAACTGCATTGGAACTTTGCTTACCACATATGTTTGGGAGCCAACTGAAATGGCCTCTACATGCTTCTTGCTACATGCTTCATCTTGGCCGACCAAGCAGAGGGTTTTTGATGCTTGCAGAGGATATATATAAAGAATAAAAATTTGTTGAAAGATAGAAAAATTTGGTAACAATAAGGAAAGTTAGCATTGTCCGAATATACTTGCAGCAGAAGCAGATATGATGATGAAAAGTGCCAAGGATCAGTTCATGTAATATAACACAGATGTGGAAGATATTGTGAGCTCTACAATGATAAAGAAGAATACCTAAATATGTTTTGATGTTATGGATATCTATATTGTTGTTGTAAGGAAGACAGATAGTAGTACAGAAGCTGAAGTGATCAACATTTTGTAATATGCTTGTAAAGGTGTAAATTGATCAGGGAGTTGTAGCTTCCTTTGGGTTGTAGCCCATAAACAATATTGTAATCCTATTTTATCCTTATTTGTGAGGATGGATTTGGACAATAGATCCAAGCAACTTGCTCACCTGTGGTTTTTCCCTTCTTGGGTTTTCCAAATAAATCTGATGTTATGGTTTTGTGTTGTATTTCTGCATCTCTCATGTTTCGAATGGTTGTATTAGTTTGATTGCTACAGAAAATTTGATTAAATATTGATTCTCCCCCCTCTTAGTACTTCTATGTGTTCAACTCTCTCTCTCTCTCTCTCTCTCTCTCTCTCTATCTTTCCCCCTCCCCCTCTCTAACTATTTCTCTCCCCATGTCTCTTTCCCCCTCTCTATCTCTCCCTCTCTATCCCTAAGTCTCTATCTCCATTTTAAAAATGTCAAATGGGATCCTTTAGACATAGTTATTGTTGGGTCCCAAAATTGACTACAACCGAAAACTCTAAAACATTCCTAAATCACCTAGGCTAGGGATTGTCGTCAAGGTGATAGTAAGAGGTTTATCAACAAGTTAAGGGGGATTTTGGCCAACTAATAGGAGTGGGTAGACTCCTTTACACTTCAAGCTCAGCTTAAACTCTGGAGGGATATTCCAAGGGGTATACCTGAATAGGTATTAAATTCAAACTAGATGAACAACTAAAAACGTGGACAACCAAACCCAACTCGTTGTCTTGGTCCCAAAAGTTGTCACTAAACCAAGAACAACTGGCTATCACAAAAACCCCTATATAGCTAATTCAACTATGTGAATGTACATGCACAGCAAAGACAGTTTTTTCCCTTAAACTCACTTACAATAAGGACTTCTTCTTTTAAGTAGAGACTTTTTTTTCTATTTTCTGGAAACAATCTACCAACTTCTCTGGACGGATTCAATATGTGGTTTGCTTGTTGTCAATATATATGGGCCCCAAGTTTGTTCGGCTTCCTAAAGATTCAAGGGAGTCACTTTGGCCACCAATGGTGTCTAGTGGCTTGCGTATTGAGGCAGTACCCCTCACTCCATGACTCGGGTAAAAATAATAATTGCTTTGCCACAAATGATAGCTCTTGGTTTACCTCATGGATGGGAACTAGTCAATCAGGTAGGGGTCGTTGCCCTTTTCACTGGTAGGTCCTCTCAATGGGCCAGCTACTTCAGGGTTCCTGTGGTACTCCTCACAATGAGTTTTAGGGCTATATGCCCAAGTACTTCCCCCAGTTAAGTGGATAGGGATGTTCCCTAATCCGAACCTGCAATCCAAATGAACAATAAGATGTGAAAAAAAAAGATACTACTGCAACAATCACAGCGCTTGGAGGGCCACTGCGAAAAATTTGTTTTGACAAAAATTCCACCCAACAAGCCTAAGAAAGCACTCTGATACCAGATGAGAGGAACCTCCTGCAACAAACTAATGAAAAATGCATGAAATAATAGATAGCAGAAACACATAAGGAATTTATTGATCACATGCCACTTCAAGGGGGCAACCTCCTTTAAGCAAGCTCAATACAATAAATTCGTGGATGCCTTCATTGGCCTCAACACTTACTTATATACTAAGTCTAATCTAAACAACTATTACTTCCCATGACTGTGGGATAATACAATATGCTCATGGGATGACTTACAAAGCATATGCATCCATAGCAACTAATATACTAACAAAGTAAAGAGAAGGGTTAAACACAGGTTCCTAATAGGCATTTACTTCCATTTACTTTTTCTATCTCAAATTATATGATTATGACAAGTGTCATAATCCTATGTTGTCTTATGTCTCACCCTTTCCTATATATATACAAGTGTTATCTATGTGCTTTTCAATCCTATTCTATCTTGTATGCATTGTACCATTATTGGTATTTAGCAATGCTTGTTGCTTCCCTTTTGTGTGAAAAATTTTCCAGTGTTGCAGAGTGTTCCTACACCTATGAGTCCTTTTGGTGACTTCAACACTTTTATTTACACTTATGTCCTCGAATTTACTTGCTATCACAATTAAATCATAACCGTTTTTCTCTCTTATCTTCAATTTGTTGAGTTAGTTTGGAAGGTTGAGAAAAAGACTATGTAGGAGTAATCCTATCTCTTATACTTGGGAACAATTGCCTTTTGATGACTAGTCCTCTCTCCTCTAATTTGCATGTCATGACAATAGCCTCTGATATAGAATTTGGATTAAAATTGTGCACCTCATGTTGTATGTGATCCTTGAGCCCTGATAAAAATAAGTCATTCAAATTTTCATATGCAATTGGTTCCACTCGAAATGATAGATTTTAAAACTACTAAATATAGTCCTTCACAAATCTTGTTTGGCATAATTTTGCTAATTGGTTGAAATAGTTCTCTATCACACTATCACAATAGTTTAACTATAACTCATTAGTAAAAATTGACCAATTGGCACTAAGACCCTTCTTCTTCTTCTAAGTACAAAGCCATTGAATACCAAATGAGCTGCTCCAAATCTTCTAAGTATAAAGATTCCACTACCACCTTTTATCCACATTGGATTTGATGTACATCAAAAACGTTATCCATTTGTTTGATCCAAGTGATTAGATCCTTCCCATCAACCTTACACGTTTCCACTTTTGGCATCAGGTTACGCAGTCCTAAATGGGTACTAGTTGAAGGTAGTGGCTATGACATATTTGTGATTTCAATGGGTTGTCTATTAGTGGTTGGTGGTTGAAATGGTGAATTCTATTACAAGTTAAACAATTGAGATCTCATCCAATTAGTGACTGATGTTATTCATATGAACTTAGAGGTTATGCACACTATACTTGAGTTGGCTCACTTCGTGATCTATCAAAGAAACCCCTAGAATAGAAGATCCCTTAATTACCATTTCTAGCTCCACATCCTCTTTATTAGGAGTTTTTCCTAGTATGTATGAATTATTGCCTCGACCTCTAGTCTATGGCCCTGTCATGATGTGGAAAAGTAATTTTGTAATAAATTACACAAAACAAATCCACATAAGCTAAAAATTTACTATAACTTACTTGGGCCTAGATCTCACTTTTCAAAATAAACTCCAAGAAAGTATTTGATTTATAGCCTTGAGAGCGACTTTGGTGAAAACCCTAATTTCACAATAACTCCTTCAAAATTGCTTCAAATGATCTCAAATCTAGATTAAAGTAGCTTCAATATGTTTCTAATCAACCTTTCAAAGTTTAGAAAAAAAAATTCACCAAATTGAAAGAGAGATGCACTTCACAATCTAACCTCCTAAATTGAAAAAAGTCGCCTTATTTCTTGCCTTTTGAATGCAAGATCATACTCTGATACCACTCATAATGAAATAAATTGCACAATAGAAGAATGCAAACAACAAATTATTAGAAATATAATATGAATACTCATAAATACTTGATAATAATAAACCACTTCGAGGGGGCGAACCTCCAAAGTATTCAACAAAAAATAGAATAGAATATAATGATCAACTACTACTCACTACCTCCTACATATATACCATACTATGCCTTGGATGCCACCTAGGCTAATTAAACTAATTATATAAGAGTATATAAATGATTATATAGCTTAATTAAGGGTTATGCTAGCCACAAGTCAACTACACATATTCCAATATAATCAATGGGACGTTAAGGGCGTAGTAATCAGAAAGCACCTCTACAAGATTTTTATTTTTCAAGGTCTATAGACCTTTATCATTAATTAATATTGCCCATTTTTTTGTGCCATAACATCGTATTATCAATGGGTAACTTTCTCCTTGAGGTAAGAGGATGCTTAAGTATCCAAATGCACGACCATTAGAATTGGATACAACATATCTCTTCGCTATAGATTCTAACAACAAAGGTGTAAATTATATAGATCTCTTCACTGCATGTAGAAAAGAACTATTGTATTGTATGTAGTGTTAGCATCAACTTGAAAGAGAGTACCAACTTGAACCCCCTTCATAGGCACCATAGTTTCTCAAACCATCTTACAACCTCCATTGCCAAAGAGCACCTAGACACTTGCATCATTCATTTAATTTACAAATAATAAGCTCTATGTCAAACCAGGGATGTGTAGGAATGCAGTAACCCCTTTGACCTCCCATCAGAAAATTAAATCTTGACTCTCCAATGACCAACAATGTTGAGATATGAGTTATCACAAAGATATACCTTCCCACCATTATTATTCTCATAATCTGAAAACCACTCCTAGTGGGAGTCATGTGGAAATAAGCTTTGGAGATACATTGTCAAGGTTGTGATAAAGGCATCTCCTACATCCTCCTAAGAAGTTGTAGAATCAAAATCATCATCAAACTCAGCCTTTTTCTTCTTTTTATCGTCCTTGTTGTCTCTTCTAAAATGGATCATCTTTCTCCAATTCCAATAATTGGACTTGGACTTACTAGGAGACTTACCTCTCCCACAAGATTTAGATTTATTCTTGTCCTTCTTTCCTTTTTCTTTTTACCATCCATGAACAACCAAGGCTTCCTTGGTGGATTTTGTAGCCTTTTGCCTCATCTCCTCCAAGACTAGAGTAGCCATGATCTCATCAAGCACAAGTTTTTAGCATTGCTTCCAATAGCCATTACCAAGTTGTCCCATGGGTCCAAAAAAACAAAGAAGGGTCATGCATCGATCTTCCTCTTACATATTCACACCCACTAAGTGTAACTGTGTCATGATCATGTTGAATGCATTTAAGTGCTTGACAATAAAATTACTATCACCCATCCTCAAAGTATACAGCTTCTTCTATAGGAAAAGCTTGTTAACTAGAGATTTATCCTAGTATAAGTTCCTCAACTTCTTCTAGAGGTTTTCTATGATGGATTCTTCATAGACATTCAACAACACTGAATCAACCAAGCAAATCCTAATAAGGCTTCTCATCTTTTTGTCCAACACTAGCCAATCTTCTAATGACATTGCAACAAGTTTGTTTCAAAAAATTGCAATCCACAGATCATGATCTATAAGTAAATCCTCCATCTTGAGCTTTCATAGCTCAAAGTTAGTGTCATTGAATCTTTCCATCTTCAATCTCGAAGTGCTTGCCATCTTCCTTGAAACAAAGATCTCTACACACACTCCCACTCAAACTAAGATTAGTCAAAAAATCCTTGTTCCTACCACCTAGGACCTGAGTTGATCAAGATCTGATACCAAATGAAAGGAAGCTAAGATTGTAGAAACACTTTCGACACTAATCTATGAGAGATGTATATAAAATACTATCAAAACAATTTATAGGAAAGAATAAGATACACAAAATAACCATAACACAATGATATACTGTAAGGAAAACCCTTTTGGGAAAAAACCTAACCTCCAAAGCATGAACTAATTATATCATAAACAACAATATCAATTGCATACAATGTCTAGGCTCAAGGGAAAAATCACCAACATATAGATTTGGAGTAACATTGACGTTACATAATTGTACCTACAAACTCACTATGAAACCTCCATCTCTAGCATCTAATAAATAGAGAAAGCAATCCATGAAACCATGAGTGGTAAACCACAAACCATGGGCCAGTACCATGACCCAAAATGGTGCTAAAATCAAGGGCCCAAATTCCAACACCCCCTTGGTCTTGATCTTCTAGGCTAAAAATGGAATATTCTCTTACACCTATCATATCTTTTCATAACCTATCGTATGTAACTCCCCAAGTTGGGCACTCCATTTTGGCTCCATTATCTCCATTGAAAGATGTTGTATGATTCATCATAACATGCATCATAAGTTGATCAACAAGTCAAGTCAACAATGTAGCTCCCCTCTTACATGCTCTTACACACATCACAGATTCTCTTACACCACTTATATTGTCATAGATGCTCTTACACATCTCACATAACAGATATTCTCTTACACACATATACAGATGTCATAACAAAGTATACACATGGCAATAATGGCCAAGTCATGGTGGGATGCCCTTATCCATGAGGGCCCACAAATAATTAATAAATAATAAATAAATTTAAACATTAGGATGCAAGGTTTATGGCACCTTTTCTAACACCTTTGTCTAAAGATAAGTTTGTATAGTTTTGAGAAGGCATTGATGTTAAATGTTCTTCATTTTTACATGAGTAGCTAATAAGCCTATTTTTTACAAGGAGCCCATATCATCTAGTTGTTTTGTTTGATGAAATAAAACTTATGGGGCAATGTTGAAACTATAAACTTTATTCATCAAATCCCATAGATGTGTCTATGCATATAGACACTTCTATGTGTGTTTTTCTATTTAAAGGATTTTTGGATCCTTAAATAAAATAAAGCAAATATAGAGAGTGCTCCCTAATTTCAACTAGTTATCACACTCTAGGATAGTGTCTCTTCCTTTCTAGAGATGGATTAAGTGCCTCAATATGATTTTAATATCCCCACTACCCTTCATCTATATTCTTGATGTTTATTAATGGAGCATGCCATTAGCTTTGGCATGTGATCATGTAGCTTCCTTTAATTTCCCCTACATTATAGGAATCTCTAAAGCAAAAGTGTGGTAGCTTTTTTGGCTTTACCTGAGAGATATCACTAGCAAGAACTCAACTCCCTTGTGTGGTTTGTCTAAGAGCATATTTTTGTGGAAAGGGGTAGACTCTCACTATGGTAGAGCAACTTCATATTGGAGATTGGAAAACACTTTAATGTATCCCAAAACTTGCTTCCTTAAAATTCATTAATAGAATCTTGGGAAGGGAGGATCTAGATAATAAATGAGTGTTCAAATCTCATGCTTAGATTGTGGAAGATTTTATAGTCAAATTACAAGTGAGGGTGGTAGACGAGGAAGTGCTTGACTAAATTTTGAATGAGCTTCTACCATCATCTTTTTTGAACAGGAAGGCGTGAGGGAAGGATGATCTTCCTCGCCTTAGAAAACCACCTATGTAGTGTGCAATTACCATAGGAAGTGAAAATGTCTATGACCAAAGGAGGAGCTTGTATCTTTTTATAGCTATGTTTAAGTAGCACGTGAACTCGTACTTTTGTCAATGGCCCAACACGGTGGCAGCAGAACTCACAAAACTTTTCAATGTCTTTGCCATTCAAACAAGAAACACCATTTTGTCTACCAATCCCATGGTCGTTAAGATTACTATTGCATGGTTAGAATGTGAACACTTTTCAATTTGGTTGAATTATTCCCAACCGATCTATACATTTTATAGATTATGTACCCGCCACCACCACATTGCCACGTTGTACATCATATGTTCCAAATAAGGGAGGTACATAGTTAGTAATGAGGAATTAATGTATATACATGCAAACTTATAGCTCTATTGATGTATGAACAACCTTGTGAGACCCATTCTTCTCGCCCATGAAACTACCTTCTCATTGCGCAAACAAACTGTCCACATTAATGAGGAATCAATTTATATACATGCAAATCCAAAGCTCTCTTGATATATGAACCACCCCACCGATTCTTCCAACCAACCCACAACTTCTCTTTGCACAAAGTTCATGTCTGGAAATTCATTTCATCTAAATTTAAAAAACTCACAATGCGAGTGGTTCGTATATTTTACTTCTAACTCTAGGACTAGGACTAGGACTAGGACTAGGACTGGTGTAGAGCTCTGATTCATAGATACACAGGAAATGATTTAACTGTGTTATGATTTAACTGTGTTAGGAAATGTTTACATTCTTTGGCACCCTTGTGAGTATGCCTCCTACTCACTCAATTTTGAAAATGTGAGAGGGTGTGACCGAAGGTTATGGAGTTTGGCTTTACATCTATCAATTGCATTTGTTTAATTGATAGTATAGTGTAACTTCATTTTTTTTCAAAAGTAGATTTTAATTTTTTTTGGTTTTTTAGGCCCTCAATTCCCACAACCTTGTTTATATCTTATGGTTCACTAATATTTTCAAGAGGAATATTAATTGCTTGTCTACTTTCAAAGAATATATGTTGTTGCAGTCGTGCAGTTTGTTTGGTAGTCTTTAGTATCATGCTAGTTAAGCTCAGTCCTTTGTTGGTGCTAAATAACCTTCTAGTTAAACAAGCCCTAGAAATTCGCTTTACATAGGCATCTATTGGAATCATTAATGATTTGTAGAAGATATATAGGCAAATTAACATCATTGTTGACAAAATATCCTCATGAATGGTTGTTTTCTTCTTTATCGATGATAGGGTTTTTTTCATTTTCCCTTATGGGCCAAATCTAATCCCTTACCCAACTCACAAATTTGATCATGCAACTTTTGTATTTACTTGTATCTGGTAAAGGGAGTTTTTAGGCTAATTTTATTGTATTTATACTTCAAGTTGTTGACAAAAGTATAGCAGGTTTCGGTGCTACTTAAGCTCAGTCTAAAATAACTATAGCAAATGCAACATGAATCTAACAAACTCTTCTCCTTTCATATTTCCTCTCCAGAGGGATAAAACCATGAAATGCTTTGATACCATTTCAAAATTACAAGCATAAAACTGAGATCACACCATTATTGATCGAGTAATATAACATCAAATAAATATGTAAAGCTATATTGTTTTTGATATCGGTAAGTTGCAAACAAGGGTGCATATCCCTATTACAATATGTAAAGCCATATTGTTAGTTCAAGATTCATCAAGTAAATTACATTATTTGTATTGGCTTATAAAGCCATTCCCTTCAACTTTCAAAACCACCTTACAATAAATTCTTGCACAACTACCCTAAACTACCACACTCACAACATAATACTATTTATAACTTAACATATTAGCAATTCAACATTATTTATTTACTAACCTATAAACTAAACTATATAAAGATGTAATATAAACTCCCAAATGCTTCACTCTCCACATGTGCTACAACTATTCCAACGCGGTAAATGAATCAAGTCAAAGATTCAACTTCTATTCCTCCCAAATATGGTACCATTCAACAAGCATTAATTGTAATTCAAGAAATCAAGTGTGACCTCCACCTAGTTAACACAATCATCACATAGAGCATGTGCAAGATTCTCTCCTCAAAGTAACTCCTCCACATACGAGTGCCTCAATTAAGGTCAAAGGCATGAAAATAAAGGTCCAACATGTAAATTGAATAAACAAATGAAATTTGCTCACCATCCCAAACACCCTTATGAGAAATTGTGACCCTTCAACATCCACAAGGTGTCATAAGCAAGTGAACAAGTGGCAAATGGGCCCTCCAAAGATTCCAATTGTTATATGTAAAAAGTGGGAAGATGATAAATAGTGTCAAGATCTATCAAATCAACCCTCCTTTCACACTAACACTCAAGGACAACAACTGAGTCAAGTCACTATAGATGGAGAGGACTCAGCTATAGGTTGATGTACTCAGGAATGGTATGGAAAGACTGATTAGATTGAAAGATTTATCAAACCCTAGATTCAATAAGCCTCAAACCCTAATTATCATGAAATCAGGTACAGATGAACAAATTATTATAGATCACCGAATAGGAAGGCACTCGGGAAGGATTGGAAACATACCAGGGGTTTGATTTCTAGAGTTGAAGACTTTGTGGACTACGGGGCGGGCGCCCAAGTTTGATAGGGTAATATTTCTACAAATCTAGAATAGTGAGCAGCGTCAGATGATGTTCAGCTCCTGAGTTCAGGATGAATCCTATCAGGAGGACTACGAGGCGGGCGCCCTAGTCCAGTAGGGTAAAATAATAGCAACTTTCTACAAGATCTGGAATCCTTATCCTCTGAATTGCTTCTCTACACCTATACTTCACCAAATCCCGCACTTGTAACTTGCAATCACAAAGAGAGGGGTTTGGGGGTTGTGGTGTTTAGGAGCTTACCTCGGTCAAGCCCCAAAATGACATGTTCAAGTCTTCCAACATTGTTTTTAGATAGATTGTGTGCCCAAGGGAGGGAAAAGGCCAAAGCAATGATGAAATAGATTGATTGAAATACAAATAGATATCACCTTTGAGGTGAAACCCTCATGGAGATGAAGAGCCTTCAAATCATGAGGAGATGGATTTACGAAGCCAAATATGCAATAAACAAACACAATAACAACACAATTTTGCTCTGCAACACAATGAATGCCTTGAAATCCCTTATCTCAAAGTCACAAGTTTGCATTATCCATCTAGGTGTAAAATGAAGTCCTAAACATGTTTATATATGCAATCCCGCTAACTTTCGTAATTCAAATTGAACAGGATGACAAAGGGAAACCTTTTGAGAGGTCCCAAGCCGACACATTTAAATTTAGATCCCAGAAAATCAGCCTGGACTTGGGTGCGGGTGCCCAAGTCCCAAGGGCCTTTTTTGGTCTTGATTAACATTTAATATGGGCCCCTAAGTCCTATTTGACATGGGTTTCAGAGGAAATTGCCTTGGGATAAGTATTAAGCTTGCATAATGTAAACACGGGGACCTAGGAGCTAAACTAGGAGGTAAAAAGGCATGAGGTTACTTTTTACTCCATAACATTTAGCCCCCACTTTAATGTATGTATGATCTTATGATTCAATACATGCATTAAAGTACAGTTGAAGCATAAAAACACATCAAACACACCAAGCACATAAAGCTAAGGCATACCTAAAGGTTGGAGGACTATTTCTAGCCCCCAATCTCAGGTAAGCACTAGAAAACACATGGAAGACATGCAAGACACAATGAAGATAGTGAGAAGCACGCAAGACATGGAGAATATAGTGAAGCATGCAATACATGAAGAAGACATGAGAGCAGTCACGCAATACATAAGGAATACAATGATTTAATAATTAAATAAATCCTAGACTAGGGGGCAGAGGGAGCTCATCACTACGCACCTTTAGACCGCCAAAAACACACAAAACAAAACCTAAAATATGGAGGGAGCTCATTGCTATGCGCCTTTAGACCACACTAGGGGGAAGACACAAAACAAATTTTGAATGTGGAGGGAGCTCATCGCTACGTGCCTTTAGACCACACTTGAGGGAAGACACAACAAAAACACAAAGAAGACACACGGAATACACAAGCACCAGATAGTATGCCATAGACACACTATATGTCTTATACACGACAAACACGAGCGATGGGAGGAGCTTATTGCTAAGTTCGACCATCTAAAACACATTGTAGACACACCTAATGATTGAGCTACGCTACCACAATCACCAAAGACACACTTAAGGGTTAATGACTCAAGATCCAACCCCGCCTCTGCGGAGGACTTTGTATAAAAGGATGTGCACTAGCTCAAGAGATACACCATCCCGCCTTCTGTAGAAGGGATTTGTATAAAAGGATACTCACTAGCTCAAGAGATATGTCATCCCGCCTCGCAATGAGGGATTTTTGCTTGTATTTTATTAAGGATGTGCACTATCTCAAGAGATACACCATCCTGCCTCGTGATGAGGGCTTTCAAACACACTTTGTTAGTGCCAAAATAATCAAACAGATACCATTATATATGCCCCCACCTTAAGGTTGTTGGTACCACTTGCTGGTATCAAGCACATTAAGGTAGATTGAAAACACACAAGGGAACAAGAGCTCTTGCAAAGCCCATGCCCCCAAAGGTGACATTGTGCTTACAATCACCGAATGTTCCCACAAACACAATGATATGAATTGCTAACATAATCAACAAGCGATAAGGTTAGAACATCTTCTTCTAAGATACCAACTAAATCACATCATAGAAGCTATGCATAAATCAGATTACATCAAATAACCAAGGCTACACTTGCAAGTTCAGAACCAAGTTTAGCCATTGGGCTTATACTGCGGATATCTCAAAACCGAGTGTAACAACAAGGTGAGATACAAAACCATCCAAGGTGCATGGAGCAGATGTATTGCAAAAGGTTTGTTAGAAGAGATATGACAACATGATATATCACACGAAGTGATTCTACTAGTCAAGCGTTAGATATATATATCAACTCCATCTTCATATATGGACTAGGTCCATTTTTGCTTACTTGCTGAAGGGACACATGGTCTACATCAGTTATTTGTTTGTTTTCGTCATCCGACGACTAGGTAGAATCACTGAAGAAGGTAAACAATAAAATGAGAGAGGAGAACCAAGTGCCTTAGGAACATCACGTAGGAGGATGCCCCCAAGACATCTTCCGCAATGCTATGCCCCTAAGGCACGACACAACAATAAAATAGAGGGGACGAAAAATAGAAGAATGGTCACAACAGAGGCGGTCTCCTGGTATCCTTGACCTTACAAGAGTATCAAGGGTCATCCTAGGAGACCTAACCAACACATAACAAAACATGGGGGAACACAACATGACATATATATAATCTAAGAGGAATTCAAACTTGCGAGAATCTTAGAGAGGTGGTCCATCAAGTGTGAAAAATTATGTGAGAAGTTCAGACCTGATTGATATTTGTTTTCAAAACGGTCATGCAGTGCTTGTTTCTCAATACCCTGTATGTTTAAAATATTTTGTTGCTTATGCGGAGGGGAGTCATTGCTATTTCCCACTGATGACATTCACCTTGTTCTTTTCTGATCTTTTGCTTTATTATTCTAATTTGCTTGATGAAGGAGACTTTCGCGATGAAATGGGATTCTTTCCATCATGACAACTTTTTCTTGCTTGATGTTATCTTGTCTAGGTTGCTCAATTTGTGTATCCAGTGCATCTCGGTTGTCTCTCGATCCTTAAAGGGATAACGACAAAGGAACATCAGCATAGATACCTTTCCCACATGGATGAGGTGAGTTATCAATCATCTCCTTATCCACTTCTATCATGCCAATTATGTCATCATAGTCAAGGTAGTCATCTTTCTGTTCTATTGTATTTTGCTCTACCATATTGTTGTCATTATGTTTAGGAAAAGGATTTGTAAAGATCTGTAAATTCTGATTTGAAGGGGCAACCAACTTATTTCCATTGTCATTCACACCAGTTATCTGTATTATATTAGAATCGATGAGGTCTTGAATTTCATGTTTCAGATGCATACATAGTTCGTTGTCATATCTTGCTGAGTGGTGATACTAACAAAAGGCATTAGCATCAAATGATGGTCCTTGTATCATGTTGCTATCAAATGGTTTCATAGGAGGAAGCTTCAAAAGATTGTTGCTTACTGCTTGATTCATAATTGATTGAAGAGAGTTGGATAATGGAGTAAACTATCTTTGTTGTTTCTTGAATTGAAATGGTGCTCGATTAGGATCTAGTGATAGCAGACAAATGTGATTGAAAATTATTCGAATGTGGCCCATTGATCTTGATGGAACTCTTGTTATTCATCTTAAAGTTGTTTTGAGATGTTCCATCCATGGATTGACCAACTTGAGTCGATGAGTTTTGATTCTCATATTGACTAGACGAAAGCTGGTAATCACAAAGAGCTGTGCATAAATGTTGAAAATAACTATACTTCATCAAGAGGATTTTATCATGGATGTTAGGTTGTAAATTTGTAATGAATACCTTCTGAACATCCTCATCTATAATCATATATTGTATCTGTGCAAAAAGAGCTTGATATCAATTAATAAACTCAGTTAACTTCTCTTTCTGACTTTGTTTGCAATGAACTAAATCAATTAATGAGACTGAAGGTCCAATATTTGCTTAGAAATGTTGCAAGAATTGATCAACAAGCTATGAGAAAGAATGTATTGAATTAAGAGGTAATGAGAAAAACCATTCCAAAGCGGTAGATCTTTGAGGGATCGCGGAAAGAGTTTTGCTAACAAGTCCTCTTCAAAGAAGAAATCACTACATAGTCGTGAATGCTACCACATGAGTATTAGGATCACCTTTACCATTATACTTCTCAAAGAAAGGGGTCTCAAACTTATTAGGCATTTGAGCTCTCAAGATTGTAAAAGATAAAGGACTACGAGCATAATATGTTTGTATATTAGGTTGAGATGAAGCATTGGTCAAATTTGTCACTTTTTGCTGTAAGGAGGCCATGCCTTGTAAAATTTGGTTTAAGATGGCATCATTAGGAGATGCGGTTGGTGGGTTAGAAGAATTGGAAGCTGTAGTCATGAAATTCAAAGGTGATTGATTATGAGTAGTAATGAAAGGTGCTTAAGAGCAATTATAAGTGAAATGTGGTTGAGAATAGGTGGAATGCAGCGGTGGTTGAGAATAGTTATTCATGTAGGAAGACACCTTAGGTGCTAGGTTTTGATAATTGAATCCCATAGCCTTGTAATTTTGTGAATTAATGCCATTAGATACTCCCATGCTAGTGGTAGCATTACTACAGGCTTGTGCATTAGTAGTGAGGACTGATGATGTAAAAGTGGACATTTCGGTAGTCGGTATAGGTGTTGATACCTATGTATGATTCAGTGATGACACATTGTTAATAGTATTCGCGCAGTCGGCCACTGACATAATGTTGTGATTCACTATATGGGTTAATCCATGGAGCATGTTAACACCGTCTTGTCCTTCTTTTAATAACTCTCTTAGATTATGAACAACAGGTGCATCTTCTTCAGCTATCCTTTATTTTTCCACAAATGCTTGAAAATCAGCTAGTTCTCTATCAAGTTTGCTGATTTGATCATCAGGTACATGTGTTATCACATCAATAGGATCTTCAGGATCCTTAAATGTTTGTTCTTCCACCATGGTAGGAGGAATGATATCTTGCAAAATTTGTGTTTCTCCCTTTGTAAAGTAAGTGTTTAGTAGATTTTTTTATGTTTGCATATCAGTGCTATTCAAAGCACTAGAACCCATTAGTCTATGGATTATCCTTACAAGGATACTTCTATTAGGGTAGTGGGTTATACAACTCATGCAAAAGCATACAACACTCAATGCACAAACTAATAGAACAACCAAAAGGAGTAGGATAGTTGTGCTTGTTGAAATACACAATGTGTAAATGCAAAAGGTAAAATTTTCAAAGATAGGATGCAAAAGTATGCACTATGATCCAACACTACACTTCAAAATCAAATTTGAATGAACATTGAAAAGGAGTAGCAAAATCTAAAAATGAAAATTTGACTACAAACCCTAGTTTTTGCAAAGACTAGGTTATATGAAAAAGACAACTTTTTAAGCAAAACCCTAGCAAATACAACTTTTAAATGCAATGTTTGATATGAAGCAATGATGAATTACTGTAATAAAGATTAGATCTAATGCAAATATCAGAAAATTAAATCTTTTTATGATATGTAATGTAAAATATGCAAAACTATGTCTTAATGCAAGCATAGAATGCTTGTTTTTTTTGAAAATTTTCAAATGTATGCTATATTTTTCAATGCAAGATGATTAATATGATATGAATGAATGCAAGGACTAATTACAACACTCAACAAGATGCAAGCTCAGTAAAAACATAGGTTCACCAAAATGTTATATGTAAAAAGTGGGAAGGTGATAAATAGTGTCAATATCTATCAAATCAACCCTCCTTTCACACTAACACCCAAGGAAAAAAATTGAGCCAAGTCACTATAGATGAAGAGGACTCAGCTACAAGTTGATGTACTCAGGAATGATATGGAAAGACTGATTAGATTGAAAGATTTATCAAACCCTAGATTCAATAAGCCTCAAACCCTAATTATAATGAAATCAGGTATAGATGAATAAACTGTTACAGATCACTGGATAGGAAGGCACTTAGGAAGAATTAGAAACTTACTAGGAGTTGGATTTCTGGAGTTGAAGACTTTGCAAACTACAGGGTGGGTGCCCAAGTTTGATAGGGCAATATTTCTACAAATCTAAAATAGTGAGCAGTGTCAGATGTTTAGCTCCTGAGTTTGGATGAATCTTGTTATGAGGACTACGGGGTGGGCACCCTAGTCTAGTAGGGTAAAATAACAACAACTTTCTACAAGATCTTGAATCCTTTTCCTCTGAATTACTTCTTTGCACCTGTACTTCACCAAATCCCACCCCTGTAACTTGCAATCACAAAGAGAAGGGTTTGGGGGTTGTGGTGTTTAGGAGATTGCCTCGGTCAAGCCCTGAAATGACATTCAAGTCTTCCAACACCATTGTTAGATAAAGTATGTGCCCAAGGGAGGGCAAAGGCCAAAGAAATGATGAAAGAGATTGATTGAAATACAAATAGATGTCACCTTTGAGGTGAAACCCTCATGGAGATGAAGAGCCTTCAAATCATGAGGAGATGGATTGATGAAGCCAAATCTACAATAAACAAACACAATAACAACACAATTATGCTCTGCAACACAATGAATGCCTTGAAATCCCTTAGCTCAAAGTCACAAGTTCGCATTATCCATCTAGGTGTAAAATGAACTCTTAAACATGTTTATATATGCACTCCTGCTAGCTTTCGTAATTCAAATTGAATAGGTCGACAAAGGGAAACCTTTTGAGAGTGCCCAAACCAACAGATTTAAATTTAGATCCCGACAAATCAGACTGGACGTGGGTGCGGAAGCCCAAGTCCCAAGGGCCCTTTTTGGTCTTGATTAACATTTAATATGGGCCTCTAAGTCCCATTTGACATGGGTTTCAGGGGAAATTGCTCCGGGATAAGTATTAAGCTTGCATAATGTAAACATGGGGACCTAGTAGCTAAACTAGGAGGTAAAAAGGCATGAGGTTACTTTTTACTCCATAACACCAACCATATTTAAACATTCAAATGAGAGTTAAAAAATTTGAATTCAAATATTTGAAGATTATAGATTTCCTCCTAAAACTAGAAACACAAGGTTAGACCTCAAAAACCCAACATTGCAATAAAAATGTTTTTAGTTAATGAAGGTGGTTGGACCCCTAAGATGGATTGCATCAAAAGGGGGAGCCCACATTTGAGATCTTTAGAATCTATACATATTTGGGATTATTGAATAATAAATGGATTGAGAGGGAAGGTGAGGAAAAAGATGAGGAATATAAGAAAACGTGAACAAAAGGATTTGTTCTTCACATCATGTTCACCAAAATATGTATGCATGGAAATCTAGCACACAAGACTTTGCGTAATTGGATGGATGACTGCATACTTATGGTTGAGGTGGAGATTGTTCTAGTTGAGGTGTAGATGGGGATAAGTGCAGAAAGATGGGGATGGAAAAAGGAGCAAATGAGTTAGGCCAAAAATATTAGCAAAATCAGATCATTTGAGAAAGAATGAATACCCATTTAGGTTCAGACACATCAACCAAAACAAATATCCTTTTTTGGCAAGACTAGCCCAATATCCAAAAAATAAATATCCAATCCAAAATAGATCTATGTTTTTCAAATATTTGGTCTTGCTAACCCCGTTTTCCCATAATGGCTGCCATTAAAATGGATATCTAGTTTATTTTTCTAGTGAGATATATGTTTGAGACAAATATACAGTCCCCTTTTATAATCAGATATCCATTTCAAGAAAATATTAGGTACATTCAAATTCAAGATGTCTCCCCCAATTGCCTATGGTTTTAGGCTTGGAAATCCAAACCAAAGGCTTATGGACCTATAACTATAATTTTATGATGGCATTAATTGACAAACCCAACTTCAGCAATATAGTTGGTGACTTTATATTGTATACTTTTTGATAAAATTAATAGGAATTGTAGAGTAGAATGTCTACTTTTTAAATATGTAATGGTTTTAAATATTAACCTAATATTTAAATTATTTACTAATTTTCAAACACAATGTCTCACAAACTTGAAAAAAAAAATATATTTTTTAATATATGAGCCCAATCTAAACATCAAGCTCTACAAATTCAAAAGTATCATGTTACAATTATTTTAGGTCAATTTAGGGTGATCATCCTGATTTTTCTACCTTAATCATGTTACATTATTAATAAAAAATTTATCTAAAAAAATTGTTAAAAAAATCCATCTAAATCCTCGATATTGATTGCATTTATCCACAAAGGGATTTTGAAAAATACTTATATTTAGTAGTCCTTAGGTCATTTGTATACACATATTTCTACTTCCACCAAAGTTGAAAAAATGTCACTTTTGTACATCCTTTAATTAACCAACCTTAATCATTTGGGTATTAGAATAAATTACATATTTGAAAACTAGATTCACAATTCTACATTTCATTTTTACACCATGTTTATATTATATCTAGAAGTGCTTCAAATCATTGCCCAAGTACAACTAACTTTAATTCTTAGGTGAAAAGTTATTCCTTTTTGTCATTGTCAACCCTCATTAGCTTGCACTCACCATGGTTTTGGTTCAGGTTAGGATAAAAGAAGGTGAAGTGGAAGTCTTTGTTTATGACTAAATAAATGGTTAGAGTGATCTTGTGGTACATGAGGATGAGGTAGCAAGGAATGGACATGAGGCACTAGTCTAGGCTAAAGAGGAATTTTCAACCACTCTTTTAGCATGTTGAGTTGTTTAAGAAGGATGGTAATAAGAATGGGAAAAGCCTCTTGGACTGGAATTCTTATGTTAGACCTACCTGACTCTAAGGGCACATCAAGCTGATAGTTTTACCCTTAAGGTTGTCTTATGATTTTTAATGCAATCTTCAGATGTTTCAATGGTTGTATGTGTTTGTTTATTTTTTCATAATTCATTTTGATGATTTTTTTGTAATAGTAATGATGTATAAAATGTTTAAATTCTTTTGCTTTCTAGTTTTTCCATCTATAGTTTTGATTTTTTTAATGTTCAATTGAACAAACTAATTTATAATAAATAGAATAAAATAAATTTAATTTATTTGCTTAAAATAAACAAATTAATCTAACTTTAGTTTCATTAAATTACTATGCTACTCTTTATTTTTGTATTTTAAAATGTAACAAAATTAATAAATGCAATAAAATAAAACCTTTGTTTTGTTCTTTTTAAGAAACTTCAATAAATAATAAATATAGAAGATAAATTTCTATAGAAGAAACAATATTTTACATAAGAAAATTCCTTTTTTCAAAGACAACAATCTTTGTAATAATCAATATTTTCTTTCTAGAAAACCAAATATTTCATACACAAGAAACAATCTTTGCCTTTTAAAGATTAGAAATAACCTCATAGACAAAGAGCAATCTTTGTAACAAAGTCTTTTCTTTAGAAAAATAAATCTTTCATACACAAGAACAAAATCTTTTCCTTTTAGGATTAGAAATCACCTTTTGAAGGGAAATATAGACAAGCTATTTTTCTAATAAAAAAATAACAGTGATTTCTCTATGTTTCAAGGTTTTGTAGATTAATGTTTGAAGTTTACTTTATAAGGGAACCTTTTTTCCATTGAAGGATTCCTAGTATCTTCATGGAATTTAAATCTCTAAGAGGGCTCTATGGGGGACCTTGTAGGGAAACCCTCTTCAGATCTAAGTTCTTGAAAAATAACTAAATATATTTTTAAGAAAAATAAATTTGTTTATAGGCAAGGTGTTGACTTGGGGTTAGCTCCCATGATAAATGAAAAAATGAAAAATATCACTTCAAACCCTTTTAATAGGGGGTCAAAGGTCATTTCCACTAAACTAGGAAGCTAAATAAATAGTCCAATTACATACACTCTATTCGAGAGATAAAAAATCTCTCATTCTTCTCTTCAATTTTGGATTAGGAGCGAAGAGTCATGTGTGATGTATTTATTGCTTCCTTGGATGAGTCATTTTATTTTTTATTACTACCCACTCTTCTATCTCCAAGGGCACCTAGTCCTTCACATTGAGATCTCTATTATGCAGATGGGAAGGTGTTCTCACAAGCTTACCATGGGCATCCCCCATAATGGGAGAGTTGTACATTATTGCTTTCTTTAATACGAATTGTTCAACCAATCCATCAATGGATGGATGTGACGAGTCTAGTTATTAGCTAGTTTTCTTATGGTTTTATGCAAGTTCATAGACATTCTCATACATTATCTTATACATATTCCTACATTATGTTATCTTTTATGTTCATTATGCAAACCTGAACATGGTTATTAAGTATATGGAATATGGTTATAATATGATGGATATTGTATGATTATGTGAGGATATGTATGGATTGTAAAGGATATCTATGCTTGACTATGGTTGTTAGTATTGTGTGCATGTTTTGTGAACTAACTCTTGCAGCTGGATGAGATGGACTGTAGCCCGCAACAACTGTAAGGTGCAGCCTGTAGCCAAAGAGTTCCCAGACAGCAGAGCAGGGGAGGTTCCATAATAAACTAAGCGTAGCAACTATAGCATGGAGGCACTTGATGAAGATGATTATGCATCGTGATGAAAATTAATAAAGATGATTAAAGGAGAAGAATTCTGTTTTAGTCAGGAGTCTAACATGATTGATTCAACTAGTCCATGTTCCAATTCTATTACAACAAGAGTCTCAATTTCATTTGGACTCTTCTTTCTTTCTTTTTCAGTTATTGATTGTTTGGCATTTATCACACTCTGGTATGTAGGGAGTGGTAATTTATGATTCTAGTTAAGAGACCTTGTTTTAATAAACTCCCCCGTGTCTATATGTATGGCTCGGTGGTTGAGGTAGTTTAAGTTTTGAAGTTAGTAAGTTGTTCAATTCACAGATATAGTTACCAGATCTTTTTCCAGTTAGTTGTACATAGACAATGTTTTATTGTTCAATGTTGAATTCATGAATAAGATTTTTCAGGAGAATCTTATGTGATATTGTGAGATTTAGCAATGAATGATTTTTGAATTAGTATGATTTTGTCAATCTAAGAAACTAGATTTGAGTTAGATCAATGGAGATAGTCACTTGAGCAAGGGTCACTCAAGGTAACTGTCCCTCACTTCATTTCTTGTATGATTACTTTTGTTATAACAGTTATTTCATAAGTGCATTAGATCCTTCGAGATATTCTAGTTGCTTCAACTTGTTGTACTCTAGAGTGTAGGGTGTATGTTCAAATTATCAATATCAAGTTAACCCTTAGCATTCATTTCTTAACAGTAATTAGTTCCAATCTTATATTGTATGTACTTGTAGCAATACTGCCAGCATCACTTTCTTTTTTGTTATGCAGCTTTGAGATTTCCTAGCAAGTGTAAGACTATATTAGGATGAGTTAGGTAGTATTAAATCTTTGAAATCACATACAATGCCAGTACCATCACAAGCTTACTATCCCTTGTCGATAATTCAATGAAGGTCTTTCCAAAGGTCCAAGTGGATTGTTCAATCAGGCTTTTCCTCTGAATTGTGTGATTGTCACCAAGTTTACTAGACATAGTAAGGACACTATAGGATGAGAGGAAGAAAGTAGTGCTAATTGAGTAGTAGGAGCATTTGCTTAAGCCAAGACTAAATCTATCAAATAATGTTGTTGCTCAACCCCTTACCACAAGGTAGTGTTTGGAAAAAAAAATCTTTCACTGGAGACCTTTGGGAATAGAGTAGCTAAATGTCCATATTCATAACATTTGTGGAATCTAAAAGGAATATTAACATAATCAAGGACTTAGAACCAACCCCAACCATTATGTTTTAGAGATATTATCTTTGAGAGCCCTTTGTCTAAATCTCACAACATAGAAAAAAATCCTTACGCATAGGGAATCAAACTAATTGGGTTCTTGACCATAGACATCCATGCCTTGGACAACAATTCATGTAAACATTTCACACTGAAACAACATCTGTAAAATTTTCTAATTAAAGCTTGTCTCAACAAGCTTTTTCTGATAAATCTACCCTATCATTTGTATTGAAATTCACTTTTAGGATTTGATTTATTCTTTTACACAACATTTGTAGGGGGCAAAAAAATTGCTTCTTGTCGAGTGTGGAATTAACCAATCTAGGGTTTGATTTAAGTCATTTAGTACATTCACGTAGGACATAATAGAGGCTTTCATCCATGAAAGTTATTGCCAATTTTTTATGGATTCAGTTGAATACATAGTTATAGGAATTCCCTATATATAAGATGTGCAATAGAGACCTTTAGGGTTTTCATAAAAGATGCATTGCCCTTGGAAATAATAGTTGCTTCTCTAGATAAAGTTTACAAAGTCAAATGCCAAAGTGGGGTCTGATGATATCATTGACCAATGAGCTCTTATTATTATAAGATCTCTAAAGAAATGGATTTTTGAAAAAAATTGACCAAATAGTCTACAAAAGAAAAGGAACCTTAATTCGCTCAGTTAGGGCATGTAGATTTACTTGTGAGAGATTTCACATAGTTTTACAAGAAAACAGAAGTCAGAAAAAAATCTTATATGGGGAAAAAATTGGAGTAAATTGTGGGACATCTCATAGAAAAATAGGTGTAGACTTAAATTTTTTTCTTATTTTGTCTCACAACATATGATAAAAATCCTTATGCATAGGGAGCCAAACTGATTGGGTTCTTGACCATAGACATCCATGCCTTGGACAACCATTCATGTAAACATTTCACACTAAACCAACATCTATGAAAAATTTTAATTCAAGCTTGTTGAGTTTTTTTGAGAAATCTACCTTATCATTTGTATTGAAATTCACTTCTAGGATTAGATTTATTTTTCTACACAATATTTGTAGGGGGCACAAGAATTGCTTCTTGTCGAGTGTGGAATTAACCAATCTAGGGTTTGATTTAAGTCATTTAGTGCATTCATGTAGGACATAATAGAGGCTTTCATCCATGAAAGTTGTTGCCAGTCGTTTGTGGATTCAATTGAATACATAGTTATAGGATTTCCCTATATAAGATGTGCAATAGAGCCCTTTAGGCTTTTCATAAAAGATGCATTGCCCTTAGAAACAATTGTCACTTCTCTAGATAAAGTTTACAAAGTCAAAATACCAAAGTGGGGTCTGACAATGTCATTGACCATTGGGCTCTTATTATCATAAGATCTCTAAAGTAAGGCATTGGTGAAAAAAATTGACCAAATAGTCTACAGAAGAAAAGGAACCTAAATTCGCTCAGTTAGGGCATGTAGATTTACTTGTGAGAGATTTCACATAGTTTTACAAGCAAACAAAAGTCAAAAAAAGCTTATATATGGGGAAAAAATTAGAGTAAATTGTGGGAGATCTCATAGCAAAATGGGGGTAGACTTAAATTTTTGTCTTCTTTTGTCTCACAAAATATGATACAAATCATTATGCATAGGGAGCCAAATTGATTGGGTTCTTGACCATAGACATCCATGCCTTGGACAACCATTCACGTAAACATTTCACATTAAACCAACATTTATGAAATTTTTTAATTAAAGCTTGTCTCAACAAGCTTTTTGTGAGAAATCTACCCTATCATTTGTATTGAAATTCACTTCTAGGATTTTATTTATTCTTCTACACAGCATTTGTAGGGGGCACACGAATTTCTTCTTATCGAGTGTGGACTTAACCAATCTAGGGTCTGATTCTAAGTCATTTAGTGCATTCATGTAGGACATAATAGAGGTTTTCATCCATGAAAGTTGTTGCCAATTATTTGGGGATTTAATTGAATACATAGTTATAGGATTGTTAAAATTTTCATGGACCAACTAGGAGTTGAACCTAGGACCTTCCATTTGTTGTTGGAGTGCTCTATCAACTGGGCTACTGGCCCTTTGTGGCTAGTCCATCGTTGGTCCAAGTGTGTGTTAGAAATGAAAGCACAAATACTCAACAAAAATCTGATTCACTTGGAGCTTTTAAGAGAGGCTCACTTGGTTCAATTACTAACAAGGGATTAATTAAGTTGCTTCCTAAAGGGAAGAATGAGGATTCTATTTCGGGTTGGTGCCCTATTACTCTCTTGAATACTTCTTACAAAATTATTGGTAAAGCACTAGCTTTAAGAATTAAACCAGTTGTCAAGGGCATCGTTAGACCAGAGCAAACTGGTTTCCTTGGAGGCAGATATATTTTAGACAATCTTATTTTAGCCTGGGAGACTTGTGAATGGGCGTAACAATCAGGGCAGAATACTATCCTTGTTAAATTAGACTTTGACAAAGCCTATTGGTGCAGGAGCACATTCTTTGTAGTGCAGGGTCATCTTTTCTTTTATTGTCTCATAAGGCTCTTAAGCCATTTCATTTTGTAATAAGGGTCAATTTGGTCCCATGAATGTAATTGTGCAAGGCACACATGTAGTTTTGCTTGTATGAAGGGTAAACCAACGGCTAACTGATTTGAAAATCAGTTTGCACGGTTGGAGGGGATAACTGAAGTCTCTACATCTTCTTTAGAGGCAGGTTGTATGTCACACAGAGCAGAGAGAGAAGTGTGTATTACAACAAGTTCTTTTTGATAACTGAATAAAGAGAGTTCTGGGTATGATCTGTGTTGATTTTCTTGGTTGTTCTTAGTGATTTGATATCTTTATCCTGATTTTGTAAATGGAACCCTAACCGGATGCTATCTATCAATCCATAGTGACTTTGTAGTGTGCAGACGGTGTAAAACCCACGGTTCCATAGTGGCTGGTTCGTAACCTAGGAGTAGGGTTTTGATTCATACATGGAGGCCCTTTCCTCTGTCCACTGAAGCCCTTTATAGTATCAGTGTGATGGGGGAAAGACTTTTCACATTTGTTGTTGTTGAATTCTTACCCAGGAAGCCAGCGAACTCAGTCAAGTTTGACTAGACATCGTCATGTGGCTAGTCGGGAAATCGGAGTGAAATTGGATAGTTTTGATGTGGGATCAGATTGCTACAAGTGATCGAGGGTTTGATATATGAAACGACCAAATTCCATTGTTCGGTCGAAAGGAATTCTAGTTCGGCGCCTCAGAACAGTTGGAGATCCATCGGCGTGAAAGGCTCTCCGTCTTGTCGAAGATTGGTATAGTGTCGGAGACACATACCATCGTTATTCGCATCGGTGAGAGAAACGATATCGGGCTAAGGAAAATACAATTAGCCAACAGTATACAGTTTCACCGATCGGTGAGACATCCTCGGAGTATCGCCGATAAAGAGTATCAGCGTGAGGAACCTTGTCGGGGGAAGCCGAAGAAGTCACGGCGACCGTTAGAGTCCCGCCGATAGAAACTCATCGGAATGAGATGAACCATCGGGGCCGCGAACCGGAGTCTTACCGAAGCGGAGGATTTAGCCGATGTGCCTGACGATATCGGCGAGAGACAAGGTGTCGGTGTAGGTGAAAGAAGCTTCGTCGAAGGAGGAAGTCTGGCTGACGAAGATTGGTCATCGGAGTAACGGAGTCTATCGGCCTGAGATATTTCTTGTCGCCCGATAGTTTGGGTGTTGCCGAAGGCAGCCAATGTCAAACTTTTCATCCGCGTGAGGGAAGCTTCAGGGAGACTTCTGGTGGACCGGCCGATGTATGAGGTGTTGCCGATAGGCAACTAACCGCAACGGGGATATTGGTGAGAACTTGGGAGACCTCTTACCGATAGTGAAGATATAGTCAAATCTTCATTCGCTTCTGCTAGCACTCTGCATCAAATTGGTATCAGAGCCAATATTCTGAATCACAGTCGTGTATGTCAGACGAAGAATTGGAGATAGAAACAGAGGCTAGCACAATGCCTCCCAAAACGATGAGCAAAGCAGCCATCCAGAAGATGGTGGAAGAAATGCTCGAAGAGAGACTGAAGCAAGAAAGATCCAAAGAGAAGGATGGAAGCACTTCTGAGTCAGAAGAGGATGAAGAAGGAGAAACTGGAGAGAATCCTCAAGGAGAAGGTATGTCTGCTGATCAAAAGGCATTCCTGAACGCACTCAAGGGTCATGGAGATAGTGGTGATCCGAAAATGGATGTTCCCACATTCAATGGGAAACTAGATGGAGGTACTCTTGTGGACTGGATTGAAGCCATAAGTAATTACTTTGACTTCAAAGAGTATAGTGACAGTAAGAAAGTGAAGTTTGCAAAGACCAGACTGAGAGGTTCTGCATTGGTTTGGTGGAACTACACTCAATGTGAAAGGGAGAAGGTTGGAAAGAGTCCAATCACCAAGTGGAGTAGAATGGTGGCCATGTTGAGATCCAAATTCTTACCATGTGATTATGATCTGCAGACCATCAGAAAGTTTAATCATCTTAGGCAGAAAGATATGGACGTGGCTACATACACTGAAGAATTCCACAGATTGAGCATGAGAGCCAATCACAGAGAAGAAGAAAAAGAGATGGTGGCCAGATACCTGGATGGTCTGAGGTACAATATACAGGATGAGTTCAGTATGGTGGTTCCCAAGACTGTGGATGGTCTGAGGTACAAAAAATTGGAGTAAATTGTGGGACATCTCATAGAAAAATAGGTGTAGACTTAAATTTTTGTCTTATTTTGTCTCACAACATATGATAAAAATCCTTATGCATAGGGAGCCAAACTGATTGGGTTCTTGACCATAGACATCCATGCCTTGGACAACCATTCATGTAAACATTTCACACTAAACCAACATCTATGAAAAATTTTAATTCAAGCTTGTTGAGTTTTTTTGAGAAATCTACCTTATCATTTGTATTGAAATTCACTTCTAGGATTAGATTTATTTTTCTACACAATATTTGTAGGGGGCACAAGAATTGCTTCTTGTCGAGTGTGGAATTAACCAATCTAGGGTTTGATTTAAGTCATTTAGTGCATTCATGTAGGACATAATAGAGGCTTTCATCCATGAAAGTTGTTGCCAGTTGTTTGTGGATTCAATTGAATACATAGTTATAGGGTTTCCCTATATAAGATGTGCAATAGAGCCCTTTAGGCTTTTCATAAAAGATGCATTGCCCTTAGAAACAATTGTCACTTCTCTAGATAAAGTTTACAAAGTCAAAATACCAAAGTGGGGTCTGACAATGTCATTGACCATTGGGCTCTTATTATCATAAGATCTCTAAAGTAAGGCATTTGTGAAAAAAATTGACCAAATAGTCTACAGAAGAAAAGGAACCTAAATTCGCTCAGTTAGGGCATGTAGATTTACTTGTGAGAGATTTCACATAGTTTTACAAGCAAACAAAAGTCAAAAAAGGCTTATATATGGGGAAAAAATTAGAGTAAATTGTGGGAGATCTCATAGCAAAATGGGGGTAGACTTAAATTTTTGTCTTCTTTTGTCTCACAAAATATGATACAAATCATTATGCATAGAGAGCCAAATTGATTGGGTTCTTGACCATAGACATCCATGCCTTGGACAACCATTCACGTAAACATTTCACATTAAACCGACATTTATGAAATTTTTTAATTAAAGCTTGTCTCAACAAGCTTTTTGTGAGAAATCTACCCTATCATTTGTATTGAAATTCACTTCTAGGATTTGATTTATTCCTCTACACAGCATTTGTAGGGGGCACAAGAATTTCTTCTTATCGAGTGTGGACTTAACCAATCTAGGGTCTGATTCTAAGTCATTTAGTGCATTCATGTAGGACATAATAGAGGTTTTCATCCATGAAAGTTGTTGCCAATTATTTGGGGATTTAATTGAATACATAGTTATAGGATTGTTAAACTTTTCATGGACCAACTAGGAGTTGAACCTAGGACCTTCCATTTGTTGTTGGAGTGCTCTATCAACTGGGCTACTGGCCCTTTGTGGTTAGTCCATCATTGGTCCAAGTGTGTGTTAGAAATGAAAGCACAAATACTCAACAAAAATCTGATTCAAATATGTGTTTAATGATCCTTAACAGTGTGTTATCCAATGGAGATTATAACATAGAAAAGAAACTATGCATCATAGAAATACCAAATTAGACAACTGAACACATAACACAGTGTTTAACGTGGAGAAAACCCTTTTGGGTAAAAAACTCCACACATGAAAGAGGCCCAAGTCTGTATTAATCTGAAAATGATTGTACAATACAACAACTTTGCAACTCTCTTCACCATTCTTCAATCCGATAGCAGTCTTGCAGCACTTGAGTACCTAAAATCTATATTACAACAACAAATACAATGGCAAATACATATAGAAGTGTTTTCCCTCCAATCTAGGCGTCCACTTTCTCTCTCCTAAGATTCCCCCACATGCAAACATTAAATGTCGTCATACATGCAACCTCCATGTGTCAAAAGATGCCCATGCAAAGTTGGGCACCCGTGGTCAAGAATAGTATCTTATAGCATCTTATGATGCATCATAACTGTCATAGATACCACCAAAGTGTATCTTTCCAAGATGGGCACCTAGGGCTAAACATAGCAATCTTACAACTAATAATATTTGTCATATGTGTCATAGTATTATAGAATCTTATGACACCTTGCAGTTGTCATAGATTCTTTACATGCACCCACCAAACATTATAACATGTGTCATATATGCTAAAAATAGTATATTCTCCCAAGGTGGCACCTACACTCATTTACTCATGAGTTTTACAATTGCCAACCATAAATGTCACTTATTAATTAGTTCCGGTGACTTCAGAATTACCACTGCTAGGGAAACTCCTGCATTCCCTTATGGGTAATTAAAAATTAAAAATAATAAATGGAATAAATACAATATTGGAATTTACAAGGTTAATGTCACCTTATTCCAACATTCTCCCACTTGACATTATACATTGTAAATCACCCCATAGGAAAAGAAATGAAACTAATCAAGTACTAGAAACAAGGCCCATGGCCTCTTTGCACCACATGAACTTCTTTTGCTCACAGGTTTGGTCAATGAATCTGGAACATTCTCCTGAGTGTCTATCTTCTTCAGCTCAATTTGTCCATTCGCAACAAATTCTCGAACAAAGTGATATTGAACATCAACATGCTTAGTCTGAGCATGATACATAGGATTCTTGGCCAAATAGATAGCGCTCTGGCTATCACAACCAATCTGAGTGATCCTACAATCAAAACCAATACATGTACATAGTCTCCTCAACCAAACTGCCTCCTTAGAGACAAGAGTAGCAGCCATATACTCTACTTCGGTGGTGGACAATGCAATTGTGGGTTGCCTCTTACTCATCCAACTCACTGCTCCTCCAAACAAAGTAAACACATAGCCACTAGTAGAACTTCAACTATCCAAGTCACCTACCCAATATGAATCAACAAAACCATGTATGTCCAAAGATTTATCTGTACTATTAGTACCAGAGTCTACCAAACAATGATCAGGAGTTCCTGCAAGATATTTAAACACCCTCTTTGCATAATTCCAATGTTGTCTACCAGGGTTCGACATAAATCTTCTCAAAACTCCCACTGCTTGGGCAATATCTGGCCTAGTGCAAACCATTGCATACATCAAACTCCCTATAGCACTAGCATAAGGCATATTAGACATATCCTCAAAATCATCCTCATTCTTTGGACACATATCTAATGAAATCTTAGTACCAATGGGTAAGGGAACTCTAACTGGGTTACAATCCTACAAACTAAACCTCTACAAAATAGTATTCACATACTTTGTGACAACCAAAGATTTATGTTACCTTTGTCCCTCCTAATCTCCATTCCCAGAATATACCTGGCAGCTCCAAGATCCTTCATATCGAATACACTTGAAAGTTGAGCTTTCAGCTCATTGATCATACCCTTAGTATTGCTGAAAAATAACATGTCATCAACATACAATGCACTGATCATTATAGAATCACCAATACAATGAATGTAAATACAATGATCCTCCTCGCTCCTAATAAAACCCAATTTCAATACAAAAGAATCAAGTTTTTGATACCACATTCTGGGGGACTATTTCAAACCATAGAGAGACCTCTTCAACCTGCAAAGCCAATGTTCTTTTCCTTTTACCTCAAAACTTGTAGGTTGTTGCATATAAATTTCTTCCTCAAGATCTCCAGCAAGAATGCAATCTTAACATCCATTTGCAAGCAATCTCCCAATCAAAGGATGCAGCAATGGATAACAAAAATCTAATAGAAGTCAATTTAGTAACAGGAGAGAAAATCTCACCAAAATCAACTCCCTCTCTCTATGAGTAGCCCTTGGCCACCATTCTAGCCTTGTACTTATCCAATGACCCGTCTACTCCAAACTTCTTCTTGAAGACCCACTTGCAACCTATGGCCTTTCTTCCTTTGGGCAAACAAACAAGATCCCAGGTGTTACAAGAGTTTAAAGCCATCATCTACTCCTACATGGCTAACTGCCAAGACTCACTATCATATGTAAGAATAGCTTCCCTGTAGGATCTAGGCTCATCGTCAGTACTCAATAAAGCAAATATACAATGAAAATCTAGTGTGCTATACCTATCAACTGGATTTCGTTGTCTTGTGGATCTCCTCAAGGGTGGAGTAAGAGTCTCAACTCATTCTTCTGCATGATCATTTGTACCAACTTATTTTGTAACAACATATTCATCTTCATCAGAACTACTCGAATCTTCCTGAGGTGCATCTTGCTGCTCTAAATCAAAGTGCACTCTCTTTACCTTTTCATTTTTTCTTTTGGCTTCTCAGGTTCAGAAATAGCTCTAAGTTCCCTGAAAATAGCATTTCTAGAATAGATAATCTTATGGGTTAGTGGATTCCAAAGCTTATAACCTTTGACATTATCACCATATCCAATGACTGTACACTTTTTATCTTTTGGATCCAACTTAGATTGATTTTCCTTAAGCACATGAACAAAAGCCTCACAATTGAAAACCCTTAAATGTGAAACAGAGGGTTTCTTACCTGTCCACACTTCATAAGGTGTAGAATCAAGAGCCTTACAAGGAGATCTATTAATCAAGTAGCAAGCAATACACACAACCTCTGTCCAAAAACATTTATCCAACTGTGCATCACTCAGCATACTTCTGGCTCTTTCCATAATTGTTCAGATCATCCTTTCTGCAACACCATTCTATTGTGGTGTATACAGAGTTGTCTTTTGTCTGATAATACCTGCATGCTTGCAAAACTCATCAAATTCCTTAGAGCAATATTCTCCTCCATTATCAGATCTTAATATTTTTATCTTTAATCCCGATTGGTTTTGAACTAAGATTTTAAAATCCTTAAACTTAGTGAAAACTTCATATTTGTGTTTCATAAAATAAATCCATGTAAATCTGGATACATCATCAATGAAGGAAACAAAATTTAACAAGATCTTCTAATAGAATCATTATCCACAAGTCTAAACACATCCGTATGAAAAATTTCTAACTTCTCTTTTGCTCTATTGCTTCCTAAAGGAAATGATTTTCTGTTTTGTTTACCAAACACACAATGCTCACAGAAATCAAAGTGCTCATCAGAATAAGAAAAACCGTCCAACAAATTTTTATTCTTAATAGTTTTCAAAACATTATTACTTGTATGGCCCAATCTACAGTGCCACAACATACAAGTGTTTTCAGAAGCCTCGGAAACATAAGAGGCATTACAAATTGTAGTGGCATCTAGCCTAAAAAGGTTTCCCATTCTCTTTCCCTTTGCTACCACCAAGTTTCCTCTCACCAATCTGCAACCATGCTTATCAAATGTTGCATGCATTCCTAAATCATTCAACTTCAAAATTGAAATCAGATTTCTAGCTAATCTGAGAACATGCAAAACACCAAGGAGAGTTTTAATCCTCACATCATTGAAACACAACAATCCCTTGCCTTTCCCAACTATTAGATATGTAGAGTTGTCTCCAAGGTAAATATTACCTCCATCATACTCTTTGTACATGCAAAACCATTCTTTATGTGGGGTCATATGAAACGAGCATCCTGAGTCAACCAACCAGTGTTCATTAGCAACAACATTACAAGAAGAAAGTAAAACATCTTCACCTGCATTCGAGGACTTGTCAGAAGCATTCTCCCACTGTTTCTTTGGGTTTTTGCACTCCTTCACGTGTCCCCTTTTACCGCAATTCCAACACTTAACTATGTTCTTCTTTCTGGGAGTCTTAGATCTGCTCTTAGACTTGTCCTTAGCCCCTTTTTGATCTCCTTTCGGTCCTCTTTCTTTAGGCCTTCCCCTAACACTAAGAGCATCCCCTAAACTATCCAAACTCTTCTTCCTCAATTCATGTGACAATAGAACTGAAACAAGTGCATCCAACTTTGGATCTATGAGGTTAGCAGTGATAGCCAGTATGACATTCTCCCAAGATTTAGGTAAAGAACAAAGAAGTAAGATACACTTATCTTCCTCATTAACATCAACATCTACGAATGCAAGCTGACTCAACAACAAATTAAATGAATTTAAATGTTCTGCAACTGAATCACCCTCTCTCATTTTCATGGAAAACAATTTTTATTTTAAATAAAGTTTATTTACCATACTCTTGGCTTGGTAGATCTCACCCAACCATTTCCACAAACTATGTGTAGTCTCTTCCCCTGCGACATTCAACAGGACAAAATCTGTAAGACACAAACAGATGGTTCCCCGTGCCTTTTTATCCAACATTGTTCATTCGTCTGGAGAGACATCATCGAGTTTCTTCTCATTTTGAATAGCCAACCATTGGTTTCTTTCTTCCAACAAGTCTTCCATTTTTAGTTTCCACAAATCATACCCCGTTCCGTTGAACTTCTCAATGTCCAATCGAGAGGTTGATGCAACTGTGGATGCAGCCATAATATCAAGTCAAGATCTGCAAAACAAATGCAACCAAATCTCCCACTGTGGCTATAGCTTCCACACTACCACCCAAGAGTCAAAGTTGGCTAGGCTTTGATACCAAATGTTAGAAATGAAAGCACAACTACTCAACGGAAATCTAATTCAAATATGTGTTTAATGATCCTTAACAGTGTATTATCCAATGGAGATTATAACATAGAAAAGAAACTATGCATCACAGAAATACCAAATTAGAAAACTGAACACACAACATAGTTTTTAACGTGGAGAAAACCCTTTCGAGTAAAAAACTCCACACATGAAAGAGGCCCAAGTCTGTATTAATCTGAAAATGATTATACAATACAACAACTTTGTAAATCTCTTCACCAATCTTTAATTCGACAACATTCCTGCAGCACCTGAGTACCTAAAATCTATATTACGGCAACAAATACAATGGAAAATATGTATAGAAGTGTTTTCTCTCCAATCTAGGCGTCCACTTTCTCTCTCCTAAGATTCCCCCACATTAAATGTCATCATACATGCAACCTCCATGTGTCAAAAGATGCCCATGCAAAGTTGGGCACCCATGGTCAAGAATAGCATCTTACATCATCTTATGACGTGTCATAACCATCATAGATACCACCAAAGTGTATATTTCCAAGATAGGCGCTTGCAGCTAAACATAGCAATCTTACAACTAATAATATCCATCATATGCGTCATAGTATCATAGAATCTTATGACAACTTGCAATTGTCATAGATTCTTTACATGCACCCACCAAACATTATGGCGTGTGTCGTACATGCTAAAACTAGTAGATTCTCCCAAGGTGGTCCCTACACTCATTTACTCATGGGTTTTACAATTGCCAACCGTAAATGTCACTTATTAATTACCTCCGATGACTCTGAAATTACCACTGCTAGTGAAACTCCCTCATTCCCTTATGGTTAATTACAAATTACAAATAATAAATGGAATAAATATAATATTGGAATTTACAAGGTTAATGGCACCTTATTCCAACAGTGTGGATTATTTCCAACACCCCCTCTTAAGCCACACTTCAGGTGCTTGGGGCTCCTAGCCTGGATCTGATACTATGTTAAACTTTTCATGGACCAACTAGGAGTTGAACCTAGGACCTTCCATTTAGTGTTGGTATGCTCTACCAACTAAGCTACTGGCCCTTTGTGGCTAGTCCATCATCGGTCCAGGTGTGGATTATATCCAACAAGGATTTCCCTATATAAGATGTGCAATAGAGCCCTTTAGGGTTTTCATAAAAGATGCATTTCCCTTGGAAACAATAGTCTTTTCTCTAGATAAAGTTTACAAAGTCAAAATGCCAAAGTGGGGTCTCACAATGTCATTAACCAGTGGGCTCTTATTATCATAAGATCTCTAAAGCAAGGGATTTGTGGAAACATTTGACCAAAAAGTCTACAAAAGAAAAGGAACCTAAAGTTTCTCAATTAGGGCATGAAGATTTACTTGCAAGAGATTTCACATAGTTTTTCATTCAAACAGAAGTCAGAAAAAAAGATTATATGGGAAAAAAATAGAGTAAATTGTGGGACATCTCATAGCAAAATGGGGGTATACTTTGTCCCTTAATATGTAACACTTGACCCTACCTCAAGGTGCACTTAGTTCCTTAATTTATGTTACACTTGACCCTACCTCAAGGTGCCCCATGGTGAAACATAGGGGTGGGCTTTAGTCCATGCATTGTCATAAGTGCGACCCCTACCTCCAATTGCCATCATGGCCACTACAAGGATTGCCTCACTTGATAGGATTTGAGCCTAGTTCTATAATGTGAAACTCATCATTCCCCACCACTATAAACACAAACTTGTTGGGATAAAACACTTTAGGGTAAATTCTCAAGAAATTTTGACACCAACATGAGCAAGTGGGGGCAGCTCCTAGAGGAGATGGGGGTGGGCTTAATTCCTTATTGTGGTTACATTCAAACTTACCTCAAGGTGTCCCCATGGTCAAACATAAGGGTGGGTGTTGGTCCATGCATTGCCATAAGTAGTATATCTACCTCCAAGTGTCCTTGTGGATACTATAAGGAAGCCCCTACCTACTGGGATTTGAACATGGGTCTATGGTGTGAAACTCCTCACTCCCCACCATTAGACCCAAACTTGATGGATAATAATTTGGGGTAAATTATGGGGCATCTCATAACAAACATGGGAGTGAGATTAGTTCCTTAATATGGTTACATTTGATCATACCTCAATATGCCCCCATGGCAAGACATAAGTGAGATTTGGTCCATATGTGTTGCCATAATGTGGCCCCTATCTCCAAGTGTCCCCATGGCCACTACAAGGGTTGCCTTTCCTAGTGGGATTTGAATCCGAGTCTATAGTGCAAAACTCGCCATTCCCCACCACTAGACACTAGCCCATTTGGAAAGATTTGGGGTTAACTATGGGGCATCTCATAGAAAACAAGGGGGTAGGCTTGGTTCCTTAATACAGTTACACTCTTCGCCATAGCTTAAGATGCCCCCATGGTGAAACATAGAGGTGGGATTTTACCCATGTATTGTTGTAAGTGCAACCCCGGTTAGTGTCCCCATGGCCACTACAAGGGGTTCTCCTCCTAGTGGGATTTGAACCTACATCTATGGTGTGGAACTCCTCATTCCCCACCACTAGACCTAAACCGTTGGGATAAATTTCGCTAATACTATGAAATTAAAATTTCTATAATTATGTTTTTATTTTCAAAGAAAATAATTTTGCCTCTTACGATTTTGGAAAAATGGAAAAGAATAAAACAAGCACAAGTAATCACAAACAACAAAGATGAACACATAATCATTTATTCCTTATACCTTTAACTTTTCTATTCTATTAACTCTTACACTAACCAAAAAAAAAAACATTGATGCAAATAATATTTTGAAAATAATATTTTCCTAATTTACTATAAAAGCTATTACAATGAATCAACTAAAACAAAACATTTACACTTGGAGCTAAATGTTCTATTGACATATAGCAAATTTGATGTGGCTTGTTGTCCTTGTGAATCTCTTTCCAATATTCTACTTCATATGCACTTGTCTATGGCTCAATATCTAGAGGACAAGGGGAAGGGAGTTTGAATCCTAAAGAATGCTAAGGTTGTAGTTAAGTTGGTTAGATGAATAACTAGCTAAAATAAATTCTCAATAGATTTGAAAGTAATGGTCAAGTAGGAAAATGTTGACAAAGTGGTGGGTACTAATTAACAATTTTTTGGAGTGGACAATTGAGTCAAATTAGCTCTTTTGTAAGAAATATATGAAAACAAACATGTATGCTAATTGTGGATCTTGATTGAGGATGACTAAAGGAAAGATAACAAAAGAACTTAGTAAAAACTCATGTTTTGGAATAAAATCATGCATGTGAACAAACTAAGTGAATTTTTTGCTTCCATGTGAAATCACCACTTTTAATAGTTATATGGTTTTACTAGGGCAAGTGTTTAGCTACTACGATGGAGTCTAAAACACCATGGTGAATTTTCATTCACCACGGTAGAAGCACTCAAAACATCATGACAAGTTTGCTAAGGCACAAGGCATAAGAAAAATAGGTTGCAAGGAGAAACATAGAAAATATAGAGATTAGGGGCAACTGTCTAAGGTTTTTAAATAATGACAAATTAGGTGTCACCTTGGAGAAAAATATTAGCTACCAGATATTTAATTTGTTAATGTCATTTTAGTCTCATTTAGGGTTATTAATTGATGCAATTGGTACTCCCACTCACTGCTGCAACACACATAATTAATCTTACACAAGTAGAGACTCTCTATGCTCACAAATTGAACTCACAAACCATACAAGATTGCAACAAAATAATATTTCACTTTATTATGCCAAATCCATACATCAATCAAATTCTACAACAACATTACAAATAGGGTCTTCAATAGTTGCTCTCTCTCTTTCAAACCTACACACACACAATTCCCATGGCTTCCTCTGCATACATTTATTCACTCTCACCTCTACACCCTTCCCATGGCAGAGATTTCCCTCTCTGGAATCTACCTCTGAGAAATCTGCCTCTGATCTATTGAAACACTTCTTTAAATAACATTTCATATGCAATGTTTGGATTTCATATTCCTCAAAATAGTTTAGTCCCTCTAGAACAACAACACCACATTTTTAAGAAGAGAATCATGTTTTTTAGAGCCTTTACTTACGTTCGGATGCCGAAAAAGCACAAAAAGTGTTTTTTTAAATAACTTTCGACTCGGCTCATATATTTGTATAAAACTAGCCAATTTGAGCATAAAATCCTCTTGAAGCTACCCATAAAAGGATTTATCTCCAGCTTTTAAAAATCTTAAAAATTAATTGTTTCCGTAGTCTGCTGGGCAAAATTTTCTGATTTTAAATTCTCCCAAACGGTGAAGAATTTGGCCACTAAACCTTCACCACATTATGCAAAATACATCTAATAATATCCATATAAAAGGATTTTATCCTAGCCTTCATATATTTCTGGAAACAATTATTTCCGTAAAACTGTCCTGCAGAGCCTTAAAACAAAGATTCAACGAAAATTGAAATTTTGCAAATCTAAGCCGAATTGAAGTTTCCCGATGTTGAGAGAGGCCTGAAAACACCAAAGCAAACCAAAACACACACCAAAACTGAAATTAAACTAAAATACTTTTTGGGCAATGTAGGATCGCCTATGGACCCGGATGCTCCTGCATCATTAATTGTCATCAAACTTGCCATGTCATTTTAGGTGCTTACATTGTTCAATTCTTGTTTCAAAACTATAAAATTGAATCTAGGGGTTTGATTAAAAAAGAAGACCCTTGCTTAGCAAACTCTCAAATGTATTTATCAAGATTATTTTTTTGTGTAGCCACAAGTTCCAAAAAGTGATCCAAACAGATCCCATACGCCTAGGAGTATGTAGATCATTTCTACGAGCATGGTTCATTTCCAAAAGCATAAAGATTAGTTCTATAGGTGTAAATTTGAACCAAGATAGAAAATAGTTTTGTCAACTATCTATCAAAGCTTACGAACATTAGATTTAATCACATCTAGCATAATTTGGATCATAAGCCAATAGCCTTTAGTCAAAGGCCTCCAAGCCACACACAAAACTAAGTCTAATCCATTTTTTCATTTCGAAAAATCTTTGTATTTCAGTTAGTATCTTAACTCATAGTTCTAAAGTATTACTTATTACAGCTTGATTGTCTCTATGCACCCTACATAATGAATGATATAAATTGAAGAATTTTAGTGTAACTTGGTAAGTGAAAATGTAAAAGGCTCTCCTTCAAAAACCCAACCTTCCCTAACCTAGTTGCATGTTTCAATGTATGTTGTTGGTAGAGTAGATTATGTTTTCCATTATTATTCAATTTTATCTTAGAAAGAAGAGTGTGTGCCACTTGCCCCTTTCTATACTGAACATAACTTTTTTTTCTATTGGTAAGTTAGTATTTTTAGGCTAGCCTAGACCAATGGAGATCACAAGGGGGACCACCTGCCCTCTATTTCAACATACAACTCAAGAGACACCACTAGAATCTATTAAGAGTCTACCTTGAGTGGCCAACCAACCACACACTAAGGGGCAATGACTACGCTTGCATGACTAACCACACCCTTAGTAGCAACGATCACACCATCTGAGTTAGTATAGATTTTGACATTAGATTACAACTTAGATGTGTACACAGGAACCCATGATGGAAGTCCAAGAGTCACCATTTGGTAATCCACCTTTGGATGTCTCTTTGGGAATTTGAACTTAGGTCTCCACAATGAGAACCCAATACTTTTCCTACTAGATCACAACCCATTAACTATACTAAACATCACTTTATTCATATTTAAAAAAAAAATTAATAAATTAGAACATATATTAATTTTGACCTGTATTATCCTTGTCATCATAGATAGGGTTTATATTAATTTTGACTTTTATTGTCCTTGTCATTATAGATAGGCTTCACATTTGCAGCATGATAATTTATTTATAAAAAGATAGGGTTCACATTTGCAACATCATTATTATGGCTACAAACGCGGCTATAATGTAGAACGCGGCAATATTTAATTTGAGTGCCTAAGTCAATAAATATTTTCATAAGCTGCAATAGAGCTTCAACAAGTTTTTGAAGCGTATGATACACGTCATTCAAGTCAAAAGAAAGCGATATCTACGAAGGCCGGTTGTATTTTCCGTGAAACAGCAGGCAAGTTATCAAAGGCTATCCTTGAAGAGGAATTCATTCAGAAGTTTTATAAGAACAATATCAATAAGAATTCAATGAACAGAATGCTTTTGTTGTAAATAGTTGTGTGAAGATGTCGAGGGGTCTCGTTGAAAACCCAAATGGTGTTCAGCCTGGTTTCATGCTTGTAGTTATGGTATTTATAGGGCTCATGATGTCCTCCATGGTTGTTATCTTCTGTGCATCTGAAAAGAAGAAGAAGAAGAAGAAGAGTGAGGCAAGAAGTATTGGATATGTGAGTGAAGGAGAGAAGAAGAGGAGTGATGGTGGGCATAGAGATGTTTGGTTTGCAGGAGCAGCTGGTGTTGCAGGTGGAGTTGTTGCTGCTACAGCTATAACATTAGCTGCTTCTGAAATACAAGATAATAAAAGTGGTGGAGGTTGTGGCGGTGGTGGCGGTGGTGGTGGTGGCGGTTGTGGTGGTGGCTGTGGTGGAGGATGTGGTGGTTGACAGACAAAATTTCACATTTGGCTACTCTCCAGTCAGCTAAGTTATTAGAGGTTTTCAGAATCTGTATTATAAATTGTATGTGGTTAAACTCTAATTGCAGATACGGCGTGTAAGGAGCTCCAGTTTGAATGTTTTATATTTACATTGAAGAAAAGAGAAAAAAGAACCTAATACTGTGTAACCTTTATAAAATAAAGGCTTGGATTCTCTCATCATTATTAACATGTTCTCAGAGTTGACTTCACCATCATTTGTTTGTTTGAGGTTAAGAGAGAAGTCTCCCTCCTCTGTTCTACTTTATAATGGAATTTGCAGTGAAAATGAAAGAATTTCAAGATTGGATAAAAAGAGATAAAAATGGAAACATTGAATCTCTTGTCTCTCTTCAACACTTTACTTTGGTAAGCCCTTCCAGTTGCTTTAATACCATGTTGTAACTTTAGATAACATGTTGACTTGTAAGGAACTTAAAGGTATTAAATGTTTAATTTTACAAAAAATTATAATCATATATTAAGTATTGAGTATTATTGTAAAATGTTTGAATGTAGAAATAATAGAATTTGTTGTTAATAGTTAATTAAAAGTTAGTACATTTTCATATGGTTCAAAAATACAATTATTAAATAGTGTGTAGTATAACAATTAATCTTATTAATGCTTGTTACATTTTTTAATATTAAACTGTAATTACTAAATTTTAATGAAAATAATACTTAACATTCATACACCCATCCTATTTTGCTACAACATACAGGCTACAATATTCAATTTATGGGATCATTTCATAAATATATTACATATACATAATATCATTATAATAACTTCTTTTATTAAAAGACGCATGCCCTTGTAAAATTCATATTAGATGAGACCTTTTCTTACATTTATTCTCCCAAGATTTTAAAAATTGAACATTTGGCATTTGCTAGACTTGTGCTCCTGAAGCAACTTTTGATGGCCTACAAGTTAACAACAAATGGATATTCAAAATATGGTCAGCGATTCTTAAACATAATCTAGTTTAACAGGAAAACTTAATTTTGGTCAATAAAAATAGGACAAATATTTACCACTTTTTGATATGAATGATCTGTAAAATTACTATTGACTATTTAACTATTGTACCAGATAATAATGTTTAAGTACAGTGACTATAGTCAGATCACAGGTGTCATTAAGTCAAGGACATATTTTGCCCAATAGAAATAGTACAAATATATAAAAGCTTGGTATATTTATACTAAAGAAAGAATATACCGTAGGCTACCAAAAGCAAATGAACAGATCATAGCTGTCATTAAGTCAAGGACATATTTTGCCCAATAAAAATAGTACAAATATACAAAAGCTTGGTATATTTATACTAAAGAAAGAATACACTGGAGGCTACCAAAAGCAAATGAAAACATGTAGGATGAACAAAACAAAAACATCAACAACGGAAATTTATCTTCATTCAACAATTGACATAAAAACAGTGCTCTAGATCTTTGCTCTGCTTTGAAAAAAATGGCTTGCAAAGAAGTACAAATCCTTACCGTGACTTGTATAAAAGTGATACTACTAAGCATGAAAATCAGTGGTAGTAACACTACAGTGGAAATGATATCAATTGTGGAGGCTTCCTCTTTTAGAGAGATTAAGGGAAATTAAATCACCTCCATAGGTTTCAAACCTCCATCTCACAAGCATCTCTGGTTCTGTGGTTCGATCCTGCTCCTCCCATATGCAACAAACAGGTCTCCAACCCCATCAGTTTACATTTGCCAGCGTACTCCCAATCTGTGCCAAAATGGGAGCTTTGGAACAGGGTATAGGTATCCGTCAAAGCATGAAGGATAGAGGAATTTTGTCAGATGCTGTAATTGGAAATGCTCTGGTAGAAATGCTTCCAAAATGTGGAAGCGTAGACAAGGCACGTGAACTGTTTGACAGAATGCCTCAAAGAGATGTCATCTCATGGAATGCCATAATTGCAGGATATCCAAAATGTGGAAGCATAGACAAGTCACGCCAACTGCTTGACAGAATGCCTCAAACAATGTGTTCTCATGGAATGCCCTGATTGAAAGATATTCATAAAATGGATTTTGTTGAAAAGTTGGAAGAGGTAGAGAAAGAGAAAAACAGAAGGTGAAGAATACTTCAAGTAAATGGAAAGGTGTTTGACAAGCAGGAAATAGGAGAGGAGGGCTCACAGTTACTCTTACCATTTTGAATAGTTCTTTTGTTTGAATCAATTGTATTATCTTTTGCCTATGTGAGGTTAACCATTTAGTTGGACACTCTAGATTAAAATGTAATTTCAACCTGCCACACAGTTACCCCCTACTCAGCCTATTACATCTTTGCATCCTTCGTCTTCTCGTTCATCTGCTCAAACCTCTTCTATTCCTCAAGTATCCCCCTCTCCACCCATCAAGCCTCCTTCCCTCTCATCAGCCAATCCCACAAATACGGTAGTCTCTTCACCCCCGTCTTTCAAAGATGCTATTATGACTGACAGTTGGAGAGTGGTTAGGAAAAGGAAAGAACCTTCTGGCTCTGCCTTTCCTTCTTCTCACCACTCTCCTGCTAGGGCTTGTCCTTCTTCTCTCACTCATTCTTCCCCTCCTCCTCATCCTCCTCATCATTATCCTACTCACTCTCATTCTCCTTCGCCCTTTCCTTCCTTACCTTCTCATCCTAGTGCTCGACAGAGATCTAGGTCTCCTTCTGTGTCTAAAGACTCTCAATTTAATGAGCAGGATGTGCTGTCCAATAACCGCTTTAGTGTATTGCCAGCTGAGGAAGAAAGTATACTTTCTTGAGTCAACATGAATTGCAACGTACTATCTTGGAACGTGAGAGGGATGTCTCTTCCTCATAGAAAGTTTAGTGTCAAGAAAACCATTGAAAGATGGAAGCCGAATGTTATATTTTTACAAGAAGTAAAGATAAATAATACTCGCCTTGAAATGTCTCTTTACAATCTTTGGAAAGATGTTTTCCTGCATACTTCTCATAGAGATGGTAGTGGAGGAGCTGTTTTGGGGTTGTCATCTTCACTGTCTAAATTTATCATTGACAAAGGAGAGGATCCATCTCACATTTGTGTTTGGGCTCTTCTCTTTATCAATGGGCAAACTATTGGGCTTTGCTCCATCTATGCTTCTAATCTTGCTAAAGAAAGGATTTTCCTTCGGAACTGGATGGCTTCGAATCTCCCTATTGCTGATTGGATTTTAGGTGGGGATTTTAATATGGTGGAACATCATAACAATCGTGGCTGGTTTAACTATTCTAAACTTAGCAGAGAAGAAGTTGAGAGTTGGACCTTTTGTCGCAATTCTTTGGGTGTAGTTGATCCCTTGTTTGACAAGTTTTCAAGTCATGCTAATAACTGGTACACTTGGACCAATTGTAGATCTGGATTGGACAGGAAATTCAGCAAGCTGGACAGATTTTATATCTCTCTCAACCTTTGGGTTTTTCATTTTCCTTCTGGCTCTATGGTTAGTGTGGATTACTCCACTATTCTCTCTGCTCATTTCCCTATTCTCTGCTCCATTTCTCTTTCTCGCTCGGATCCTACTTCTTACCAACTGCCATTCAAACTTAACACATCTCACCTAAAAAATCTTAATTGTGTAGCAGCCCTCGTGGGTATATGGAATTCTATACCCAAACCACAAAATAATGGTTCTTGGACCGATTGGTGGTGTGATGCCATGTCTAGATTGGTTGATTTTCTTCACTCATATGGGAAACAAATGGCTTGGCAACGTAAAAGAAAAGAAAAATCCCTTCAAGGGAAAATTGATCATGTTACAAGACAACTTTTCATGGATCCTAGTAATACCAAAATCTAAGCTTTCATTGCATCTATTGAAATGTAGTTACGTAAGTTGGACATCTATAGAGGTCAGGGTGCTAGAGTACGAGCCAGAATTCAATAGATTAAAGAGGGAAACAAAGCATCAAAATATTTCTTTAATTATCTAAATTACAAACATAAGAAAGAAAAAATTTGTGCAATTACAGATGACAACGGTGTGCATCACACAGATCCTACTGAGATAATAACTATCTTCCAAAAATTTTATGGGAATCTTTTCAAAGAAGGTAGCAATTGGGATGATGTTCAAGAAACTCTTGAAGACATCGTTAAAAACTGTATTCCTAAAAAAATTGATCCAGGTTACAGTAAATTTTTAGATTGGATTCTTTCTCCAGAAGAGTTGGAGATGGCTCTTTTCTCTATGCAGCACAATAAAAGTCCTGGTTTTGATGGGTTGCCTGTTGAATTTTACCAAATCATGTGGCCTCATATCAAAGATGATTTTTATCTTTTTTACCTTGAAGCTTTTAAGAGAGGCTCACTTGGTTCAATTACTAACAAGGGATTAATTAAGTTGCTTCCTAAAGGGAAGAATGAGGATTCTATTTTGGGTTGGTGCCCTATTACTCTCTTGAATACTTCTTACAAAATTATTGCTAAAGCACTAGCTTTAAGAATTAAACCAGTTGTCAAGGGCATCGTTAGACCAGAGCAAACTGGTTTCCTTGGAGGCAGATATATTTTAGACAATCTTGCGTAACAATCAGGGCAGAATACTATCCTTGTTAAATTAGACTTTGACAAAGCCTATTGGTGCAGGAGCACATTCTGTGTAGTGCAGGGTCATCTTTTCTTTTGTTGTCTCATAAGGCTCTTAAGCCATTTCATTAATTAATAAGGGTCAATTTGGTCCCATGAATGTAATTGTGCAAGGCACACATGTAGTTTTGCTTGTATGGAGGGTAAACCAACGGCTAACTGATTTGAAAATCAGTTTGCACGGTTGGAGGGGATAACTGCTGTCTCTACATCTTCTTTAGAGGCAGGTTGTATGTCACACGGAGCAGAGAGAGAAGTGTGTATTACAACAAGTTCTTTTTGATAACTGAATAAAGAGAGTTCTGGGTATGATCTGTGTTGATTTTCTTGGTTGTTCTTAGTGATTTGATATCTTTATCCTGATTTTGTAAATGGAACCCTAACCGGATGCTATCTGTCAATCCATAGTGACTCTGTAGTGTGCAGACGGTGTAAAACCCACGGTTCCACAGTGGCTGGTTCGTAACCTAGGAGTAGGGTTTTGATTCATACATGGAGGCCCTTTCCTCTGTCCACTGAAGCCCTGTATAGTATCAGTGTGATGGGGGAAAGACTTTTCACGTTTGTTGTTGTTGAATTCTTACCCAGGAAGCCAGCGAACTCAGTCAAGTTCGACTAGACATCGTCATGTGGCTAGTCGGGAAATGGGAGTGAAATTGGATAGTTTTGATGTGGGATCAGATTGCTACAAGTGATCGAGGGTTTGATATATGAAACGGCCAAATTCCATTGTTCGATCGAAAGGAATTCTAGTTCGGCGCCTCAGAACAGTTGGAGATCCATCGGCGTGAAAGGCTCTCCGTCTTGTCGAAGATTGGTATAGTGTCGGAGACACATACCATTGTTATTCGCATCGGTGAGAGAAACGATATCAGGCTAAGGAAAATACACTTAGCCGACGGTATACAGTTTCACCGATCGGTGAGACATCCTCGGAGTATCGCCGATAAAGAGTATCGGCGCGAGGAACCTTGTCGGGGGAAGCCAAAGAAGTCACGGCGACCGTTAGAGTCCCGCCGATAGAAACTCATCGGAATGAGATGAACCATCGGGGCCGCGAACCGGAGTCTTACCGAAGCGGAGGATCTGGCCGATGTGCCTGACGATATCGGCGAGAGACAAGGTGTCGGTGTAGGTGAAAGAAGCTTCGCCGAAGGAGGAAGTCTGGCCGACGAAGATTGGTCATCGGAGTAACGGAGTCTATCGGCCTGAGATATTTCTCGTCGCCCGATAGTCTGGGTGTTGCCGAAGGCAACCAATGTCGAACTTTTCATCGGCGTGAGGGAAGCTTCGGGGAGACTTCTGGTGGACCGGCCGATGTATGAGGTGTTGCCGATAGGCAACTAACCACTACGGGGATATCGGTGAGAACTTGGGAGACCTCTTGCCGATAGTGAAGATATAGTCAAATCTTCATTCGCTTCTGCTGGCACTCTGCATCAAATTGGTATCAGAGCCCATATTCTGAATCACAGCCGTGTATGTCAGATGAAGAATTGGAGATAGAAACAGAGGCTAGCACAATGCCTCCCAAAATGATGAGCAAAGCAGCCATCCAGAAGATGGTGGAAGAAATGCTCGAAGAGAGACTGAAGCAAGAAAGATCCAAAGAGAAGGATGGAAGCACTTCTGAGTCAGAAGAGGACGAAGAAGGAGAAACTGGAGAGAATCCTCAAGGAGAAGGTATGTCTGCTGATCAAAAGGCATTCCTGAATGCACTCAAGGGTCATGGAGATAGTGGTGATCCGAAAATGGATGTTCCCACGTTCAATGGGAAACTAGATGGAGATACTCTTGTGGACTGGATTGAAGCCATAAGTAATTACTTTGACTTCAAAGAGTATAGTGACAGTAAGAAAGTGAAGTTTGCAAAGACCAGACTGAGAGGTTCTGCATTGGTTTGGTGGAACTACACTCAATGTGAAAGGGAGAAGGTTGGAAAGAGTCCAATCACCAAGTGGAGTAGAATGGTGGCCATGTTGAGATCCAAATTCTTACCATGTGATTATGATCTGCAGACCATCAGAAAGTTTAATCATCTTAGGCAGAAAGATATGGACGTGGCTACATACACTGAAGAATTCCACAGATTGAGCATGAGAGCCAATCACAGAGAAGAAGAAAAAGAGATGGTGGCCAGATACCTAGATGGTCTGAGGTACAATATACAGGATGAGTTCAGTATGGTGGTTCCCAAGACTGTGGATGAATGTTTTCAGTTAGCCTCTAGGGCAGAGGATAAACTGAAAAGGAAAGGTGATCAAAATAACAGAGGAAGAGGTGGCAGGAACAATAGAGGAAGAGGTAATTTTGGCAGAGGACAGCCAAACAAAGGGGAAAGTTCAAGTCAACAAGAATCATGTTCTGACACAGAACAGAAAGGTGGTGGTTTCGGAGGTTGGAGAAGACCTAATGGCAGAGGTAGAGGTGGTGGTGCAGGCAGAGGACGTGGAGTCTTCACTGGAAGATGCTACAACTGCAATCAAGTAGGCCATACTGCAAGTAAGTGCCCTGAGAAGGCATCTAGCTCTCATGATGGTGGGAGAAGGAACCAACTATTGTAGGAGGATGATTGTCAGAGTGTAAACTCACCAATTGGTAGTGCTGCACCAATACTTGAAGCCGAGAACATGATGATTAAGAGGACCCTCGTGAAGATGCCATTGAAGCAGGAGCCCCCACAAAGGAACAATCTCTTCAGAACCCAAGGAATAGCATATGGTAAGCTCTGTAAAATCATTGTTGATTCAGGTTCTACTGAAAATGTAGTGTCTACTGAAATTGTAGAAAAGTGTAAACTAAAAAGATTACCCCATCTTAATCCTCACAAAATATCTTGGTTGAATAAGAATCAGAACTATTTGGTGGAAGAACAAACATGGGTAGAGTTTGAACTAGGTGATTATAGGGATAAGGTGCTATGTGAAATTATTCCTATGGATGTTTGTCACCTTCTTCTTGGACGACCTTGGCAGTATGATGTGAAGGCACAGCATGATGGTGAGAAGAATACATATATGATCACCAAGAATGGTAAGAAGTTTCAGATGGATCCCTTACCAGAGCAGGTTGGAGAGAAGAGCAAGGACAACAGTGTCATGTTAGTGAGTGGCAAAGAGTTCCTACAACTCATGAAGGAGGAGGATACCCAAGGGTATGCACTAATGATGAAGCCTGTATCCAATCAGCAGAACAAGCAGTAGAAGGAGATTCCATTGGAAGTGCGACAATTACTGGATAAGTACCAAGATCTTGTGGTAGAGGATACTCCTAACTCCTTACCACCTATGAGGGACATAAGTCATCAGATTGACTTGATTCCTGGAGCCACATTACCCAACAAAGCTGCCTACAAGTTGACACCACAGCAGAATGAAGAAGTAGGTAGACAGATTCAAGAACTTTTGGAGAAAGGTTTGATTAGGAAAAGTCTTAGTCCATGTGCAGTCCCTAGTGTACTTGCTCCTAAGAAAGATGGCAAATGGAGATTATGCACTGATTCAAGGGCTATCAATAAGATCACCATAAGGTATAGATTTCCTATGCCAAGAATTGAGGATCTGTTGGACTATCTTGGTGGTTCATGTTACTATTCCAAGATTGATTTGAAATCTGGTTATCACCAGATCAGAATAAGGCAGGGAGATGAATGGAAGACTGCTTTCAAAACAAATGAAGGTCTCTATGAGTGGCTTGTCATGCCATTTGGTCTCAGTAATGCTCCAAGCACATTCATGCGGTTGATGAATGAGGTACTTGTAGAATTTATTGGAAAATTTGTTATTGTTTATCTTGATGACATATTGATTTTCAGCAGGACCAAAGAAGAGCATGTGAAGCATCTTGGACAGGTGTTAAAGAAATTGCATGAGAGTAAGTTGATGATCAACTTGGATAAATGTGATTTTATGAAAACTGAACTAGTGTATCTTGGCTTTGTGATTTCCAATGGCTGTTTGAAAATGGGCCCTACAAAGGTTGAGGCTATTCTCAGTTGGCCTACTCCTAAGACAGTGGGAGATGTAAGAAGTTTCCATGGTTTGGCAACTTTTTACAGGAAGTTCATTAAAGGGTTCAGTCACATAAGTGCTCCTATTCTCAATACCATCAAGGGTGGAGTGAAGTGTAAATTTCAATGGACAAAACAAGCAGATGATAGTTTTGAACTGTTGAAAAAGAAAGTGGTTGAGTTACCTACGTTGGTACTCCCTGATTTTGACAAAGTTTTTGTTGTGGAATGTGATGCAAGCCAACAAGCTATAGGTGATGTTCTCAGTCAGGAAGGGCATGCAGTAGCATTCTTTTTAGAGAAGCTGAATGAGGCCAAATAGAGGTATTCTACCTATGACCTAGAGCTATATGCAATGGTGCAAGCTCTGAAAAAATGGAGACATTATTTACTGCCAAAAGAGTTCATTGTTTTTACTGACAACCATGCTCTTAGCTTCCTAAATAGTCAAGAAAAGTTGAATCATAGGCACGTCAAGTGGATGGAACAATTGCAGGCCTATACCTTCAATATTAAGCATAAGAAAGGTGTTGCTAACAAAGTGGCAGATGCTTTGAGTAGAAGGGTACTGATTATACAGGAAGTACAAATGGAACATATGGGTCTAGAATGTCTGAAGGAGCTGTACAAGGAGGATGCAGATTTCAAGGCTGCCTATGAGGTGTGTGCAAATTTGGCTAACACTTTTCATGGTGAGTATTCTGATTTTGTGTTGCAAGAAGGACTCCTATTTAAAGGTAGTTTGTTGTGTGTTCCTAAATGTTCAATGAGGGACAATATCATTAGGGAGAAGCACAATGGAGCCTTAGGAGGACATTTTGGGTTAGACAAGACTTTGGAACAAGTCACCAGGTTCTACTATTGGCCCAAGGTACAGACAGATGTGAGGAGATATGTTGCAAGCTGTACCATATGTCAAAAGGCCAAAGGTATGTCTTCTAATGCTGGTTTGTACCAACCACTGCCCATTCCCACCAGACCTTGGGAAAGCATTAGTATGGACTTTGTGCTTGGTCTTCCTAGGACAGCAAGGGGTGTAGACAGTGTTTTTGTCATTGTGGATAGATTTAGTAAGATGGCTCATTTTGTGCCATGCAAATGCACAAATGATGCATCTCATATTGCTGGTCTCTTTTTCAGAGAAGTGGTCAGAATTCATGGTTTACCCCTTTCAATTGTTACTGATAGAGACTCCAAATTTGTTGGTCATTTTTGGAGGACCCTATGGAGAAAATTGGGCACTCAGTTGTCTTTTTCATCAGCCTACCATCCCCAGACTGATGGTCATACTGAGGTTGTTAATAGGTCCTTGGGAAACCTTTTGAGATGCCTTACCAAACAGCATGGATTGGCATGGGATTTAGTGATCAGTCAAGCTGAATATGCTTATAATGATTCAAGAAATCGAAGTACTGGGAAAAGCCCCTTTGAATTAGTTTATGGTTTCCACCCAAGAGGACCACTTGAACTCAAAGACCTTCGAGGATGGGATAAAAGGAGTGCTCTAGCAGAAGACTTTGCTGCTACCATGAAAACAGTACATGATCAGGTCAAGCTTCAGTTGGAGAAAACTGTCTCCAAGTACAAGACTCAGGCAAATTTGAAGCGAAGGGAGGTACAGTTCAAGGTAGGAGATTTGGTGATGGCCTACCTCAAAAAGGAAAGATTGTCTAAGGGGCAACCGACCAAATTGTTGATGAAGAAGATAGGACCGTGTAAGGTAGTGCATAAATTTGGTCCAAATGCGTATGAGATAGAATTACCATCTGGCCTTGGTATCTCTCCCATTTTCAATGTTGCAGACCTGTTTCCTTTCAGACCTCCATTGCATGTTGAAGATGGCTCAAATGCTGTGATTGAAGATGAAGACTAGATCAGAGATTTACCTCCAAGTACGCCTTTGCAGTTGGAATGCATTTTGGATTCCAAAATTGTCAAGAAGACAAGAAAGGGTGTATACAAAGACTACTTGGTCAAGTGGCAGGATCTTCCTAATTCTGAGGCAACCTAGATGAGTGAAGCCGATATTCTAAAGCATGGGACGACACTTCAGCAGTTAGCAACTCAAGGGACTTGAGTTTTTCCTGCAGGGGAGTATGGTGCAGGAGCACATTCTCTGTAGTGCAGGGTCATCTTTTCTTTTGTTGTCTCATAAGGCTCTTAAGCCATTTCATTTTGTAATAAGGGTCAATTTGGTCCCATGAATGTAATTGTGCAAGGCACACATGTAGTTTTGCTTGTATGAAGGGTAAACCAACGGCTAACTGATTTGAAAATCAGTTTGCACGGTTGGAGGGGATAACTGCTGTCTCTACATCTTCTTTAGAGGCAGGTTGTATGTCACACGGAGCAGAGAGAGAAGTGTGTATTACAAGTTCTTTTTGATAACTGAATAAAGAGAGTTCTGGGTATGATCTGTGTTGATTTTCTTGGTTGTTCTTAGTGATTTGATATCTTTATCCTGATTTTGTAAATGGAACCCTAACCGGATGCTATCTGTCAATCCATAGTGACTCTGTAGTGTGCAGACGGTGTAAAACCCACGGTTCCACAGTGGCTGGTTCATAACCTAGGAGTAGGGTTTTGATTCATACATGGAGGCCCTTTCCTCTGTCCACTGAAGCCCTATATAGTATCAGTGTGATGGGGGAAAGACTTTTCACGTTTGTTGTTGTTGAATTCTTACCCAGGAAGCCAGCGAACTCAGTCAAGTTCGACTAGACATCGTCATGTGGCTAGTCGGGAAATGGGAGTGAAATTGGATAGTTTTGATGTGGGATCAGATTGCTACAAGTGATCAAGGGTTTGATATATGAAACGGCCAAATTCCATTGTTCGGTCGAAAGGAATTCTAGTTCGGCGCCTCAGAACAGTTGGAGATCCATCGACGTGAAAGGCTCTCCGTCTTGTCGAAGATTGGTATAGTGTCGGAGACACATACCATTGTTATTCGCATCGGTGAGAGAAACGATATCGGGCTAAGGAAAATACACTTAGCCGACGATATACAGTTTCACCGATCGGTGAGACATCCTCGGAGTATCGCCGATAAAGAGTATCGGTGTGAGGAACCTTGTCGGGGGAAGCCGAAGAAGTCACGGTGACCGTTAGAGTCCCGCCGACAGAAACTCATCGGAATGAGATGAACCATCGGGGCCGCGAACCGGAGTCTTACCGAAGCGGAGGATCTGGCCGATGTGCCTGACGATATCGGCGAGAGACAAGGTGTCGGTGTAGGTGAAAGAAGCTTCGCCGAAGGAGGAAGTCTGGCCGACGAAGATTGGTCATCGGAGTAACGGAGTCTATCGGCTTGAGATATTTCTCGTCGCCCGATAGTCTGGGTGTTGCCGAAGGCAACCAATGTCAAAATTTTCATCGGCGTGAGGGAAGCTTCAGGGAGACTTCTGGCGGACCGGCCGATGTATGAGGTGTTGCCGATAGGCAACTAACCGCTACGGGGATATCGGTGAGAACTTGGGAGACCTCTTGCCGATAGTGAAGATATAGTCAAATCTTCATTCACTTCTACTGGCACTCTGCCTCAAATTGGTATCAGAGCCAATATTCTGAATCACAGCCATGTATGTCAGACGAAGAATTGGAGATAGAAACAGAGGCTAGCACAATGCCTCCCAAAACGATGAGCAAAGCAGCCATCCAGAAGATGGTGGAAGAAATGCTCGAAGAGAGACTGAAGCAAGAAAGATCCAAAGAGAAGGATGGAAGCACTTCTGAGTCAGAAGAGGACGAAGAAGGAGAAACTGGAGAGAATCCTCAAGGAGAAGGTATGTCTGCTGATCAAAAGGCATTCCTGAACGCACTCAAGGGTCATGGAGATAGTGGTGATCCGAAAATGGATGTTCCCATGTTCAATGGGAAACTAGATGGAGATACTCTTGTGGACTGGATTGAAGCCATAAGTAATTACTTTGACTTCAAAGAGTATAGTGACAGTAAGAAAGTGAAGTTTGCAAAGACCAGACTGAGAGGTTCTGCATTGGTTTGGTGGAACTACACTCAATGTGAAAGGGAGAAGGTTGGAAAGAGTCCAATCACCAAGTGGAGTAGAATGGTGGCCATGTTGAGATCCAAATTCTTACCATGTGATTATGATCTGCAAACCATCAGAAAGTTTAATCATCTTAGGCAGAAAGATATGGACGTGGCTACATACACTGAAGAATTCCACAGATTGAGCATGAGAGCCAATCACAGAGAAGAAGAAAAAGAGATGGTGGCCAGATAACTGGATGGTCTGAGGTACAAGATACAGGATGAGTTCAGTATGGTGGTTCCCAAGACTGTGGATGGTCTGAGGTACAAAAAATTGGAGTAAATTGTGGGACATCTCATAGAAAAATAGGTGTAGACTTAAATTTTTGTCTTATTTTGTCTCACAACATATGATAAAAATCCTTATGCATAGGGAGCCAAACTGATTGGGTTCTTGACCATAGACATCCATGCCTTGGACAACCATTCATGTAAACATTTCACACTAAACCAACATCTATGAAAAATTTTAATTAAAGCTTGTTGAGTTTTTTTGAGAAATCTACCTTATCATTTGTATTGAAATTCACTTCTAGGATTAGATTTATTTTTCTACACAATATTTGTAGGGGGCACAAGAATTGCTTCTTGTCGAGTGTGGAATTAACCAATCTAGGGTTTGATTTAAGTCATTTAGTGCATTCATGTAGGACATAATAGAGGCTTTCATCCATGAAAGTTGTTGCCAGTTGTTTGTGGATTCAATTGAATACATAGTTATAGGATTTCCCTATATAAGATGTGCAATAGAGCCCTTTAGGCTTTTCATAAAAGATGCATTGCCCTTAGAAACAATTGTCACTTCTCTAGATAAAGTTTACAAAGTCAAAATACCAAAGTGGGGTCTGACAATGTCATTGACCATTGGGCTCTTATTATCATAAGATCTCTAAAGTAAGGCATTTGTGAAAAAAATTGACCAAATAGTCTACAGAAGAAAAGGAACCTAAATTCGCTCAGTTAGGGCATGTAGATTTACTTGTGAGAGATTTCACATAGTTTTACAAGCAAACAAAAGTCAAAAAAAGCTTATATATGGGGAAAAAATTAGAGTAAATTGTGGGAGATCTCATAGCAAAATGGGGGTAGACTTAAATTTTTGTCTTCTTTTGTCTCACAAAATATGATACAAATCATTATGCATAGGGAGCCAAATTGATTGGGTTCTTGACCATAGACATCCATGCCTTGGACAATCATTCACGTAAACATTTCACATTAAACCAACATTTATGAAATTTTTTAATTAAAGCTTGTCTCAACAAGCTTTTTGTGAGAAATCTACCCTATCATTTGTATTGAAATTCACTTCGAGGATTTGATTTATTCTTCTACACAGCATTTGTAGGGGGCACAAGAATTTCTTCTTATCGAGTGTGGACTTAACCAATCTAGGGTCTGATTCTAAGTCATTTAGTGCATTCATGTAGGACATAATAGAGGTTTTCATCCATGAAAGTTGTTGCCAATTATTTGGGGATTTAATTGAATACATAGTTATAGGATTGTTAAACTTTTCATGGACCAACTAGGAGTTGAACCTAGGACCTTCCATTTGTTGTTGGAGTGCTCTATCAACTGGGCTACTGGCCCTTTGTGGCTAGTCCATCGTTGGTCCAAGTGTGTGTTAGAAATGAAAGCACAAATACTCAACAAAAATCTAATTCAAATATGTGTTTAATGATCCTTAACAGTGTATTATCCAATGGAGATTATAACATAGAAAAGAAACTATGCATCATAGAAATACCAAATTAGACAACTGAACACATAACACAGTGTTTAACTTGGAGAAAACCCTTTTGGGTAAAAAACTCCACACATGAAAGAGGCCCAAGTCTGTATTAATCTGAAAATGATTGTACAATACAACAACTTTGCAACTCTCTTCACCATTCTTCAATCCGACAGCATTCTTGCAGCACTTGAGTACCTAAAATCTATATTACAACAACAAATACAATGGCAAATATATATAGAAGTGTTTTCCCTCCAATCTAGGCGTCCACTTTCTCTCTCCTAAGATTCCCCCACATGCAAACATTAAATGTCGTCATACATGCAACCTCCATGTGTCAAAAGATGCCCATGCAAAGTTGGGCACCCATGGTCAAGAATAGTATCTTATAGCATCTTATGATGCATCATAACTGTCATAGATACCACCAAAGTGTATCTTTCCAAGATGGGCGCCTAGGGCTAAACATAGCAATCTTACAACTAATAATATTTGTCATATGTGTCATAGTATTATAGAATCTTATGACAACTTGCAGTTGTCATAGATTCTTTACATGCACCCACCAAACATTATAACATGTGTCATATATGCTAAAAATAGTATATTCTCCCAAGGTGGCACCTACACTCATTTACTCGTGAGTTTTACAATTGCCAACCATAAATGTCACTTATTAATTACTTCCGGTGACTTCAGAATTACCACTGCTAGGGAAACTCCTGCATTCCCTTATGGGTAATTAAAAATTAAAAATAATAAATGGAATAAATACAATATTAGAATTTACAAGGTTAATGTCACCTTATTCCAACATTCTCCCACTTGACATTATACATTGTAAATCACCCCATAGGAAAAGAAATGAAACTAATCAAGTACTAGAAACAAGGCCCATGGCCTCTCTGCACCACATGAACTTCTTTTGCTCATAGGTTTGGTCAATGAATCTGGAACATTCTCCTGATTGTCTATCTTCTTCAGCTCAATTTGTCCATTCGCAACAAATTCTCGAACAAAGTGATATTGAACATCAACATGCTTAGTCTGAGCATGATACATAGGATTCTTGGCCAAATAGATAGCACTCTGGCTATCACAACCAATCTGAGTGATCCTACAATCAAAACAAATACATGTACACAGTCTCCTCAACCAAACTGCCTCCTTAGAGACAAGAGTAGCAGCCATATACTCTACTTCGGTGGTGGACAATGCAATTGTGGGTTGCCTCTTACTCATCCAACTCACTGCTCCTCCAAACAAAGTAAACACATAGCCACTAGTAGAACTTCAACTATCCAAGTCACCTACCCAATATGAATCAACAAAACCATGTATGTCCAAAGATTTATCCGTACTATTAGTACTAGAATAAACCAAACAATGATCAGGAGTTCCTGCAAGATATTTAAACACCCTCTTTTCATAATTCCAATGTTGTCTACCAGGGTTAGACATAAATCTTCTCAAAACTCCCACTGCTTGGGCAATATCTGGCCTAGTGCAAACCATTGCATACATCAAACTCCCTATAGCACTAGCATAAGGCATATTAGACATATCCTCAAAATCATCCTCATTCTTTGGACACATATCTAATGAAATCTTAGTACCAATGGGTAAGGGAACTCTAACTGGGTTACAATCCTACAAACTAAACCTCTACAAAATAGTATTCACATACTTTGTGACAACCAAAGATTTATGTTACCTCTGTCCCTCCTAATCTCCATTCCTAGAATATACCTGGCAGCTCCAAGATCCTTCATATCGAATACACTTGAAAGTTGAGCTTTCAGCTCACTGATCATACCCTTAGTATTGCTGAAAAATAACATGTCATCAACATACAATGCACTGATCATTATAGAATCACCAATACAATGAATGTAAATACAATGATCCTCCTCGCTCCTAATAAAACCCAATTTCAATACAAAAGAATCAAGTTTTTGATACCACATTCTGGGGGACTATTTCAAACCATAGAGAGACCTCTTCAACCTGCAAAGCCAATGTTCTTTTCCTTTTACCTCAAAACTTGTAGGTTGTTGCATATAAATTTCTTCCTCAAGATCTCCAGCAAGAATGCAATCTTAACATCCATTTGCAAGCAATCTCCCAATCAAAGGATGCAGCAATGGATAACAAAAATCTAATAGAAGTCAATTTAGTAACAGGAGAGAAAATCTCACCAAAATCAACTCCCTCTCTCTATGAGTAGCCCTTGGCTACCATTCTAGCCTTGTACTTATCCAATGACCCGTCTACTCCAAACTTCTTCTTGAAGACCCACTTGCAACCTATGGCCTTTCTTCCTTTGGGCAAACAAACAAGATCCCAGGTGTTACAAGAGTTTAAAGCCATCATCTACTCCTACATGGCTAACTGCCAAGACTCACTATCATATGCAATAATAGCTTCCCTGCAGGATCTAGGCTCATCGTCAGTACTCAATAAAGCAAATATACAATGAAAATCTAGTGTGCTATACCTATCAACTGGATTTCGTTGTCTTGTGGTTCTCCTCAAGGGTGGAGTAAGAGTCTCAACTCATTCTTCTGCATGATCATTTGTACTAACTTATTTTGTAACAACATATTCATCTTCATCAGAACTACTCGAATCTTCCTGAGGTGCATCTTGCTGCTCTAAATCAAAGTGCACTCTCTTTTCCTTTTCATCTTTTTCTTTTGGCTTCTCAGGTTCAGAAATAGCTCTAAGTTCCCTGAAAATAGCATTTCTAGAATAGATAATCTTATGGGTTAGTGGATTCCAAAGCTTATAACCTTTGACATTATCACCATATCAAATGACTGTACACTTTTTATCTTTTGGATCCAACTTAGATTGATTTTCCTTAGGCACATGAACAAAAGCCTCACAATTGAAAACCGTTAAATGTGAAACAGAGGGTTTCTTACCTGTCCACACTTCATAAGGTGTAGAATCAAGAGCCTTACAAGGAGATCTATTAATCAAGTAGCAAGCAATACACACAACCTCTGTCCAAAAACATTTATCCAACTGTGTATCACTTAGCATACTTCTGGCTCTTTCCATAATTGTTCAGATCATCCTTTCTGCAACACCATTCTATTGTGGTGTATACAGAGTTGTCTTTTGTCTGATAATACCTGCATGCTTGCAAAACTCTTCAAATTCCTTAGAGCAATATTCTCCTCCATTATCAGATCTTAATATTTTTATCTTTAATCCCGATTGGTTTTGAACTAAGATTTTAAAATCCTTAAACTTAGTGAAAACTTCATATTTGTGTTTCATAAAATAAATCCATGTAAATCTGGATACATCATCAATGAAGGAAACAAAATTTAACAAGATCTTCTAATAGAATCATTATCCAGAGGTCTAAACACATCCGTATGAAAAATTTCTAACTTCTCTTTTGCTCTATTGCTTCCTAAAGGAAATGATTTTCTATTTTGTTTACCAAACACACAATGCTCACAGAAATCAAAGTGCTCATCAGAATAAGAAAAACCGTCCAACAAATTTTTATTCTTAATAGTTTTCAAAACATTATTACTTCTATGGCCCAATCTACAGTGCCACAACATACAAGTGTTTTCAGAAGCCTCAGAAACATAAGAGGCATTACAAATTGTAGTGGCATCTAGCCTAAAAAGGTTTCCCATTCTCTTTCCCTTTGCTACCACCAAGTTTCCTCTCACCAATCTGCAACCATGCTTATCAAATGTTGCATGCATTCCTAAATCATTCAACTTCAAAATTGAAATCAGATTTCTAGCTAATCTGAGAACATGCAAAACACCAAGGAGAGTTTTAATCCTCACATCATTGAAACACAACAATCCCTTGCCTTTCCCAACTATTAGATATGTAGAGTTGTCTCCAAGGTAAATATTACCTCCATCATACTCTTTGTACATGCAAAACCATTCTTTATGTGGGGTCATATGAAACGAGCATCCTGAGTCAACCAACCAGTGTTCATTAGCAACAACATTACAAGAAGAAAGTAAAGCATCTTCACCTGCATTCGAGGACTTGTCAGAAGCATTCTCCCACTGTTTCTTTGGGTTTTTGCACTCCTTCACGTGTCCCCTTTTACCGCAATTCCAACACTTAACTATGTTCTTCTTTCTGGGAGTCTTAGATCTGCTCTTAGACTTGTCCTTAGCCCCTTTCTGATCTCCTTTCGGTCCTCTTTCTTTAGGCCTTCCCCTAACACTAAGAGCATCCCCTAAACTATCCAAACTCTTCTTCCTCAATTCATGTGACAACAGAACTGAAACAAGTGCATCCAACTTTGGATCTATGAGGTTAGCAGTGATAGCCAGTATGACATTCTCCCAAGATTCAGGTAAAGAACAAAGAAGTAAGATACACTTATCTTCCTCATTAACATCAACATCTACGAATGCAAGCTGACTCAACAACAAATTAAATGAATTTAAATGTTCTGCAACTGAATCACCCTCTCTCATTTTCATGGAAAACAATTTTTATTTTAAATAAAGTTTATTTACCATACTCTTGGCTTGGTAGATCTCACCCAACCATTTCCACAAACTATGTGTAGTCTCTTCCTCTGCGACATTCAACAGGACAAAATCTGTAAGACACAAACAGATGGTTCCCCGTGCCTTTTTATCCAACATTGTTCATTCGTCTGGAGAGACATCATCGAGTTTCTTCTCATTTTGAATAGCCAACCATTGGTTTCTTTCTTCCAACAAGTCTTCCATTTTTAGTTTCCACAAATCATACCCCGTTCCGTTGAACTTCTCAATGTCCAATCGAGAGGTTGATGCAACTGTGGATGCAGCCATAATATCAAGTCAAGATCTGCAAAACAAATGCAACCAAATCTCCCACTGTGGCTATAGCTTCCACACTACCACCCAAGAGTCAAAGTTGGCTAGGCTTTGATACCAAATGTTAGAAATGAAAGCACAACTACTCAACGGAAATCTAATTCAAATATGTGTTTAATGATCCTTAACAGTGTATTATCCAATGGAGATTATAACATAGAAAAGAAACTATGCATCACAGAAATACCAAATTAGAAAACTGAACACACAACATAGTTTTTAACGTGGAGAAAACCCTTTCGAGTAAAAAACTCCACACATGAAAGAGGCCCAAGTCTGTATTAATCTGAAAATGATTATACAATACAACAACTTTGTAAATCTCTTCACCAATCTTCAATTCGACAACATTCCTGCAGCACCTGAGTACCTAAAATCTATATTACGGCAACAAATACAATGGAAAATACGTATAGAAGTGTTTTCTCTCCAATCTAGGCGTCCACTTTCTCTCTCCTAAGATTCCCCCACATTAAATGTCATCATACATGCAACCTCCATGTGTCAAAAGATGCCCATGCAAAGTTGGGCACCCATGGTCAAGAATAGCATCTTACATCATCTTATGACGTGTCATAACTATCATAGATACCACCAAAGTGTATATTTCCAAGATAGGCGCTTGCAGCTAAACATAGCAATCTTACAACTAATAATATCCATCATATGCGTCATAGTATCATATAATCTTATGACAACTTGCAATTGTCATAGATTCTTTACATGCACCCACCAAACATTATGGCGTGTGTCGTACATGTTAAAACTAGTAGATTCTCCCAAGGTGGTCCCTACACTCATTTACTCATGGGTTTTACAATTGCCAACCGTAAATGTCACTTATTAATTACCTCCGCTGACTCTGAAATTACCACTGCTAGTGAAACTCCCTCATTCCCTTATGGTTAATTACAAATTACAAATAATAAATGGAATAAATATAATATTGGAATTTACAAGGTTAATGGCACCTTATTCCAACAGTGTGGATTATTTCCAACACCCCCTCTTAAGCCACACTTCTGGTGCTTGGGGCTCCTAGCCTGGATCTGATACTATGTTAAACTTTTCATGGACCAACTAGGAGTTGAACCTAGGACCTTCCATTTAGTGTTGGTATGCTCTACCAACTAAGCTACTGGCCCTTTGTGGCTAGTCCATCATCGGTCCAGGTGTGGATTATATCCAACAAGGATTTCCCTGTATAAGATGTGCAATAGAGCCCTTTAGGGTTTTCATAAAAGATGCATTTCCCTTGGAAACAATAGTCTTTTCTCTAGATAAAGTTTACAAAGTCAAAATGCCAAAGTGGGGTCTGACAATGTCATTAACCAGTGGGCTCTTATTATCATAAGATCTCTAAAGCAAGGGATTTGTGGAAACATTTGACCAAAAAGTCTACAAAAGAAAAGGAACCTAAAGTTTCTCAATTAGGGCATGAAGATTTACTTGCAAGAGATTTCACATAGTTTTTCATTCAAACAGAAGTCAGAAAAAAAGATTATATGGGAAAAAAATAGAGTAAATTGTGGGACATCTCATAGCAAAATGGGGGTATACTTTGTCCCTTAATATGTAACACTTGACCCTACCTCAAGGTGCACTTAGTTCCTTAATTTATGTTACACTTGACCCTACCTCAAGGTGCCCCATGGTGAAACATAGGGGTGGGCTTTAGTCCATGCATTGTCATAAGTGCGACCCCTACCTCCAATTGCCATCATGGCCACTACAAGGATTGCCTCACTTGATAGGATTTGAGCCTAGTTCTATAATGTGAAACTCATCATTCCCCACCACTATAAACACAAACTTGTTGGGATAAAACACTTTAGGGTAAATTCTCAAGAAATTTTGACACCAACATGAGCAAGTGGGGGCAGCTCCTAGAGGAGATGGGGGTGGGCTTAATTCCTTATTGTGGTTACATTCAAACTTACCTCAAGGTGTCCCCATGGTCAAACATAAGGGTGGGTGTTGGTCCATGCATTGCCATAAGTAGTATATCTACCTCCAAGTGTCCTTGTGGATACTATAAGGAAGCCCCTACCTACTGGGATTTGAACATGGGTCTATGGTGTGAAACTCCTCACTCCCCACCATTAGACCCAAACTTGATGGATAATAATTTGGGGTAAATTATGGGGCATCTCATAACAAACATGGGAGTGGGATTAGTTCCTTAATATGGTTACATTTGATCATACCTCAATATGCCCCCATGGCAAGACATAAGTGAGATTTGGTCCATATGTGTTGCCATAATGTGGCCCCTATCTCCAAGTGTCCCCATGGCCACTACAAGGGTTGCCTTTCCCAGTGGGATTTGAATCTGAGTCTATAGTGCAAAACTCCCCATTCCCCACCACTAGACACTAGCCCATTTGGAAAGATTTGGGGTTAACTATGGGGCATCTCATAGAAAACAAGGGGGTAGGCTTGGTTCCTTAATACAGTTACACTCTTTGCCATAGCTTAAGATGCCCCCATGGTGAAACATAGAGGTGGGATTTTACCCATGTATTGTTGTAAGTGCAACCCCGGTTAGTGTCCCCATGGCCACTACAAGGGGTTCTCCTCCTAGTGGGATTTGAACCTACATCTATGGTGTGGAACTCCTCATTCCCCACCACTAGACCTAAACCGTTGGGATAAATTTCGCTAATACTATGAAATTAAAATTTCTATAATTATGTTTTTATTTTCAAAGAAAATAATTTTGCCTCTTACGATTTTGGAAAAATGGAAAAGAATAAAACAAGCACAAGTAATCACAAACAACAAAGATGAACACATAATCATTTAATTCCTTATACCTTTAACTTTTCTATTCTATTAACTCTTACACTAACCAAAAAAAAAAACATTGATGCAAATAATATTTTGAAAATAATATTTTCCTAATTTACTATAAAAGCTATTACAATGAATCAACTAAAACAAAACATTTACACTTGGAGCTAAATGTTCTATTGACATATAGCAAATTTGATGTGGCTTGTTGTCCTTGTGAATCTCTTTCCAATATTCTACTTCATATGCACTTGTCTATGGCTCAATATCTAGAGGACAAGGGGAAGGGAGTTTGAATCCTAAAGAATGCTAAGGTTGTAGTTAAGTTGGTTAGATGAATAACTAGCTAAAATAAATTCTCAATAGATTTGAAAGTAATGGTCAAGTAGGAAAATGTTGACAAAGTGGTGGGTACTAATTAACAATTTTTTGGAGTGGACAATTGAGTCAAATTAGCTCTTTTGTAAGAAATATATGAAAACAAACATGTATGCTAATTGTGGATCTTGATTGAGGATGACTAAAGGAAAGATAACAAAAGAACTTAGTAAAAACTCATGTTTTGGAAGAAAATCATGCATGTGAACAAACTAAGTGAATTTTTTGCTTCCATGTGAAATCACCACTTTTAATAGTTATATGGTTTTACTAGGGCAAGTGTTTAGCTACTACGATGGAGTCTAAAACACCATGGTGAATTTTCATTCACCACGGTAGAAGCACTCAAAACATCATGACAAGTTTGCTAAGGCACAAGGCATAAGAAAAATAGGTTGCAAGGAGAAACATAGAAAATATAGAGATTAGGGGCAACTGTCTAAGGTTTTTAAATAATGACAAATTAGGTGTCACCTTGGAGAAAAATATTAGCTACCAGATATTTAATTTGTTAATGTCATTTTAGTCTCATTTAGGGTTATTAATTGATGCAATTGGTACTCCCACTCACTGCTGCAACACACATAATTAATCTTACACAAGTAGAGACTCTCTATGCTCACAAATTGAACTCACAAACCATACAAGATTGCAACAAAATAATATTTCACTTTATTATGCCAAATCCATACATCAATCAAATTCTACAACAACATTACAAATAGGGTCTTCAATCGTTGCTCTCTCTCTTTCAAACCTACACACACACAGTTCCCATGGCTTCCTCTGCATACATTTATTCACTCTCACCTCTACACCCTTCCCATGGCAGAGATTTCCCTCTCTGGAATCTACCTCTGAGAAATCTGCCTCTGATCTATTGAAACACTTCTTTAAATAACATTTCATATGCAATGTTTGGATTTCATATTCCTCAAAATAGTTTAGTCCCTCTAGAACAACAACACCACATTTTTAAGAAGAGAATCATGTTTTTGAGAGCCTTTACTTACGTTCGGATGCCGAAAAAGCACAAAAAGTGTTTTTTAAAATAACTTTCGACTCGGCTCATATATTTGTATAAAACTAGCCAATTTGAGCATAAAATCCTCTTGAAGCTACCCATAAAAGGATTTATCTCCAGCTTTTAAAAATCTTAAAAATTAATTGTTTCCGTAGTCTGCTGGGCAAAATTTTCTGATTTTAAATTCTCCCAAACGGTGAAGAATTTGGCCACTAAACCTTCACCACATTATGCAAAATACATCTAATAATATCCATATAAAAGGATTTTATCCTAGCCTTCATATATTTCTGGAAACAATTATTTCCGTAAAACTGTCCTGCAGAGCCTTAAAACAAAGATTCAACGAAAATTGAAATTTTGCAAATCTAAGCCGAATTGAAGTTTCCCGATGTTGAGAGAGGCCTGAAAACACCAAAGCAAACCAAAACGCACACCAAAACTGAAATTAAACTAAAATATTTTTTGGGCAATGTAGGATCGCCTATGGACCTGGATGCTCCTGCATCATTAATTGTCATCAAACTTGCCATGTCATTTTAGGTGCTTACATTGTTCAATTCTTGTTTCAAAACTATAAAATTGAATCTAGGGGTTTGATTAAAAAAGAAGACCCTTGCTTAGCAAACTCTCAAATGTATTTATCAAGATTATTTTTTTGTGTAGCCACAAGTTCCAAAAAGTGATCCAAACAGATCCCATACGCCTAGGAGTATGTAGATCATTTCTACGAGCATGGTTCATTTCCAAAAGCATAGAGATTAGTTCTATAGGTGTAAATTTGAACCAAGATAGAAAATAGTTTTGTCAACTATCTATCAAAGCTTACGAACATTAGATTTAATCACATCTAGCATAATTTGGATCATAAGCCAATAGCCTTTAGTCAAAGGCCTCCAAGCCACACACAAAACTAAGTCTAATCCATTTTTTCATTTCGAAAAATCTTTGTATTTCAGTTAGTATCTTAACTCATAGTTCTAAAGTATTACTTATTACAGCTTGATTGTCTCTATGCACCCTACATAATGAATGATATAAATTGAAGAATTTTAGTGTAACTTGGTAAGTGAAAATGTAAAAGGCTCTCCTTCAAAAACCCAACCTTCCCTAACCTAGTTGCATGTTTCAATGTATGTTGTTGGTAGAGTAGATTATGTTTTCCATTATTATTTAATTTTATCTTAGAAAGAAGAGTGTGTGCCACTTGCCCCTTTCTATACTGAACATAACTTTTTTTTCTATTGGTAAGTTAGTATTTTTAGGCTAGCCTAGACCAATGGAGATCACAAGGGGGACCACCTGCCCTCTATTTCAACATACAACTCAAGAGACACCACTAGAATCTATTAAGAGTCTACCTTGAGTGGCCAACCAACCACACACTAAGGGGCAATGACTACGCTTGCATGACTAACCACACCCTTAGTAGCAACGATCACACCATCTGAGTTAGTATAGATTTTGACATTAGATTACAACTTAGATGTGTACACAGGAACCCATGATGGAAGTCCAAGAGTCACCATTTGGTAATCCACCTTTGGATGTCTCTTTGGGAATTTGAACTTAGGTCTCCACAATGAGAACCCAATACTTTTCCTACTAGATCACAACCCATTAACTATACTAAACATCACTTTATTCATATTTAAAAAAAAAATTAATAAATTAGAACATATATTAATTTTGACTTGTATTATCCTTGTCATCATAGATAGGGTTTATATTAATTTTGACTTTTATTGTCCTTGTCATTATAGATAGGCTTCACATTTGCAGCATGATAATTTATTTATAAAAAGATAGGGTTCACATTTGCAACATCATTATTATGGCTACAAACGCGGCTATAATGTAGAACGCGGCAATATTTAATTTGAGTGCCTAAGTCAATAAATATTTTCATAAGCTGCAATAGAGCTTCAACAAGTTTTTGAAGCGTATGATACACGTCATTCAAGTCAAAAGAAAGCGATATCTACGAAGGCCGGTTGTATTTTCCGTGAAACAGCAGGCAAGTTATCAAAGGCTTTCCTTGAAGAGGAATTCATTCAGAAGTTTTATAAGAACAATATCAATAAGAATTCAATGAACAGAATGCTTTTGTTGTAAATAGTTGTGTGAAGATGTCGAGGGGTCTCGTTGAAAACCCAAATGGTGTTCAGCCTGGTTTCATGCTTGTAGTTATGGTATTTATAGGGCTCATGATGTCCTCCATGGTTGTTATCTTCTGTGCATCTGAAAAGAAGAAGAAGAAGAAGAAGAGTGAGGCAAGAAGTATTGGATATGTGAGTGAAGGAGAGAAGAAGAGGAGTGATGGTGGGCATAGAGATGTTTGGTTTGCAGGAGCAGCTGGTGTTGCAGGTGGAGTTGTTGCTGCTACAGCTATAACATTAGCTGCTTCTGAAATACAAGATAATAAAAGTGGTGGAGGTTGTGGCGGTGGTGGCGGTGGTGGTGGTGGCGGTTGTGGTGGTGGCTGTGGTGGAGGATGTGGTGGTTGACAGACAAAATTTCACATTTGGCTACTCTCCAGTCAGCTAAGTTATTAGAGGTTTTCAGAATCTGTATTATAAATTGTATGTGGTTAAACTCTAATTGCAGATACGGCGTGTAAGGAGCTCCAGTTTGAATGTTTTATATTTACATTGAAGAAAAGAGAAAAAGGAACCTAATACTGTGTAACCTTTATAAAATAAAGGCTTGGATTCTCTCATCATTATTAACATGTTCTCAGAGTTGACTTCACCATCATTTGTTTGTTTGAGGTTAAGAGAGAAGTCTCCCTCCTCTGTTCTACTTTATAATGGAATTTGCAGTGAAAATAAAAGAATTTCAAGATTGGATAAAAAGAGATAAAAATGGAAACATTGAATCTCTTGTCTCTCTTCAACACTTTACTTTGGTAAGCCCTTCCAGTTGCTTTAATACCATGTTGTAACTTTAGATAACATGTTGACTTGTAAGGAACTTAAAGGTATTAAATGTTTAATTTTACAAAAATTTATAATCATATATTAAGTATTGAGTATTATTGTAAAATGTTTGAATGTAGAAATAATAGAATTTGTTGTTAATAGTTAATTAAAAGTTAGTACATTTTCATATGGTTCAAAAATACAATTATTAAATAGTGTGTAGTATAACAATTAATCTTATTAATGCTTGTTACATTTTTTAATATTAAACTGTAATTACTAAATTTTAATGAAAATAATACTTAACATTCATACACCCATCCTATTTTGCTACAACATACAGGCTACAATAATCAATTTATGGGATCATTTCATAAATATATTACATATACATAATATCATTATAATAACTTCTTTTATTAAAAGACGCATGCCCTTTATACTTTTAATATTGTTGTAAAATTCATATTAGATGAGACCTTTTCTTACATTTATTCTCCCAAGATTTTAAAAATTGAACATTTGGCATTTGCTAGACTTGTGCTCCTGAAGCAACTTTTGATGGCCTACAAGTTAACAACAAATGGATATTCAAAATATGGTCAGCGATTCTTAAACATAATCTAGTTTAACAGGAAAACTTAATTTTGGTCAATAAAAATAGGACAAATATTTACCACTTTTTGATATGAATGATCTGTAAAATTACTATTGACTATTTAACTATTGTACCAGATAATAATGTTTAAGTACAGTGACTATAGTCAGATCACAGGTGTCATTAAGTCAAGGACATATTTTGCCCAATAGAAATAGTACAAATATATAAAAGCTTGGTATATTTATACTAAAGAAAGAATATACCGTAGGCTACCAAAAGCAAATGAACAGATCATAGCTGTCATTAAGTCAAGGACATATTTTGCCCAATAAAAATAGTACAAATATACAAAAGCTTGGTATATTTATACTAAAGAAAGAATACACTGGAGGCTACCAAAAGCAAATGAAAACATGTAGGATGAACAAAACAAAAACATCAACAACGGAAATTTATCTTCATTCAACAATTGACATAAAAACAGTGCTCTAGATCTTTGCTCTGCTTTGAAAAAAATGGCTTGCAAAGAAGTACAAATCCTTACCGTGACTTGTATAAAAGTGATACTACTAAGCATGAAAATCAGTGGTAGTAACACTACAGTGGAAATGATATCAATTGTGGAGGCTTCCTCTTTTAGAGAGATTAAGGGAAATTAAATCACCTCCATAGGTTTCAAACCTCCATCTCACAAGCATCTCTGGTTCTGTGGTTCGATCCTGCTCCTCCCATATGCAACAAACAGGTCTCCAACCCCATCAGTTTACATTTGCCAGCGTACTCCCAATCTGTGCCAAAATGGGAGCTTTGGAACAGGGTATAGGTATCCGTCAAAGCATGAAGGATAGAGGAATTTTGTCAGATGCTGTAATTGGAAATGCTCTGGTAGAAATGCTTCCAAAATGTGGAAGCGTAGACAAGGCACGTGAACTGTTTGACAGAATGCCTCAAAGAGATGTCATCTCATGGAATGCCATAATTGCAGGATATCCAAAATGTGGAAGCATAGACAAGTCACGCCAACTGCTTGACAGAATGCCTCAAACAATGTGTTCTCATGGAATGCCCTGATTGAAAGATATTCATAAAATGGATTTTGTTGAAAAGTTGGAAGAGGTAGAGAAAGAGAAAAACAGAAGGTGAAGAATACTTCAAGTAAATGGGAAGGTGTTTGACAAGCAGGAAATAGGAGAGGAGGGCTCACAGTTACCCTTACCATTTTGAATAGTTCTTTTGTTTGAATCAATTGTATTATCTTTTGCCTATGTTAGGTTAACCATTTAGTTGGACACTCTAGATTCAATATGTAATTTCAACCTGCCACATAGTTACCCCCTACTCAGCCTGTTACATCTTTGCATCCTTCGTCTTCTCGTTCATCTGCTCAAACCTCTTCTATTCCTCAAGTATCCCCCTCTCCACCCATCAAGCCTCCTTCCCTCTCATCAGCCAATCCCACAAATACGGTAGTCTCTTCACCCCCGTCTTTCAAAGATGCTATTATGACTGACAGTTGGAGAGTGGTTAGGAAAAGGAAAGAACCTTCTGGCTCTGCCTTTCCTTCTTCTCACCACTCTCCTGCTAGGGCTTGTCCTTCTTCTCTCACTCATTCTTCTCCTCCTCCTCATCCTCCTCATCATTCTCCTACTCACTCTCGTTCTCCTTCGCCCTTTCCTTCCTTACCTTCTCATCCTAGTGCTCGACAGAGATCTAGGTCTCCTTCTGTGTCTAAAGACTCTCAATTTAATGAGCAGGATGTGCTATCCAATAACCGCTTTAGTGTATTGCCAGCTGAGGAAGAAAGTATACTTTCTTGAGTCAACATGAATTGCAACGTACTATCTTGGAACGTGAGAGGGATGTCTCTTCCTCATAGAAAGTTTAGTGTCAAGAAAACCATTGAAAGATGGAAGCCGAATGTTATATTTTTACAAGAAGTAAAGATAAATAATACTCGCCTTGAAATGTCTCTTTACAATCTTTGGAAAGATGTTTTCCTGCATACTTCTCATAGAGATGGTAGTGGAGGAGCTGTTTTGGGGTTGTCATCTTCACTGTCTAAATTTATCATTGACAAAGGAGAGGATCCATCTCACAGTTGTGTTTGGGCTCTTCTCTTTATCAATGGGCAAACTATTGGGCTTTGCTCCATCTATGCTTCTAATCTTGCTAAAGAAAGGATTTTCCTTCGGAACTGGATGGCTTCGAATCTCCCTATTGCTGATTGGATTTTAGGTGGGGATTTTAATATGGTGGAACATCATAACAATCGCGGCTGGTTTAACTATTCTAAACTTAGCAGAGAAGAATTTGAGAGTTGGACCTTTGTTCGCAATTCTTTGGGTGTAGTTGATCCCTTTTTTGACAAGTTTTCAAGTCATGCTAATAACTGGTACACTTGGACCAATTGTAGATCTGGATTGGACAGGAAATTCAGCAAGCTGGACAGATTTTATATCTCTCTCAACCTTTGGGTTTTTCATTTTCCTTCTGGCTCTATGGTTAGTGTGGATTACTCCACTATTCTCTCTGATCATTTCCCTATTCTCTGCTCCATTTCTCTTTCTCGCTCGTATCCTACTTCTTACCAACTGCCATTCAAACTTAACACATCTCACCTAAAAAATCTTAATTGTGTAGCAGCCCTCGTGGGTATATGGAATTCTATACCCAAACCACAAAATAATGGTTCTTGGACCGATTGGTGGTGTGATGCCATGTCTAGATTGATTGATTTTCTTCACTCATATGGGAAACAAATGGCTTGGCAACGTAAAAGAAAAGAAAAATCCCTTCAAGGGAAACTTGATCATGTTAGAAGACAGCTTTTCATGGATCCTAGTAATACCAAAATCTAAGCTTTCATTGCATCTATTGAAATGTAGTTACGTAAGTTGGACATCTATAGAGGTCAGGGTGCTAGAGTACGAGCCAGAATTCAATAGATTAAAGAGGGAAACAAAGCATCAAAATATTTCTTTAATTATCTAAATTACAAACATAAGAAAGAAAAAATTTGTGCAATTACAGATGACAACGGTGTGCATCACACGGATCCTACTGAGATAATAACTATCTTCCAAAAATTTTATGGGAATCTTTTCAAAGAAGGTAGCAATTGGGATGATGTTCAAGAAACTCTTGAAGACATCGTTAAAAACTGTATTCCTAAAAAAATTGATCCAGGTTACAGTAAATTTTTAGATCGGATTCTTTCTCCAGAAGAGTTGGAGAGGGCTCTTTTCTCTATGCAGCACAATAAAAGTCCTGGTTTTGATGGGTTGCCTGTTGAATTTTACCAAATCATGTGGCCTCATATCAAAGATGATTTTTATCTTTTTTACCTTGAAGCTTTTAAGAGAGGCTCACTTGGTTCAATTACTAACAAGGGATTAATTAAGTTGCTTCCTAAAGGGAAGAATGAGGATTCTATTTCGGGTTGGTGCCCTATTACTCTCTTGAATACTTCTTACAAAATTATTGCTAAAGCACTAGCTTTAAGAATTAAACCAGTTGTCAAGGGCATCGTTAGACCAGAGCAAACTGGTTTCCTTGGAGGCAGATATATTTTAGACAATCTTATTTTAGCCTGGGAGACTTGTGAATGGGCGTAACAATCAGGGCAGAATACTATCCTTGTTAAATTAGACTTTGACAAAGCCTATGACAGAATATGTTGGAGATTCATCATCAAAATGATGCAATGGTTGGGTTTTGGGCCTCAAATCTGTTCTCATGTTCTTATGCTCTTCAAAGATGCAAATGCTCATATTGTGATTAATAAATCTATTTCTGAATCATTTCCCTTGCAACGATCAATCAGACAAGGCTGTCCCCTATCACCCTTTTTGTATGTTCTCACTACTGATGTGTTGGGATACTTATTGCAGAAAGCCAATCAGCTAAATCTTATTCAAGGCATTGCTATTCCTCAAAATAATGTGGTTATTAATTCTCACTTTGTTGATGATAGTCTTCTTCTTTTTCTGCAAAACACGGAGAAGGAAATAAATAATGTTCTTGATATTCTAAATTTGTATTGCTCAGTGTCTAGATCTAAGTTAGCTCATCAAAAGACTGAGTTTCTAATGAATCAGGCTGGTCCTATTCCACAATGGATACCCAAAGATTGGAGGCAAATTAGACACGAAGAAATCACTCGATATTTGGGTATTCCTTTTGGGTTGGGTCTGTCTCTTGTTGATATGTGGAAATGGTATCTTAATCGATTAAAAGCCAAACTTTCCAATTGGGGTAACAAATTTTTATCTTTGGCTGCTAAGGTACAGGTTGCCAATAAAATATTATTGGCTACGTATGTTTATATTTCTTCGTGTTGGATGCCTTCTAGAAAAGGATATGAGGACCTATGCATGCTTATCAGGCAATTCCTTTGGTCCAAATGGGACAACAGTGTTGGCTATAGTGCTATCTCTTGGCTGCATTGTATTTAGCCTAAACACAAAGGTGGACTCGAGCTCATAGACCTTGAAACTCAAGGAACCTGTTTGGTTGCTAAATGGATTATTAGAGCTACTAAAGGCGATGAACCTTGGAAAATACTACTCAGATATAGATTTATCATAGCGGTTGTAAAAGGGAAATGGCGAGATGTTAATTGGTTAGATAAAATTTGCTTTGTTCATAACTTCCAAATTAAGGCTTCCGCCCCCATGCAATCAATTTGGAAAGCCTGGAAGAAAGTGTGTCAATTCCTCTCATGGAGAGATTCTCTGCAACATGGGTTCAGCTTCTCATCTTCTTCCATTTGGTGGAACAATTATGTTCAAATTCAAGAGAAACCTCTTGTCATTATGTTTCCTAGATCAGTGGTCTTTCTTTTCAAAAAGAATATTAGACAATTCAGGGATCTATGGAATTTTGAGTCTATGCAGTGGCTCTCATGGCAGAATATTATGGACAAGTATGGGCTGAGCAATAAATATAAACAATTTATTAGTTTCATACAATCTCTGGTCCCTCCTAATCTTGTCATCAAACTATGTACCCCGATTGAATGTAATTTTTTTAAGGACGGGTGTTGGTTATCTGTCCATCACTTTTTTGCCTTCCATTTGAAACAAGTATACCTCAATCTTCTTCCATCCTTGAATTTTACCTCCCGGCTTAACACTAAATGGAAGTGTAGTCTAAGTCATAAATGCTGGAAAATTTTGAACTTGCAAATTTGGAAGTCAAAATCAGATGCGGATGCTCAAATGCTCGCATGGAAGTTATTACATTACAAGTTACCTATTGGGGAAAGATTGAGAGTTTTGCATGTCCAACTGGTTAAATGCCTTAATTGTCATGCAAAAGAAACAATAAAACATATTTTCTGGGATTGTAACACTGCCAAAATTCTCTGGAATATGGTTTTTAGAGACTTGCCTACGATATTTGGCCATCATTTCAGGTGGAAAGAAGCACTGCTTGGTCTGGGGTTGAGGAATAATATCATTGCCAATTCTATAAGAAATGTTATTCTGCTACATTTATGGAAAATTAGGTGTAATGTTGTATTTACTAATGCTTTCATTCACCCTATACCTGAAATTCCAAAACTTTACTCTAATATTTTTTTTCAACATTGCTTCTGTTTATGCTCTGATTCAGGGGTCGAAAAAGAACAAAAATTTAAATAAGTGTATGTAGATTTTGTGTCATTTATAGTTAGATATTTCTAATGTTATTTCACATCACTTTGCTTGGTGAAATAGCTAATAAATTTGTGAATTCGCAGATGTTTTTTAATTTAATTTGATTTCAATCTCTTTGGTTTTAATTAGAAATAAACCAGTATAATTTGTAATGAAGAAATTTTAAAAAAATCACTAGTGTGTTTATGTTGTAATTGGTAGTTATGCATGGCACTTGAAATACTCGCATAATGAGGTTTATAGATTGATGTTAGAGAGAAGAGAATAATATTTGTATATTTAAAAATAAAATCGCAATTTATATTGCATTGTAATTGTACATTTGTGGTATTACAAAATTGTCCATGATGAGATTTATAAATTAATACTAATGAGACGAGGTTTTGAAGGTGGTTAAGAGAGAGCTAAATAGGGCACTTCATAAGCATTTAGAGTGACAATGGGACTTAAAACAAGAAGAACTCAAAAGGATGAGGGTAATTTTAGAGAAACAACACAATGGGAGACATCATAGGTTTGAAAAGAATATTATAATTATATTCATAATAGGGTCGAATTGACTACTTTATTCACTTGTGAGAAAGCTATCAAATGGCAGTAAAGTTAAATTCCATTTGGTAATTGCATTATTGCATACCTAGCAAACGATAGTGAAGATTAAATTCCATATGCCACATTTAATGTTTGTTTACAATCCTTAATCACAACTACTTTAAGAATCTTGATTTCTTGTACTTGATTCATGTCAAAATTTTATAATGGGGATTCATTTCATAATGTCCAAAGACTTATGAGTTATGGCTAATAATTTTTGTTTAGTTGATTTAAAAATAGAATGTTATCATAAGCATACATGTTTGTATACAATGAAGGCAAGAAAAATAGTTTTTTGGAAAGAATCTAGAATGATGAACTTTAATTCTTCATTTCATCCAAATGCATTTGACAACTTTATAGTTATAAGAAAATATACATTTCTAAGTTATTATAATTCTTTATAATGAGTGTATTTAATGTTTACAATAGAGGAAGGGAATTGGTTGTGAAGTACCAAATATGTCTTTATAGACAATATTGTGTATGCTTGGTCTCCAAACAAATATTGGAAAGGACAAATACTTGTATTAACTAACTTTTTGAAAGGGATTGTACATGACCACTTAAATCAAGAAAAGAATGTATAAAATTATCATTCAATTTTTTAGGACACAAAATATAATAAAATAATAATTGACATGGTGGTTGTTAATTAAATGTTTTTTTATCGATGTAAGTTTGCTTTCATGGATAGGTGTTTTTAGTATGTATGGCATAAACTATCAAAGATTGATGATTTGCTTTATCAAAGATGGCCAATCTACCTTATATAAATATTATTCTTCATTTGGCAAAAGGACTTATGGGAGAGGATATATTAGCATTATGGGAATACCTTTGTTGGAGCATCCCATTCTTTCTTGTTGAGAAGTGCGAGAAAATTAAACATCTAATCAAAGCTCTTGATTATCTTCCAACATATAATAGATATACATCCCCTCATTCCATTCATGGGTTCATGCTCAGTATTAAGAAAATAAGAATATTATTGTATGAGCATTCAAACTCAAAATAGTCATTCTTATATGAATGTATTTTCCACTCTTTCTAGTGGTCGAGATAGATGTAAACTTTTTTTAGTATTTTGAAATTAATGGGGGCATGCCCTTAGTCTACATTTATAGATAAAAATAGGATATGATTTGGTGTTGAATATTGATTGCATTGTGATGAGCCTTTTTGGTATGGATCCCTATTGATTACTATTGGTGATGCAAAATATAAATTTCCTTTGATTTAATAAAAAATGAGCAAACCCCAAGTCTACATTTCATCGATCAAAAACAAATATGTATGGCATAATACACACCATTTTTTATTCAATGCTTTCAAAACTATTGATTACTATTTATAGTAAGTTGGAATTGGATGGAATAAAAATATTAACTTATAAATATTGTGGATAATACTTCCAAAATATTTTACATATCTTTACAAGTCATTCGATTTTTTGAAGTAAGCCTAGTTTGTGGAGAATACATCAAATCATCTAACAATTTTATAATATATCTAATTTTTTGCATTAAACAAAGTGATATTACAAGTCTATGAATAATGAGTATATATTATTTAGAATTGTTTAGAAAAACCAGTCCAATTTATTTAGAATAAAATTCTCTCTAGTCTAGAAAAGGGGTCATGAGCCTAAATTATTTTAAATTGTTCATTAGATTATATAGATGTCTTCCCTCCAATAACCATTGCACTGAATAGTTCTTACATCAAGCTAAAACAAAGAGCCCATATGAGCACCCTTAGTAAGAACCATAGCTGCACGCACCATCTTACACCCTCCACTAGAGAAAGCAATAGGTTCACACACCTACATCATTAAGTTCAAGTTAACTGGTAATAGGTTCCATGTCAAACCTAAGATATGTATAACTCCATGGATCATCTTCACTCTTCCATTAGGTAATCAAATTAGGACTACCACCACCAACTATTCTTAGATTAGAGTCATCACCAAGTTACACCTTCCTACCATTATATTCTTCATACTTTGAAAATCACCCTTGATGGGAGGTCATGTGGAAGGAAACTCCAAATTATATCAACCATGCACCCTTAAATTCATGTGTTGCCAAGGCTACAACAAAGGCATATGTTATGTCACCTTGAGAAGATTTATTAGGCCCATCATCAAAATTAGTCTACTTTTTCTTTTTCTACTCTTTATAGTCTCTTCGATGGTGCTTAGTCTTGCTATGGTTCCAACATTTAACCCTTGTCTTTCCATGAGATTTGGATCTCCCACAAGATTTGGATATTCTCTTATCTTTCTTCTTTCCTTTCACCTTTGATCTACCATGAATAGTTAGGACCTCCTTAGTAGATTCAAAAGCTTTCCATTGCATCTCTCAAAGTTATCCATTACATCATCTAGTTTGATTTTTGAAGTAGTGCTCTCAATTTCCATCACCAAGTTATCCCACAAGTCTAGAAAAGAACATAGAAGTGTCCTAAATCAATCCTCCTCCTCCATTTTCACTCCAAGAGAGTAAATTGGGTCATGATTGTATTGAATGTATTCAAATCCTTAGCCACAAAACCACCATCATCCATTCTCAAGGTATAAAGGTTGTTTCTTAGGAAAATCTAACCAAAGATTCATCTTGGTACAAGTCTCCCAATTTTTTCCAAAGAGCTTATGCAATGGTTTCTTTATATACATTCAACAAAACTAAATATTCCAAGTAGAACCTGATGAGGCCCTTCACATTTCTATCGAATAAATCCTAGTCTTCCTATGACATTGTAGATAGTTAGATCTAGATATTATAGCCCATAGGTCATGCTATCTATGAGCATATCCTCCATATTGATCTTCTACAACTCAAAGTTGACACTAGCTATTTTCTCCATCTCTATCCTTGATGTGGTTGTCATTTTTCCCACAACAAGATTTTCTATGCAAGCTCCTACTCAAACCAAGATTAGATAAAAAAACTTGTCCCTAGAACTAGGACCTAAGGTTATTTAGCTTTGTTATTAAATAAAATAAATTAGAGGTATAGAATACACTTCCTACACTAATCTAAGAGGGAAGAATGTGAAGAAATAAATTTTATCACATAGTTATAGAAAATAAATTAACACAAAAGCTTACAACAACAAATAGTAATTTATGTGGGGAAAACCCTTACGAGAGAAAAACCCCATGCTGCAAAGCAAAACCATTTATATTATTCAATAACCCACAAGTTACAATACAACTTCTAAGCTATTCCTTTGTAGGAGTATCAACAACATTCAAGTTTTGGACTAATTTCAATAACATAATTATAGCTACAATTCACCATACAAACTCCAGCCCAAGCACCCAATATATAGAACATGAAGAAGTAGTAAACCACATGATTTTACAAAACCATGTACTAAATTGTTTATCCCAAAAGTAGAACTCAAATTGGTACAAATTTCATTGCCCCATTCTTGGTCTTGGTCTTGAGGCTATATTTAGAATATTCCTTACATTTATCATAGTTTTGATAACTCTATCAGAGTTGACCACCTAAATTGGGTGACCTAATTTATGATGTTCTTCATTGCACGATTCTCTAGGACATGCACCACATACTATCATAATGGTTGTCAAGATTCCAATGTAACTCCACTATAATAATTCTCTTATGTGTCCTAGAATTTCTCATAAGTAACCCCCATGTTAAACAATTTCATAATATGCTCTTATACATCATAATGACATTAGATTCTCTTTCAACTTCTTGCACACTTTACAAAATATTTGACAAGTGGACAACAGTGCTACCTTAAAATGTGGTTCTCTCTTTCCAATGTGAAGACAAAACAATAAAAAAATACAAATAATTAATAATGCAGGGTTGAGACACCTTTTCCAACATGGGTGATAAAATAATGTTTCTTGAATTAGGAAGTTTAATCTTGATTTCATATTTACTAAATGACATGTTTTCAATACTCAATCTAAGGTTCTCAAATCCTTAATTTTAATATTTGAAATATCTAAGAACTAACATTTTCTAAATCATCAGCATTTGGATTATTTACAAATGCAATGACCTAACAATTTTATCTGAGTGTGCTAAAAGTACAAACAAGGACTTAGATTAATTTTTTCAAAATTATTGATCTCAAAATAAAAATTATAGAAGTTAATATTTTTTTAGATTCATAATTTCTTATACTACTCATGTAACATGATGTCATGATGAGTTTGTTGACTGTGTAGGTGTTTTCTGACTGAAACACCTAGGGTTTGCACTCCAATGGAGTAGATACCACTCAAACAACTAATTGCACTCTAAACCAAATGTTAGGGATTTTCACCCTTTTGTAGTAGGATCAACATACTAAAATTACAAGTTCTTAAGATTATGTGTTTAGTTACTAGTCAACATAATTTATCAAATCTAAACATCAACACATATATGAAAGTAATGGAAATGTAATGTTCACACAAGATTACACAAGTCACAAATATTTATGTGGGAAACCCTTATGGGAGAAAACCCACCACCAAATCAAATGTTCAAAATTATATTAGTCAAAATCAGAACAAATTCAATATAGCAAGTTCTTTTGGACAACGAGTCTTAATCTACAACATACTCCACTTCTATAGGACCACTCTAATGTTTTCACACCAACAATGTACACAGTCTTCAATGTCTATATCGTGAACTATTCACATTAGGTAACCTTGCCGCATTCATACAAACTAATATATATACACACACACACACACACACACACAAACACACACATATACGTAGATTTAGGGAATACCAACCACCCAACCACATAACTAACTTATAGAATACCAAGAGTCAACGTAACCATAATCTGTACATCTGTGACATCAGCATACCACACTTTCCAAAAAATATGATGTCTCCTCATGGATAATCATCTAGTAAACTTTTTTCATTGCCACACATTATGAAAAAATAGTCACATCCTTTATATTTTCAGTACAAGTATGTTTCTAGTATAGCCAGATCAATATCAGGTTTGCTTGCATGTGGTTGCACATATAACCATATCTTAACTCCTGATTGTTTGTGGTACCATATGTCAACTTCCAAGACATTAGTCAGCTCTTAGGTCATGCCACATGTTCACCAATTCTATCATGTGATCTCCTACATCACTGATCATGCTCTAGCAAGTACTAAACAACTATGTAGTTGTGATTTCTCCATCTAGATACCTTGTTACATTACCGTCATACAACCACCACATGTGGAACAACATATATGATGTACCACAAGACCTACAACATCACTATCATATGTAAACCACAATGTTAGCCATACTACAATATCTAAAAAATGCATCGCTAAGAAGCTTGTAGGTTAATTCTTCCCATTAGGACTCTCCAAGGTAAATATCACCTATGTCCCAACAAAGGGTAGGTCCGGTTATTCTAGTACACCTAAAGTAAAGGGTTAGAATTGTGGTAGGAGAGGTCACATGAAAAAGGAATGCAAGTCTAAGAAAATAAGATTTATCTAATAAATCATTGAACAATAATGAGATTTAGTAGTGATACTTTATCCTCTACTAACATTATTGGTGATTATTCTTGATTTATTGGCTTAGGTGCATCATATCACATGACTCCCATAAAAAGTGGTACTCCAATTACAAGGAGTGTGATGAAAGACATGTTTTTCTTAGTGAAATTTGATCTTAGTATAGTTAGTTAGGGAAAGTTGAAAGTGTTCTTCAAGGATGAGAGAGTGAGGAAATTTTTAGATGTTTTTCATATTCTAGATCTAGCAAGAAATCTTATGTTTATTTCTAAGATGATTGATTATAAAAAGCATGTTACCATTGATGAGAAGGGTTGTCAGTTGGCTAGAGGGAATTTGGTGCTATCTTAATGTATTAGGCATGGAACATATTGGCTCTCAAAGTTGTAGCTCAAATCTCTAGGAACAAGACAAATCATCAAGGCAAATGAACATTGTCATCAAGGGGATAGAGTTGAAACTATCAACCAATTTTTGTCAACTAGATGTCAATTATTGAGATAGGGTAGACTCTTCTCCATCTATAGGCATCTAGTAAGACAAGGGGGTTGATCTCTATGTCTTCAAGACAAGACAATTAAAGATAAATAATCGAATACACTATGGGTCCTAATAGGAAAACCAACGGTGTTATGAATCCCTAAGATTGTCAGTAAACTCGTATCAACATCAAGTGCAAATAGCCCTAAAAGACCTCAAACAAGTAGATAAAACTCATCCATACACATGTACCTTAAGATGATAGTAGTAATTGTTACATCCCCATAGGTGAATCCCCTTCATTGAGCATATACATGTGCATGATGGAAACGTATCTTCATGACCCTCTTATAGTTTCACTATGTTCCATGCATAGGATGAGGCACAAGTCATAGAAATGGATCACAAAGGTATGAAGGACCTAATCTACTCCTAATCTAATAAAAGAACAAGAGTGACATGATTAAATTGAAAGTGTTTGGCCTCTCACCAATTTGACCATCGCCTATTCCATTGGGATGCACAGTCAAAACTCACAAATGAAATAAGACATGCATGGGCTACAATAGACTTTAAGGGATGCACCATAGTATAAGCCACAAAGATTAGAAACCCTATATACCAAGGCATGATTATACATCCATTGTAAAACTAAAATAGCTGGCAAGCATGAAGGAATTAGTTGTTGTAAGAGGCTCTTACAACACTTTATATCCCTATCAAGTAGACCAATCCTCATTGAAACCATACTAGCAAATGTGACTTGAGAAACATAATAGCATAATATATCCTAATCAATTCTAGTTGGAGATGGACAAACCAATCAACACAATGAATCATGCATGTAATAAACAGTCCTATAGCTTACACAAAGATCAACGTACATTCATAAAATGTGGAATTTCAGTATTTCAATCCCTAGAACATACATGGGAACTATTGTGCAAAAAGAATATTCAAGAGACCAACCCTTTGAGCATATTAGAATCATGTATATATAGTCCTACAACCTACAAATAGCTTCATGGTGTGGGAACTCAATCATGTCATGCATTGAAGTTCATGGGGTAGCCTCTACAGTTAGATAACTTGATTAGTACACAATGGCAAGGTAGAGGAGTACACTTGGAGGAGTGGGAAATCCATCTAATACCATAAATCAGGTACGTGGAGTAGGGTAGAAGGCCGCTAATAGTTGCATAAGTCAATCAAAATAAAAAAAGTTAGGTCTCTCGTGGATACAAATCTACACATGCATTCAATGCATTCAAACCTTTATGTTCTTATAGCCCCATAGCAATAGTGTACCTAGTCCAAGCACATCAATAAGGTAGGTCAATCAAGGGATAGAAAGTCCACAAAGGCACACACCAAGCACATATCAAACTTGTCAACATATCAATAAAGGCCCACAACAAGGAAGATGAGGGCTAACAAGTATCACATCTCAACATGGAGTGTACTAAAGCAAGAAAACCTCCAATAGAAGAAACCAAGATATATAGTTTGTTGGAGCCATAATATACATGCAATATTGCACATATGCATCCATTTATCAAGACAACCATGCCCACATATAATAAGATATCACCATGAATCTACCACTAGGCTAGAATATCACTTATGTAGAGGTATCCAAAGGCTATTGTGAAAGTAACAATAAAAGATAATATTCAAACAAGATTAGGGCATGGTCTTTGTTGACACAAGAATAGGAAATGAGTAAAAATGATGTCCACAAGCAATGGGATGGGTTGTTGGTCCATCACAAACCTCAATTAGTCTCCATCAATTCCCCATATCATTGTTTATCAATCATAAATATCTATAAGATGAAAAGCTTTCAATAATGACATGTATGCATTCATGAAATATGAGCGTAGGCCTTGAGTTAACACATTTGAAGATTAAGTAGAAATAAATGGCCCAAAATGGTTAGAGTGGAGCATTAATATTCACAATTTATACATATCCATGTAAGCACAAAAACATGGAGTAAAGGCATGTTATAGTTACATTGGAGAAAGAGGGCACCACCGTGTGTGTGGCTACCATGTAGATTCCATTGTGTTGAGCAATAAATCCAATGCACATTATAGAGTTCCATCATGATATTGAATAAGGTTGGCAAGTAAATCAACATAAAACATGGTGCTTAGGATATTTTAAATAGGTAAAGAAAACCAATGCAAATTTAGAATATGGCACTAAAAGATTGATTTTTAAATATTGAAAGGAATATATGTATTAGATTTAAAATATGCATGTTATGAGCAAACCATGAGCAAGGCTAAATGGAAAGATGAATGTGTGGTATTAAGAACTAGGTAGACATGAGCAGATACATACACCACCCACAAGCATGAAACATAATACTTGTACCTTGAAGAGAGTTTGTTAAATACAATTAGGCCTAGAGATTATCAATCATTAGAACAAATATAACACCAAAGTATGTTTAGACCATGCTTAGACAAAGATGGACCATTAAGACCAACTACAATGAATCATTTAGCCCTAGAATTACAATATATACTAGGATAACATGAGCCATTTGGGATACAAATCCACATTAAAATGGACACTACAAAAAATAATGCCAACAATTTAACACTCTTTAAGCCAGAAGCATCAACATTGTGTAGCTCAATCAATGTAATTGAAGTTGAATCAAGTATGTTTTGGCATCATATGTAGGGTCACATAGGAGAAAAAGGTTTGAAACCTTAGTAACAAAGAATATAGTGAACATCTTTCAAATTATTCTATTAGTTTTGAGTTATGTGAACATTTTGTGTTTAGAAAGCATAATAGGGTAGATATTTCTTCAAGGAGTACTAGAGTAAGTGATTCACAAATTGGTAAGTCTCAGTAATATGTGTCCTTTATTTATGATTTTTCTAGACATACTTGGGTATATTTTCTTAAAAAGTTTAAGTGTAGGTGCACATGCAACATTAATAGAGTGTGGATGGAAAAAATTGAAGATAGGTATATGTGCTAGTAGATGCTTAGAGTTATCACAAGATATCAGAAATATTTTCTCTATTACTACAAGTAATAGGTTGGTCTTGGCTACAGTGCAAGAAGACATGAATCACTTTTAAGTATTTTTGGTCAACAACCATTGACTAAGTTATTGTGGGGTTATCTATGTAGATCGTTGGTTATCCATTTGGAAAATTCCTATTGGAGTAACATGGTAGTATTATGTCATGGTACGATCAAGGTAAATTTGTGTGATGGTTGGTATTCTATAAGTAGTTAGAGTGTTGAGTTAGTTTAGATTCCAAGAGAACAAAGCAAGGTTACATCTAGTCTATGGTGTCCATGGAATAATTTTGATGAGATGTTTGATTCTATGAAGCATATTTTCTAAGATTATACATTGAATTTTATGGATTGAGTAAGGTGTAAGGAGACATATTGTATTTTGTTTCTAGTTCTCCAGATTAATATTGTTTTTGATATAATAAGGCGGCAAAACAAGGGGCCGAACCCTTACAAACCAACCCAAAAAAGGAACAACAAAGGCTCACAAACAAAAGGAGCCACTAACAGTAATTACAACATTAACAACCGATAACCAACAAAAAGTAAGTAGTAGCAGTCTGACATCAGAAAGAAACAAAGCTAGGAAGAAACATCCTCCCAGCCTTTGGCGTCTGCACCATGTGGAAGGGTATCATGCTCCTACAAAAGAGTCAAATTAACCATAGCCGAGCGGCAAAGCATACTGCTTATGAAGTGCCCGAGGGAAAGAAACTTCTACTCAAGGGATTCCACCCAGTTTCTGAGAGCAGACATTTCATATTCTTGATTGGCACCTTCCTCTTCAGCATCTTCGTCAGTCTTCTCAATTGTCATCCCCTCCCCATCTTGAGTATGATCTCTAGGCATAGAATCCCCACCATCAGAGTCCTCATCTTGCATATCCTTTTCCTCCACCCCTTCAGTCTCCTCTAAGATCTCCTGCACTTCGATGCCTTCACCTTTAGATAGCTCAACCTCCTGAGTAGACTTATCCGAGTCACTTTCAGAGTATTCAATCAATTTAGCCTGAGGGGTTGGTTTGCGAGCAATTCTGCCAGATCTTCTAACACCCGAAGTGTTACCCTCAGTCTTATCTTTAGCCATTTTAGTTTTAGCCTTTTTTGGTGGTCCCTCACTGTCACTTTGTTTATTCTTATGGGCCCCCATATCCCCCCTGAGTCAGTGATCTCCACAGAAGGCTCCACTTCCTTAAGTTTTTGTTTCTTCGATTTCACACTACCTTTGGAAGTAGGAGTATGAAGTTCCTTCGTAGTAGACTCTTCCAGGGATTTAGAAAAGGAAACCCCTTTCAGTTTCTGGGTGGTAGGGGTAGAATCACTGGGTTTCTTAGAAGTGGAAGGGTTATTCCCAGGGATTTCAACAATGGTGGGTGGTTGAATGGGTTCCGGTGGGGACAAGGCGAGATGGAATTTATAAAGGTGATGGATGAGGCCTTGGTGAAGGGGGATAGGCCACTTAGAGGGCTTCATAGCATACTTATCCTTCACATGGTGGATAAAATGTTCCAACAAAGATAACAGATAGAAAGGAAAGCTAATAAGAGCATTTCTCCTAAAGTGATTAAGAAGGGGAAGGTGGTAGTTGTAAAACCTGGTATAGTGACCTTCCAATGTGAAATACTTCATCAGTAGGTAACACATAACATCCCATGGCTCTGATAACTCAGCACGATCAAACCCTCCTTGATATGGAACCAGCTCCTCCCCCTTGCCCAGAAATAAATTCTAATTTTGGTGGTCTGCAACCCTACCCTTCCTCTTCAATTTTGTGCCTTTAGTGGAAAGACTAGTAGCCATTGCAATGACCTCCTCAGAAACCTCGAACCCAATCTTTCCAATTTGGACTATGCGGTTATCCCCCGAAAGGGCACACTGCACAGAAAGATTTTCATCATGGCCATTAAGGCATTCCAGGAAAGGGATAATGCCTCATTCCTTACAATAATGCCACACTAAGGCATTATCCTTGAATTCACTGCAAGTGATGGGTTCAGTTCGGATTCTATCCCCCCCATGATCAAATTTCCTTCAAAGTCACACAGTAGAAGAGAACTGAACTTCCCAATTTGACAATCACAACAGCTTTCTCTCTCTTCAAAGTGCCTCTTTCGAGAATTATCTTCGCTGGCCTTGGGAATAATAATAGTGAAATTAATGATGAAATTAAGAGGCGTCCTTAAGTTATCATTACTTGGATACGCCGTCGCATTCCCCACTCTCTACGTGTCCTTTCCATGCTTCAAAATCCTCCATTTAAAACTCCTGTCAACATCAATCGGCCACCTCATCTTACCACGGGAGATCAACAGTGCCAAAATGGCATATGAAAAAAGGGTACATTTTATCATCATTAATGTGTCCTTAATTAGCCACCTCAACTTGCCACAGGGGATCAACAGTGCCAAGTTGGCATCCTCAATAAGGGTGTGTTGAATCATCATTAAAAAGTCTTATCTTTTTGAATTAACTTCCCGATAGCCCGGGGGATATTATGGCATTGGCGCCAACACCATCAATTTTCAAACTGCTGACCATGGTTGGCAAGGGCGTCAGCAACTCCATTTCCCTCCCTGAAAATATGGGAGAAATCAACCATAGGAATACCCTGAATAAGGGTTTGGATATCATTGATGATGTCCTTAAGGCGCCACCCACACAGAAACCTTGGTAACGGCATCAATTATGAGTTTTGAATCTCCCTCTATATGCAAGTTCTGAATACCCAAGGTGATCGCCAATTTAACACCCCATAAAAGAGCTGAGGCCTTAGCAAAATTATTACTTTAGAGACCTAATCCCCCTGCATAGGCAGCAACAAGCTCCCCTCTGTCATTTCTGATAACCCCACCACCACTAGCCTTACCATTAGATTTTGAAGCCCCATCAAAATTTAATTTGAGCCAACCAGACTTTGGGGGAGACCACCTGGTATTTAACCTCTGAAGTTGCTTTTTGAGTTATCAAAAGCAGGGATTTGATTAAGTATCCCCCAATTAGCATCCATACTTTCCTCATGCTGGGTGAGAGGTTTGTCAGCAGTCTTAACATGAGAATTGGTCACACTTTCAATAAGGATCTTAGAGAGAGAATAGTAGACTTGAGAATGATCTTTGTAGCCTCCCTAAAAATTCTATTGTTCCTTTCCTTCCACAGAGTCCAGCCAATAAAGGGAAGGGTTTGGTTCCAAAGCTCCACTAACCAGAGTTGGGAGAAAGGAGGGATCTAGTTAGCAATGAGTTCCCTAATATCCTTATTACAAACCCATTGCAGACCAAAGTTCAGAAGCACTCTACTCCAAATTTCTCTAGAAAAGTCATAATGCAGAATCAGATGAGGGATAGTTTCCTCTTCCTTGAGGCACAGGACACATCTATTGACTAGATAAAAATCTCTTCTTTGAAGATTGCCTTGGGTTAAAATTCTATTATGGACCACTGCCCACCAGAAAAAAATGACTTTTGGGATAAGTTTATGGTTCCAGACTTTCCTCCAAAGCTCATCTCCGTGGTCTTCCTTAATTAGCAGATGGTAAGCAAATTTGACTGAGAAGAGACCTTTTTTATCAGTAGTCCAAAGTAACTCATCTGGTCTTGGAGAAAGGGGGATCCATGTTCCCAAAAGCATCTGTTGAATAACATTCATTCGAAGGAGAAGATCAGGTCGATTGTTACAACACTCAAGCAAGTTTTTCCATTGTCTGATTGCATATCCTTGTTGGATATAATGACAAACTTTAGTACCAAAAAACTATTTAGCAATAACAGCAATTGCCTCATTGCCCTCTTGAGTGGAAAGAGCTTTGTCATCCAACCAAGGATCTGCCCAAAAGTTTATGAGGGTGCCATCCCCAAGTTTCCACTTTAACCCCTTCTTGATTAAGCTCCTAGATTTGATCATTTTATTCCAAATCACTGACCCTTGTGGGAGACCCTCTTGATGAAGGAAGTTAGAGTTGATAGAACCCTGTAGATATTTAGCTTTCATAATTTCCCCCCAGTCTTTATTGTTGCTGAGAATATTCCAATTGATTTTAGATAAAAGGGCTTTGTTCATATTTTGAATATTTCTAATATTCAGACCACCATGAATTTTAGGGAGGCAGACCTTTTCCCATTTGACCAGGGACATTCTCTTCTTTACTTCCACTCCTGTCCACAAGAAAGTTCTTTGGATTTGCTCTAGTTTGTCAGCAAGATACTTAGGCATTTTGAAAAGAGAGAGAAAGTAAGTGGGAATACCTTGAAGGGAGGCCTGAAGAAGTTGCAATTTTCCAGCACTTCTCAGGAGCTTTCCTTTCCATCCCACCAATTTCTTTTGGGTTCTTTCTAAGATACTATTCCAAAAACCCTAAGTTACTTCCTTGACAGTTAAAGGGAGACCAAGGTAGACTGAAGGTAAATCCGCAGCAGCACAACCAAGGATATTAATAATTTTCCTCTGAAGGTCGCCCAGAGTATTGAAGAAAAAGACATTACTCTTTTGGAAGTTGATGTGTTGACCAGAAGCCTTGGCATAGTCATTGAGGAGTTTTTTCCAGCTTCGGGCTTCCAAAACTGAGGAGATGCCAAAGAGGATGGTGTCATCCATAAACTGCTATATAGACATTTGAGGGAGAGTAGAGGTTGGTTTTATCCCAACTATTTCCCTGGAATTGATCTTAGAATGAACAGACCTTCCAAGAGCTTCAACTAGCATGATAAAGAGGTAGGGGGATAGAGGATCCCCCTACCTAATGCCTCTTGTGGGAGAGAAGAAACCTCTTGGAACCCCATTGACAAGAACTGAGAAATTAATAGTGGTGACTGCTTCCTAGATAAGGAGGGACACTTTTTCATTGAAGCCAAACTTCTGAATAACTCTAAATAAGAACTACCAAGAGACTCTATCATAAGCTTTGGATATATCAAGCTTAAGAACCATACCTGGGATCCTGCTTTTCTCCATAGACTGGATAGTTTCATGGGTGGCAATAACAGAATCCAATATCTATCTTCTAGGAACAAAGCCTTTTTCAGAAGAGGAAATGATTTTATCCAGAAGGGGTTGGAATCTGTAGACAAGTAACTTGGTGCATATCTTGTACACAGTGTTGCATAGACTAATAGGTCTGAAATCAACAAGTGACTCAGGGTTGGGTTTCTTAGGGACCATAACAATAAAAGTGTTGTTAAACTATTTTAGGAGTTTCCCCGTTCTAAAGAAATCTCTGACAGCAGTTGTAACATCATATCCGACAATGTCCCAAAACTCTTCAAAAAATATTAGAGGGAAACCATTAGGGCCTAGGGCTTTAAAGGGGCCCATAGAGAATAAAACTCCTCTGACCTCTTCCTCAGAAATAGGTTTTAAAATGTCAGCATTATCTTCCTCAGAAATCAGAGTAGGAATATTATTAAGGAGCTGATCCATAACCAGCCTATTATCAGCATTGTCAGCTTGTTTCGACAACAAGTCCTGAAATAAACTAACCGCTTGATTACCAATCTCCTTATCATCAGTGATCTCACTACCATCTTCCATACACAGTTTAGAGATAGTATTGGACTTTCTGTGTTTCATAGCTGAAAGGTGGAAAAAAGTAGTATTACGATCTCCTTCCTTGAGCCACTAGACTCTGGATTTCTGTTTCCAATAGAGCTCCTCTTTGTTCATAAGATTCTTCTAATCCGTGATTAATTTGTTTTCTCTTTGAGTAGTATCCTCGAAAGAATCCCCTTGAGCTATTCTAGTTTGAATATCAGCCAATTTTCCAGAAATGATCTTCTTCTAGGAAAACACATTCCCAAAACTATACTTATTCCATAACTTTCTTTTGTTGGTTAAGTTTTTCCTGTAAGGTTTCTGGGCACATAAATCCTCATGTCTCATGTTTATGTGGATTGTGTATGATTTCATGTTCTTTCATCATAGCTACTAATTGAATTTTTGCTACAACAAACATTATTGTATTTCAATTACATAGTTTGAAGGTTCTTAATATCCCAATTATCAATTGTATTGGGGATTAATTTCCAAACACTAGTTCATGAAATAAGTGTAAGGAAAATAATATGAATCAAACCATTGTAAATCTTTACCACTCAAATAAAGTCTAAACCCACTAATCAATAATATGATGTCGTCCAAGTACTCATAATTATCAAGAGTGATTTAACATGTAACAAAGATTGTAGTACCATCATAATAATAATCATGCAATAAATCATCACTAATGCTCATAATAATATCATCATGTAATATAAGGAAAGGCAATGAAGCATCAATAGGGACTAAATGAGAGGTTATTGATATGAAATCATCATGAGAGGTATCCCTATGTGAAAAGACATCATGAATATCCATAGGGTTCGCATGAGGTGTAAAAGAATGATCATCATGAAATACGCCATTATGTATAAAACAAGGTAGCATATCAAAGGAACATGGCTCTATGGACATAGGATCAACATGATATGCAGAAGGAATATCATCATAAGGGGCAACAATATCAATTTTAAGTAAAGGAGAAGTACCCTCATCATATCATGTGTCATTCATAGAAATAAAAGGTAAAGGTGTATCATGAATATCTTTTATAATAGATGTGTCATAAATCAAATCTAGTAATAGAGATACATGATCAAAGGTAGTATATAATTAGGCTCAAGAACATTACTAGTGTTATTCGTAGGAAGAATATAAAACATATGAGAATCTTTGTTAAGTGTACAATAAGGGTATCCAAAAGGCAAGGAAAAGCAATAAATAAATGCCTCAAGGAGGAGAAAGTGCATACATGATGATCTATAATGTGTCTATGGATAGTGTGATATAATGGCACAAGTGAATTGGGATCAAATGAATCATGTCACAAATTGTACAAACATATAAAATAAATAATGGAAGCATGGATAAAAGCTAAAGATAGATGGCCATGAGAGTTCATGATGTCACAATAAAGATATATTAAAGTGTAAATAAGATAGGGTTCACAATATTATGCAATGAAAGCGTAAAACCCTAATGAGAATAAATAAATGATAAGTAAATGAGTTACAATGTATTATAGATCAAAATATCATTCTGATCTAAATAAGGCCCTAAATGGTAACCAAGGGTGCGTAGGGTAGGCAAGAGTGATATTACAATAAAACACAAGCCCTAAGAGAAAATATACATCAATGATATAGCAATAAATAGGAATACAAAATCTAACAAGATTTGGAAGGTGATAATGCAATCATAAAGTACAAATCTAAAACCCTAAAATAATGAAGGTATAAACCATAAAGCCAAAACCCTAGGTGGTGTAAGAGCAAATGAGTTCACCAAAATGTAAACGAAAATAAACTTTCCTTGAGTGTAACCTAGATTAATCCAATCAAATGCATACAAATAAGCATTAAGCTAGAATTATATTTGAATAGTTGTGGGTATATTTGCATTCCAAAATAATAAATGCTAATGTATGGAAGGTAAATGCAATAAATAATGGAACTTACCTCTATGTTTGAAAGAGATGGAAGATCAAAGATGGAATATGGCAAGCACTAGTTCACTTTGGGATCAGGTAATCTTATGTACATTGTGGATGGTCAAGTCCACAAACTAATGTCAAATCGACACTCACAAAAATGATCTATATATCTATATAGTTCTACTTTATGATGTTGCTAGGGGGCATGCTCTCCTAATTCAACCCGCAAATAAGTTTGTAAAGGATTTACGGCAACAAACTTTAGTGCACCTATGGAAGTGTTCCTAGCATGCTCCTTTCTCAAATGTGAATGATATTTAAATAAATGCTTGGATGATGAAACTAAATGAAATTTAATACAAGTATATAGCAATAAATCATGCAAGCATGTGTTTAGTCAAATCTATGCAAGGAAAGGAATGGGTAGGAGTTGATCAAATTTTAAATTTTAATTTTAAATTTTCAAGGATCAAGTTCATGGTTGTAGGATCCACCCCACATCTACAAAAATGACTCAAGACATGAAAATAATAAGGATCAAGTGGATAACATAATGTATATGGATAGGTGCATGAACATGTGCAACAAATGTGATGAGTGAATATATTGGGATGTGTGTACAGACAAGGCATGGATAAATGTATAAGAATGGATATGTACAGGAATAAGTAACTACTAGGGGAATGGGCTTGACTTCACAAAAGATTGTCCCATTTGTCAATATGTAAATGTATTAAGCCATTGTCTCTAAATGGGTGCAAAAATAAATGGAAAATGGCATGGATATGCAAATTGCACCTTTATAAGTTTTTAGTAGCGTTGCTATTATTGACAACTTACTATGAATATAAATTAAATAGAAAAACTTTTAATAAGTTTTTTACTAATTTGGGGGGAGGATGGAATTTGGTCTTCCTTAATCCCTGAGTTTTGTTAAGTCAAAATTATTAGATAATGTGAAAATATAAAGTTTCATTGTATCTAGCATCACAAAATTATATTTTGACTTATCTATCCTGCCACAAACCATTGTCATGTTAACCATTAGCTAGAACATGTTAGCGATTTAAATTATTTTAGCTTAGTTGGTGTCTTAATGTTTCCATATATAGTGCTACCAAAGGTTTGTTAGTTTTCAACCTTAAACACAGACACTTCAAAAATACATCTTATTGGAAGCATACAAATACAAAACTAGATCATTATTGGTTATTATTTATAAACGTATATCAATGTTTTAAGACAATTTAGATTTTAGATAGTGTAACTTTTGAAATCACATTTTGGAATACAACTTAAACATCTTTTTTTAAGTTATCTCCCTTCATCTAAGGCAACAACCATCATAGTCATGTCAAATAATGAACAAACTCTCCTCTTTATCCCTTCATTCCCATCAATAACTAGCTCAACAAAAAATAACTACCCTTCTCTAGTATTTCCTCAAAGCTCCTCTTTAAAACTTACATACACTAGTCATCATCCTCGTAGTGCAAATAATAACAACCACAATGGTGTATCATTAAGAGATTCATCTTAATATTTATACCAAGATAAAATACAAATGTTTTATTAACTAAGATACCTTCATGTTTTATTAAATGAGATATTACACATTTATTGCACCTATTCATGCCAAGGGGATTATTCTTCAGTCTTGGTCTCACAACCTCTCCAAATGTATAATTGAGATAAAGAAACTACAAGACCAAATCACATTCCAGGTCGGCACTGATGTCACTCATTATACCATATGCATTTTACAAATCTTGAAATGAAATGTATTAATTATGAGTAACATCACTGGATAGAATCTATTTTTTAATTAATTGTCAATGTTATTTCAACCAAACTTGGATTATTAATAGAGTTTTTTTTTGAATTGGATATATATTACTAATAAGTGTAGGATACAATATAAGTCCAGTCCCATATACGGAATCATGATCCAATGGACATAAAAACCATACAATAGTACCGTAGGCCTATTACATTCTCCTAGTCATCAAGGCAATCATCAAAATATAAACAACAGTGTTGTAGACCTAATACAAACTACTAGCCATAAAGGCTTAACATCAACATGTTGTATCAAATGAACCAAAATACTGCTAAGAACCATATCAAGATAGTCTATTAGAAGTCACCAAAAAAGAAGCACTTATGGCACCAAACTAGTAGACTATAATAATAAGGATCAATAGTATTGGAGATTCACATATTAGATCAACCACCTGCATATATCAACTCACAAAACTCAGAAGTTCTTACTCTCACTGCACTTGCCCAACTCCCCAAAAGTACCTAAAGGAGGAGTAATATCAGAAACAACATCATTGTCTCTCACACATTCTAATGTTGCATCATATAAAAGCTTAGATTCCTCTCTTTTCTACTCTTCAACCATCTGGTCCAAACTCATCTTTTTGTTGTACTTTTCCTAGAACTTCATGTAATTTTTGAAAAAGAGAGAATCCACTTTTCTTGCATCATGTGGCCAGAAGCTGGTAGTAATGATGTCAGATCTCTTAAAGGTTTTTCACCATCATCCATTAACTCAAGAAATTTTTCTTTGACTACTTCCAAAGTCATTTTTACCTACACAGCAACCAAATGAAGGGTGAGTCTTCTCGAAGACTTTGTATGGTGTCTCCTTGTGCCCTGGAAGATGTCCTCATTTCTAAACTTCCAAATAACCCATAAAATCTTAGTGATCAAAATCAACAAAAAATGATTGAAACACATGTTTAAACTATTCACATAACCAAACAAACTCTCTTGCCAAGAAATGTCTTTCTATCTATCCCATCCCTTTAAACCAAAGAAAAAAAGAAACCAAATATCCTTAGCAAATTCACATTCAAGGAAAATATGTTCAATAGTTTCCACATTATTACAAAACCCACAAAATTTTCTAGCAGGATAAGCAAAAAATAGTTAGAACCAACAACAATTTTCTTTAGATGGATTAACCATCTAAAACAGGGATTCTTAGGATCTAAAATACTAGACCAATAGAGTTTAAAGATCTTTGACCACTGCTTGTTATCTAAATTCATATTCCAAACACTATTAATATGGTTGGTAATATCTCGGGAGTAAGACAGAAGCTTATAGACATTCTTAGTAGTGTTGCAAGTATGAGGTGAACCAGTGTTGTCATTGATGTCAACATACTCATATTACAAGAAGGATTGGATGAGCTGTGTGTTGAGGATATTGAGAAAATTAGCCTCAGTCAGGAACAGTGAAGAACAGTGATGAGAAGAAGGCAAATATATTGGATAGGTTGAGAACCGGAGGATGAGGATTAAATGGTTTGCAGATATGAGTCTTGAGATGCTTCAATCAAGTTTTCAGAGGTCCGCATGAAGACCTGAAGAAGTTATGGCTGTCTGTGTGGAACCGGTTTCGGCAAGTGCTTAGAGGTGACAGATGATCACAGAAAGGTCCGGTGAGGTCCGGAATTGTACAATCCTAATCTGCGGATTGGAAAGAGTGTTTGGGATGTCCTTGTGATGTGCCATCTCGAGCTGTGTATGATTTGGAGGTCCGGAAGTACCTCTTGCATTATGACAGTGGCGACAGACTGTGTTCTTGAAGTTCCGGATAAGGAGGATAAGAGATTTCAGTAAGTAAAGGAAATGCGGACGTACCTGGTCATTCAGGCAAGCTTATGAAGGTTCTTGGATCATGTTGAGGTTGTGTTGTTGGTCCGCATTGATAATGTATGATTTGAAGGACCGGAAGTACCTTCTACAGTGGCGACAGACTGTGTTCTTGAAGTTCCGGATGAGGAAGACAAGAGATTCCAGCAAGTAAAGGACGTGCGGATGTATCCGGTCATTCAAGCAGGCTTGTGAAGTTTTCTGGATCGTGTTGAGGTTGTGTTGTTGATCCGCATTGATAGTAGAGCCCGGAATTGAAGTTATTCTTCCGGATGAAGTTCTTGCTCTGTTTAGCCGACCGGATGAGTTGTTCATCCTGCGAATGTTCTTGTGGTGGCCGACCGGATGTGTTATTCATCTTGCGGATACTCTTATGGTTGTTTGCCGACTTAGATGTTTGTTCCTAAGTCGATGTCTTGTATAAATAACGGTTTGTGAGTTCATTTCAAAGTGTGGTTTTTGTGTGGATGAGTGTGGCATAGTGAAGAGAAGTGCGAAAGGTAGAGCAGAAGTTTTTGGGCTTAAATGGAACTGATCCGGACATGGTAGAGATGTCATTCTCCAGTTCAAGACTGTGATTCTTATCACTTTGTAGACAGTGTGTCTCCTTGTAGGCAGTGGGCCTCTTTGTGAGCAGTGTGCTCGGGCAGTGAGCCCTAATTGGCAAGTGCCATTCTTTTTCTTATTCTTCTAACAGAGAATAATTCTTGGGTTAATCACCCCGTGGTTTTTCCCTTAACCGGGTTTTCCATGTCAAAATCTTGGTGTTCAATGTGTTGATGTTTATCTGCTCTTGTGTTTGTGTATAATGCTTTCATGGATGATTAATTGATATGCTGTTAACTAACAACCAAGAATCAAGTGTTTGAAAGAACAAGAAGTTTTATACAACTGATTCACCCCCCCTCTCAGTTGTATGCCCTAGATCCAACAATTGGTATCAGAGCTAAGTTCCTCTGAAAGAAGCTTAACCGCTTGAGGAGATCCAGGATGTCGTCTTACAAGAAGGATAGTCCGAAGTTCGATGGAACCAACTTCACTCTTTGGAAAGGTCGCATGAAGTGTCACCTGGAATGTATGGGAAAAGCATATTTGGCTATGGTTTCAAAACCTTATGTACCTCCACAAGGTGGTCCGACAACTCTGAATGAAATCACAGAAGCTGAAAACAATCTGCGGACCAAGGAAGCTCTTCTAAGCGCATTGAATGACTCAGATCTCTCGAATGTTATTGACCTACCAACTGCATATGAGATCCTGACTAAACTGGAACTTCTGTATGAAGGAGATGAGTTTGTCAAAAGTGCAAGGTTGCAAAGTCTGAAAGGGAAATTTGAAAGATTGAAAATGAGAGATGATGAAAACATCACTACCTTTATGCCAAGAGTGAATGAGCTGGTATGTGGAATTAGAAATGCTGGTGGAACTCTAGATGAAAATGAGATTGTCTGCAAAATCCTAAGATCCCTTCCTGCTGCCTACAAAATCAAGGTTGCTGCCATTGATGAATTCAGAGCCCACACAACTGGCTGGCAAACTAGCTGCATTTGAAATGACCGAGTTTGGAGATGATCCTCCCAAGACAGAATCTGCTTTCAAAGCCAGTACCTATGTGAAAGGCAAACAGAGATTTGATCCGGGAGAAAACTCATCAAGGAAGATGTCATGGTATGATCAAGCAAGAAGAGACATGGAAGAAGAAGAAGCAGAAATAGCTCAACTTGAAGCCCTCATTGCAAAGAGACTGCCAAGAGGATCCGGTAAGTATGAAGGAAAACTACCCTTTAAGTGTTTCAACTGCAATAAGATTGGTCATTTTGCTTCAAGATGTCCGGAAAGATCTGCAAGGTCTAATACTAACAGACAAAGGTTTCAAAAGAATTGCTATTATGTTCATGAAGAAGATGACAATGAAGGAGTAACAGATGATGAATCAGAACTAGGAAGCAAATCCGGAAATGAGTGGGTGTTTATTGCCATCAAGGAAGAAGATTCAATACCCTCTGAATCTGTCAATCACAAAGTTGTTGAAAAAGCTTTGGCTGCTCAAGTGGAAGAAAAGGATGATTGGGTTATTGACAGTGGATGTTCTCACCATATGACTGGTGACAAAAATAAGTTCTTAGATTTGGAAAGATATGAAGGAGGAATGGTAAAGTTTGGTGACAATTCTGCTGGCAGAATCAGAGGTAGGGGAACTATTTCCTTTGATGGAAAGAGCAAAACAGGTAATGTACTATATGTTGAAGGATTGAAGCACAATCTTCTCAGTGTTGGTCAGTTAGTGGACAAAGGCTATGATCTCCGGTTCAAGAATGGAAAATGCAGAATCTTTACAAGCTCCGGAACTGAAATTGCATCCGGTACTCAGACAAAAGGTAATATCTTTCATCTGGTTGGTTCAAATAAAAGTTGTTTGTTTGCTCAAATTGATCAGAGTTGGTTATGGCATAGAAGAATGTGTCATGTAAATTTTGATAACATCATCAAGATAAGCAATACTCAGGCTGTAAGAGATCTTCCAAAATTGATGAAACCTACAAATAGTGTGTGCAAAGAATGTCAGTTAGGTAAACAAAGCAGAGTCTCTTTCAAAAGCAAAGATCAGTCTTCTACCGGATTGTTGGAATTAGTACATACTGATCTCTGTGGTCCGACAAGAATCAAGAGTCTGCAAGGTGATAGATATTTCATGTTGTTAATTGATGATCATTCCCAGATGATGTGGGTTACATTTCTAAAAGAAAAATCAGAAGCATTTGAGAAGTTCAAAATCTTCAAAGCTATGGTAGAGAATCAAACTGGATTGAAACTAAAGTGTCTAAGGTCTGATAGAGGTGGTGAATTTACATCTGGTGAGTTCATTGACTTTTGTGAGAAGCAGGGTATAAGGAGACAATTGTCTGCTCCTAGGACTCCACAGCAGAATGGAGTAGTTGAGAGAAAGAACCGGACCATCCAGGAAGCTGCCAGGACAATGATGTTGGAAGCAAATGTTCCTCAGATGTTTTGGAAAGAAGCTATCAGCACTGCAGTCTACACTCTCAATCGAGTTCAAATTATAAACAACACCGGTAAGACCCCCTATGAACTCTGCTTTGGCATCACTCCTACTGTGAAATATTTCAGAGTATTTGGTAGCAAGTGTTATATTAAAAGAGATGAAGATCTAGGAAAGTTTGATGCTAGAAGTGATGAAGGAATTTTCTTAGGTTACTCCACTCAAAGCAAAGCATACCGGTGTTACAATAAGAGATTGAGGAAGATGATAGAAAGCACCAATGTAAAAGTTGATGAAGGAATTGAGAAGCCTTCAAGATTTTATGAGTTTGATGAAGATGACCAAGAAAGTGTTCAAGGAACTCAATCCTCTCTGGTGAGACAGAGTCAGCTTGACCCGGTAAATCAGGAAGAAGAGATAGGTTTGAATGAGCCTGATCAAGAAGCAGCAGTGCAGGTTACTCCCAAAATTCCAAGGTATGTAAGACTGAACCACTCTGAAGATCAGATCATAGGTGACAGAAGCAAAGGTGTACAAACTAGAAGGAATGTTGCTCAAAATCAGGATGAATGTTGTCTGATTTCAAAGATTGAACCTAAAACAATAAATGAAGCCTGCAATGATGAAAACTGGACCAAAGCAATGGAAGATGAATTAATGCAAATTGAGAAAAATCATACTTGGGATCTTGTTCCCAGACCCAGAGACAGGAATGTAATTGGAACCAAGTGGGTCTTTCGGAACAAACTAAATGAAGCTGGTGAAGTAATCAGAAACAAAGCTAGATTGGTCTGCAAAGGGTACTCTCAAATAGAAGGAATTGACTTTGAAGAAACTTTTGCTCCGGTGGCAAGAATTGAAGCAGTCAGATTACTTCTTGCATATGCTGCCTTCAAAGACTTCAAGGTATATCAGATGGATGTCAAGTCTGCCTTCCTAAATGGTGATCTGGTAGAAGAAGTCTACATTGAACAACCGGATGGATTTCAATTGTCTGATAATGATGATATGGTCTGCAAGTTGAAGAAAGCTTTGTATGGATTAAAGCAAGCCCCAAGAGCTTGGTATGAAAGGTTGGATAAGCATCTTGTGCAGATTGGATTCAACAAAGGTACTGCTGACAGTAACTTATATTTCAAAATTGATCATGAAAACATTTTGATTGTTGAAGTGTTTGTGGATGATATCATTTTTGGAGGAAAAGATAGTATGTGCAAAACTTTTGCAAATCAGATGAAAAGTGAGTTTGAAATGTCTATGCTTGGTGAAATGAATTTCTTCTTGGGTCTGCAAATTACTCAAACAAAAGAAGGGATCTCCATTTCTCAAACCAAATATGTGAAAGAATTGTTAAGGAAATTTGGTATGGAAGACTCAAAGCCAATGAACACTCCTATGGCAACCGGATGTAAGTTAAGCAAAGATGATGATTCTCCAAAGGCAGATCAGACAAAGTATAGATCAATGATTGGTGGATTGTTGTATCTCACTCAAACTAGACCAGATATAATGCAGGCTGTTGGTCTTGTGGCAAGATTCCAGGCTGATCCTAGAGAATCTCATGTTATGGCAATCAAAAGAATTTTTAGGTACTTGAAAGGAACAGTTGAGTATGGTCTATGGTACCCTAGAGATCCGGATTTCTCTCTTCATGCTTACATAGATGCAGATTGGGCAGGTGATGTGGATGACCGTAAGAGCACTAGTGGTGGAGCATTCTTTTTGGGGAAGAGATTGGTTTCTTGGTTAAGCAAGAAACAAGATGCAATATCTCTGTCTACAACTGAAGCAGAATACATTGCAGCAGCAGGTAGTTGCACTCAAATCTTATGGATGAAACAGATGCTAAGAGACATTAAAATTGAATATGAGGAGCCTATCACAATTTTCTGTGATAATTCAAGTGCAATTAATATTTCTAAGAATCCGGTGTTGCATTCTAAGACCAAGCACATATCTATCAAGTTTCACTTTTTGAGAGAACAAGTAAACAAGGAAGAAGTCAGATTGGAGTATGTTCCCTCCAAGGATCAGATTGCAGATATCTTTACAAAACCTCTTCCCAAGGACTCTTTTGAATATCTCCGGGAGAAGTTAGGGGTCATGGCCCCTCCGGTGATGAACTAGGATGCACTGATGTGCATCAGTCCGGTGGATATCATAGTCATATCTTGTGATCCGGATTGATGATGGGGAGCTGCTACTAAGGGGGAGCAGCTGGTATGATTCTGATGTATTAGAATTACAAGTATGAGCCCTTTGCCATTGATGTCAAAGGGGGAGAGAAGACATGTGAAAAACAAGTGGTTAATGATCAAAGGGGGAGCAGTAAAGGAAGAGAAGACATGTGAAAAGTTGTTGTTGATAGGGGGAGCTGTGACAGAAAGGAGAAGTTCTTGTCTTGATGGTTTTTCACATCATATGTTGCCATCAATGACAAAGGGGGAGATTGTTGCAAGTATGAGGTGAACCAGTGTTGTCATTGATGTCAACATACTCATATTACAAGAAGGATTGGATGAGCTGTGTGTTGAGGATATTGAGAAAATTAGCCTCAGTCAGGAACAGTGAAGAACAGTGATGAGAAGAAGGCAAATATATTGGATAGGTTGAGAACCGGAGGATGCAGATTAAATGGTTTGCAGATATGAGTCTTGAGATGCTTCAATCAAGTTTTCAGAGGTCCGCATGAAGACCTAAAGAAGTTATGGCTGTCTGTGTGGAACTGGTTCCGGCAAGTGCTTAGAGGTGACAGAGGATCACAGAAAGGTCCGGTGAGGTCCAGAATTGTACAATCCTAATCTGCGGATTGGAAAGAGTGTTTGGGATGTCCTTGTGATGTGCCATTTCGAGCTGTGTATGATTTGGAGGTCCGGAAGTACCTCTTGCATTATGACAGTGGCGACAGACTGTGTTCTTGAAGTTCCGGATAAGGAGGATAAGAGATTTCAGTAAGTAAAGGAAATGCGGACGTACCTGGTCATTCAGGCAGGCTTATGAAGGTTCTTGGATCATGTTGAGGTTGTGTTGTTGGTCCGCATTGATAATGTATGATTTGAAGGACCGGAAGTACCTTCTACAGTGGCGACAGACTGTGTTCTTGAAGTTCCGGATGAGGAAGACAAGAGATTCCAGCAAGTAAAGGACGTGCGGATGTATCCGGTCATTCAGGCAGGCTTGTGAAGTTTTCTGGATCGTGTTGAGGTTGTGTTGTTGATCCGCATTGATAGTAGAGCCTGGAATTGAAGTTATTCTTCCAGATGAAGTTCTTGCTCTGTTTAGCCGACCGGATGAGTTGTTCATCCTGCGAATGTTCTTGTGGTGGCCGACCGGATGTGTTATTCATCTTGCGGATACTCTTATGGTTGTTTTCCGACTTAGATGTTTGTTCCTAAGTCGATGTCTTGTATAAATAATGGTTTGTGAGTTCATTTCAAAGTGTGGTTTTTGTGTGGATGAGTGTGGCATAGTGAAGAGAAGTGCGAAAGGCAGAGCAGAAGTTTTTGGGCTTAAATGGAACTGATCCGGACATGGTAGAGATGTCATTCTCCAGTTCAAGACTGTGATTCTTATCACTTTTTAGACAGTGTGTCTCCTTGTAGGCAGTGGGCCTCTTTGTGAGCAGTGTGCTCGGGCAGTGAGCCCTAATTGGCAAGTGCCATTCTTTTTCTTATTCTTCTAACAGAGAATAATTCTTGGGTTAATCACCCCGTGGTTTTTCCCTTAACCGGGTTTTCCACGTCAAAATCTTGGTGTTCAATGTGTTGATGTTTATCTACTCTTGTGTTTGTGTATAATGCTTTCATGGATGATTAATTGATATGCTGTTAACTAACAACCAAGAATCAAGTGTTTGAAAGAACAAGAAGTTTTATACAACTGATTCACCCCACCCTCTTAGTTGTATGCCCTAGATCCAACAAGTAGTTGTGACAAAAAGTACAGAATCATCACACCATTTAATCTCGTTTTCAATTTCATGCTCAGAATACTATTTCACAGGAAAATTCAAAACAACACATGCCTTGCCAATCATAGAGTAAGTTCTAAATTGTGAACTAGGTAGGTCAAAAGCCTCACACAAGGACTGTCAAGCCACCAGCTGCCCATCTTTAATTATATCATTGAAGTCCCTAATCCGTTTAAGATACCATTTCTTGGTAGAGTAGCCTTAAATAGATGGCCAAAGGTTTACCATCCCAAGACAAATTCCACCACAAATATCTGAATCCACATATTTTGTTTTCATTTTGATTCCAAACAAGACAATCAATCAGGAGCTCTCTAGCAATTTCCCATACCTTCCAAAGGCTTTTGAACATTTTAGAACCACCAAGGCAGATAGTAAGTTTGCCATATAGAATAGATTATCACATGTTTGTGGAGACTAACCCAATGTTTGGCATTCTTTGGAACAACTTGACTAATATTGTTTATGATCAAGACCTTCCAAGGCTCCTCCCCAACCAAGGATTTCACAATCTATTTTATAGCAAGAGCAATACCCTGAGTTCTCAAGTCCTTCAATCCCAACTCACCAATATCTTTATCTTTGCAACACCAATCCCATTTTAAAGCCACTCTTTTCCTTTTATTTTTCCCATCAGACCAAAGAAACTTCCTAATGCACTTTTGGATTTCATTAAAATGACAATTGTTGAAGAGCCAGACAGAAGAGTAATATATACTATAGGAAGATAATATCATTTGACAAATCTGCAGTCTTCCTGCCAAAGAAAGAAAATGCTTGTTCCATTCAATAACTTATTTTCAATTTTCTCATGAATCCAAACCAACATTTTTTTAAGGAAGGGAGCAACAGAAAAAGGTATACCCAAATACCTTTCCTGTAGATTGGGCCCTCCCCAAAGATTGTTATATCTACTGAACCAAGAAGGAGGAGAATCAGACCAGCTAAGCATATGTGATTTGTTCACATAAATCTTGGCTCCTAAAGCCATGTAAAAAATGTCCAACTTTCTCATTAGTTGATCAAAATTTCCTTCTTCCAACTCAACAAAAATTGTTGTGTCATCAACAAATTGTATGTTCATCAACTCTGCCCCATGTCGGAGAACTAAACCTTTGAGATTGTCACCACCATATGGAGACCTAAGAAGGTAAAAAGAGCATCGGAAGCAATTACAAAAAGTGTAGGGGCCAGGGGACACCCCTACCTAATGGATCTTTGCAAAAAAATGGGATCAGAAAGAGAACCATTCACATCTATCTGAGTAACTACATCATTAAATAAAACCTTGATCATATCACACCATTTCTTTAGAAATCGAAAAGCTTCAAGAACCATGAGTATAAAGGATGATTCCACTTTCTCATAGGCTTTTTCAAAGTCTAAAAGTAGCATACCTACATTTTGTTTAGAAACATTAGCCCATTGTAAGGCCTCCCAGCTAGTACTGAGATTCTCAAGAATATATTTTCCTTTTATAAATCATGTCTGAGTAGAACTAATGAATTTAGGAAGGATGTTTGTTAATCTCAAAGATAACAACTTAGCTAGGATCTCGTAGGACATATTGAGGAGAAAAATTAGTCTCAATTTTTTTATTAGAATTTTTTCACCATCTTTTAGAATTAGTTTAATGATACCTCTATTTATTTCACTACCTAAGGAGCCCTTCTCAAAAGCCTCATTATAAACATGCCACAAATCCTCTGCAATCCAATCACAATTATGCTTATAGAACTCTACAGGCAGTCCATCATGCCCAGGGGATTTATCATTTTTAAAGGATTTAATGGCATGATTGATCTCCTCTCTTCTAATGTCCATACCCAAAATGGAGGTAACCTACAAAGACAACTTCTTTGGTATTAATCCTTTACACATCACTTGAGCCTCCTTACAAAGTCTACTCTTGTCTTCAGTTGAAAACAAAGACATATAGAATTTTCTAAATTGCTCCTTGATCTTCTAAGCATCAGTAATATGATCATTGCCAATCAATATGGATCCAATCTCTTCCTTTACATTTTTGGTCTTAATGTAATTGAAGAAAAACATAGTGCCCGTATCCCGATTTTTCATCCAATTCAGTTTTGCTCTGATCTTCAATCCCTGATCTTTAAAAATTTGAAGACATTTAAGTTTATGTTTAGTATCAACCAAGGATTCAAATAAAGAGGAATTAGTAGGATTCTCTTGAAGAAACCTCTCAACCTCACAGAACTTATTCTGTAACTCATTCTCCATCTTTCTTCTGTAAAGAACCAATTTCTTTCCAATAGTTTGGAATAGGACTTTCCAACCCTTCACATTAATATTCCATCTATCTATATTAGAAAGCTTCTTTAGGAGAACCTTTTTAATCTCCCTTAGAGTGAATATACCCTCATTACAGTCTTTGAATTAAGAAGCTTGGTGTTTAATTTATACAAACTATCCTTTCTGACTTTAATAGTATTTTCATGTTTCTAACAGATAATATAAGCTTCTATTGGATAATAATCAGAAATTGTAAAAGGGTGAACTCTCACCAAATTATTTTTATCATTTTTATGAAAGCTGAAGAAATCTTTGTTCACATAAAATGTGTCTAGTCTACAATAGATCCTTTTCCCACCCTTCTGAGCATTACACCATGTAAATCGAATATCATTATTTCTCTTTTTATTTTCCATGGGGTCAAACAAATTCAAATTATTTTTCATTACCTTTCCAACTCATGTTGTTTCCTCTAGTGTTGTCTTCTATCTGCTTAATCATGTTGAAGTCTCCACTAATAATCCAGGGAACCCTAGGAAGAGTCTCCAACCATTGCCATAGTTCAATTCTTTCTTTATAATCATTGGAAGAATAGATAGCACATATACCAAATAAAAAACTATCTTTCTCTAATATTACCCACACACCCCTCTTGCAATTAGAACAACCACTCTCTTTGACAAACATAGACCATTTCTTGTTGATCATTAAAGTAATGTCCTCCTACCCTTATCATGCTTACTAACAAAAAGATTTACCTCCTTCCATATGAATTTCAGATTTATTTCAAGCAAGAAGCCCATTGCCTTTACTTCTTGAAGAAAAATAAAATCAACATTAGAAAGTTTGCTAAATAATCTTCTAATGGCATACTTCTTGTCAAGGGATTCTAGTCCCCTGACATTCCAGCTATACATTTAAGACTCATTTATATTAGGGGCTTTGGCAGGACCCCTCTTATTGTTATAGAGTCTATCAAAACATTTAGGGATTTTATCTTTCTTTCCTTTCTTTTTAATTTTCTGACCACCTTCTTCTTTGCTTAATTGTTTTCTCTTTCTTTTGTCTTCAACCTTATTGAGCAGTTTGTCAATGTCCATAATTGTTTATCCATCACTTAGAAGTGGAGAGGATTCTCCAATGTCTCTCTCATCTTGTTTCTCACAACATATATCACATGCCAAACTATTGTCTCCCTCATCTGATACTAAAGTTTCAAAGTCTTGAGCACAAGTTTTCAATGTATTTCTTTCCATGATATTTTCTATAATCTTTTTCATAACAATTTCTTGTGCATTTTCTTTATGTTGGACAAGAATATCAATATCCTTTCCCTGATTACCGTTACTCGGGTCAGATTTATCAATGTTTTCCACTACATTGCTAATGTTCCTTAGTTCATCTAACTTCTTTTTCATGTTTTCAAGGTTTGCTGCAATTTCATCAATTGGCCCACTCGAGATCAAATCCTTCCCTTTAGGGTAGTCAAAACTGCCCTTCATCTGCCATTGGGGTAGTCAAAGCTGTCCTTCATCTGCCATTGGGGTAGTTTTGACTACCCTTCATGACAGGTTTTTGATGACTGACTTGGGCTTGTTGCATTACTTTCTCGAGATTAAGATCTACTAGTCTACTTCTAGGATCACCATCACACAATCCAAGTATGTTCTATATTTTCTCTCACGGTTTCATATGGCTGACTGTAAGCTTGCTTCGACTCCCTTTCTTTCTGGAGTCAAACTTGAGGCTCGGTGTTCTTCACCATTTGTTAATGGTACTTTGTACTGACATCTTGTTAGGAGTCTTATTTATCTGACTCATATGAGACCTGACATTTTATATGTTGTAGGCATGGTTTCTTGATTCATCCAGGAGTCCTATGAGTTGCACTAGAAAGCAGCCAAGTGTATACTTCACTACATTTAGGGTACTCATAGTTTTGGGATTGACTACGCAGCGGGCATTGATCTTGACTTGGTGGGCTACACAAATTTAGATTGGCAGGCGATTCTCAGGATTGCAAGTCTATTTCAGGGTACAATGTCTCACTTGGTTCAAGTCTTGTTTGTTGGTCAAGCAAGAAGTAGTCTGTTGTTGCTCTATCTTCTACCAAGGTCAAGCATTGGGGGGTTGTGAATGCCGCCACTGAGACCATCTGGCTTCAAAATCTTCTCACTGAGTTTGGTATTCAGATCAGATGACCATCAGTCATATTTTGTGACAACCAGAGTGCCATTTAGATCTCAGAATCTGGTCCATCATCAACATACCAAACACATTGAGGTCTACATCTAGGAGCTCATCCATGGGCACGTCATTGACCTTCGCTACTGTTGGAGTAGGTGTGTTGTACACCTTGCATAACATTGGTATTATTTTGTTATGTAAAATAAATATTTAATTGTGGTGCATCATGTGTGATGTGTTTAGCCACATTGGATATTTATTTGGATGCCACTTGTAATCATTGTATGAATTGGGTTAATTACTTTATTTGTAATTATTTGATTAATTGGGAAAACTTAGTACCAATAATAAAAATGTGGGGTCAATGGTTTTGTAGACACATGGTTTTGGGGAAAATGGTATTGCAATACCACATGTTGTATTTGTGTGATCTTATGTCTATAAAAGCAAACACAAGGGTAGTTGTAGAGGTTAAGAGGTTGAGTGAAGGCTTATTGCCTTTGGTTGGGTTGTAGCTTCTCTTACAGGTTGGTTGTGTGAGGGATTGAAGCATGGCATGGGATGTATGGTTACATGCTTGTTCACATGGATTGCAGGTAGAGAGAGAGCTTGATGTTTCAAAGGTTATCTCTGCATATGTATTTGTTGATTATTGTTGAATAATACATGAGAGATGCATGGTTTGGAGGCTAGGTTTTTCCCTCTATGAGGGTTTTCCCAAGGTATATCTTGTGTCACCATTGGTGGTATGATTGTCTCTTTCTTTTACATGTGGATTTCTAGTTTGCTGCATATTAAATCTCTTATTGGGTTATGAGGAAGTTGTCTCTATGGTTGTATATTTCCAACAGCTATTGTCTAACTTCCGAGCAGGTTGTTGATGTCTTCACCAAACCCCTCACTGAGAGAAAGTTCCTTTATTTGCAATATTTTCTGGGGGTGTGGGAGGCTTCATCTTCTAGGGGGCTTCATCCTCTCACTCAGAGTCCTGACTCTCTCTACTTTGGGGGTCTCTTCTCTTTCTATTTGGGGGGGGGGGGGGGGGGGGGGGCTATTCTCTCTTTTTTGGGGAGCTTCTCTTTGAGGGGGATTTTTATGTACATGGGTACCTCATCAGGCTTGATTTTTTGAGACCCATCTTTTTTCCCCACCTTAGCTACGCTTAAGGGGGGTGTTAGTGTAGGTTTTATTTCCTAGATTGGGATATTTATTTTCATATATTCCTAGGCTTTTCCTACACCTTTTATTAATCTTGCTTATGTTCATAAAGCATGTTTAATTGAGTGTGTTAAGAGGTGTCACCATCCTACAAGGGAGCACCCATTAGGTATCTTGGGAAGATACTTTTCTATCTTTAGACCGATAGATGGTTGCAGCAAGGTGATCATATAGAAATTTCTTCTTTGAAGTGACATTTTTTAAATTGGCAGGAAGTCTGGATTTTCCTTTCTTCTCAGCCTCCAACCATGTCTTGGCAATGCGGCTCTGGCACCAATCCTTATTCTCATGGTAAAACCCCCAAGCACGGGCAACAGAAACATCACCAACTTCTTGGTAATCAACCAACTTTAAGGCAAGAGAAATGGATTCCAAATTGATTTTAGCCACCACAAAGCCATCTGTGGCTCGTATTTCTTGCAAATCTAGAAAATAATTATTTACACATGCAACCACCAAATCAGGACAATGTACAGCAGGTGGGAAACTCCCAGCTCAGTTTAGACCACTGCTCACAATCTTCTTGGCTAGAGAAGTTCTGCCTTTTGGCTGCATTCTCCTCCAGAAATCTTCTACGTCAATGTAACCAAGCTCTGTGTCTCTCACATTTGACATACCATTTTCAACTACAGGAACCATGGGAGCCCCTTCAAACTTGTATTTCATTTTCAGGTGTTGGAGTAGTTTTGGTTTCCCCTGATGATTGCAAATTTCCTTTTGCTTACAAGCTAGAATTGAACAACACCAATAACACCGCTAAGTATGAAGCTTTGCTGCTTGGGCTAGCATTAGCTAAGGAGAAAGGTATTAAGCAGCTAAGAGCCAGGGGTGATGCCAAATTGATTGTCAAACAAGTGAGGAAGATATATATAGGCACTATAGAAATAGGGTGTGGGACTGTATAGAAGATTTTGACGCCTTCTCAATAGAAGTTGTCCGCAGAGATCAGAATACTTGGGCTAATTCATCGGATGTATCTCCATCTCTCCTCTTACCTCACCTGGATTTTAAGGACAAACCTTACAGAGTTGAGGTGGTCTATCGACCTAGTGTACCTGACAACGTCAACCACTGGTAGGTATTTAACAATGACCAGCAGATTATCTCTTTTCTAGAAAATCCTGAGTCATTTGCGAATGTGTTCTTTGAAGGGAGTCTTGATGAGAGTAATGATGTTTTAGAAGGAGAGGCCAGTTCTCATAATGGCTAGGGATCTGAAGTGATTCAGTTGAAGGGTAATAAAATTTCCAAGGGTTTGGTCTCCCTTGAGGACCTTTTTAATAGACATGATCAGTACATAAAGCAGAAGAGCAAAGTTTCTATCAGATCATCGGCTGATTATGATCGAGTTAATATTGGTACTGAGGAAGACCCAAAAATTGTTTGTATTGGGAAATTCTGCTCTCCCAAAGAGCGAGAGCATTTAATTTCTTTTCTTATTCACTATAAAGATGTCTTTGTCTGGTGCTATGCAGATTTAAAAAATTTAGAAATGGAGAACTACAACACTATATCCCATTGAGGCCTGGTACTTCACCTTTCAAGCAAAAGCAGAGGACATATAATCCTAAGGTGTTTGAGGCCATATTCGGTGAAATTGATAGAATGCTGAAAGCAAAAATGATCTACCCCATTCAGCATTCTACTTGGGTTGCCAACATAGTGCCTGTAAGGAAAAAGAATGGGGAGATCACGATCTATGTTGATTTTCGTAATTTGAACTAGGCGTCCTTAAAAGATAATTATCCCCTGCCAGTGATGGATCATATTCTACAAACTGTCTCAAGATTAGAAATGATGTCCATGTTGGATGACTTTTTGGTGTACAATTAGATTGAGGTAGCCCCAGAGGATCAACACAAAATAGCATTTACCACTCCCATTGGTGTGTTCGCATATAATAGGATGCCATTTGGCCTCATCAATGCAGGGGCCACCTTTCAAAGGGTGATGGATTTAACTTCTGGAGATTTGAAAAATAAAATCATTGTGGTTTATCTTGATGACTTAACAGTCTTTTTAAAGAAGAGAGCAGACCCTCTCCATGATCTGGAAGTAGTGTTGCAAAGATGCAGAAATCACGGTATTTCCCTGAACCCTAAAAAGTCTATATTTGCAGTAACCGAGGGGAAACTATTAAATCACATTATTTCTAATGATGGTATTAAAATTATTCCTCAAAGGGTCAAAGCAATTCAACAATTGAGTCTCCCAACGACTAAGAGAAATACTAGATCATTCTTCGGTCAAGTAAATTTTCTGAGAAGATTTGTTCCAAATTTTGCTGAGTTGACTAGGCATATTACAGAGATGATGAAGAACTATCAGGTTTTCAAATGGAATGATGAGGGTAAGCAAACCTTTGAGGATATTAAAATTGCCATCGCTAATGCTCCAACCCTGCTACATCTTGACTTCAAAAAGGATTTTATTATCTATTGTTATGCGTCTGAACACACTCTCTCAGCTATTTTATTACAGAAAAATGAACAAGGTATTGAATCTCCTATTGCTTTTATGAGTGTATCTCTAAAGAAGCATGAGTTGAAGTACTCTCCTCTAGAGAAGCATGCGTACATAGTAGTGAAAGCATTAAAGAATTTCATGTTTTATATTCTGCATTCCCATGCTACTGTATATGTTCCTTATTCGGTTGTTAAGAGTATCCTCACCCAATAGGAAATTGGTTGTAACAAAAGAGGAGCCTGGGTGGCTAAAGTACAGGAATATGATATTGACCTCAAACCTACCAATCTGGTTAGAGGTAAAGGCTTATGAAAATTGATTGTTGAAAGTGCACCACCTGGAGATGAAGAGTTGCCCCTTGTTTTGTTTACAAGTACCACTAATGATTGGTTCTCTAATATTTCTTATTTGCTAATGTATGGTGAATGTCCGTCTCATTTGTCCACTAAGGAGAAAAGGAACCTGAAGCTCAAGGCTAACAAGTATGTCCTCTGGGAGGGAAATATGTATAAGAAAGGAGTAGATGGGACCTTTTGAGATGTGTTGATAAGGAACAATAGAAGAAGCTACTGAGGAATTTTCACGATGAAGCCTATGGTCGACATTTTTTGGCTTCTATGACTACTTTTAAAATCTTGCAATAATGTTTTTATGGCTAGGTATGTTCAAATATGCCTACAAATGGGTGTCTAAATGTGAGAAATGCTTGAATTTTACTAGCAGACCTCAGTTGGTTGCATTACCCCTAAGGCCAGTAGTGATTG